>CM037853.1:141863691-142083944 GCA_021234595.1 Delia radicum | reverse complement strand
ATTTATTGGAAATATAGGTTTTTCAGTATGAATGAAAAATAAAAACTTTTCAGAAAATGTTGTACATAACCATTATATTTCTTCAGAAAAGTATAAAATTTCTTTGTTTTTGCGATATCATCACTTTTAAAATGTTTTTGCACATTTAAAAAAAAAATGAAATATTTGTTTTTTAATTTCAACTCCTTCCAAATGCGCAAGACGACTAAAAACGCTGATTTAGGTACCTTTTGATACAGAGCGATTTATATGAAACTTGAATTCACATTACTATTTTATATAAAATATTATTTATAAAATGGAATAAATAATATTTTAAAGTGCAGCCAGCATTTAGGAAATAGAGTGGCTTTTTTCAAAAAAACTTATAGACTATCGTATTTGATCTAACCGGAACACCATATGATTTTAAGCTAGTTTTCAGGAGACAATAAAAAAACCGTTTTTTTTTTGTCAATTCGCTACATTTTTTTGTTTTAAGATTTTGTATTTTTCTTTAGCCAATTTATTAACATTATGCCTTGAAAAAGTCCACAATCTTTTGCGTCTTGGAGTGGTACAGGAATTCAACAAAAAACTACACATAGGCTAATTTGTTTCGGACATTTTTTAAATAATAAACAAATATAATACACTAGGGTGGTCTTTCGTTGTATGGGCGAACAATAAAAATGAGATTTTGACTGTACCTAATAACTAATAATACCTTTATTATAAAATACTATTTTTCTGTTGATAGTTAACCCATGTTAACCTGGGGTCAAATATGACCCACGTTAACAAATTAAAGGTTGTTAATGACACTGCAGAACGGGCAGTGAAGCTCATGGAGGACTAAAATAAAGTATTGTCACGAAACGAGAAGGAAAAACAAGTAATAATGCAAATTGTAGCCGATTAGCGGAAGCTCTACCCTGATGCAGAAAATTTACACTATTAAATAAAAAATACGTTTTTCAAAAATACTCCTGAATATGTACAAAAAAATCAATTTAAATATGAATACAAATACCTGAATTTATACTAAATAATTAATTTTAAAATGTAAATAAAGTACAATTAGAAACATAAACAAAAATTAATTTTATGTCATCTTTGTGATTTTTGACCCTTTAAAATACGAGGGTCAATTGTGACCCCATGAAAACACAGGTTAACCATGAACACGAAAAATTATACTTTAATAAAGTTATTACAATTATATAAAATAGCATACACAATAACATTGATGAAATATTACAAAATCTTGTTAAAAAATGTCTATACAAATTTAAAAAAACGTTAAAATCCGCTAGAATCAAAATGCTCTTAAAAAAAATTTTTGCCAACGGATATCCGTAGTACTTGGCTTATTTAATACTTGAGATGTGTTTAATAAAATACTTGACAGCAAACACTAGGTTTTTGATTTTTGTTTAATAAAATTTTTAAAAATGCAAAAAAGTCACTTTGAGGTACAAACAAAATATTTATTAATTTTTTTGACACAAAGTTAGGTAAAGTTAGCGATTTTCTGGGAAAGTAATATTTTTTATCTGAGTAGTTATGATTAAACCCAACACAAAAATTATTGTATATTTTTTGAATTTTGAAGATAAAAAAATTTGTAATTTTTTTTAAATTATGCCCATTTTTCCAAGGGGTCCGATTTTCAAGGGCGATGCGGGACATCTTCCCTCTAATTTTTTGCATGGTGAATTTTTGTACACAAATAAATATTTTAAGAGGGGGGCAGCCCCAAAAAACGCAAGTTAAAAAATAAGGACCACCCTAATAATACACATAGGTATTTTTGTTCTTGAAATAATTTTTAAGAAATATTTATGAGTTATAAATTAAGCAGTATTAGACAGATTTAATGGCTTATAATGCATGTTTGAACTTTCATGCTTGAACTAGAAGTAGTAGAGAAAGATTAAAAAGCGGATAACGCCAAACCGATACAGAAAGTGATTACATACCTAACACGAAAAAAGAAGCGTCTCAATATGAAACATACATTATGAAACATACATTTCAGTAAATACTCACCAGTTCCAATTGAAATTCAGAAAAGACCAGTTGTAATTGGGAATTCCTTATTAAAATCTTCAATCAATTCTCAATCTTTAACAATACTTTAAAATTTTCTTCTGCCTCACTCTCGTCGTTATCAAATGCTTCAAAAAATAATTAACAACTACGGCTTCCATGGCTAAACTCACAAAAAAGCCTGCACAAATAATTGAAAATTCACCTACGACATCAGAAAATAGTACCTGAATTAGCGCCAGCAGAATTTTCAATGATGTTGAGAATCACAGTTTGCTAAATTTAGGTGACCTCAATTTAGAAGAACTTGATTTGAGTTGACAGATTAACTAAGAAGTAAGCTAAATCAACATAATATTTTAGTTGAATCAACTGAAAATTTCTGCTAAAAATGTCGTTCCGGATCTGACCAGAGGTAGGTCCACATTTATTATCGGGAATATACTTAAAAATGTTAAGTTTTCTTTGATCTTCTTTTATTTAATTCTTCTTATTTTAAATAATAATTGTTCCCTTCACCCAATGTGGAGACGAAATATTGGAAATAAATAATTATAATTATATCTTAAGCTCGTTTAAAATAAGAAGAAGGGAATATACTTAGTTAATATTACCTAATAGATAGAGGAAGGACTTTGGTCCATTTTGCTCTATCTTGCTTAGTTTCCGAGATATAGCCTATTTTATGATTATAAAATAAAAATATGAGAAAATAACGCCGTCTACAAGTGAGACTAATAGCGGAGACTAATAGCAGTTTGAAAACAATTGTGGTTTAAATTTACTGAACAAAATTGTAGATTTCAGAGTCACGAATTACTAAATTGTATGTCGAAACATTAGTACAAATACGGACGAAATTTCTTCTGGAGGTAAAATAGGTTACAAATAACTTTAGTTTAATTACTGATTTAAACGATAGCAACAGAAAAAATTAGCTCAACTGAATTATAACCCGTTTAAAAAGACTTAGAACTAAATTCTTTTGATGAGTGTAGTATACGTGTACACTAGAGCGGGTCGATTTAAAAATCGCTCAACGTACAAGGAAAATCGTATTCAAAGGATCAAAATAAGAAACTTTGCCGAATTAACCATACCTCTAAACAAATTCTGATGTCCCGACTTTTGACCCGTAGGGTCAAATTTTGAAAATCCCACTTCTACCCATTTACAGTGCCCCCAATCGAATCCAACCCAATCGAATATAATTTATACATTCATCTGCTAGAGCGTCTTCCGGAGAAGAAATAGAGACCCTAATCTTGGAAAGACTCCTCCTACTTTCTGCAATATCTCTATCCCGAGATTTGTACATTTTGCTTTAAAACACGGCTAAAAAGCCCTCTTTCAACTTAAATTTTAACCCCTTAACGGTCACCTAGAATGATGATTTATGCATTAATCTGCCTAGCGCGTCTCCCGGAGAAGAAGTAGCTCCCATAATCTTGGAGAGATTTCTCCTACTTTCTGAAATATCAAAGTGAGCTTATTCAAAATTTGACCCTACGGGTCAAGAGTCGGAACATCAGAATTCGTTTTAGAGGTATGGTTCCTTCGGCAAAGTTTCTTAGTTTGATCCCTAGAATACGATTTTCCTTGTTACGTTGAGCGATTTTTTTGCCTCCCTACAAATCGACCCGCCCTAGTGTACATAGTGGAATATATTACAAAATTTCGGAAATAATTCGGATATTTCTTACTTAGTGGGCCGATTACAATGAAACTTGGAATAGGCTTAAGTGGCGTAATATTTAAGTTTTGATGTTGAATTTTACAAACCCCCCAATGGCGGCAGTATGAACCCTCAAAGTAGGGCATTTTAATGTTTCTAATCCGATTTTCAAAAACTTAACATATTTGCAATCTGCTAGTAGAGATTTAATATGCTACTTGTGTGTTTTATCTCCCATAGTTCTGGATATAATCTCATTTGAAAATGTGAAATTCTAAATTTGGTCCGACTCAGGTCCCATTTTTTTTGTTTAAAATATAAGTTATTTAGCCAAAAGAATTCTTAATTAAATTAAAAAAAAATGTATGCAATATCTTGTTCCACTCAAAATCAACATTCGCTTAAAGAAATAATAAAAAAAGGAAAATTTTTGAGCTTTTTTCCCCCACAAATGTGGCAACTTTAGAAGCGGCTGGGGGAAAAATATATTTAAATCAAAGATTTTTTAACACAACTCGCTTTTACATTAAAAACCCTAAACTATAATTTGTTTCCATCATACGTTTATAACAAATGTAAGTAATTTCTGTTCATTATTCCATTAGGTTTTTTATTCTTTATTCTTTATTGTTTGATAGCATACTTAAAACTAAACTAAATACTCACAAAAACATATAATTATATCAGCAAAAAGCATGATCGTGTAGTTGAATTGGATCAGCACTTTACGCCGCGCGTGTAGTGTAATCCAATTCTTTTGTTTTCTTTTAAATAAAATATTTATTTTTGCAGACATAGTGTCAGCAAATATTGTGAGAATTATCTGTTGGCAAGCCGTTGCCTTAACTCCCCCCTCCGTAAGTTGAATCGTCCCGATTCTAATGAACAGGAAGATCGTTGATGCTACGAAATTCACATCTTAATTTGGATGAAGTATTTGGCTCCTCAAGACTAGGAGGATTGCCCTCATTTATTATGTCGTGACTATCAATCACTTTTGTTCTTAAACCAAATTTTGTAAGCAATCATAAATATACAAAAATCAACACAAACAAAAGACCAAAATTGAGGGAAAACATCAATTTATTCCCAGATGACAGTGATGTCAATTTATTAATATTATTGATCTGCAAGTCCTTCATTAATTCTAATGAAAGAACTTCTTCGATTTCCCGATTATTTTTTATTGGTTGCAATAACGCCGGAAGCGGCTTCCAATCAGATATTTCCTTTGAAACAAATGTCTTGTTACCTACTGTTATGGTATCATTATGAAACTTAAGTAAATAAGTCCCTGATAATTCATTTGTTTCGTTATTCGAAGTTTTTATAAACCTTTAAATTGATTTAACAAAATAGTTCCGGAAGATAATTCTTGTATTGAATTAATATGCTGGTTATTCAAGAAACGCAATCATGATTTTTGCTGGATAAGAGAGCTGGAATACAATTTGTTTTACTTATATCTATTAGGGTTTCTTTATTGCAAATACATAACCCATTATATTCTTTACAATTTTCTTTTTCTTCATAAATTTCTTTATTACATCTAATTATATTTTCAGTATTGATTTTAACAATTTTTTCTTGTATTTTTATAGGCTTTATTAACAATTTCTCACAGTTATTATTTTCTATAGAAGGAAGATTTATTATATAAATTAGAGCTACGTATCAGTGGCTATTTTTACTGTTGCAAAACTTAGAGCTTGTTTTGAAGATCAGTGTAAGGAAATTTTTCCTCATCCAAAAATTGTCTAACTTCCCATTATTTCCCTCTCAGATAAAATAAAGAATTTATAATACCCACCTTTTGACCATTGTAGGGCATATTCCACATTAATAATTTCCTCCTTTTAAAATTCTCAATTTATTTGTTAATGTTTTCCTCATATGTTCTTCTAACCTCGTCCAAAGATTGAACAGACTTGATGACATGATTCATTGAATTTGATAATAAATTTACTCTTTCTACAACATTCCTATTGATTATTCTTTGTTTATCATTATTTTTGTAGTAACCCTGCCATTTGATCGGTTACTATCTTATGATCGTCATGATCTGGGGTACCAGCTATCCACTTCCAAGCTGTGCCCAAAAAATTGATCGAACGCTTTTTCCGAGGCTTCATAATCTCGATATGTTCCCTTATTTGTTTGACATCATGGGAAAGAAATGGTAGTATGGTGCTATTTTTAAAAATTTGAGTTGGATCTCGGACTCTATTTCACTAATTGCTGATTCATAATCTGTGAAATTCAGAACATGGATCAGTTTGAAGTTTCCATTTTGTAGTCTAGCCTGTCCCATATGTATTGAGATCAGCTGCGAATTTGAATAATCCAATATCTGTACCTCGGATAGGCAGACATTGTATATCGTAAGTAGTATTACCAGTTTAGGTATCATTATCTGTAGAGAAGAAAGAAAACCTATGATCTTATGTTTTCCTTATGACTGATTCTATTTCTGCTAAAAACCTTAACCTTATTTCCTAAATCTACCTGAATTTTCTGTTTCTTATATCTATTATCTAATTTATTTCTTTTACCAATAAGCTTTTCATAAATCTCCTGATCTGGCTGATAGGTTCTTACCTTAGAGACCTTGTTCCTATTTAAAATTTGCAATTGTGCTCGGCGAAGTTTCTCTCCTACATCATCATGCGATACCCTGTTGTAAAATATATCAAAAGGTCTCCTATTTGTCACTGAATGGATTGTTAAATTATACTGTTGTGCAGCTTTGTAGAATACTTCTACTGTACTTATAATACGAAATTCTTCTTTAATGCAGCGTGCGATTTCGACAAGGGTCGAGTGAAATCTTTCCACTTGGCCATTCGTTTTACTATGGCGTGGATCGCAAAAATACAATTGTATCCCTGATCTCTGCATTAAGGACTTAAATTGTGGGGTTGTGAAACCCGGTTCATTATCCAAGGTGAGTTTATTTGCACTTGGAAAGCTCTGTAAAATTTCCTGAACTTTATCTCCAAGGTTCAGTTTATCCTCTATGTGTTTTATGACTACAAATTTTGAGTAAGAGTCTAAACAAGTAAGAAACTTATGATTCTGCGCATAAAATATATCAATGTGAAGGAACTCCCCCACGTTTTGGGAATTGGAGCCTCTCCAATTGGAAGTTTGATAGGTTTCCTATCATACTTGGTCTTATTACATATATCGCAATGCCTAATATACTGTTTTATGTCATCTAACATTTTAGGCCAATAGTATTTTTGACATATTTGTCTATGGTTTTCCCTACTACTCCTATGAGCACGAGAGTGTGTTTGTTTTATTATATCCAATCGATCATCCTGATTGGTAATATCAATGGCGAGTATTCTGGTAAAAATAAATTTATTTTTAAATAATTTCTAACAGTTTCCTTAAATTCGTAAAGGGTTTCTTGTGTGCAATGAATTGCTGTAACCAGGCTGGGCCTAAGAAATTCTAACAGGATATTTTTCAAATTTGCCCTAGTATCGAAGTCTATTATATGGCGAGTTCTACCGAAGGTTGTAAGGGATTCGTGAAGTGTAAAATTAGCCCTATTTAGTAAAATCTGTTGTTTAAACTCATTTAGTGGTTTATTAACCTCAGGAATATTAAAAGTTTCACTGCTCTCAACGGAATGTTGTGTGCTCTGTAGTGACCCTTTGTCTGAAATATTATTCAAGACTTGTCTAGAAGTGCATCGGCCACGACATTGGTTGCACCTGGTTTATATATAAACTTAGGAGCATATTCCTCAATAAAAGACATCCATCGCTTAATTTTGGCGTTAGGATTTTTAGTCGAAATCGCAAAAGTAAGGGGTTGATGATCTGTGTGTATTTCCAGATCAGTCACGCCATATAAATAATTTCTGAGATTTCTGATCGCCCAGACTATAGCATACAACTCTTTTTCGTTTGTAGCGTAATTGCGCTCAGTAGAATTCAGAGTTTTTGATATAAATATTATAGGTTTGCCTTCCTGTGTTAGAACAGCGCCGACAGCCGCATTTGAAGCATCGGTCGTTAAGACGAATTTTTTCCCAAAATCGGGTTGGTTAAGTTCTACCTGATCAGCTAGCAGGTTCTTTAATCTATTAAATGCTGAAATTCCCTCATTATCCAGTTCTATTTTGACCCTTTTCGACATATTGGTCGATATTCTACCGTTTTCCCCCGCTAGAAAGCTAGTCAATGGTTTTGCCACCTTAGCATAGTCTTTTATAAATTTCCGGTAATAACCTGTTAACCCTAGAAAACTTCGAAGTTGTCTAAGAGTTTGTGGTTGTGGATAATCTTTAATAGTCTCTATTTTATTTGGATCCGTTCTTATTACCCCGTGTGCTATTACATAGCCCAGAAATTCTACTTCTTTCCCAAAAAATTAGACTTCTCCAATGAGATTTTCATATTCGCCTCCCTTAAGGTGTTAATTACTATATTCAAATGTTGTCTATGTTCCTCCCAAAGTTTTGGAGTAAACTATAATATCGTCTATATAGACATGACAAAATTACCAATAAACCTTCGCAAATATCATCCATCGCATTCTGAAAAATACTTGGGGCATTTTTCAGACCAAATGGCATTCGGACGAACTCATATTTTCCGTTATTAACGGAAAAAGCAGTTTTTTCCCACATCATCCTCCTTCATAAGGATTTGATGGAAACCAGATTCGAGATCAATGGTCGAGAAATATTTGGCTTTCCCTAAATTGGACAATATAACGTTACAGTCCGGAATAGGATATTTATAAGATGTCGTTTTACTATTCAATTTTTTATAATCAATTACCAAGCGGAGCCTTTGTGTTCCATCATCGTTCAATCCCTTTTTCGGAACGACCCATACAGGTGAATTATAAGGACCCCCTGCTTTCACGTATGATACCTGTCTCCAGTAACTTTTGTATTTCACTATTTACAAAACAGTTTGCAGACAGAGGATATGGGTATTGTTTACTCCATACCGGATTTTCATCGATAGTACTTATTTCCGCCCTAATATCCGTTCTAAACGGTAAATTTAAATCTATATTTGAGTGTAACTTAGACACTGTCTTACATATATCTTCGCGTAGTTTTGAAAGGGTATTCAGTTCATGGTCCTCATTCTCAATTGAGGCATTTGCGATCAATCCCCCATGATAATCTTCATCAATAATTTTATTCAAAATATTCAAATCTTCCCTATTTTCCCTTGAGGTATTTTTATCGTCACCTTTAATATTGTGACTTTTCCCCGAAATATTGTTTTCAATATTTTCCGTTTTGAAATTTACAAATTTCTCGCAATAATTTTTACAGGTTATCGTTCCGTGTTTGAAGTCCAATATTGCATTGGCCTTATTCAAAAAATTGTAACCTATAAGCACATCTGTTTCCAGGTTTGAAATTTCATAAAACCTCTGATTAATTTCAAAAATACTTGCTTCGTAATAATGATTAATGAGAGTGTAACCATTGATAGTTCTAACTCTCTTCCTAATAGCTAAATCCCTTCTGTTCGCAAGAACTCCGGGTCTGCAGTAGCTGCTTGTAGCGCCACTGTCAATTAGAACTGTGATTTTTCGTCCATTTCTTGCTGTCCTGACGATGTAGGGCAGCATGGATCTATCTCTAAAAAGTATCTTCATTTATGTTATTGATTCTCTGAGCCTTTTGATTAGGCTGATAACTCATTTGAGAGTTAACAAACGGACGCTTTGTGGCCGGTTTAAAGTTGCTCTGGTTGTTAAAATTCGTCCTTTGGGCGTTATGGGAAGGCTGAGGTGGTTTTTTATAAACCGAACTTCCTAAATCCATTGGTTCGGGTTTGGTCTGAACCTGACGATAATTGATCTGTGAATTATTATGGTTTCGTGGAAAACGCAACGAATTAGGATGTCTATTATTATAATTATTATTGTTATATTGTATCGTCTTATTAAATTGTGAAGCGAAATTCGCTCTAATATTATTGGACTCGAGCTCTTGGGCTCTCGCCAACGCACTTGGTAGATCACTTGGTGATAATGAAAAAATTATATTGGCCAATGGAGCGTTTAATCCAGTGATAAACACCCTGAGAGCATATTGCCTATTCTTCTTATTAAGTTCCTTTGTCAATTCTGACTCCGAACCGTGAGTCATTAAAGTTTTGTTAATAAGAGCGGTTAGCTTCTTATTTATCTCATTATAATAATCGATTAATGACAAGGAACCCTGTCTCATGACGCTTAGTTCCTGTTCGATCAGGTGAAGTGGCCTCTTATCGGCGTAAGCAAAATCTAATCTACTTATAATTGCCCTCAAAATTTAGGACAGTTCCATGATTGTGAGGATATCATTAGCATCCTGTGTTACCTTGTTCCGTAAAATTGTAAGTGCAGCAAAATATTTTCTGCTGCCTTTCTTATATAATTGCATTGAATTGCTGGCGGCCTCCCGCCAACTAACATATGAATCTTTACCATCGAAATTGGGCAATGATTTTATAACATCCAAAGGCTCATCGCACTTGATATTTTCATCAATAGGCTGGATTTTATATTCCGTTACTGTATTTATATTGACTATATCAGACAACTGCTGAGAAAGTCTATCTATGACCTCCCTTAATGGGGCGGTCTGGGCACGAATTAACTCCGTGATCTGAGCATTGGTAGCCATGTTTAGATTTCTAAACAAGTCCGCCAAATCATCCACAGATCTACTTAAATCTTCCTCCCCCTGGCAAGTAACCTATTTCGTCCCTAATATTAGCCAGCGTTTTTTGTTACCATAAATCTATCGAAAAGAAAAAAATTTTTTTTAAAGCGAAGCCCTATGCTCTTTATTAAGGATTTAGTTCTACTGATCTTGCAACGAAATTTAATTTATCTAAGCTGTATTTTAAATCAAATATTGCCAATATAATTTAGTTTCTTATTCAACTTATACTAACAATTATTATATTATTATTATATTTATAGCTTACTGGTAGTTGTTGTTATTGTTGACCCCACTTGTTCCTTATAGCTGTTTCGATAGGCTGCTTTAAGCTGACCCGGTTCCACTCGTACCGGGGTGATGCTGCCCAGCTTTGGCAGTGAACCAAATTCACACTATCAGTTTTTTTTAATAAAAACAGTATTTCTTTTTTTTCCACACTGCGTAAACTATTTTAATTTTTTTTGGTTTTTATATTTTCGTTGTTTCTTTTTAAATATAGTTAAAATAGTATTTTTAAATATAGTTAGAATAGTATTTCGGTTTTTTTTTTTTACACAATTTTTTTGGTTTTTATATTTTTGTTGTCTCTTTTTAAATATAATTAAAATAGTGAATTTTTATTGTTGATCTATATAAATTGTATGTGAGTTGTTGGTAGTTCGGTTAAAGATCATGAATATTTTTCCATATTAACAGAATATGTTACGGCCTATTTTAACCTAACTAGTTGAGTTAAATAGATGATGTTTACAATTTAACACTTTAAGGCACGAAGAATGTTGATGAAGGCCGTTGCGGGCTAGAAAGTTAACTCCATTCATGCAGGTGTCAAATAACTTTTTTCTAATTGTTTTTTCTGTTAATTAAAGTAAATTATCACAAATAAAAAAATTATAATTTTTCTGTTAATATGGAAAAATATTCATGATCTTTAACCGAACTAACCAACAACTCACATACAATTTATATAGATCAACAATAAAAATTCACTATTAACCACTCACAAGGTACAGTGCAAAAATTCGCTTAATATATATGCTCGACATATGTTGAAAAACGAATAAAATCTTCAATGTTTGATATTCCTTCACTTACAATGTAAAGGATAGAATATGATGACATTTGAAAATAACTGCCAGTCAAATTTCAACTTAATTAGTTGAACTGGCAACTGTGGTAATAATTAACAACTAAACATAGCTTTATAGAAAATAAGTTCGCAGTAAATTTCGTCATACTCAAACTAAGTTACGGCCTATTTTTAACCTAACTAGTTGAGTTAAATAGATGATGTTTACAATTTAACACTTTAAGGCACGAAGAATGTTGATGAAGGCCGTTGCGGGCTAGAAAGTTAACTCCATTCATGCAGGTGTCAAATAACTTTTTTCTAATTGTTTTTTCTGTTAATTAAAGTAAATTATCACAAATAAAAAAATTATAATTTTTCTGTTAATATGGAAAAATATTCATGATCTTTAACCGAACTAACCAACAACTCACATACAATTTATATAGATCAACAATAAAAATTCACTATTAACCACTCACAAGGTACAGTGCAAAAATTCGCTTAATATATATGCTCGACATATGTTGAAAAACGAATAAAATCTTCAATGTTTGATATTCCTTCACTTACAATGTAAAGGATAGAATATGATGACATTTGAAAATAACTGCCAGTCAAATTTCAACTTAATTAGTTGAACTGGCAACTGTGGTAATAATTAACAACTAAACATAGCTTTATAGAAAATAAGTTCGCAGTAAATTTCGTCATACTCAAACTAAGTTACGGCCTATTTTTAACCTAACTAGTTGAGTTAAATAGATGATGTTTACAATTTAACACTTTAAGGCACGAAGAATGTTGATGAAGGCCGTTGCGGGCTAGAAAGTTAACTCCATTCATGCAGGTGTCAAATAACTTTTTTCTAATTGTTTTTTCTGTTAATTAAAGTAAATTATCACAAATAAAAAATTATAATTTTTCTGTTAATATGGAAAAATATTCATGATCTTTAACCGAACTAACCAACAACTCACATACAATTTATATAGATCAACAATAAAAATTCACTATTAACCACTCACAAGGTACAGTGCAAAAATTCGCTTAATATATATGCTCGACATATGTTGAAAAACGAATAAAATCTTCAATGTTTGATATTCCTTCACTTACAATGTAAAGGATAGAATATGATGACATTTGAAAATAACTGCCAGTCAAATTTCAACTTAATTAGTTGAACTGGCAACTGTGGTAATAATTAACAACTAAACATAGCTTTATAGAAAATAAGTTCGCAGTAAATTTCGTCATACTCAAACTAAGTTACGGCCTATTTTTAACCTAACTAGTTGAGTTAAATAGATGATGTTTACAATTTAACACTTTAAGGCACGAAGAATGTTGATGAAGGCCGTTGCGGGCTAGAAAGTTAACTCCATTCATGCAGGTGTCAAATAACTTTTTTCTAATTGTTTTTTCTGTTAATTAAAGTAAATTATCACAAATAAAAAATTATAATTTTTCTGTTAATATGGAAAAATATTCATGATCTTTAACCGAACTAACCAACAACTCACATACAATTTATATAGATCAACAATAAAAATTCACTATTAACCACTCACAAGGTACAGTGCAAAAATTCGCTTAATATATATGCTCGACATATGTTGAAAACGAATAAAATCTTCAATGTTTGATATTCCTTCACTTACAATGTAAAGGATAGAATATGATGACATTTGAAAATAACTGCCAGTCAAATTTCAACTTAATTAGTTGAACTGGCAACTGTGGTAATAATTAACAACTAAACATAGCTTTATAGAAAATAAGTTCGCAGTAAATTTCGTCATACTCAAACTAAGTTACGGCCTATTTTTAACCTAACTAGTTGAGTTAAATAGATGATGTTTACAATTTAACACTTTAAGGCACGAAGAATGTTGATGAAGGCCGTTGCGGGCTAGAAAGTTAACTCCATTCATGCAGGTGTCAAATAACTTTTTTCTAATTGTTTTTTCTGTTAATTAAAGTAAATTATCACAAATAAAAAATTATAATTTTTCTGTTAATATGGAAAAATATTCATGATCTTTAACCGAACTAACCAACAACTCACATACAATTTATATAGATCAACAATAAAAATTCACTATTAACCACTCACAAGGTACAGTGCAAAAATTCGCTTAATATATATGCTCGACATATGTTGAAAAACGAATAAAATCTTCAATGTTTGATATTCCTTCACTTACAATGTAAAGGATAGAATATGATGACATTTGAAAATAACTGCCAGTCAAATTTCAACTTAATTAGTTGAACTGGCAACTGTGGTAATAATTAACAACTAAACATAGCTTTATAGAAAATAAGTTCGCAGTAAATTTCGTCATACTCAAACTAAGTTACGGCCTATTTTTAACCTAACTAGTTGAGTTAAATAGATGATGTTTACAATTTTAACACTTTAAGGCACGAAGAATGTTGATGAAGGCCGTTGCGGGCTAGAAAGTTAACTCCATTCATGCAGGTGTCAAATAACTTTTTTCTAATTGTTTTTTTCTGTTAATTAAAGTAAATTATCACAAATAAAAAAATTATAATTTTTCTGTTAATATGGAAAAATATTCATGATCTTTAACCGAACTAACCAACAACTCACATACAATTTATATAGATCAACAATTAAAAATTCACTATTAACCACTCACAAGGTACAGTGCAAAATTCGCTTAATATATATGCTCGACATATGTTGAAAAACGAATAAAATCTTCAATGTTTGATATTCCTTCACTTACAATGTAAAGGATAGAATATGATGACATTTGAAAATAACTGCCAGTCAAATTTCAACTTAATTAGTTGAACTGGCAACTGTGGTAATAATTAACAACTAAACATAGCTTTATAGAAAATAAGTTCGCAGTAAATTTCGTCATACTCAAACTAAGTTACGGCCTATTTTTAACCTAACTAGTTGAGTTAAATAGATGATGTTTACAATTTAACACTTTAAGGCACGAAGAATGTTGATGAAGGCCGTTGCGGGCTAGAAAGTTAACTCCATTCATGCAGGTGTCAAATAACTTTTTTCTAATTGTTTTTTCTGTTAATTAAAGTAAATTATCACAAATAAAAAAATTATAATTTTTCTGTTAATATGGAAAAATATTCATGATCTTTAACCGAACTAACCAACAACTCACATACAATTTATATAGATCAACAATAAAAATTCACTATTAACCACTCACAAGGTACAGTGCAAAAATTCGCTTAATATATATGCTCGACATATGTTGAAAAACGAATAAAATCTTCAATGTTTGATATTCCTTCACTTACAATGTAAAGGATAGAATATGATGACATTTGAAAATAACTGCCAGTCAAATTTCAACTTAATTAGTTGAACTGGCAACTGTGGTAATAATTAACAACTAAACATAGCTTTATAGAAAATAAGTTCGCAGTAAATTTCGTCATACTCAAACTAAGTTACGGCCTATTTTTAACCTAACTAGTTGAGTTAAATAGATGATGTTTACAATTTAACACTTTAAGGCACGAAGAATGTTGATGAAGGCCGTTGCGGGCTAGAAAGTTAACTCCATTCATGCAGGTGTCAAATAACTTTTTTCTAATTGTTTTTTCTGTTAATTAAAGTAAATTATCACAAATAAAAAAATTAAAATAATATTTTTGAATATAGTTAAAATAGTATTTCGGTTTTTTTTTTTTACACAATTTTTTGGTTTTTATATTTTTGTTGTCTCTTTTTAAATATAATTAAAATAGTATTTTTGAATATAGTTAAAATAGTATTTCGGGTTTTTTTTTCACACAATTTTTTGGTTTTTATATTTTTGTTGTCTCTTTTTAAATATAGTTAAAATAGTATTTTTGAATATAGTTAAAATAGTATTTCGGGTTTTTTTTTTTTTCACACAATTTTTTGGTTTTTATATTTTGTTGTCTCTTTTCTCCTTTCCTAAGGATACTTGTTTTTTTTTTCTTTTCTCCTTTTCTAAGGATACTTGTTTTTTTTTTTCACTTTTCTCCTTTTCTAAGGATACTTGTTTTTTTCCATTTTTCTCCTTTTCTAAGGATACTTGTTTTTTAGTTTGGCCATCCCGGTTGAGCCCCTAGTTAATTTCTGTTCATTATTCCATTAGGTTTTTTATTCTTTATTCTTTATTGTTTGATAGCATACTTAAAACTAAACTAAATACTCACAAAAACATATAATTATATCAGCAAAAGCATGATCGTGTAGTTGAATTGGATCAGCACTTTTACGCCGCGCGTGTAGTGTAATCCAATTCTTTTGTTTTCTTTTAAATAAAATATTTATTTTTGCAGACATAGTGTCAGCAAAATATTGTGAGAATTATCTGTTGGCAAGCCGTTGCCTTAACTTGTATTTGCATCGAATAATATCTAATTCGATACAATTTGATGTATTTTAGAGACAAATATTTATTCTCATTTTTCGAATCAAATTCGATCTCATCACATATCTAATTTATATATATGGATTATTATGAGCGTAGTTCATCTCTAATATTAAAACATTTGTTAGTTAGAACATATTATATGTATTTTAATCATCATACGCTTTGTGATTCTAACTAACAAATGCTTATTAAAAATGCTTATTAGAGATGGACAATATTCAACTAATTTATATTGCAAATTAGTGATGAGAAAAATGTCTATTTTCATATAACAATTATCTTTTTCGAAATCGAAAGTGACAAAAATTTCATTTTCTATAGATAATTTAAGAATGTAATTAGCAAATAAAAATTCAGAATATATTTATTTTATAATAAATAAACTAAATTTAATTGATTGTTTGCTTGGAATACCAAAATAATATAAATCAAATTTGTTTAATAAACACAAAACAAAACCGACTACAGTTATAAAAATTTAAGGATATCTGATTTTCAGCAATATTCTCACATATAATTTTAAACAACAATTTGTCCAAAGCAAATTTTTTAAATATTACCTACTTTAAAAATTTTCGACAGCTATTGAAACTAACTCTTATTTATCGAGTTTTTATGAATTGAGAGGACCGATAGACAGGGCTATGTTGACTATACTTAAAAGCTATGATATGAAAAGTTTCACGTCTTCACCATAAGAATTGATGGCCATTTAAAAGTAGAAAAATTAAATGAAACTTACACACAGAGAAACATTTTTCCATTTGCCAATTAAAATTCGGTTACTACGATTCAAATTCAATTACTACTACTAAAACCGGTTACTGGTTTTCACAACAAAGTTCAGTTAATACAATTGAATTTTAATAGCAACACACAAAAAATTCAGGAACTAAATTTGAATATGGTTGTACTAACCGAATTTATTGGTTTTTACCACCATAACACACTTTTCATTTCGGTTTTAATTTTATTTATCTGTATGTACAAGAGTTTTTCTATTCATTTTATTTAACTTTCAGATCCAAACCAATACAAAATGGACTCACTAGACTTGGGAGATACATTCACTGGAAAATTAATTTACATATTGCAGCTTGATGAAAAAATTAAACTAAAATTTTCAGATTTTTCAACTTTTGTAGTTTTTTTCATAGGGTTTTTGCAGTCTATGAAGAACGGTGTAATTTTGTATAGTTTGAGGTATACCAAGTTGATGTCAGAGCGCCAATAACAGAATAAGAACAACACAAACTTAAAAAGAATTGTCGTAAATTTATTGAAAATGTATTTTTTTCCAGTTTTTTGTTTTTATATACATCGAGATTATTTTTTTGTTATTTCGATTAATTTATACTTAACTTTAAACTTTTGAATATTTTCAAAAATAAAGCAAATTAAATATTTCAGATAAGTTGATACATGTATTTCGATCCGGATAAATATCTCATCAGAACACGAAGATTTAGAAAAGCTAGAGCCCCCAGAAAAGGCAGAGCTTTAACAAAAAACATATTATTCAAAAATTTTGCTCCATTCGGGTCTTCTTAGCAATCAAACAAGCATCATGCCGTTACTATACATTGAAGACCAAAAATGTTCTATTTATATAGGGTCCGCCAAATAACTTTTTTTTTTTTTTGAAAATGCTATAAAAAAAAACTATTGAATATTTTCTCAAATTTCTTGTTTATTTGAAAGTACAATCCTTCCGGTTAATAATGGAAAATAATTTCATTCAAATGGCTGCCTCGGCTGGCCAGGCAGTATGAGCTTCATCTAAAAAGATGATTTTTTTTTTTGGCAAAATCGGCATCGGAAAAAAACGTTACATGGCGGACCCTTTATAAAAAAATTTAGTTTTTACTCTGGTTTAAGTAATATTTTTTATAGTTTTTATATACATTCAGATTATTTTTTTGTTATTGTGATTAATACAAGGTGGCGCAAAAATAACCTTCCGATGTTTTTTGTCTGTAATTTAAAAAAAAATGAAAAACTTTGATTCTTCTTGTGGATTATTTTTATTTGGTATTTTAATTTTTTTTACATCATGTCGAGAATTTGATGTCATGTAAATGGCCGCCGCCACAGTTGATTGTCATTTGAGCCCTTTTTATGGCATTTTCCATCACTTTGGCCAAAACTTCCGGCGATAGGTCCTCACATTCTTGACGGATATTGTCTTTAAGAGCTGCAAGAGTCTGAGGCTTGTTGACATAAACCCGCGACTTCAAAAAGCCCCACAAAAAGAAGTCTGGAGCGGTCAAATCAGGCGATCTTGCTGGCCAGTGCAAATCGCCAAAACGGGAGATTAGGCGCCCCGGGAAACGCATCCTTCAGCATATCGGTTGTGGCACGTGCAGCGTGTGCCGTTGCACCGTCCTGTTGGAACCACATGTTTTCCAATCCCAATTCATCAAGTTGCGGCAAAAAGAACTCGTTGATCATTGCTCTGTAGCGCTCACCATTCACAGTAACCGTTTGGCCCGCGACGTCTTCGAAGAAAAAAGGTCCGATGACTCCTCCAGCGAAAACAGCACACCATACAGTGACTTTGAGTGGGTGTTGTAATGGCTCTTCGTGGGTTACACGCGGATTTTCAGTGCCCCAGAAGCGTAAATTTTGCATATTTACGTACCCGCTAAGATGGAAATGGGCCTCATCACTCATGATTATTTTTGATGAAATCATCTTCCTCTTGGTGGTGATTAAGGATGGCTTGAGCGTATGTTACACGCGATTAGGGGTCAGCAGCTAACAGCTGATGCACCGTCTGGACTTTGTACGGAAACATCTTCAAATCTTGTACCAAAATTCGCTGTAAAGACTGACTGATACCCATTTGCGTGGCACGTCGTCTGGTCGATGTCGACGGCGCTTCCATGACATCCTCGGCTACAGCAGCAATATTCTCTGCAGAACGGCTACTCCGGGGTCTGCCACGCCTGGCAGCATCTTGTGTTGTGCCAGTCTCTTCGAGGCGAGCGGCTAAACGTCGCAGTGTTTCACCAGTAGGCGTTGGACGGCCAGGAAATCTGCGACGAAATTCACGTTGTGCCAAAGTCACCGACCGATTATTGGTCAAATAAATAGTCACCAATATTCTGCGTTCTGGAGCAGTGTAGCGTAACATTGTTTATTAACGTGTATTTCGCATGTGTTTACTACACAAATGTCAAAACAGAACTGACATTAGGGGCCAATCGCAAAATTTATAGCATTTTCTGATAGGAGGATTACTTTTGCGCCACCTTGTATAACGAGCTTTAAACTTCTGCATACACAGAAAAAATTATGTGCAAAAATATCTAATTAATCGATTGTTTGAATATCACTGGCAATTTAAACTCGTTTTTAGTTTTTTCTGTGTATTTACAAAAATACATCTAATCTATATATATAAAACTCATTTTCTGTTTGTTTGTTCTCTATACAAATTTGCAATTCTCAACAGATTTTCCTCAAATTTGGCATGAATAATCCTCGAACCTCAACTTAGATCGCAGTGTAGTTTTCATGGACCACGCCCACTTCTACGCCTACTTTTGACAAAAAATCTAAAATTAAAATTTTTTTCACCCTTTTCAACTTCTTTAGTTTTTTTTGAAAACAAACTTCTAAGAAAGTTTTAACGGATTTCTTTGAAATTACTCAAATATATTCTACGTTTCCCGAGGAAGGCCTCAGTAAAAGTTTCATTACCATAGCCCACTTCAATACTGACTTTTGATCAAAAACGTCAAAATCAAAAAATTCCACTATTTTTATTAAAGCTTATTTTTTTTTAATTTTAAAGTATTACATCCAATCAAAACATTTTAGGAAAAACCATTTCGTTTTTAAGATTTTTTTTCTACCGTATAATATTCCTACTGGTTTTTTCGCAATATCTTTATGGTTTAATTTTTTTTAAAATTTTATGTTTCCTTACCGTTTTTGGCAATAACAAGTCCATTAAAAAAACAAAAAAAATTTCTTTGAGGATAAACTTTTTCGAAACCGTGCACTAAAATCAATATGAGACATCTTTATTAATAAAGCACATTGATTTATAATCGTGAATTGCTACTGAAAGCATCATTTTGTATTCAACATCTTTAAAGATAAAATAATTTTTAATTTTGTAACCTTATTTCATAAATTCATAAATTTCCAATTTTTTTTTTTTTTTTTTTTAATTTATTTATTTATTTTATTTTGATTATAATCCAGTGCAAAGATTTAATCTTATATAGGAGCACTGAATACAAGTATAGGTAAAATTACACAATGTGCATAAATAATATACTTAACAAAAAGACATATAATTTAAACTAAATAAATAATTACTATGTAATACTATAATCAAAAATAATAATGTTACAAAACAATATGTTCAAATTAAAAAAGACAAAATTATAAATTTTTATATATATTATTTGTAATATTCATATATCAGTTTTTTTAATTGCATTGCGTTGCTGATTATTTGTAAATGAGGGGGTAACTGATTCCAAATTCTAATGACATTAATAAAAAAGTGTTGATCAGAGAATGTAGTTTCATGCTTTATCTGTATTATACGGTATCCTCTTTCGGACCTGAAGAAAGTGAGTCGTTCGTAAAGGTATATCGGTTGGCGTGAGTAGATTATCTTATGAAGGTATATTAATGCTTTACATTTTAAAAGATTTTCAAAAGAAACTCCAAATATGGAATCTTTAATTTCAAGTTTAACGTTAAAATCCTAACTGATTCTGCAAAACACAACAGAATTAAGTCGTCTATTTTCTATTAAATATAGTAAGTTAAATATATTGATATATGTATTTCGATCTTTATAAAGATCTCATCAGAACCCGAAGTTTTAGAAAAGCTAGAGCCTCAAGAATAGGCATTTTTCTGACATTCACCATTGTATTTGAAATTAGTTAGCATATTGCGTGAACGTTTTATGAACTTTTAAAAAATTTTGCGAAATTTAATTATTTGTTTTAATATTTTTTTTATAAAAAACATGGTTTGAGAACATATTTAGGTATTTAGAGTTTCCAATCACATTTAACTTTGTGACAACTAAAACGCTGAATCAATTCCGTCAAAATGTATATCCAATAAGAGAAGGTATCTAAGATCGAAAAGGCATCAACAATTCTACAAACAAACTAGTAATTTTCTTTAAATTCGTGTGTTGAATTTAAATTTCTTAATAAATGAAATACAAAATAGAATTTTCAATAAACTGTTGCAATTAGCAGCAGACAAATTTAAACAAATTGAAAAAGAAAAAAAAATTAAAAATTTCATTGGAAATATTTGTTAAATATATACATATATTTGGAAAGATCAATTATCTAATTTTCTAAATAAGTTTTAACATTGAAAATCGCTTAAAAAATTAGTAGCTTTTAAATTTTTAAGTCTGTGAAATAAGTCTTAAAAAAATTTATTTTAACAATAACTTCAGATATTAAGGGCGTATTCAAATATTTAAATATTGATTATGCATCTACTCGTACGTTCACTCCTTTAGCTCATTTACAAATTATTTGAACACAAATAGCAGCTCATATGACGAATTTGAAAAATATTCGACACTTTGAGGTAAATTATTTTCAAAATTTTTTTTTGTATGACATGAATTGAAATTTGTGTATATCCTAGCCGATGTTTAAGCATGCTAAATCCATGATGACGGTTTTAAGTTACAAACAAATTAAAAATATAGAAAATACAGTTTTTCATTGGATTTAACTCGTATATGCATTTTTTGATCCCATTGTTTTTATCACATATTACACCTCCAAAAAATATAAAAATACAATTAAAAAATTTTTTTTGTCACATATTAGAATTTAAGAAAAAACCCGCGATTGTTTTGGAAAATACGCATTATTTGCCGATTTAATGATATTAAGTTGGTTTTAGGGTTACTTATCTGCTGAAAATACATTTAAATTCGCAAAACTAAAAATTTATATATGGATGCTTTTTGAGGTTTTGCTCAATAATGTTTAAAGTCTTTAAAATTTTTTGAACATTTACTAAATATTAGTAGACAAAAAATCATTCAAAAATTTAAAAAATGTAAAATTTTTAAATTTTTTTTTTAGTTTTCATTTTAATGCGAATAAAAGTCTGACCTTATGAAATCAGGAATCTACAATTTTTCAGCTAAAATTTCTGTTGATTTAGAAAAATAAACTGTTTTTGGCATTCTACTAAGTATATCAAACATTTTGTTAATATTACAGTTTTTGTTTGCTATTTTGAGTCTAAAAATATTTAGTAAACGTTTTTGCTAATTTTACAGAGTGAAATGCTGTTTTCAATTAACTAAAATTCACATCGAATATAACTAAAAGTTTGTAAAGTTAAGAACTTTATTTTTGCTGTTCTTATTTTATTAATATTTAGCAAACAAATCTGCTAAATTTAGCAGTTTTTTCTAACTAAATTTTAGAAGCTTTTTCTGCAATTTTTGTAGATTAAATCAGCAAAAACATTTACTAAATATTAGTAGACGAAAAATCATTAAAAAATGTGAAATTTTTAAAGTTAAAGTCTGTTTTAAGTCTGCTCTTATAAAATCAACAATCTGCAATTGTTTAACAAAAATTTCTGTTCATTTTCGCAAAATAAACTTTTTTTGCATTCTACTAAATTTGAGGTAAATATAGCAAAATTTTGTTAATATTACAGTTTTTTTTTTTGCTATTTTGAGTCTACAAATATTTAGTAAAAGTTTTTGCTTAATTATACAGAGTAAAATGCTATTTTCAATTAACTAAAATTCACATCGAGTATAACTAAAATTTTGTAAGGTTAACAGATAAATTTAGCACTTTTTTCTGCAAGACCATTTTTAACTAATTTTTAGTACCTTTTTCTGCTATTTTTACAGGTTTACATTTATGAGTGTTGGCATACCTCAAACCGTATTAAACTACACCGTTTTTTTAATACTGTTCTCGAAACTCAATAACATTAAGCGGCACAAAAACGACATTGAAAAAACTGCGAAAGTTTAAAAATCAGAAAATGTTTGCTTTCATTTGTAAAGCACCATACAACGTTTTACCAAGCAGCGTTAAAAAAATTTGTTTTTTAGTGAATGCATCTCCCAGATCTTGTGACTCCATTTTGCATTGGTTTGGATCTGAAAATTAAAAGTAATCTAAAAGCAAAATAATAAAATAATGTAAGTTTCAATTGATTTTTTGAATTTTTCGACTTTTAATGGGTAGCAAATTTTTGGTGACGACGTTTCAAAGCAAATCTTTGCATGTCATATCTTTTAAGTATAGTCTCCCTAAGCCTGTTCATCGTTCTTCTAAATTCACAAAACCTTGAGAAATAAGAGGCACTTGAAGTCAGTTTCAACAAGTGTCGAAAAATTTTGAAGTAGCTCATATACACTATACATTTTGAACAACAACAAAAAAAAAAACAATTTTCATGGTATAATTAATTTTTGAAATTACTAAATATCTCATTGTAGGTACTGTAATAAAAGCTGATAATTTGAATATGGCGTAAGTTGTAAAAAATCTTATCTGTTTATAATTTTTGAATTTAACATTTTTTTTTACATTTATGCCACACAGACAAAATCTCTGCTAAACACCAGCTAAATCGAATTTTAATAGACTTTTGCTCTCTACTTATGCTGTGTAATACGGAAGCATTATTTTTTTTTTCACAAGTTGTTAAATTCAAAAGGCGTTTGTTGCAAAAAAAATCTACTACGGTTAAAAAAATTACATTTAGTAAAAATTTGAATATTTTTCGTTCGTCCCTTTTATCGGCGCCGAGACGGTTATCTATCTCTCTGACTGTTTTTGCCTGAATAAGGTAATGCAAATAAATTTCCTTTTCATAGGTTAGAGCTGGTGTTAGCTGTAAGTAAGTGCCACCAACATACAAAATTTATACTATCATACTTAGACTAACAACCGACAAAATTAATATAAAATCTAGTAACAATAAGTAGTTGAGAAAAAGAAATAAAAAATGTATACCCTACATACTGTTAACATAATATATAAGTTAGAGCAAATGGTTGTAACGCCTGCAACAAAATCATGTAAACTCATGCAAATAAAATGTTCCCATAACATAAAGTGTCGGGCGAAGTGAAGTTGTCCATAAATAAATAACAGGTCTCTTATATTGACATAATATAAACCCTAAAACAAGGCTAATTTTTGTATTTTTGTAATTTAAATTTATAACACGTGTTCCGCACGAAAAAAAAACAATATGTTCTTTTACGAAATTTTTTTTTCGTTGCCTACTCTAGGTTTAAAGTGAAGCTCAAAAACTAATCCATAAAAATTAATAACTTTACCAAGATAAAACAACTGTCCAAAAACTGCACTTTCTGTGCTTTTACTTAAGAAGATATAGCGATTTTCGTTAAAAAAAAGCGAAAGTTGCGAAGCGAAGTTGAGTGTTCGCTCACACTCAACTTAACTCCAACATATATTGATCAAACTTGAAGGCTTTGATACTACTACTTAATATAATCTTTCTGACAAATTTCATAAAAATCCGGTCATACGTTTTAAGTTAAGACGATGTCCTTTTGAGGTATCCTATGAGAGTCCTGTATGTCTTTGGACCAAAATAAGAGATTTTTTTAAAAGCTTCAGTTTTAACCTTAATTTGTGTCTACTACCAACGATTTCTAGTCAACATAAATATGTTTTTAAGATTTTGAAAATTGTGTTCATTTCTCAATATTTATTTTTTGAAATTTTACGAAATTTAAATTATAACACTTTTTTGCTTCCAACCCGTACACTGCACACAAAAATTTACTTCACAAAATGTTTTGTAAATTTAGTTTTTTATTGAAAAAGCTAAATTTATTATTCTAAAACACTCATTTGACGTATTTATGGTCAATTTAAAATAGCCCGTCTGTAGGCCGGCTTACCGTTTAGAGGTTTAAAGTAATGAGTTTATGACATTTCCAGAATATAAGAAAAGGTTTCTTGCGGGCCTAATACCTAGTTTAAAACACAAAATACTAAATAGTAGGGTTGTCACTCGATTAAAAATTATTCGATTAATCGAACAAACAAAAGACAATCTCAAACGAACAATTTAAGAAACAGTTGCTTGGATTTAATTAAAGCTACATCAATTTATAGATCTCATTGTATTTATTACAACCGCTCTTATTTAAAAAAAACACGCATTTTTATGCTTTTATGTTACTTTATTGGGTTTAGGGTTACTTATTTGCAGGAAATCATATTAACTTCTTTAAATTTGCAAAATTAAAAATTTTATATACACCCGTGCAAAAAAGATTAGATCTAATCAGATATAACTACATATGATTGAATATAAATATATCTGGTGCCAGATCTGATCATATATCATATGATATGGAATTTGTAATGGATTTTACGCCCAGATATGATCAGATCTAGAAAAAGAACTATCTAAATGAATCTAGGATTTTGCATAATTTTCGTGTCCTGATATGAGCAGATCTGGTCATATAGATCATATATGGTATCTAAAAAGATTTAATAATCCCTTTGCCAGATCTACACTCAAAAAAATAAGTTAGTAGAAAAGTTAGTAAAACGTCTTGTAAATCAGGTATACTATTTGTTAGCAAATTTTTTGCTAAACTTCTGTTTTAAGCTAAAATTTTAGTTATTCTTATTCAGCACTTAACTGTTTTAAACTAATGTTTTACTAATATACTAATGTTTTACTAATTTATTTTACTAAAAAAAAATTGTGCTGATAAGCACATTAATAGTGTGGACGTCAACCAGATTGAAAGATATGCGCATAATGAAGCAGATGTCGCGGCATGTCAAGATGTAGTAGAGAAGAGGAAAATGATACTAAAAAGTACAACTCTAATAAGACATATACAAAAATCAACCATGGAAGATTTTTGTATCTGTTTTTCATACATAAAACAAAATTGAGGATTAAAACAACTTTAATTTTGCGTTGCCACCGGCTTGTGAAAATAAGTGTCTATTAATTAAATAAAAGACAAAATAAAATATTTAAATTTAATATGTATTTCTAAACTAAATGTTTATAGATTAATAATCTATTGTGGTCAAATTGCAAACAAACATATACAGACATGTAGACAGAGTAAAGTGAAAGACAAAGACACACATCTTAGGTAGATTTTTATGGTTCCTTTTTCTTATTGCAAAAAAAGGGTTGTTTTTTTCGTTTCGTTTGTTTTTGTTTTTTTTTGTTTCGTTTCTATAATTATCTTCGGCAGTTGCGTCCTTTAAAAGATAGCATCATTTAGACAACCATTGATGTAAGTAGTTGAAAGAAAATTTTTGTTATGTTACATATATTTATTTCTATTAATTCATGTCGGGAAATGAAAATTTTTATGTTTCGTAAATATTGTAAATTATTTTTAAAAGAATCACAAAAATATGTTTTATGATTTTCAGCAAATAAATTAACTAAATTACAATTTTTCTACAAATTGTTTGCGTTTTTTTCAGTCTACTAAAATTCAGCAAAAAATTTATTAATTTTTAGCAAGGCTTTTGTATTTCTAATCTACTAAGTGTTAGCAAAACTTTTGCTGAATCTACTAATTTTGTTGCTAAAAATCAGCTCTCTGATTTTCAGCAAAAGATTTTGCTGACATTAGCAATTTTTTTGCAAGCACCCTCCTGACTAAAATTTTGCTGACTCAGCAAAATTTTTTGCTGACTTTACAAACTTTTTTTTTTGAGTGTAGTGCCAGATTTTAGCCTTTCAAAGGCACCAACAAATAATTTAAATAAATTTTATATGACTTATAAACTAACTTTTCTTCTTAATTTTTGTTAGTTATTTTGTTTATTTTTAAATTTTTGAAAACTTTAGGGAAACTCTAAAGATTTTCATAATTTTTTTTTATTGCATATAAATTGTTCTTGGAATGTAAAAATATGGTGTTTTTTGCAAAGTAACTAGAAAGAATATAAAAACAGATTTAATTAAGAAATTTTACTTAACAATTATATTTTCTTCGTAGATCGATCAACAAACATTTTGTACATATTCAAATGAAAGAAAAAATTGATATTCCGTGTATCTCTGAGCACACGAAACAGATGATGGCGTTTGCTCTGCGGATTATTCGCGATTTATAAACACTTTTTTTTTTTTTTTTGCCACAAGCTTTATAATAAACACATTTCAATCAAAATAAGCAAAATAATTTACCTAGAAATTTTAAAATTTCCTCAAAATCTCGAAATCTAAAAATATCAGATCTTCCTGATTTGATCAGATCTGTTCAGATATAATTATATCTAAAATTTGTTCCATTTTTGAGATCTAATTAGATCTGCTCACATGTGCTGTAATATCTGTTAAGATGTGGAAAAACAGGTAGAATCAAATCTGGTCAGATCAGATATTTTTACACGGGCGGATGATTCTTGGGTTATGAAAATTGTGTAGGCTCCATAAAATTTAAAGTCCTTAAAAATGTGTCATGTCTTTTCGATTTAAGTATTAAACTAAAAAAAATCTTTTATTTGATGTAGTTTTTGGCGGAATTAGAGATACGGATCTTTAGTTGTCAAAATGCAAAATGTGTGTTTGGGAAAATTGTTCCTGTACCAGCTAGGAATGAATAAAATTAAACTTTTTTGCACTGTATCAATTAAGATTCCCGATAAAAAGTTGATTTGATGCTTTATATATTTATGCGTAATTTAAAATGTATCTTTATATAGTTTTATCAGAGAGATGGGCCCTTATAATTATTTAAGATTGCATTCGTTTAGTTTTAATTTGATACTATCAGATTAAATTACATCCGAATAATGGCGCGATACAATTTAATCTGATTTTATATAATAGTACACAATTATATATAAACTAGTACAAATATATACAAAATCAGTTATTGTTGTATCCGGTTTTTGTTTTAAAAACTGCAGTAAAATCAAATATATTTGCAGAAATAATTACCAGAAAATACGGATTATACTTCAACGTTACTAATCCTTTCAGAACTTAGTCACTTGCAAAAAGTTCACGACTTTATAATTAGTTAAAACATTTTAAGAAAATCCTTTCCATTTTTAAAATTAACTCACTAATAAAGAAAATTTAAAAAAAATTAACTAACAACATTGAATAACAAGGAAAAAGTTATAATCCGATTAAAAAACCTGATATGAAACATTATATACATATGTAGCTGATCTCAAAAAATGTTCAAATAAATTATAAAGTGTTCTCCCGTGTAGAAATATTATATGTAATCACCTTTAACTAGATATGATTGAATATAATTAGATATGATTGAATATAGCTAGATCTGGTGCCAGATCTGATCATATATGATAAGATGTGTCATTATGCTTTACACTTTATGCCCAGATCTGATCAGATCTAGTGCCACATCTGTTCATATCTGAAGGAACCTGGCAAATTGGATAATTTCCGTGCCCAAGTATGAACAGATCTGGTCACATTGGATCATATATGGTGCCAGATCTGTTCATATCTCAAAAGATAATCCTAAAAATGTAAATACATTTTATATTTTTTATGACATATAAATTTTCTTTTTAATTTTTATTGTCTTTGATATTTTGTTTATTTTTAAAATTCTGAAAACTTTAGGAAAACTTCAAAAATGTTTATTAATTTTTTACATGTACTAGAAAATGTTCTTGGAATGTAAAAATATGCATTTTTCTTTTAAAAATGTGCGTTTGTTTCACATTATCTTTGTCATCCACTACTTGTCCCAAGCTTTTGAATAAACTTATTAAAATTAAAATAAATGCTTTTTTAAACATTCCACTAGAAAATTTTAAAAATGATTGAACCTCTCCAAATATAAAAACATCAGATCTGTCCAGATTTGATCATATCCAATTAGATCTCAAATTTGTCCCATTTTTGAGATCTAATTAGATCTGATCATATGTGCAATGAGATGTGTTTAGATCTGACAAACCATATCTAACTAGATTTGGTCAAATCATATCTTTTTTACTCGAGCTATTTGAAATAAAGAAAATTTGTAATTGATATTGAAAATTTTCTTTTGTAATTAAAGAAGTTATAAATTAATCAAGAATTAATTTTAATTTTTTAAATTATAGTGCAAATATTCTACTTTAAATTAAAATTTTTGCGTTATTAAACAATTTTCTTTAAATTTTTTGCAATGCAAAATAATTAGTTACAATTTAATCTACAGTTTTTGCAAGTTCTAATGTAAAATTCCAATTATTTTTGTAATTTTGTAAATTTCAGATTAATATATAAAGCTTTCTGCTGAAATTTTAAATACAACAATTACAAATGAAAATATCATTTTAAAAATTTGTTTAACTCAATTACAC
Organism: Delia radicum; assembly: GCA_021234595.1. NCBI lineage: Eukaryota > Metazoa > Arthropoda > Insecta > Diptera > Anthomyiidae > Delia > Delia radicum. The sequence continues at coordinate 142,054,702 of CM037853.1, read as the reverse complement.
TAGAAACTTTCTAAATTTTAATTGCCAACAACAGTTTTTGTTGTTGTTGAACATGCCCAAAGAGAAATTTAATTTTAAATTTAAAATTGTCATTAAACATTTTAGATTCGATGTAAAACTAAATTTTAATATGATATCATAAATTAAATAAAAATTAATCAAATATAATTGTGAATGTCCGATGTAAAAGACCTACATTTTCGAAAAATTAACAACAATTTTGTGACGTTCTTATCCGTTAATGGTGCGCTGACATCAACTTGCTATACCTCAAACGGTCTAAATTAGACCATTTTTTACATACTGTTCTCAAAACTCAATTCCATTAGATAAAATAGCAAAAGATTATAAATAATGAAAGTTTGGTTTCACTTATAAACCACCATATAACATTTCACCAAGCAGCCATATAGAAATTCCTTTTTTAGTTAATGTGTCTCCCAAATCGGGTGCATGAAATAACCCCCACTGAAATAACCCCCACCGTCGAAATGAAATAAGCCCCACTGAATTTGTGCCCACCGAAAATGAAATAAGCCCCACCGAATTTGTGCCCACCAAAATGAATTAATCCCCACCAAAATGAATTATTCCCCACCAATGAAAATGAATTAGCCCCCACCAAATTTGGTGGGCATTAAAATGAAATAATACGCACGTATTAAAATTAAACTTTGCCCACCGAAAATGAGATAAATGGAATATTTAAATTGGATAACACGATATTCTTTAAAAGGAAATATAGCCAACTTGGTTTTATTTCCATTTTTGTTGGAAATAAAGTCAATCTGTGAATTTGACTTCATTTCCATTTTTGTTTTATTTCAGTTGGTGTTATTGGAAACCACCGTGTCCTTCTAAAATATGGATACACCTTTATGTCAACATTCTGTAAAAGGGCAAATTATAAGTTTTTTACCAACTAAGGAACCTGGTGATATGGGCACGAATGGATTTTTAATAAGAAGAAATGTGTTTTTTTAATTGAAATAACGTATTATTTTTTCGTACTTTCTAATATCACCTTTACAAAATAAAACTAGTACTGTAAAAGTAGGAATTAATTCAAAAACCAAGAATTGATATTAGAATTAAAATGAATTAAACCCCACCAAAATGAATTAATCCCCAACAATGAAAATGAATTAACCCCCACCAAATGTGGTGGGTAATAAAATGAAATAATACCCACGTATTAAAATGAAACTTTGCCCACCAAAAATGAATTTTTTATAAATTTGGTGGGGCTTATTTCATTTCGGCGGTGGGGGTTATTTCAGTGGGGGTTATTGCATTCACCCTCCCAAATCTAGTGACTCCATTTTGTATTTAATTGGATCTCAAAGTTAGAGTTTAATAAACTAAAAGTTTATTAAAATCTAACTTGAAAGTGAATTTGAAATCAAATTAAAATTTAAATTTTATTGACAATAATTTAACGGTGTATATTCCTGATATTGACATAATGCAATGCGGTAATAGAAGTCTTTCCCTTCATATTATAAAAAAGTGGACCTTCGAAAAGTTTTGAACCTCCGGAAATTAAAAAAAAAGTTAAATTTATAAAACGGGCTATATCTCCAGTACTAAGCGAGCACAGAGAAAATTATTGTCAAAAAAATTTAATTAACCTTTTGCTTGATTTCTAACACACTTTCAATTAAAAGTCTAATAATATATATTAATATTAAATGTTTAATTGAAATGAATTTGGAGGACACAAATAACCTATAATGAAAAAGAAAAAAATGCCAAAATTAAAAAATAAATCATTAAATTGGGGGGAAAAAATCACAAAAAATTAAAGGTTTTTTTTTTGTTTTTACAATTTGTACATGTTTTTAAACTTTTGTGATTTTTTTTAAATTTTGGTGAAATTTTTTGTTTTAAATTGGCGGTTTTGCTAAATTTTGGTTATTTTTTCAAATATTAATTTTTTAATTTTTGGCGTTTTTTAACGTTTTTTTTCAATTTTGATTATTTTTTAAAATTTTTGTGAACAGTGGCTTTAAAATAATTTATCAATAAATCACGCAGCTCTAATCGTTAAAAAGATATTTACGATTAAGTACGAATATTTTTGTTAAATTTAATTTTTTTTTTCGTATTTTAAAACGCGATACTTCCGCAACGGTTAGAGCTAACAACCCAAAACTTGTACGATGACATATTTATATCAGTGATGCCAGAAGATATTTTGAAACTTACCTACGTTTGTTATTAAAATTCTTAAGCTTAACCCGTTAAAAATATATGGACGATAATGTACGACTACTATCTTCAAATATTTTCCATATTTTGAAACCCGATGTTTCAAGAATTAGTGGGATTAAATTAAATTTGGACGAGACAATATCCATATGACAAACATCTTCTATGCTAAGCTCCGTTAAAGTCAGAAAGGGTGGGAGGAAATCGAGTGGTTGATTTTATGTTTTCAGTCATATTCATTACGTTTTTTTATAAATAATTATGATTAAAACGTGAATTGAAAATAAAATCAATAAAATATTTACAAACTATTTTAATTTGTACTAGATAAAAAGTTTGTTCCTTCGAAAAGTTTTTAAATGCCCTTAGTGAACATGGACCAGGTCCCGGAAATGTCCAGAGACCACTTTATTTGAAAAAACCATAATGAAATTACAAGTAAAACTGTGGTTTTACCGATTTTTTTTTATAAACTAGCTTTTTTAAATTAACAAAAAATTCGTTAAATTAGCAAACAGACTATATAACGGAAAAAACATAGAATAGATTATGCTAAAGTCAAAAATCCGCACATTAAGAAAATTCTGGGATATTGGTGCTTTTGAAAATTCACGATTAGAGTTTTTAACTCAGGAATCTTGCGACGAACTTCTCGGGAATTTAGTCGGTTTTTCATTTCCCAATTCATGTGAATTTTAGTCGGGACTCCCAGGAATTAAAAAAAACATTAAAACAACCATGTTTGCTAAACTAAAAATAAGTTAAAATGCAAAAAAAATAGACAATCATTAAAACTTTAACATTTTAAACTATGTGTGCCAAATCTTCCTCAAATCCAAATCCATTCAATACTTTTCTCTTATTATTACATATATAAATCATATAGAATCAAAGCATTTTATTCCACTATATTAAAAACGAAGATTTAAAAAGTTTTAAAAAAATATTCAAAGTTTTTTTTTTAATAAAATAAATGTTTAAAAATACTCCTAAATTAATTGTGTTCGTTGAATTTTTATAAATATTTGTTTTTTCCTGAGAAAAATAAGCTTTCGCTGTCGAATCCTTAATGAATATTTATTTTGCAATTCCCGACAAATTCCGTACAACTTTACAGATTCCTGGGTTTTAAAAAATATCAGTGATTAAAAAAACTTATTCACTAACAAAGAAATATTTTCTAATAATTAGAAGTCCACAAGTTCAGAATTATTTTAGAAATATGTTTTTTACCATTAGCTGTTAAATACATTTTAGTAATTAATAAATTTACGTTTATGGTATAGTGATTAATACAGTCAATGCAGATTAAAATTTTCTTGCATGATTTTCTTTTACACTCATAAATATAAATTAGTAGAAAAGTAAGTAAAAAAACTTGTAACTCAAGTACATATTTATTTTGCTAACAAAATTGTTGTGATAAGCACATTAATAGAGTGGGCGACAACCAGATTGAAAGATATACGCATAATGAAGTAGATATTGCAGCATGTCAAGATGTAGTAGAGACGACGAAAATGATACTAAAAATGCCAACTCTAGTATGATATATAAAGAAATCCACCATGGAAGATTTTTCTATCTGTTTTTCATACATAATAAAAAATTACGCCAACAATGTATATACATTATGGATTCAATTTTGTGTTTTCACCGCCTTGTCAAAGTAATTGTCTATAATGTAAATTAAAGAAAAAATTAAATATATAATTTAATAAAAATTAAATGTGTATTTGTAAATCAAATGTTTAAAGTGATTGTTAATGTAGTGTGGCTAAATTGCAAACAAATATAAGTTCAGGTAGATTTTTATGTTTCCTAGTTCTTATTGCAAAAAAGAGTTGTATATGCCATATTTTTTATTTTTTTTTTGTTTCGTTTCTATAAATTCTACATTTGTCGTCTTTGAAAAGATGCCATCATTTAGACTACCATTCATATTAGTAGTTGAGGGATTATTTTGTTTATATTATACAAAAATATTTCTATATATTTTCAGATTTTAAATTAATTCATGTCGTCAATGTGGGAGTATATATATTTTAGCAAATTGTAAATTATTTTGAAGAGATTAAAAAAAATCTACGGTTTTTTACAAATTTTTTTAGTTTTTTTCAGTCTACTAATATTCAGCAAACAATTTATTAAATTTAAAGGATTTTTTAATCAACTAATTATTAGCAAAACTTTGGCTGAATCTACAGAAAATCAGATTTTGCTGACATTATAAATTATTTTTCAAGGACCCTCCTGACTAAAATTAAGCTGTCTCTGAACATTTCTTTGACTGACTTCACTAACTTTGTTTTTTGAGCGTTGTTTTAGTTACAACAAAAGTTGATAGTGCAACGTAATGGTAAGTACGTATCATAAAATATTCAGGTACATAATAAATAGTTTAACTCATTGTCAGTGGCAGCAATTACTTACTCTTTGTGTAGTTAGTTTCTAACTATTTACATGTAACTACGTAGTACTGTATATTCGTTGTATGAAGTGGTGTAGTAGCACTGGTCATATACTACATACTCCTATAATAAATACACTATTATCTAATCATTTTAACCAGTGAAACTGATTGATTATGTGGGTAATTTGGTCTAAAGCCTTAATGTGTTTGTTATTTGTTATAGTCGTGGAACAAACAAACCAAGACAAGACAAAAAATTACCAAACAACTGGACCATAAGTTTGAAGGTGTTGATGATGGTGACATATGCAAATGAAGATAAATTTACTGTATTACGTGGTATGATGCTTTTCTTTCTAGTCATTTCTTGCAAATAAAAAAATATTAGTCAAATATACTTTTACTTGTTGGGAGGTAAAATTTATGGTATAATTTATTTTATTGTTAACTAATAGTGTTCATTAGGATCAATTGTAAGTGAATTAATAGACGTTTTAAGTTATTTGACTGTTATAAAATTACAATTTGCAATGTAATGAAAGGATTTAAAAGATTTGATGATTACATTAAAAATATGTTGTGCGAATAAATGTTATAAATTTATTTATTTTTTTTTAATAAATTTGCGTTGAGTGCCAACAGTTATGTAACTTTCAAGTCTTCATAGGCTGATTAATGTTGACTTTAAATTTTAGAAATAAAATTTTATACCCCAGGTTGGGCGCTAACAACCTTAACTGCTGCATCCTTTCTTGGAGAACTTTTTCTATTGATATTTTATGAAATTTTTCAATTAATGAGGACTATTTTAGATTCTTATTTTTATGATTTTAAATATTAACGTAAGACTTTAAGGACACCTGCTAAAATAATCGGGATAATGTAATTAATGAACTTCAATGAACGAAATAGTAGCCCAAATTTCCCATTTTCGTTAGTTGATATTTAAATTTCGGCGGTATGAAACAAACACCAATGAAATAATGCCCCAAACCGAAAATGAAGTAACGCCCCAAAAATTTCGATAAAAAAATTGGGGGTGTATTTAATTTTTTGGGACTTTATTTCATTTTTTTTTTGGGACTTTATTTCATAATGAAATTAGGCCCCAATATGAGAAATGAAATAAGTCCCCAAAATAATATTTTTGGGGTGTTATTTCATTTTCTTAAAAAGCACAATTTTTAAGTAATATAAGCAAATAACCGTTATAATTACTGCATGAATTATCAAGTTGTTAATGTAAATAGTTATTTGCTATTAGTAAGTGAGATTATTATGTAGTAATTTTGAAGTTTCTTTTCTGTGTGGCGGCCTTCGGCCGCTCTTAGGGGGTTTTTCCTCCGTAGAACGCGGCAGGCGGCTTCGCGAAATAAAGTTTTTTCTGCGTGCGATTATACGATTTATAAATTTAGTTTTATTTTGTGATATACTACTAAAAAATATTAAAAAAAACTGTATTGTACTAAATATTATTAATATTTTTATTTTAAAAAGGCTGAAAAAAAAATCGCTCAATTTTTTTTTCAGCCTTTTTACTTTGTATTAATTAGGAATAAAGAAATATTTCTAAGTAATATATAATTTTGTTTTTTTTTAATATTGGGGGCTTATTTCATTTTAAAAATGGGGCTTTACTGCATTACGAAATAAAGCCCCAAAAATTGGGGCGGTACTTCATTTTGTTTTGGGGTGTCGTTTCATTTGGTTGGGGGTTTATTTAATTTTTTTTGGGGGTATTGTTTCATAATGAAATAAAGCCCCAAAAAATGGGGCGTTATTTCATTTTTGGTTTGGGGACTTATTTCATTGGGATGTTGTTTCATACCGCCTTAAATTTCATATTTATTTAGAATGTTGTTGGTCGTATACGAGTTTAGAATTTACATGATGTACAGTAGGGTGGTCTTTCGTTGTATGGGCGAAAAATAAAAATGAGAGTTTGACTGTACCCCCTTCTTAAAATATTTGTTTGGGTGTCAAAACACGCCACGCAAAAAATTAGAGTTCTAGCATAACGGGAAGATGTCGCCCTTGAAAATAGGGCCCCATGGAAAAATGGGCATAATTTAAAAAAAATTAAAATTTTTTTTCTTTAAAATTAAAAAAATATAAAATAATTTTTGTGTTGGCTTTAATCCTAACTACTCAGATAAAAAAAATTACTTTCCCAGAAAATCGCTAACTTGCCCTAACTTTGTGTCAAAAGAATTAACAAATATTTTGGGTGTACCTCAAAGTGACTTTCTTGCATTTTTGAAAATTTTATTCAACAAAAATAAAAAACCTAGTGTTTGCTGTCAAGTATTTTATTAAACACATCTCAAGTATTAAAGAAGCCAAGTACTGTGGATATCCGTTGGCAAATTTTTTTTTTAGAGAATTTTGATTCTCGGGGATTTCAAGGTTTTTTTTTATTTTAATACATTTTTACTTTAAAACAAGGTTTCAATAATATTTCAATAATATTTCATCAATATTATTGCATATGCTCTTTTATATGATTGTAATAACTTTATTATAAAATACTATTTTTTCTGTTGATAGTTAACCCATGTTAACCTGGGGTCAAATATGACCTACGTAAGGAAAATGCAGCTTTGTGTCAAAATTTATAAATAAAATAAAAAAAGGAATAATTCAATTTATATTTATTCTAAAAAAATTTCGTTAACCGTTTCTAGTCTTCGATTAGGTCAATTTAGTAAAAATTAGAACTTAAAACTTTTCCACAATAATAATTTTGAGTGAAAAAAATTTACACTATTAAATTAAAAATACCTTTTTTTAAAAATACTCCTGAATATGTACAAAAAAATCAATTTAAATATGAATACAAATACATATCTGAATTTATACTAAATAATTAATTTTAATTTTTTTTTTTTTTTTTTTATAATTTAACCAATACTCAGGGGATGCCCCCTACTCATGCAGTGCATTGTATTGATCAGGAAAATAAGGTATGGGAAGGAGGAAAGAGGGAGTAGTGTTTGTGGATATTTGATTTAAATTTTTCTAAATTGTAAGTAACAGGGAAGACTTCTGCGGAAGTTTGTTCCACATACGAATCGTTCGACTAAAAAACGAATTTTCTCTGTAATGCGTTGTGCGAAACACAGGACAATCAACTACAAACGGATGTGCTCTAGTAGATAAGCGAGTATTACGAATAAAAACTCGGGCTCGTGGAATAAGTTCACTTATCTCAGATGAGCATCTCCCATGGTAATATCGATAGAAAAGTGTCACACAACCCACATTCCGACGATGCTCCAATGATAAGCTTCACCGCCCTCCCCTGAACACGGTCCAGAAGCTTCAGAATAGACAATGGAGCCCCTGCCCATATATGAGAGTTGTATTCCATTTTTGGCCGGATATAGCTGGTATAAATAGTAAGGAGATCGGATGGAGTGAAGTAAGTCTTGCACCGTTTTAGAAAACCGAGACACTTGAATGCCTCTTTCGACACTTGAAATACGTGCTTATTCCAACGGACATCACACTGTATTCTCATGCCCAGAACATCAAGAGTATCCGATTCCTCAATACCTATACCATCCATAGTTACAGATGACAATGTCAATTCCACATCCCGTCTGTGGGTTAACATACAACATTGGGTCTTGCGTGCATTAAAATCGACCTTATTCGCGCGACCCCACTCGGAGATTGTAGAAAGGTCTTGATTGAGTGTGTCATTCATGTTCTGCCGCATGCCCTCTATCTCCAAAGAGCTTGGCCTGTGATCGAATGAAAATGAATGACAAATGTTGCTGTAATTTTAAAATGTAAATAAATTACAATTAGAAACATAAACAAAAATTTATTTTGTCATCTTTGTGATTTTTGACTCTTTAAAATACGAGGGTCAATTGTGACCCCATAAAAACACAGGTTAACTATGAACACGAAAAATTATACTTTATAATAAATTTATATATATAAAATAGCATACACAATAACATTGATGAAATATTACAAAAATCTTGTTAAAAAAAGTCTATACAAATTTAAAAAAACGTTGAAATCCGCTAGAATCAAAATGCTCTAAAAAAAAAATTGCCAAAGGATATCCACAGTACTTGGCTTATTTAATACTTGAGATATGTTTAATAAAATACTTGACAGCAAACACTAGGTTTTTTATTTTTGTTGAATAAAATTTTCAAAAATTCAAAAAAGTCACTTTGAGGTACAATCAAAATATTTGTTAATTCTTTTGACACAAAGTTAGGGTAACTTAGCGATTTTCTGTGAAAGTAATATTTTTTATCTGAGTAGTTATGATTAAACCTAACACAAAAATTATTTTATATTTTTTTAATTTTGAAGAAAAAAAATTTTTAATTTTTTTTTTAAATTATGCCCATTTTTCCATGGGGCCCGATTTTCAAGGGCGATGCGGGACATCTTCCCGTTATGCTAGAACTCTAATTTTTGCATGGTGAGATTTTGTACCCAAACAAATATTTTAAGAGGGGGGCAGCCCCAAAAACCGTAAGTTGAAAAATAAGGACAACCCTAATGTACAGTAATGGACAAAATAAAGCGCAAACGTATTAAAACTTACTAATATTAGCCAAACTAAAAAAAGTAAAAGTTTTGCTAAATGGATTACCATATACTAATGAGGGCGTGGCACTTAAAATAAAAGCTGTTATTATTTACCTTTTTGGAAAATTAATCTACAGATTATGAATTATTGAGCAGATCTTAAAATGATTTATGAATGCAAAATTTTCTTTACATAACATTAGCAATATTTCTATTGGGTAGCAGGTCTTTAAACAAACGGGTATTGAACCTAGCATTGAAATTTCATTACTTTGAACAGAACAACGAAATCGCCAATAAACAATGCAAATTAGTAGATATCACGGGAACTTATATTCCAAATTAATTTGAACGCTTTTTATCATTACTACACTCGAAAAAAATCCTTAAAGTTAGAAAAAAAGTTAGTTGAGCCAGCAAAATGTTTGGTGGGAAGATCCTAATATCTGCAAAAGTAAATTAGTTAATTTAGAAAAAAAAATATTTTGTTGACACTTAGTTCAATGCAAATTAAAATCGACTAGTTAAAATCAATAAAGTTTTTTTGCTGGAGCTTAGTAAATAAAAAAAAACTAAAAAACTTAGTACAAAATAATAAAATTTTTACTTTAGTTAATTTATTTTGCTGAAATATAAATCAATTTTTGTAGTGATTGTGTTAAAAAAACTGGAAATAAACAAAATATTTTATTCATAACATAAAAAGAAAACATAATAAGGAGTGAGATCGAATAAATCCTAACACAGATTATCACTTATAACTTTTTTTATGTTTAAAACTGAAATTTTTTTTGAATGAAGTTATCTTTTAAAAAGTCGCCAGATGATGTGTATAAACTATTAGCGAAATCGGATCATTACTTTGTTCACAAATGGACTTTGAACAAAAAAAAATTAAATTATATTGAGATTATTTTTAAATTATTGATGAAGGCACAATACTGTCACTTTTTTTTGGAAATGGTCTGCTCCTATCAATTATTGCACTAAAGAATGCAAAAAAGCTCCTTTACTCACTTTTTGTTCAGCTTCCATTTGTAAACAAAGTAATGATCCAATTTCGCTAATAATTTATACACATCATCTGTCGACTTTTTAAAAGATAACTTGATTCAAAGAAAAGTTAATTTTTAAACATAAAAAAAGTTATAAGTGATAATCTGTGTTAGGATTTATTCGATCTCACTCCTTAGTTCCAAATTACTTACATGCATGTATGACGCAGTTTTACATTTTTCAATCGAAGATAATTCTTAAATACAAAAAATAAATATTCCAAATATCTCTAAATATCATAAAAACCATGTATCATATAAAACCAACTAACTGAGACTGGCATTTATTGTTTTGAAAAGTCGCAAAAAATCGTACTATATGTTTTGTTTTTGCCTGCATCCTCAGTTTATCAAAATATTGTTTGTACAGTAGCACCAAAGCGTTTATTTTTGCCTGCATCTTCAATAATCTCAAAATATCATTTATTTCGTAAATTTTTGAAACTAATTTATTTATTGTTTTATTTACATTTTTAAATATTCACAATTTTTATATGCACACGCGTGCCTTTGTTTGATGTGTAGTATACAAAAGAAAAAAAATGATATGCTGTTGCATTTTATGTAAATCTTATAATGGTTGTGTTGTTCTCCATGCTATTAATGTGTATATCAGCAAAATTTTGGTAGCAAATTAGTTAAGCATTAGATCAAAATTAGTTTTTTGTTAAAAATGTTTAACTAAAGTTTTAGCTAAAAAAGCGATATCACCAACAAAATTGCTGAAAGTTAGTTAAATATTTTAAATCGACGTTTAACAAAATTTTCAATTAACATTTTTTTTGAGTGTATGATTATAAAAAATGTAAAGCTTTCAGATTTGTGGTTTTTAAATTAAGATTATTACATACAGTGGTCAACTTTAAAGTGGTCAACTTTTGCTAAAATTTGGTTAAAAATGCTGTAAGTCATGAGCCGTTGACATTTCCGGAAACAAAACTAAAGTGTCGGAAACTCTAACTTGAGTACATTATTTATTGTAAAAAAATTTCTAGTATAACTGTAGAAAAACTAAATTAAAGTTATTATAACATGAATCCATTTTTGTACCAATTCGATAATGTTTTAAATAAAACGACATTATTTGCTAATGTTTAAAATAAATTGGATCAATTGAGGCTAATTTATTGTTATGCGTTATTTCTCAATAGACTTGAACCAATTTTAAGTCTAAATATATCTCACTCTTTTTGTGTTTTGTCCCAAATCTTGAGAAGAAAAAATTTCATCTCTCTAGTTACTAATAAATTATCATTAATTTTTGTTGGTGTATATAAATTTTTTGTATATAAATTCAACTGTGAAATGTGCAGTTATCGAAATTTTTTGGATTTGTTTAACAGTTTTGCCGAATTGTAGCATCTTTTATAGAAGAAGTAGGGAAAAAAGAAATATACAAACAAATACAACCATTATAAAACTTACAAAAAATGCAACCGTGTTTGATTTCGTTTATTCAATTTTTTCTCTTGTATACTACACACCAAACAAAATCACGCCAATGAATGTGTGAACATAAAAATTGTGAATATTAAAAAATAATAAATAAAAAAATACATAAATTGAATAATCCAATTAAAAAAATTACTAAATGAATGATAGTGTTACAATAAACAATATATTAATACATTTAAAAATTAAAGAACCCTTTGTATTTCAGGCAGAAGAAAATAAAAAATACGCTTTAGTTCGACTGTACAACAATAAATGCCAGTCCCAGGTAGAAAAAATGCAAAATTATTCATATGTACACAACAAAAGAAGGTTGTTGAAAATTTTATTAAACGTCTATTCAAACTACTTAACTAACTTTTAACAATTTGTTTTTGCAGAAATCACGTTTTCAGCTAAAATTCTAGTTAAACACTTTTATCAAAAATCTAAATTTGAAATATTGATTAACTAATTTACGCTGCTACAAAAATTGTGCTGATGAACACATTTATAGCATAGAGAACAAGTAAAAAACGAGATGCAGATTTCGCAGCTTGACAGTGTTACCATATTGCCAGTTTTAACTGTTTTTTCCAGTTTTTTTAGGATGCGTAACAGTTTTCCAGTTTTTCATGAAAAAAAAACAGTTTTTGTTTAATTTCAGCCTTTTTTTACCAGTTTTTTCCAGTTTTTAACAGTTTACTTTCTTTAACTTGAATTTATAAATTTGATACAAAAGTTGCACAAAATGTTTCAATAAAAAATTATAAAAAAAATTATTAAAAAGATGTTATTTTTGCCTAGCAACACTCCAAACTACATGCTTCTTCTAGAAACTGGCTTAAACTCTCTATATCTTGAAACGTTAAAATTGCATTTTGATTACATCAACAAGGTCCTTAACATGCCTTATAAAAGATTGCTTCGCAAGCTTGCGGAAATAATAATTGCTAAACACACTTTTTGGGCTGAGGATTGGATTAACCTCTGTGAAAAAATTAATTTTGTACCAGTAAATAGTTCCGTGCCACTTTGCAAACACCACAAAACAATTTTGTCTATGGTTAAAGTTTACGAAAAGGAAAATCTAATAGCCGATGCAAGAAGTTCTCAATTTCATGATCTATATCCACAGTTAAACCACTCTTTGCTACAAATTACTACCTCGAATCTTTCTTCTCGTGCTATAAGTCAATTGATTAGAGCCAGAGGAGGCCTTCTTGATATAAACGCTAGATCTTTTAGAGCTTCATCAGTCGGGTTATGCACACTTTGTAACCTTGACGCAACAGAAAACACTTTTCATCTTATTGGTATCTGCCCTATTTATAACAGTATCAGAATTCAATATTTCAACAAAAGTAATCTTAATTTAACTGAAGTCCTAAATATACTCAATGGACAAACTTATAACTTTAATACTCTTGTAAATTATTTAGAAATTTGCTTAAAATACAGAAAACTAATATTGAATGAATTTGCATAGTTTCTGTTTTAAAACCGAATTAAAAAATTTAAATTACATGTATATATATAATTTTTTTTTTTATAAATTTTTTTATAAATATGTATGAAAAAATAATTATTTTTAAACAGCTTTTATTTTGCCAATCTGGCTAACAACTATTAAGTTATGCCACTTATAGATAACTAATTATATTTATTCTTGAATCTAATGAATTTTATTGTAAATATATTTTTATATCTATTAAATAAATAAAAAAAAAAAATAATTATACTACGCATTGAATGCAACTGTGTAGTAAGTTTTAATTCCCTTTTTAGCATTTGTTTGTGTTAAAATTTTGTGGAATCAAACGAAATGAAAATCAAATTTAATCAAAAAATGTATAACTGATATTTTTATGTAATTAAGATCTCAAAATGTGATGAATTATTTTGTTTTTTTATGGTTTATTTATATTTTTTAAATATAAATGTTTTTTTATATTATATTTTTTTTTTACTTTAAACAAGTACACAGAAAAACAAAAAAAAAGTTTTATAACAGAGCACAACTTGTGATCTGTAATAACATAAATTTGAAAATATTTTTTTTGTTAGTATAATTAAAAGTTAGTCTTCAAAAAAAAAAAATATTTTTTTCTGTGTATATAAATATGTTATGTGTTTAATGTTTTTTATGTTGTTTTATGTTTAAATAAAATGCAATTGAATGCAAAATGCACATATTTACTGTTTTTTATACTGTTTTTTATTTAAAAAAAAAAACAGTTTTTTCCTAAAAAAACAGTTTTTTCTTACAGTTTTTTGAAAAAAATACATGGCAACACTGCAGCTTGTATTTACGAAGTAGAAAAAAATGAAAAGACACAAACAAAACATACTCAATTATCATTTTAGTTTTTTCCTTTGTATACTACACATCAAGCAAAGGCACGCATGTGCGTGATAATACATATCCTGAATATTAAAAAAAAATATAAATAAAACAATAAATAAATTAAATAAACTAATTTAAAAAATGTACTAAATAATTGATATTTTGATAAATTTGAAAATTGAGGATGATATATAATTCGCACTGGTGCGACAAAACAATAAATACCAGTCCCAGGTAGTTGTTTTTAAACGATAAAGGGTTTTTATGATATTACCAAATATTGTGAATATTTCTTTTTGTATTTCAGAATGATCTTCATTTTAAAAATGTAAAATTGCGTCATACATACATGCTTGTAAGTAATTTGGGAATTATTATGTTTTGTTATTAAAATATTTTGTTTATTTCCAGATGTTTTATTAAATTACATTATGTTAACGATGTGGAAGTCCTGACATTTATTTTTTATATTTAAAACAACCACAAAAAAATTAATTTAAATTTCACCAAAATAATTTAACTAAAGTAAATATTTTATACTTAGTTTTTTTATTTTATTTCAATCTGCTAAGCTCCAGCAAACATTTTTTTATTTCAACCAGTCGATTTTCATTTGCAGTGAAAAAAGTGTCCGCAAAATATTTTGCTGAATTTATTAATTGTTTTGCTAAAAATCAGCTCACTGATTTTCAACAAAACATTTTTGCAGATATTAGAAATTTTTCTGTAAAATTTTGCTGATTCAACTAACTTTTTTGCTAACTTTACGGGCTTTTTTAGTGTAGCATGCATGTCAGATAAAGGGTTTTTATGATCTTTAGCCATATTTTGAATATTTATTTTTTGTATTTTGGAATTATCTTTTTTTGAAAATGTAAAATTATATCATACATACCATGTATATAAGTAATTGGGAAAAATTAAAATATTTTTTTTATATTCAAATTTTTTATTTTATTGCATAATCTTAACAATGTGGAAGTCATACCATTTTTATTTATATTTGAAAGAATCACAAACAAAAAAATTAAATTTCAGCAAATAAATTAACTAAAGTAAATATGTTCAACAATGTTTTTTTTTAAAACTTATAAAATCCAGCAAAAAAATTTATTTGATTTCAACTAGTCGATTTCCTTTTGCATTCAAATAAGTATCAGCAACACTTTTTGGTAAATTTACTAATTTTTTGTTTAAAATCAGTTCGTATTTTTCTAATTTTTTTCTCGTGTTTTTTAACTGTCAGATCGAAACTAATTCAAAAAAAGACATTAGGCTTGGAAGACATATTCACTAAAACTGAAATTTCCATATCGCTATTTGTTGGTATCTTCTATAATGGCTTACAAGTAACCCAATTTTGCGACTTTTATACTCTCCATAGGGTTTCACGCAGTGCTGTTAAATTTGGATTACAATTAGTAATCAATTAGATTACATTTTATAAAGAGTGGTATTGATTACATAATTCTCTTTTGAACAATTCCTGATTTTTAATTAATTATGATTACAAATAATCCAAAAATAATAAAGATTAGTTAGGATTACGAGAAAATAATCAAAAGTAATCAAAAAAATAATTGACTACTTTCACGGATTATTTCTGATTATTTTAGATTATTTTTTGAAGCAAGCTAATTCTGATTATGGCTGCAACATCTCTGATGTGTAGGCAACAACCTTTCATTATCAAAGACTGGCATTTCGTCATTAATATCATTTTGGAAAAAGTCATTTCCCCCACCGTAATCTCAGAACGCTTTTACAAAATTTGAACCGTTGTCCGTAATAGTAAAAACAATGTTTGAGCTGTTCAAACCAAAGGCAGTGTTGATTTCAGTAATCATCTGCGCAATATTTTCCGCGGTGTGTGCTCCACAAATTCTTCTACATGCCAAAGCTGCCGATTTGTGTTTGAAAATATCTGTAAGCCAATGACACGTATACCCGAGGAAGCTTCTGTGATTTCCAGACCAAACATCTGCTGTGGTACAAAAATATTTAGAACAAACCATGCTTTCTTTTACATTTTTCATCATGATGATATATTTTGTTTCCGATTTCCTAGCCGCTGTTTGAATGCACATCACCTTCATACCTGTACTTTGAAAAAGATCTATTAAGGATTTCTTTACCAGAATGGAACGGGGCAATGAACAATCAATGATTGCATGTAACAGTTGAAAATTGAACTCAGATTGCGTGTTACCGCCAAAAAGGCTACCTATTTTATAATTTTTGTATGTTTTAAAAAGTTCACTATGCTTGACTTGCAAATGTTTGATGAAATTTGAAGTCACTTCATCGCTTCCTCTTATCACACTTAGCACAAGTTGTCTTATCTTAAATCTGACTATAAAAATTATAAATACATAATATGCTTTAATTTAAAAACTTTAAAACTAACTTTTGCTACTTCTGTGTAAAGTTCTTCTTTGAAAATTATTTTTCGTGAATTCACACAGACTTTTTTGAGTGCCGGTCCTGATTTCTCACTTAATGAGCAACTAACATTAAAATCTGGTAGAATTTCATGTAGAAAAATGTAGTTGTGACAGTATTGCCATAATTTCGCAAAATAAAAAAAAAAAATAATTAAAAACAGTCAAAAGTAATCTTTGAAAATAGTCGAATTATTTTTTGATTACTTTTTTATTTTTGATTATTTTCTCGTAATTTTAATTAATCTTGATTATTTTTGAATTATCTGTAATCGTTATCAAATAGTAATCATGAGAATCTGAAAATAATCGTTATATAATCATTACTTCACCTTTCAAAAAAATAATCTAATTACTAATTATTACGATTAGTAATCATTACTTAACAGCTATGGTTTTACGTCGTTTAATGTAATTGAGTTTTCAGAACAGTATTTAAGAAATGGTGTAATTTTTTATAGTTTGATTTATACCAAGTTCATATTAACGAAGTTGACTACGAAATTTTTTTTGAATAGATATTTAAAATTGGCTAGCTCTTTACGTGAACTGAGTTTCTTAGTAAACACAGGCGCGGATACAGAAAAAGATTTTGGGGAGGGAAGTTAGAGTATTTCTGGAAAACGTTTCTAATCTCTTCAGCATTTTTGTATTTAAATGTTTTATTTTGGGGGAGGAAAAGTCCCATTTTCACTCTCCAGAATCTGCTCCTGGTAAACATCATTTCTGAAAGGATTTAAAAATTTTTAAACGCAAACATTTTGTGAACTTTTTAAAAATTTTGCGAAATTTAATTATTTATTTTCGCAATTTTTTTTTATAAAAAAACGTGGTTTGTGAACATGGTTTGGTATATGGAATTAATATTCATGACGGACTACACTCAAGGAAAAGCTACATCATGTTTATGCAAACCATCATAAATATGATGAAAGCTTTATTGTTTTTCATAGATTTTAAGATTTTTTTTTTAAATTTTACTCTTTTGAAGAATACCCGCATTGTTCAGTTTAATGTCCTTGTAATCTGAGTTCCCGCTTGAAATTTTTTTACACCTTTCTGATATATTTTTTAATAACACATGTAAAAACTAGAGTGAGGAAATTTTCCTAAGATTTTAATTTTTTTTCAACCGGGCTCTTTTGGCTCGCTCTTGACTGTATTTAGTTTTTTTTAGTTTTTTGTTATTGTAATTCTGAAACTGTTTCATAAAACTATTGTTAATGTGATGCGTTTTATAATTCTAGCCGGATCTGTCTCAATTTTAACACCTAAGTGCATTAGTACACTACTAGATTATCTCTGTTGGTTTTCGAGATATGGGCCATTTTCATATAAAAATATATTTATGACATTTTTTTTTATGAAATGATAAAGAAACTCTGAAGAATGTTTCAGAAATATTTATGAAAAGTTTCATCATATTTTTTCATAAATGTGACAATGTTTCATAAAATATAAAAGCTTAATTTTTTTTATCGGAAAAGCTTCATTTCTTTTCCAGCTTCCAAGAGGGATTGCCACCTTGCGGGAAATTGACAAGTCACTGGTATGGTCATGTGACTAGAACTTTGTTTGTATGAACCTGTCCTAGTTTCGGTTCTGTTATATTAAAGTAACCGGTAATTTTAACATGTTCATATCATAGGAGGTGGCAATTACTACCTGTGGAGCACTGTATGACGTGGCGAATAACTTGACCAAGGTAACCTATCACCTAACCTACTGAAATGAATATCCTACGGGACAAGTTAGAAGTAGGTAGTGTTAAAGTAGGAGCATTTTAGGATTTATGTAATATGCAATATAAATAGTGAAAGAAAATTTTTCACGTGACTGGTGTAGGTAGGTGTCATATCATAGAACTGGAGAAGAATTTTTGAAGGAAAACTAGTGACATATAAAGCGCAATCAATGTGTTCTGTGTCACTGTCACTGCACTTATCCAAACCAGCATGTCATACCACCTGTTCAAAAAACCTTCAAATAGACACAACAAAAATCAATTTTAAAATTAATTTTTTTTGTCTAACAAAAAACTTTAACATCAAATTCATTATAACAAAATATAGATTTTTTGCAAGTTTCTTCTTTATTTGCTTATATTGGTATTACCAAACAATTTCTAAAAATTTGTTTGCTCCAACACTTCTAAATAATTCTTATAATTCTAGTTCACAATAATATCTTTATCAAAAGAAAGAGCTGAAACAATTCAGCACAAATTTAATGTATAACTTATAAGGCAGAGTAACGAAATATATACTCAGTTTCAATTTTGTACCCAAAGAAATTCTTACAAATCGCCAAATACTTATACATAAAAAATCGTTACCAAAATTCTTGTAAAATATCTTAACAAGATATTTCGAAACCAATATGCAGAAATTTTGCAATTTTAATTTATATTCTTGTAAAGTGTTTCAAGTTTTTGAATCATGTTCTGGTGATACGAGTATACTTCTAGTTTTTTGGTAGCGATAATTTAGGTGTAAAATCACCATTCACTCGAAAAATCAACATAAAAACCGCCAGTCGGCATTTCAAAAATTAACTTGCCAAACATGTTTTGAGATCGCGACGTTTGGCGAGAAATCGCCATATTTGGCAACCCTGGTCTCTGTCTAAACAGTTCAGTATTCAGTTCTTTTAAACCAGTGGAGTCTTACGTCTTCATTTGTACTGTCACATAGTCGGTACAGATACAATTCCTTCAGTGTTATGGAGGCTTTGTAGCAGTCAAGGGACTGAATCCTTTGTCACTTATTGCCATGTTTTCATCCACTGCTAACGGGTTTAAACCAGTTCAGTGACCACTTCAACTGCAACGGTCCTAGTTGCTTCAGTACACTTTGATGTTATGTTACTTTTCCTCCAGTTACATGACATAACTGGTACTAACCAACCAATGTTTTGTCGCCATTATTATAGTCACGTGGTTGTTAATTTCACCCAAATTAACACTTTTTGGTACACCACAATCTTGATTCACCAGTTTCGTGACTTTACCGCCAATCATATATCACAAAATTACCACTTTGGATCAATCGACCCTTCATTTCCCTCAAGGCAGTTAGAGCGATAATAAATCTACAAATAAACATAAACTTTTCATAAGAACCCAAAGTAGAAAAGCATTGCCATATAAGTGGTTATATATTTGGTAAAGTTACATAAATGGTAATGGCAAGTACTTGGGATTGTCATTACCAATCTCATTACTTTTATATGGGGTGCCGAGCAAAATAATGACATGTTATATGCTTACTCGTATGAACAAAAATAATGAGTCTAAAAATAAACGTTCAAAAAAACTAAATTTAATAAAAAATATATTTTTGGATTGAAAATTTTTTTTTAGATAAAATGTGCCCACATCATAAACACATCATAAATTTTGCCAATTTCGTTATAATAATTGTTTATTTGAACATGCAAGTTACAAATACAGGATTCTAACTCCTAGAGCTTCTTAATAGGATATATAAATAAATTAAGATAAATTGAGTTTTTTGTGAAACACTTGTTGCAAATTCCCTGTTTCTGGCAATTCAATTAAATTTGATCAACATTAAATTATACGCACTTAAAAAAAATCCAAATATAGCTTTATGTTTTATTTGTTTTAAATCCCACATTTTGCTAATTTTAAGTCGAAAATAGTGACTAAAAAAAAGTTTTAATTTTTTTAGTTTCTTTTACGATTAGGGCCTTAAACCTAGCGTTACATTTGTTGACTGTAGTGAACAAGATACTGGTCCTTTATGAAGAAAGAGTTAAGGAGTTGATCTAAATGGCCTCAAATGTGTATGTATAATTATTTTATATAAAATTGACGATTATTTTTGAAATTATATTTACTATTTATTACTTTTTTGTTTAACTTCATATGGCTTTGGATAATTTTTGTCCTACAGGTGTGTAATTTTTTGTGTACTGATAGCAACACTGCACGTTTATCTAATTTTTTTTTGAAAAAGGACTCATACCACTTTTAATATAAGTGGTTTATGTAATGATTGGAAATTCAGTTGTATAATAGATATTCCTTATCATAATAAATACGCACAGATAAATAAAATGCCAACCGAATTGAAAAATGTAGATAAATGGTAACAACTTATAAATTCAGTTAGTAAAGGGTGTTTTTTATACAGGTAAAGAACTTTAAGTTGGCAACACTTTTTTAACTGGTGGCAATTTTCTCAACTGTCAAGTGATTTATGTTTAGTTTGGTTTGGCATTTCAACATGAATAGACTGACGCCTGAACAACGCTTCAAAATTATGCAAATTTATTTTGTTTTGAATATCATGGTTCTGTTCGAAATACGTATCCCGCACTTCGTTAATTTTACGGTCAACATAATCGTCCACCAGAGCAAATAATGCGATTAACTACGGAAAGTTTTCACACCACGTTTACTCTAAATGATAATATGCATCCACAGAGACGTTGTTCAGTGATGATTATTACTGACTTTTTCGTTCATCAATTGAACAACCATGATGTGCAGGAGCTGTGGTTTCAACAAGATGGAAGGAAACGTTTGGTAACCGCATAGTTTCACAGTTTGGACCCGTGAATTTGCCTCCAAGATCGTGCGGTTTATCGCCGCTGGACTATTTTCAGTTTGGTTATGTGAAGTTGCTAGTCTACGCCGATAAGGCCGAAACGATTGACCACTTGGAGGACAACATTCGCCCCGTTATTGCCAATATACGGCCACAAATATTATTAAAAGTCATTGAAAATTGGACCTCCAGCTAAGATGGTCATATGCCAGAAGTCATATTTAAATTATAATGCCAAAAGATTATCTTTCAAATAAAGTAAATTTCATGTCAATTTAAAAATTCATCTTTGTTTTATTCCATTTCAAAGTTCTTTACCTATATAAAAAACACCCTATATAACGATATTTATATTAGATTTCTGAATAGTATGGGTGTAGCAACTAAAATTCAGTTGAAATTTCTTGTGAAAACTAATGTTCAGTTTTATCCACCGACTGAAATTCCTAACAGCCGAATTTGAGTCGCAGTAACCAAATTTCAGTTGGCAAATAGCAAAATAGCAAATTATCTGTGTGCATGGTCCTAACTAATCACATTATGATCACTGCAGCTGGTATTATAATAGAAGAAAATTGTTAAGACCATATTATGTATAGTTAGTTAGTTAGTTTTGTAATACATATTTTAGTTATATACAATAAATGCATAAACTTCCTAGCCCTATTTATAACATTAAAAGAAAACAAGTGATCATTTTGCACATGTTAGCTTTACAACAAAAAATACTCAAAGATCATAGCTGAGCAAGGGCGCTTAAGTAAAAAAATATGACAATTTAATCCACCATAGCTGATTGATATATAAAAAAAATACTCAAACTCTAATATCAATAATAAGAAATTAAATCATGACATGACCAAAAAATACACCAAAATAGATAACAGTTTTAAACAATTTTACAGTGGGCAAAACAACAGAAAATAAGTTTATTTATTTAATAAAAAGATTTTACGATCATTATCTACAGTTTGTATGTTATACTCAATTTTACTCTATTCGCGGATAAAACAATTGTTTTAATAACTCGGGTAGATATTTTAGCTTTTATAAATTCATTATGGGCACTACAATTTTTATGACCTCAACTGCGCATGCATGTAAGTACTCTAAAACAAATAAGTTAGTAGAAAAATTAGTTAAACGACTTGTCAATCAAGTATACAATTTTTCAGCATTTTTTGCTGATATTGTATTTTAAGCTAAAATTTTAGTAATACTAATTCAGCACTTAACTGATTTAACTAATGTTTTACTAATATTTTACTAATGCTTTACTAATTTATTTTGCCAAAAAAAATTGTGCTGCTAAGCACTTTAATAGTGTGAACGAAAGCCATATTGAAAGATATACGCAAAAAGAAGTAGATATCGCGGCATGCCAAGATGTAGTAGAGACGAGGAAAATTATACTAAAAGTACAACTCTTGTAAGCCACATAAAAAAAATCAACCATGGAAGATTTTTTTATATGTTCTTCATTAAAAGGATCTAATAAACCCAAATTGATTCCGGCTTGTCAAAGAAATTGATTATTAACTAAATTAAAGCCAAAATAAAAATAAAATGTGTATTTGTAAACTATGGCAAGATTTATGATTAAAGATTGAAAAATAATTTTTTGGTTTTAATTTTTTTTTTTTAATTTAAAAGTAAAACATTTGAAAATGTTTTAATAACATTTTTAACTCGAGAATATAAAGAAAATGCAAAAAGGATAATAAATATAAGTTTTATTAAACAAAATAATTCTAATTTTTATTTATGAAATTGGTTGATTTCAGTAGATTGATTTCCATTAAGGGTTTTTTTTTAACATTTTTCTAAATTTTAGCAACGTTTTCTATTTTTTCCAACTGCTTTCACATTACATTTAATTAAGTACGCGTTTTTCTTTAATTGGATAGCCTAAAAATAACTAAGTTTTCTATAAAATTACAGTCTTTAGGTAGTTTTACACACCTTTTTATTTGCGTATAGGTTTTTTTTTTGTTTCCACTGTATAACGGTGTTTTAAATGTTAATAAGAAATTAATTGTCATGGGTGCGTAAGCATTGAATACAATATGTTTTGTGCAAATAAATTTATTTGAAATTATAAATCTCAAAAATCAAAATTCATGAGTGCATAAAGTTAATAATAATATAATATAAATTTTTTTAAATTAAGTGTAACATTGAAATGAATTTAATATTTTTTTTTTTTTTTTGGATTTACAAAAACTGATTGATACTTTTTATTTATTTAAAGTCTGGGATATATTGAGAATTTGAATTTGTATAAAACTAGGTAAATTTTAATAATTTAACATCAGTTTCTCGACAGAGTTTCATAATTACACATTTGGAATATACTTAGCAATTCGATAATAAATTTGATAAACAAAAATGGCTTTTAAATTCGTTATTTTGTCTGCTGTTTTAGCTGTTGCCAGTGCTGGATATATTGCTCCTACTTACTATGCTGCTGCTCCTACCGTTATTGCTAAAGTAGCCAATCCAGCTGTTGATGCTGTTGCATCAACTCATCAAAATGTTGTACGTTCCTTTGACGGTACTGTATCACAATATTCCAAATCGATCCATACTCCTTACTCCAGTGTTCATAAGTCGGATACACGTGTCAACAATAATGTTTATACACCAACTGTGGCCAAAACTGTAACGTATGCTGCTCCAACAGCTGCTGTTTATACTACTCATGCTGCTCCAGCTGTAACCAAAACTGTTTATACTCATCAGCAACCACAAGCCGTTTATACTCATGAACAACCTCAGGCTCATGCCATCTATACTTCCTCAGCTCCACAAACTGTCTACACTCATGAACAACCTCATGCTCATGTTTATGCTTCTCCTGCTCCCACAGCTGCTGTTTATACTCATTCTGCTCCTACTGCTGCTGTCTATCATCATGAAGCTCCCTCTACTACCACTTACAATCATGGTCCAGCTGCCACCACTTATAGTCATAATTCTCCAGGTGTTTCTGCTTATGGTACAAGTCAAACTGTCCATTATTCACCCGCTGAAATGGTCTCTCACATGAGCTTCGACGGTTTCGGTACCCATTGGGATTATTAAATTATGTGATTAACAAATTTAGAATAATTTTTGTTTTTGTTGTGATTTAAGTGTTATCTACATCATATTATTTTTTTGGCACTTTTAAAACAAAAGATGTCTATATAAAAATAAAATCATAAATTCATTTGAGCATTAAAACAAGTGACTTCTAAATCCATTTTGAGGATATATTTCAGGAAACTTTATAGAAAGATCTTATATATTTCGTACAATTATATGTATTATAAATATTAATGAATAATTATACACAATTAATATTCTCTTAGAGTTGATGAAAAAAATACGAGGCGTATGAGTAACATATCAAGTACTAATATAACATAGAGTATACGCCTCAAATAGATAAAAACTACATTTAACTGTAACATATATTTTTAATACCTGTGGTAATAAAAATAAGTCGTTAAAAATAGTGAAAATTCTAATAATAAATAAAGCCTCCCGTTGTGTTCCCTTAATGAAATTCGGATATGAGTCATTCTATTTCAAACCGAAAGATTTTTTACATTACGATTTTTGTTTGTTTTGAAATTTGGCACACGTCTTCTTATTTCAAAAATATTTGACACGTATTATTGTAAAAAATTAAAATTTTTTAAAGTATTAATTTGTGTTTAAAAGTTCAAAAAAAAAAAATCATAAAAATGTTCCGAAATGTCGATATTTAAATTGAAGTCGTTGATGGATTATTTTAATGGTCTTGTACTCTTCTTTCTAAATGTATTTAAATATCTGTATTGTTTGAACGCGCTTTTTTAGTTTTTAACTTTCGTTTCTTTCCACTCCACGGTGAGGGAAATTTGACTTTTTTGAGCAACTTGCTTACAGCCAACAGTTTTTAAACAAATTTGAAAAAATTTGTGAAATTTAAAATTTTTTTGATGTTTCTGCTATAAAAAATTCAAAATTGTGGGATGTAAACGAAATGTATCTCAAATTTTAAGTAATCTTATTCTTTATTGATGATCGTTATCAAATGCGTGGTCACTTTCTTATTTTGTTTTATATAAACAAATTTATTAAGAAACAGTGAAAAGTAGCAACCTCATAAAACATATGTTTTAAGTCCAAACAAACGATTTCAGTGAATTTGTAAACATGGGAAAACATTGGTCACCGTTATGTAATTACATCCTTTACTTGAAAGATCTCAGTCTAACAAATATTAAAGCCGAGCTAGTTTACGACTACACGAATATAAAGTATTCGGTGGCAGAGTTTAAACGAGGCCGTACGAGCTGCCAAGACGAACTCCGTAGTGATCGACCAATTGAGGAGTCCACGACAGAAACGGTTTTGAAAATCCACAAAATAGTATTGTATGATCGCCAGCTGAAGGTGCGTGAGCTTACTGAAATGATAGGCCGCGTTTGCTCACAATAGAACAAAAACATCATCGTTGGGGAAGAGGTCCATCCAGCTCCAAAACGAAAAAAAAGGGAAAAAAGAAATGAAAAGGGGAACAAAAATCGAGAAAAGGAAAGAAACGAAAGAGATTTTAAAATTATTAAGTTTTGAAAGCAACAAAATTCTTGGGAATGCGGAAAAATGAAAACAATTGAAATTTCTGGGAAAAAAACTAAAATTTTGAAAATATGTATGTTTATATTAATACACACAGAAAAAAAAAGTGCCAACCGAATAGAAAAGTGTATATTAATGGTAACAACTTATAAATTTAGTTAGTACAATGATATTTACATTAGAATACTGAATATTTTTGGTGTTGCAACTAAAATTCAGTTGAACTAACCGAACTTTGTTGTGAAAACTAATAATAATTTGATCCAACCGTCTGAAATTCGTAATAACCTAATTTGAGTAGTAGTAACCAAAATTCTGTTGGCAAATACCTAAATGTTTCTCTGTGTGTACTAATTTTGTCATTTCACAAAAAAAAAAGAAATTATTAGTGTCTGACCAAAAAGAAAACGTAAAAACAAAAAACTTACTAATGGAAAAATGTCTGTTGGGCCTATTGAATGCGATTTTGAAATTAAAATTAAAGTAAGTATTCTAACTTAAGCAACGAATTTTCATTTTGGCTGCCAAACTTTCAGCAAAACCGGAAAATGTTTGAAATTCAGTTTGCTTTACAGCTTTCGTGTTTTCCCTTAAATTTGACGTTCATAATCTCACTGACAGAATTTTGTTTGACGAAATATTATGAAGTCTTTTACTAAATCCATAAAACTTTTCTTCACAAAAAAAAAATGAGATGATGAAACTTTTTCATTGAATCAAAAAAAATCGTACAATTTTTAGAAAACTTGCATTAACTTAACAAATTCATTGATTTAATGCATGCATATAATATATGCATATAATTCTCTTAGTGCATAATTGAAACTCATTAAAAGTAATGACCTTTTCATTAATTTTACGAAAGAGAAAGTTTAATTCTTAAAGTGAATTATGAACTAAATTTTCTCTGTGTAGAAATTATCTCATCAGTCATACTTTTCTAGTTTGATTAGTTATCATCAGAGAGAGAGAGAGAGAGAGTTTTATTTGCCATATTTTATTATTCATTTTCATATTTTATTTTTAATTTTCTCTTAAAGACAGACTTTTCTTACCATTTTTTGAGCTTTTTTTCGGTAGTTTTGCTTTTTTCCAATATTATTTTTTTTTTCTATAAATACCTCGGATTTTTCAATTTGTCTTCTGTAGTTTGGAAAAAATACAAATTTTTACGCCATTATCCATTCACCAGTAAATTTGGACAAATAATGCTTTTGTTATTATATTATTTATAAAAGAAGCTTGACAAATAGAAGAAGCATGCCTATTATGCAGAATACTAAAGGTCATATCGCACACCCAGTTCAAAAGTGACTGAAAAATTTAAAATTTTCGGTTTTATATGCTTAAACTATGCACAATATACTTGTTTATCTATAAAAAAATATCAGTGTATTTTTTTATCTGCTAAAAACAGATATGTCTTTCTTTATGTTTCAATTGGTATAAAATTAAAATTTTGAGTTGAGTCACTTTTGAAAAAAGCATTTTTTTTTAAGTAAAAACTTTTTGATCAAAAAAGTCCCACCCCCCATCCACCAAATGGAAAAGCTGTATCCGCACCTGCTAGACGCTGATATATTGTATATATTTTTAAATGGGGTCGAAAGGGGTAAAAAAACACAAACGAAAGTTAAAAACTAAAAAAAAAAACGGCCCAAAACATGACAACACATATATTTTTTTATATATTTGAAAAAAGTAGAGCACAAGACCATTAAAATAAGCCATCAACCATTAAAATCGGCCAACTAGTCTTTAAAATACATTAATTTATAGACATGTCGGACCATTTTTCATGTTGTATGTTTC
Organism: Delia radicum; assembly: GCA_021234595.1. Lineage (NCBI taxonomy): Eukaryota > Metazoa > Arthropoda > Insecta > Diptera > Anthomyiidae > Delia > Delia radicum. Next base: position 142,027,247 of record CM037853.1, on the reverse strand, counting down.
TTGAATTTTTAAACACAAATAACTCTTTTAAATTTTTTTTTATTTTTCCCAAGAATATGTGTCAAATATTTTTGAAATAAGAATACCTTTGCCAAATTTCAATTTAAAACAAAAATCTTGATGTAAAAAATCGTTCTGCTTGACATGGAATGACTCATATGTGATAGAAGAAACAAATTAGGAGATGTGTTTTTTTAGCGGCCCAATCTCAAAAATTTTCAAAAATCACTTAATTTTAAGTTGTTTCCGGTTTATTTTAAATTATTTTTAAAAATTATAGACAAATGAGTTATCAAATGAAAGGATTTCTTGGAAAAACAAATACCGGTACACTCAAATAAAATGTTCGTTAAAAAATTTGTATAACGTTTTATACCCCAACAGTTTTGTTTTAATAATTTCATTTCTAGTACAAATTTATTATTTAGTAAAAAGTTTTCCTGCTCTCTATTTTCAAATTACAAGGTTTTTTACTAATTTTCGTTGCTAATTTTAGAAAAATGTTTTACTAATTTTTTAACCCCGACTTTGCTAAAATTAGCCAACATTTTTATTAATTTTCTTTTTTCATAGTTGGGAGCAAAGTTTTTTTTAAGTAAAATATTTTTGAGATTTTTGTATGTATTGTTATGTTTTAAAATTGCATTTCATTTTGAATTGTCAGGTTTGAGAGCATAATAATCTGTATTACTCCCCCTAGCGCTGATCCAAACAAGATTTGTTTCATCTTCTCTTTTATTTATTAACAATTAGTGTTTTCTATTTGTAATAGTAACATTTAATTATGTTCTCAAACCTGATACTACAAAATGAAAAGTAAAATATTTTAATAATCTAAAACTTATACCTTATACCGATTTTTCAGTATCAGTTTGAGGTCAGATTGAAGTGGCGAAAGACTGCTAAAAGGTTATTATGTACCTGCAATATCCATCTGATGAATTAGAAAGTTTAAATTTGTACTAACCCCTCCGCAAAGTTCAATGAATGTAGTTTCTTTTTATAAATGTTTTTTATGTATTATTTTAGTTATTCATTTGTTTTTTTTCAGTACAACAAGATTGAATCTTATAATTATAGTACATGAATAAAATATCCCAATTGATTCACAATGATTAATATAATATAAAAAAAAGATTCCATTTCTTTTTTTAAAAAAAATATAATAAAATATAACAAAAAAATTGAGAATAAGACAAAAGTATTGAAAACAAAATTAGTAAAAATTATTAAAGAAAAACTTTGAAAAATTAAAGTTATTCAAAAAAGTTATAATGTAGTTTTTTGAAGTGCGTTACGTTGCTGGGTTGTTGTATGTGGTAATAAATTCCAAAGACGAGCAGAGTTTACATGAAATTGATATTCAGAAACAAGTGAGTGATGTCTAGGAAGTATTAACTTTTTTTCCCTATTGGATCTTGCAAATCGAATTTGATCAAAAATATATTTTGGCTTTTGTGTGTATATAATTTTATAAAGAAACAATAGAACTCTTTGTTTTTTAGAAAATTATCAAAAGAAACACCGTATATGTCGCTTGAAAATGATGATACACTGCTAAATCTCCTTAGATTGTAGACATATAGTACAATATTATTAAATACAATATTAAGTCGACGGTTGCTTTTGACGTCACAATTTGCGAAGAGTTCGCAGCCGTATAAAAGACCAGGAATAACGTAGGTCTTAGCTAGAAGCAATCTTACATTTAATGGAGTTAATGATTGTATAGACCATAGTGTTCTAAGCTTGGCATATGTTTGACCAACTAACGAGTTAATATAGTTAGGCCATGATAATGTGCTATTGAATACGATGCCTAACTTTTTAGCCGCTGGGACAATTGAAATTTTCTTGTTGTTAATAAGGATTTCTTCATCAATTTCGGCTTGCATGGACCTCTTAAAGACCATCTGCGATGGCCCAATGATGAATTTTATCCAGATCATTATTCGGTTCATCGATGTTCTCCTTAATTGATTCTACGGGATTACTTGGGTATAGCTGTACGTCGTCTGCATACATATGTACTTTGCTGTACGATAGTTGTTGAGGGAGATCGTTTGCATAGTGAGAAAAGTAGCGGTCCCAAGATAGAACCCTGAGGTGCGCCTCGAGTAAGAGCCAATGGTTCAGATGATACATTATTCCAGTGCCTCTGGTGGGAATCGAACCCACGACCCCCGCACTGATAAGCCAGCACGCTACCAACTAGCCTACCAACTAGCCTAAAGTTCACTGAAATTGAAATCGAAATAAATCGAATTTGAAACCATAATATCGTCAATCTTCGGCTGGCCGTTTACATTTCGGAAAGGTGGCGAAGCGTTGGCAAAACAATGGTTTTAAATACAAAAGTTTTCAAAAACTGAAAGTTTTTGTTTGAGTGCAAATTTAGTATCATTTCACAGGAATTCTTTTATAAACAATAGTAAGTTAAGTAAAACAAGTAATGACAAAGAACTTTTTTTAAACGTTTGTATAACACTTTATACCAATGTTTTGCCAGCAGTTAAAAAGCATTTTGCAAATGTAACCATTAATGCTGTAACCCAATGTTTTGTATGTAACGCTGTAACCCAATGTTTTGCCAGTGGTATTTTTCATATACACAGCGAAAAAAGACCTTACAAAAAAGTTAGTTTTAAAACACTTCAAACACCATCAACTGATTATGAAGTGGTTTCAAATTAGCTCAAACACTGATTTATTTTACACGTGATGTCCCATGTTGTCAGTAGATCAACTTTAACATTTTGTAATACTAAAAAAAAGTTAGTGAAGGCATCAATATGTTTACTGAGATGATCTTTGCAGAAAAATTGCTAATATAAGCATAAAATTTGCTAAATTTAACAAATTTTTTGCTGAATTTACTATTTTTTTTTGGTGATATTAGCAATTTTTGCAAGGATTCTCTCAGCAAAATGTTGCTGACTTTACTGACTTTTTTGAGTGCAGTACTTAAACAGTGATGTTTTTGGTGCTTATTAAGTTTGGTACATTTTTAATGCATTTTGAGAGCGATTTTAAAGTACATTTTGTAATATATTAAACAAAAAAGATAGAAAAAATCTAAAAACGAAAAAATGCATGTAAATTTACTACTTTAAAATAAGTAAGTTTTCATGTAAACTTCCCAGCAAAACCACACATTACCAAATCATGGGTAAAGTAATGTATCGCCATAGGGCTTCATGCATTACTTTACACGTTACTTCACTGATGAATTTTACAGGCGATGAGCCTCAAAGTAACTCATTACCTTGTAGTGGGTAAAGTAAAGTATTATGGTTACATGGTGGGAAAAAGTAATGTGTCTATAAATAGATTTTCATAAAAAAAAATGCATAAAAATTTTTTTTTACAGATATTTTTTTTTCAAATTAAATAAATAACTTGGTCATGCTGGGATTCGAACCTGGGGTATCTGGCATTAAACAATTAGTTAGGCAAGTACTCTAACAACTGAGCTATCGATACATACAATATTTTATTGCTTAACATGTAGATGAGTTGCTATGCTTCGTGTTTTCGTTCGTAATATCAAAAATATACACCTTACCATTATGCTTACAAAAAATCACAAAGTAATGTGTCTATAAATAGATTTTCAAAAATATATATTAATAATTACTTTACGTTTATAATTCATGCATTATGTAATTGATGATCGATAAGTCATTATTTTATGTTTTGAAGTAATGTAAAATGTAATGAGGTATCATTACAAGGTAATCCATAAGTGTTCAATTATCGGTAACTCATTACTTCTTGTTGGAAAATAATGATACAGGTAAGGAGTACACATTACAAGGTAATGCATTATTTTATCGCACCCATTACCAAAGTTTTGCTGGGTTACAGAGAATGCGTGAGTTTACGCACAATAAGTTCGAAAAATTAATCTACGAATTTATGTTACAGAAATATATACAAAAAATTGTATTTGGAATGTTGATAAACATTGATAAACATTTATTTAGAAAAATTACATATAAAATATAGTAACAAAAAAAAATGTATACAGTTTTTATGCACAAAGTGTGTAACTTGAAATTTTCATTTACAAAAAAGTTTTTATATTTTCTAATTATTTGAGTTAAGGTTTGTTTTTTATATAAAAGTTTTTTTTATTTTCAATATTTCGCTACTCCTTTGTATAGCATCTTCAGGAAAATAAATAAATTAATAAATTTTCAAAAAATTTTAAAGTTTGAAAAAAATTTTTGAAAGTTTCAAAACATATTTAAAATATTTGACAAATATTTCTAAAACAAAAAATATAAATAATTAACACTTAAAAAATCTATTGATGTAATATTTGTTATAAATTAATGTAGTATGTGTTATTTCTTTTATAATAAATATTTATAATTCTGAGCTAAATTTTTAATGTCTATCTTAAAATTAATTCTATTTGTTAGTGGTGTATTAATTATCTGTAACATTTCTAATAAATAACGACGTTTGTAATTATGTTCTGTATTTAAAATTGAAACATTTTCAAAGTCTGGATAGTGATTATATCTTGAACAATGAGAAGATAATGCTGTTTTTTGTTAATTAATATTCCTATATTTCTGATCTGATCTATGTCCAGCTAATCTATTTTTTGTTGTACCTATATATACTTTATCACAATTCTCTACATTATTTCCACTACATGGTATTTTATACACTATATTTGCCATGTCTAATTTATGTATCCTATCCTTTGTCCTATTATATAATTTATTAACTGTATTGAATGATTTAAAAGCTATTCTATATCTATTAGTATCGATAATATTCGATCTATCCAAACATTCTGATAATCCCGGTACATAAACCATATGAAACCAAATAAATAAAACTGGCCGTTTAAAGGGAAATCGCCTATAAAAGATCATAAAATATCATCTGACTTGAATCTGTGACTTTAAAATGCCCAAAAAGTTAAAAAAGGCACCAAAAATTTGCATCTAAAATATTTCAATGGTACAAATTATTATGCTACAATGTTTATAAGCCCGCGCACATTTAATTCAGCACATTTATCTCGGAAATTATATTAAAAATTAGAAAATATGAGAAAGTTTTGGTTTGTGATTTATGAAGTGGATTCCATAATATTTTTTTAAATAAATATTCATACATATTCAGGTTGTCCTGATTTATGGTGTGTAATTTCAAAAAAAATAATCTTAGGGTATGTCGAAATCTGTTGAAATGGGTTGAATGTCATCATTAATATATAGAAACAATTTTGGTATTCAAAAAAAGTTCCAGGATAAATAGTATAAGATAGTGATCACTAAACTTTGCAAATCACAAACATATTATAAGCATTTTAGATTTAGAACCATAAATTTGCGACTGAAATATATATGAATCTCGTAGAATAGAGTACAATTTGCCAATAGATTTAAAAAATACAAATATCCAGTCCTGCACCAAAATAATAAGAAAAGCTTGTTGTAGATGGAGATAAATAAGATAAAAAAGATCTCCGTTATAAGTACCCATGCAGAATCGGCACAGTGTTGGATAAGCATCGGCAACGGTCGGTTATGCGTTGGCAGAATGTGGGATTAACAATCTTGACGGTATTTTCCTGTTATTTGATTGCTAATAGTGGCCAACAATTGGTTTAAACGAACTTGCCACCGTTGGCACAACGTTGGTAATATAAAAAATTTAGTGATTTTAAAATAATTTAAATTAATTTAATTTTGAGAAATATGTATAATAAAACACATTTAATAAGCAACAATACAGTTGGTTCTTAGTATTATACATCATTTAAACATTTAAAAGTGTAAACTATAATAAAATATTAAAAAAAATCTACAAAGTTGTTGTAATATTGGTAAAAACAATATTGGCAAAACACTTTGAGGGTGGTACTGGCAAAACACATGCTTTGCAAGCAAAATAGTGTTTTCTTAGTACAATATTAATTGTACTTTTGGTAATTTCCAACACGGTGGTTTTTGCGTTTTTTGCTTAAATTTTTCTTCAAATTTTATCATAAACATTTATAGATTTTAAAAATTATTTTATTATTGAAGATTTATCGAATAAGGATATCCATTTTTTTTTTTTTTTGATAAAATGCAATAATATTGTTAAGTCCAAAGGTATTTCGCTCACTCTATAAGCTTGCATTTATTTGCAATTTGATGAACGAAACGAAGAAAATAATTAGTTTTCATTCCTAATATGTCGAAATATTGATACGAGGACCAACTAGACAAGTCCGTCAGCCTGTTAAAACATTGATTGTGTCTTAAAAAAGTGGTTGACAGCTAAAACTATGCACGAATATGTATTATTATCCTACACTCAGGGAACTTCTGCTTTAAAAATATGTAGTTCTTAGGGTTGTAAAACAGTGTCTTATTTTTAATGTAAATGTCAGTCATTTGTAGAACAAAATAAATTTTTTACTGACCTTGTAGTTCATTTTAAAAACAAACCACATCAAATGATTGTTTCATGATTTTACATTAATTTTTTACAGTAGTTTTTTGTTATTTAAAAAAATAAAAAAAAAAAGTTTGTTAGTTGTTTGTTGAATTTACTGAAATGTAAGTCGTCCTCTCTTTAAGTGAAATTTCATTTGTTTTTAACTACATTTGCAGTGGTATTTACCTACATAGTATTCTAAGGGTACGCTCATTTGGATTGAAGTTGAACAAACAGAACAAACATTTTTGTCAGATTATTTAAACAATACAGTTTATTGGATTTCAGTATTAAAAAAATCAAAATCAAATTCTTGATACATTTACTTTTTAATAGCCGTAGTTGTCGAAAAATTTATAAAAAATAAGTTCGAATAATTTAAAAAATATGTAAATAACTGTGAATTAAAAGTGTACATGGTAAAATATTTACTATTTAGGTTTTTTTTTTTTTAATAAAAAAAATATATTATGATGTGAGCAAGATTATTCAAGTTCAATGTTTAATTATTAATTAAAAAATTTCTTCATCAGCTAATTGAAAGCAGACTTAAAAATTTTTTAGTTAATAAATAAACATTGCACGATTTTTTGTTTAACAATAAACAAATGATGTTGAATTTGAATAATCTTGCTCACATCTAAATTTATGATAAAGGATCGAAAAATAAATTTTTGGCTTTCATTTTTTAAAACATTTAATATGTTTCTAATAAATTCGAAATTACAAGTGACAATGTAGCATACTTGAGAATTTTTCATTGGCATTGAAATTAAATAGGCATTACTTGTGGTCAATGCAAAACCAAACAATTTCATTACCATTCCAGTGCCAATGACATTTTTTTTTTTAATTTTCATTGATTAGACCAATAGTAATGAAACGGCTTCAATGTATAAAACATCCAATTGCAATTGACGAAAACTGTTTATAAAAAAGTTTTTGTATAGGAAATAACGAAAAAATTATAAATTTAAATCCTACATTTAATATCATGCAGTTTCTATTACGTATACACAATTTATGCTTGTTTCGTAACGAATTAGTCATGATGGATTACACTCTAATTAATTTCTGTTTAAGTTTACCCAACTTATAGTAGGAAACTGTACTCCTACTATAAATTGGGTAAATCTACTCTATGTGTGTAAATTGGTACACACAAAACATGTAAAAAATGTATAGCAACATTCTATATTACGCATAATGTGTGTAAATTTAAGTTTTAATGTACCTAATAAAGCATTCAGTAAAGTAATGCAACTATTTATTATTTTACTATATTTATTTAATAAAACAGTCGAGCTTAACAATTATTTTTATTTTATTTGAAAAACACGGTTATTTAGATATAATTAAAAATTGCAAAGTAAAAAAAAAGGAAAATACCACTAAATAATGCGGCGTTATAAAATATTCACACCGGGTTTACATTCCCTGTATAACCAACTACAGTTATTCTAAACCTGAAACTGTATCCAACAATATAAAGAAGACAAAACGGCAATTGGCTCAACATGGCCTTATTAAACAGAATATCCAGATTAGCTGGATAGAAAAAGTAAGACCAATACAAATCCCTCTTACTGGAAAAAATAACCAAAACTCTAAAATTTTATTGATTCAATTCAGAAAGGACTGCCAGAAGCATCACTTTTGAACGTGACATATGTTCAGAACAATGATTCCATTTTATCAAAATCTTATCTCTGACCAAAAACACTAAAAATATAAAACGGACACATTGCCTAATTAGTTTTAATTATATTTTTAATTTAGTTTTAGATATTTACCACAGCTATATTTTTATTTTTCCGCAAATACAGCAACAAAAATAAAAATTATATTGTATTAAACATTTTTTTTCTTCTGTTTGAAAAAGTTTGACAATTTTTTAAAATAAAAACAAAAGTTGCACACATTCAATGTAAGTTTACCTATTTAAGTGCTTAAAATGCAGCAACATGTTTATCAACATACTTAATATCATAATTGGTGTACGTTATTGCTAACAAAACTCAGTAAATTATTTTTTTTAAGCAGTTTGTGCTTAAAATTGCGCATTGTGCTTGATTTTACATACAAATTTACTCTCATTATAGCAGTAATTTTACAAGCATTTTTTAGAGTGTACCTTTTACAATAGGAATATATTTATACTTGATAAAACACCGAATATTTATAAAATTATCATGCAAATAATGGACTTTTTTCTTAATTTGGAATTTCTAGACAATTGTAGCAATAAATTATAATAATCAATTATAATTGTCTATTAAAGGCATTGACATTGCCCAATGTTACATTGTAACCAATTTAAAAGTTGTTGCATTGTAATGACTTGCAGATATTTTTGCTAGGTACAGTAGTACATTTTGTAAAACAAATCTGCAAAGCACTTTCTATAAACGCTGGATGATAAAAGGTAAATTCAGACCGAATATAAACAAATACTACTGGGAAGTATTTTTTTATATTCGGTCGGAATTTTTTTGAAACATGTATTCACAAAATAGTTTTTGCAAACTTTGACAAATCACTTATAACCGAGGTTTAACAGAGGTAGCTTTTTACAAACAGTTGTTCATTTTGAAAAGCAGGTGCTGGTAAAGCACTTTGTGCAAACGTTGCTAAAGCGTTCCAAAAAAATGTGCTTTCACAGCGCTATTTATTTTGTACCATTGGCAATTTAAACCTTGGATATAATGCCAAATTGTTTGTAATCGCTCAGTGGAAAGAGGGGCGTGGCAAAAAACTAATGTGAACATTTCGGCCTTTCCTGATGTTGTCTATCCGTAGCTTCTTAAGCTTTCTAATATCACATAATGGCTAAAATTAATATATTCGGTTTGTTAGGGTAAGTAGTTAACTAATGCCCAGTTTTTCACTTCGTATTTAAATGCCATTTGGACTTTAAGTTCTATTTAAATACAAACGTCAGTTTTTAACTTCAAATTTAAATCACATTTAAGTGATCAATCTTGGGCATTTAAAGTCTATTTAAATTGTACACATATAACATATGATTTTGACAGTTTGTTTTTTTTTCGCGTGGTAAAACGAACATTAAAAAATAAATTCAATTACAGCAGCCAATAAAAATTCAACATCGGTTGCACTGAAATTTTAACTTCTCTTAATTTTTATTTTATTAATTTAATTATAATTTAATTGTATATATTTTATTTCTATATTTTATATTTTCTGTTATTTTCTGTTTTTTTCTATTCTGTTTTATGAATAATGATCATTAATTGTTTGACATTTCATGATGCTACCATACTTTTGTCGCAAATAAATAACAATTATCATTTAAGACGGAAAAACTGAAACTGTATTTAAATACAACTTAAATTTAAATGACAATTAACTAATTGCATATTTAAATACGAAGTTAAAAACTGGGCATAAGTAACAAAAGATTTGTTTAAGTTTATGAAGGTGTGTTTTGCGCTGATAAATTATGATCAAGAATACTAAAAATAAACACATGAAGTAAAGAACATGGGCCATTTTTTTATAATTCCAATCTATTAGTTTTTAATATTTGAGCTAATGTTGTGACATAAACGGCTTTGAACATTCATATGATTTTTTCCTAAAGTTGTGTAAATTTTTACAGAGCTTTGTTGACCCTTGACATAGCACGAGATGCTGAGAACACTGTGCAAAAAGAAATTGTATTCCTAACGAGACCAACGGAAAAAAACTAAACAATCCGCAGACCAGAACCTATAAAGGGTTTTGAAAACTTCGCTTGAATTTAATTTTCATAGCCTTATGATGTTTGGCAATTTTTTTTTACTGTTTTTCCATTATGGGTGAAAATTAAAAGTAAAAAAAGATTATTTAATGCACACAAAAATGGGTTTTTAAAAAGTTTTAAAATTCAAAAAATATTTTTTTTTTAAAAAAAAAGATAACTACGCATTTATACTTATTTTATACAAATTGAAAAAAGCTATAGTATCAGTAGTGGCTGTTACATACTTTATGAACGCTAATTATAAAAAAGGAATGAGTGATATATAAATATTTCATATAATTAGTATTGCGTATACGTCGAGTGTTACTGATGCATTGCCAAATTATTATTAGGAAATATAAAAATATTAAAAAACAAAGCGGTCCCAGACGTATGAGTGATGTTTAATTTTTTATAAATATAAGTTATATGCGTGTATGTATTGCATTTTCGAAACTTACTGTTGCATACTTTAAGGGGACTAGAGACTAATGAGTGATATTTATAATTTTTACAATTTATAAAGTATACGCCTACTTTTTATACTATTCTTTTCAACAATGGATTTTCTTAATATAAACTACCCAGGCACAAATTACCAACCGTACAAAACAAAAAATAGTAACGGCAAGCCGCTTTTAGTTTTGAAAAATCCACCCATTTAGAAATTACCAAAGTTATAACTAATATTGAACTAGAAAAACACTATTTTGTTTGCAAATTAAGTTTTTTTTCCAGAATAACACACAAAATTCTTTGCTTGTAATGCGGTTTTCTGCAAATATTTCAAAAAATTAATTGCATTTAAGGTTTTTGGAAAGTATAACATTTTTTTAAGTTCCAACGTTGTGCCAAAGGTAACAAGTCAATAGTATCTTTTTGACAAAGCCTAAACGACCGTCACTGATGCTTTGCCAATACTGTGCCGATACTCTGCCTGGGTAATGTTCTGCATATAAGAACAAATTTCATAAAAATTTCATTTTCAAAAATATATTCCTGAGATATTAATTTTCGAAATTTTTTTTAATGTATTTTAATAACGGTTGGCAATCGCTTCATTCGGTTATCGGTATTTGATGACGGTAGCTTGTGATTATTTCGTTAAGGTAATTTAAGGTTAACAATATTTTAAGTTATATCGTTATGTCTTAGGTTATTTCGTTATGTTCTTTTAGGGTTAATGTTATTTTACGTTGTTTCGTTAGGTTATTTTAAGGTTGATTATTGAAGTAGTCATTTTAGAGAAGTTATTAAAGTAGGCATGTAGAGACTCAAAGTTCACAAGTTTTAAAATTTTTTCAAGTTTTCCATTTTTTTAAAAACTTGAAAATTTAAATTTCTTTTAAAATTTGAAAGATATAAAAACGGAAACGTCTAGAATGAATAGAGTCTTTCTGTTCACAATATGAAGAAAGTCGCATGACATGAGGTCAAAAATGCTAATTTGTCAATGTTTTTTCGTGGAATGAACGAAATGTTTTTTATTAATTTATTTTTTTTTCTTGTAAATTAAGTTGAGAAATAAATTTTATAAAATACATAAGGTTATCGATATTTTGAATTATTTCGTTAGGGTTTTTAAGATTAACGGTATTTTAAGTTATTTCGTTAGGTTATTTTATTGTTATCGGTATTTCTAGTTATTTCGTTAGTGTTATTTTGATGTTATCAATAGTTCCTTGAAAAGGTATTGAATCGTTACCTATATTTTAAGGTTATTGTTTGCCAACCATGATTTTAATATAAAATCCCATATATGATCATATACATATATGAAAATGCGATCGAATTTTCGTGTGGGCTAATTGGTTTATTAAAACACATAAAATAAATCGAAACATTTTCCCGAAAAAAAACCATCAAAATGAAATCCCAGCAAAGTTTTAAAACCCCTTTTAGAGTTTGATCTTCTGATAGTATATTTTCATTTCCTATTGGTCTCATTCGGGATACAATCGGTTAACTCAAATTTGTTACACAGTGTAACAGGTTGGGGATGGTGTGGTTATTCGGGTCGCAGGGTTATTTGGTACTCCATTTTTCACACACTAATGCATTTTCCGAATTTCTAACTATTGTGTCTTGTTCCCTAACAAATTCTTATCACTTCGAGCAAATCATATTTTAGGAGGTGTATTTTTATTAGTTTGATGTCCTTTTAAAACAAAAATATTTTCTTTTACATTACAAAATATTTTCTTTTACATCTTTTTTAGTCAGCTAAATATAAAAACTTATTGTTACGTTATGTATGTTACAACTGACGTATTGCTTTTCGCAAGTATTTAAACGTTGCAAAAATTATGTCAGTTTTTGTGCCCCTGGTCATAAAGTGGTAATTTTAAATGTGTGGTTGGAGTAAATTGGGACATGTAATTTAAGCAATTTTAACTCTTCTTCGTGTTGCACAGTGGGATATATCACAACATTTTTGGAAATCATTCAGTCATTTATTACTTAATGGTCCAATTGCAACGAAATTTAGAACAAGCATATGCGACGTAATATCGAGCTTAGGTTTTTTTTTTGAATCTTGCAAATCCCTCGGGTCGGCAATATGACCACCCAAAATAGGGAACTTCTTGCATATAAAATTTTGAGTGCTTGCCAGTTTTTGTTTCTAATCGCATTGTCTGCTAGTAGAGACTAACAGAAAACATGTTTACATGTGTACGCTATTTCCAGTGGCGTACCCAGGGGGGGGGGCTGGGGGCCAAAGCCCCCCGAAATGTTTTCGATTTTTTATTTTATTTTTGTTTTGGTTAGTATGTAATAAATGAATTTATAATATTTTTTTGAGACTATAATTTTTCAAACTAATGTTATATTAACTGAAATTGATCTATGGAAACACTACCATAAAGACCATTAAATCCGCTAGACACTATTCAAGATTGCAACAAGGAGCTTTTTCCAAACGTTTACATGTTTTTACATTTACTGATAGTAATTCCTGTTACAACTGCATCCGCGGAGAGAAGTTTTTCCTCCCTAAAAAGAATGAAAACATATTTAAGGAATTCTATGGGTGAAGCTAGACTTGGTGCTCTAGCTCTTGCATCAGTGTATCGAGAAAAGGTTGAACCGGACAAAATCATTGACACTTTTATGAAAAAAAATCGTTGAATTAAATTTTAAGAGTTTTGTTAATAGTATACAAGGATCTTAATTAATATGATAGCTCACTTTAAAAATCAAAATAAAATTATTTAATTGAAACATAAATTTGTTTAATATTTCAAAAAAAAAAAAAAAAACTTGTTTGTAGATATAAGAAAACTAAAAAAACAAAGACATGTCAAAACATTTTTGCTTCAAAATTGCTATCATAACTGGGTATAACGTCAATGGTAACTTTCCCATCCAAAACTTATTTAACAGATACAAATATTAGTGTCCGACCGAACTCATTTTTTTCGGCCGAAGGCCGAACTTCGGCCATTATATCAATGTTCGGTCTAAGCTGAACTTTTTGTTTTAATAAAAAAAAAATATAAATTGTTTTTTTAGATCAATAAATTTAAACCAAAAAGTTATTAAACATAAACAAAATACAAATTTATAGGTATATTTTTTTAAAAATCATATTTGGAAAATAGTTTTACTATTTTAAGTACACTCACAATATATTTTCCTTTACCGATTGTAGTTTATTTAAAAAGTAATCCGTAAAGTGTGTTTTTAACTGAAAAAATTATTAAAATACAAAGAAACATATTTTTCAACTTTTTTGCCTGTTATTTAAAAACAAACTATGAATTAATACGGATTTTCTGTAGCAGTTAATATTTTCGTTTAAAATCTACATGTTTAAAAAAATCTACTTGTTTAAAAAAATCACACAAAAATCACAGTAATCTTTTTAAAAGTTCTCTCAAACGTTTTTCATATGCATAAACTTCGGATGGTAAATAAATTACTTATTTACATTTTCAGTCCAAAAAGTACCAAAGTGGCCCAGCTGACGATTAAGTGCTTTGTTTCAGTAAATTTTGTTTTACTTTTTTTTTGTTACTGAGGGTATTCAGCGTGGTCATTTACACACGATGCAAATTTGCACTTTTTCATCCTTGAGCAGTATTGACGGTGCATAATGTGCATATTAGAACAGAGATGGAGTCCAAATTTATATGTTAAAGCACATCTATTAGATGACATCTCGGAGATGAAGAGACAGCCTGCTAGAGATAGAGTAAAAACTCTGAGTTTCTTTATTCATGTAGAAATAACAAATTTTAATATATATAAAATAAAACGAAAAGTTAGGATTACAATTTTCGCAGTATAGAACATGTGTTAGCTGATTATTTGAATACAAGAAAATTAATTAGCAATATGGTAAAAGTCAAGTGTTTTTTAGGTAAACAGGATTGAGCGCATCAATGTTTAATGTAAAGTTAAAATTAAGCAATATTCTTGTGCAACTTTTGCTAGTGTGCAACAAATTACCAGTGTGTATGTCATATTGGAAGGTTAGAAAAAATCAAAAAGGTTTTGATTCTTATTGCAGACACAAGATATGTGAAAAAAATTTAATATTGAGTTGGCTACATTGAATGATAATAAAATTGTCAGTAATATGTGCAATAATATTGCAAGGGTACCTTAACAATTAAATAAAATCAAAAAGTACCAACATTTTTACAAAAGTGCTTTTTACTTTAGTACTAAACCAAATATTTTATTTACCATCACTATAGTTTTTCTTTAGATTTTAAGCTATTTACATATTATAGTAAAAGATGAACTCAGAGGTCATCCTTTTTCGTTATGCTGCCATATAAATGTTAGGAGCCATTCGCTCAATTAATTATTATTCAATTAATCTTATTATTTAGTTTTAAAAATAAATCCTAACATATAATATTATGTAAATAATACATTATAAAAAATTTTTTTTTAAATAAAAAATATAACCAAAAACAAAAACAAACACAGAACTCGTGTTTTTATTTCTTTTAAATTAAATTTGGTGATAGCTAAAATAAACGACAATCGTTTATTTTTACGTTTTTGGGGGTAAATTTTTGATGGTTAAAATAAAGGAAAATCGTTTATTTTTAAGTTTTGGGAGTTAAATTTTTAATGGTCAAAATAATGGAAAATCTATTATTTTTATGGATTTTCGGTAATTTTTTTGATAGTCAAAAAAAAAAAACGAACGTCGTTTATTTTAACGGATTAAGCAATTATTTTTTAATAGTTAAAATAAACGAAAGTACTTTGTTTTTATCGATATTTTTAGTTAATTTTTTAACAATAAAAAATAATTGGAAATTACTATTGTTTTATACGAAAAATCAGTAGTCCTGTTTTTAACAACTTTTTCTATAGTTTTAATGTACAAATTCGTTTGTTTCTAACTATAAAATATTGTGAGTGTACAAAAAGAGAATAAAATATTTGTATTGTACTATATTTTATAGTCAAAGAAAAATAGTTGATCGATTTTTAAGTTGATATAGAGAAAAAAACTTAAACTTTAATATTTAAAATTAAAAAGTTTGATATTGTCATGACAGAAAAGCAATTTTTCCGCATTCACACCATGTGAATTGCTTCGTCTATCAGAATACAGCTGTCCGGCAGCGCTAAAAAGCTGTTCGCTAGCTACACTAGTTGGTGGGGCTGATAAATATTTTATTGCTACAGCTTTTATATTTGTAAATGGACTTGAATTCCAATACTCAAATATATTTATATTTCGGGACCTAAAGGCTCCGTAATAAACATTTTAATTTCTTTTTCAATAAAATTTTCGTTCGGTTCTGCTACTTCTAAGTCTGGTACTGCATCATGTCTATCCCAAATTGATGAACCTGTTATTCTCTTTTCAGGATTACTTACAACTCGATTTTTTTTTTTATATTTAATTATATCGCATTAAATTTGATTATTTTCTTATAAGTCTTGTAGCTATATTTCTGGAAATTTTTTTTCAAACTCTTTTGGCTTTTTGAAATTGTTTCACACACATTGATGTTTAAATATCGGGGTTTTTTTTTTGTATTTTATCATATTCAACGTTGTATTTTTTATGTAGTTTTTTTTGTAAATTGTGAAAAGTAAATAGAACCGTAGTTGTTATTTATTTGTGCTTTTTATAAATAATCATAAAAAGTTCGGTAGTTCGGCCAAATTCGGCCAAAATTTGGCCGAACTTCACTTTTTGGCCGAACTACGAAGCCGAAGCCGAGTACTTGGTCGGACACTACAAAATATTAAATATAGGCTCTCGTATGTAACAAATTATATGCTTTTCAAACAAAAAAAATTTAAAAAACAAAAATTGGGCCCCCCCCCCCGAAACAAAATCCTGGGTACGCCGCTGGCTATCTCTAATAGTTCCCGAAATATTCGCATTTGAAAATGTGAAACTCCAAATTTGGTATGACTTAGGTATATTTTTTTGCTATTTTTTTTGGCGAAATTTCTTAATTATCGTCTGAATATTCTGAGCTGCAATGCGGGTATAAAAGCTGGCAGTTATTTTAGCACATTTTAAGTGAACATCCCTCTTGCATGTGTTGTAGTTCACTGAATTGTTAGAACTTAATTTCAGGGACATTTCATTGAAAAAAATTGTACAAAAATTTATATCCGAAGATATTCGGGAAGATTAAGTTTAATATACTGCATATGTTTTCCCGATATTCGAAACAGTTCGGTTTTTATGCGGTTTTTCCCGAAGAGCCTTTTACTCCCTATATTTTAAATAATTTAAATTTTCAATATGGTTATACAATTTTTTTTTTCTTGGGTACTTTAACCCTGCTTACAAATAAACCTAGTTTTCGTAAACTAATGACAAGTTTTCATACAAAAACTAATGCATTTTTAGCCCTACTTGTTATTCATTAAACTTGAAATTGGGCAGCTAAAAAAATGTGTGTCTATTTTTTTTGCTTCTTTACACTATATCCAAAGTTCATTAAAATCTGCCAGTTTAAGTCGGTATACCTGTTATTGGTGTTCGATTACTAAGAAGACAAGAATGGAGTTAAATTGATGATTAACAGTTTTTTTTTTGAAGCTCTGCCTTTTCTGGAGGCTTTAGCTTTTCTAAAACTTCGGGTTCTGATGAAATCTTTAGACAGATCGAAATACTACCCAGGTAGAAAAATACAATCTTTAAAAACGTTTTAAAAGCATTTTTCATGATGGTACAAGCGTTTTCAGAACATACCAAATTACAAATTTAAAGCGTTTTGAGAATGTGCAAAATGATAACCCAAATTTACGGTCTGAGGATGGTATTTTATAACGTTCTCAAAACATTGCAAAACAAAATTTTTGAAATGCTTTTTCAATCGTTAAATAAGTATTTGCAGAACATTTTGGCTTACAGTTATTAAGCGTTATGAAAACGACCCAAATGATAACCGCTTTGAGGGTTGTAATTTTGAACATTGTAAAAACGCTCGAAAGACAAATTATAAAGATCTTTATAAATTGTTCATAAATACCACAAATAATGAAACATGTAAAATATGATTAAAATAATATAAATAAAGTAACAAAACATTGTAATTTTAAATAGTTTAACTAGCGTTTTATTAAGTTTTGAAAAAGTCCTCTAAAATATTACTTTATCTGTCCTCAAAATATAGTGCTTTATAAAAGATATACAAGGACTATACACTTTATAGAGTCGCTACATTATGGGCTGGCCATATTGAGTGATTTATTGAACTCGGTTCATGAAGAGAAAAGCATATAAAAAAATTGCATAAGAAACCGAGTTCGCATATAGATAGACCCCTTATGACAGTGTTGTTTTTTAATCAGTAAAATATTTTGTAAAAAAAAAGTATTTCTAAAGTACTATTGGCAAATGTTAGAAAAACGCTTTAACGCAATGGTTTTACATTGGTTTTATTTTATAAACCGTTGTAAATTTTGTACGATAAGAACTTCTAAAGTACTTTTTACAAACGTTGGAAAAACGCTTTGAACCAATGTTTTTACAGTGTTTTTATTTCACAAATATTTGTAAGTTTTGTATAAAAAGTATTCCTAAAATACTTTGTCCGATCGTTCGAATAGCAATCCAAAATAATGTTTTTTAAATGCTTTTTTTTCGTATTATTTGCAATTATCGCTTTGGAAACGCTTTTATTTTAGTACCATCAAAAACAAACGTTTTGAAAACTCTTCGTTTTTTGTACCATCCCAAATTTCTACCTGGGTAGTGTCAACCTAGATAATATGGTTGATTTACTTTATTTTTGTAAATATACGGAGGTTGAAAGCTAGTTATAAATTAAAAATAACACAAAAATAATCTCGATGTATATAAAAACAAAAACCTATATCTAGAATATATTGTAAGTATTGCCTATTAAAATGGAGTACTACGACCCACAATTAAGTTTATATGTACCAGGGATTTAATCTGTCATTTCAGTAGTTGAAATTTTACTTAAATTGTAATTATCAAAAAAAAAAAAAAATCAGCTAATTTTATCAGATTTTTCTGCAACGTATTTTTTAGTTTATTTTTTAGTAGCTTTTTCTGCTATTTTTAAAGGTTTATTTCTATGACTGCAATGCTATATTTCCTATTTGCAAGAAGCTAAACTTTTTACTAATTTTAATTGCTGGTTTAAGGAAAGTTTTGTATTAATGTCTAAAAGCAATGTGGACAAATTTAGCAAACATTTTTAATAATTTGTTTTTTTCATAGTTGAGGGCAAAGTTTTTTTTTGAAGTTTAAATATAACGAAAATGCGAAAATTTTATTAAACAAAAAAATTTTCTAGTGTTTAGTAAGAAAATGTACTACTGTTTAGAAAAGACTTTGTTAATTTTTATTAAAAAATTGACTAATTTTACTAAATTGATTTCCATTAAGGGGTTAGTAAAACTTTACTAAATTCTAGTAATATCTACAAATTTTTCCTACTTCTTCACTTTACTAATAATTACAGACACTTTTGCTGAATTTGGCTAAACGGTCTACTGGTCAAAAATTGTTAATTTTTCTGAAAAATTACAGATTTTTCTGTAATTTTTACAGACTTTTTAATTTGAGTGCGCAAGTTAAACATTTTTTACTACTTTTCCTTGCTGATTTCAGCTAAATATTTGACTACTTTTTTAACTGTGGGGCTTCAGTTAGCAAGCATTTTAACAAAGTATGTATTTTGTTTCATAATTAACCCAACACTTCATATTGTATCACTGGTGATACACAATTTTATTATTACAATAACGGTTATTTCGCTCTTGTTTTCGAAAAATATTAACTTATATTACATTATATTGATAATTTTTGCACAATAAAAAAAAGAACCGTAATGTGATTTTCAATAGTTTTGTATTGCCAACTCAGTTTTTAAAACGTCTTACAGTTTAAGTGAAAGTGTCCGGAGTGCTTTCATAAAAAGCGTAAGTTGAATTAAATTTGCGTAATAATATACTATATGTATTATTACACAACATTTTAGTATATAACTTATTCTTATTTCATTTATAAATCAATATTATTTTTCCAATGTTTCATGAAAATGATTTTTTTTATAAAAATTGCATAATATCTACTAAAATAGTGATTTAAAACTTTTTTGAATATTTTTCCTGAACTCAGACGGCAATTTCCCCTTAAAAAACATTTTTTTCGATCAAATATAAAAAGACATGCAGTGTAGGGTTAAGATCAAAGTTTTACAACTATATTCATTTTGCAAAAAAATACTAAGGCTAAAAATGTAATGAAAATTACATTGTTGACTAACATATATTGTTTTTATTTTTAATTTTCTTAAACAATTAATCATTGTTAATAAGTAAAAATTTATTATGTATGGTAGAATTGGGAGCTTTCGCCAGTGGGGCACATACACCAGCCTCTATTATAAAAAAATTTAAGAGAAATAATAAAATAGCTTAAATGTTCATGGGGTGGTTGTTGGATATATATTCCCCCGAAACCGATAATAAAAATAAAAGCTTACACCCTATTTT
Source organism: Delia radicum (assembly GCA_021234595.1). NCBI lineage: Eukaryota > Metazoa > Arthropoda > Insecta > Diptera > Anthomyiidae > Delia > Delia radicum. The sequence continues at coordinate 142,007,083 of CM037853.1, read as the reverse complement.
TGTAGAGTGAACGGAAGAATGTGTGTAGTATTCCGTTCGTTTTACAAAAACAAAGAGAGTTAATAATAATACAGAAAAAAATTGCGAACCGAATTAAACAATATGCTACCACCAATAAATTCTGTTATTAAAGTCATATTCAAATGTGATTTCTAGATATGTTGGCTGTTGCAACTAAAATTTAGTTGTGTTAACCGAATTTTGTTGCAAAAACCAATTTTTAGTTGCGCCCACAAACTTTCAGTTGGAAAATCGCCTTTAGAAATAAAAAGGTTAATTTATTGTCACATGTTTACTTTAAATTATTTTTGTTCGAAAAATTTTATAAAATTGTTGAAATTTTGTAAAAAAACATATCTAACTAATTTCGCAATTTAACGTCGATACATTGCCTTGAGTTATAGATGTGTTAATTTGAAAAATTTTGAACTTTTGCATTTAAAAAAAATTTTGCCATCAAATTCTTAAATAGTGATTTATTCGGTTTTGTAAAATACAACACGCGAAAATGTACAAACTTTCATGTTCTATGGCCTTATTTTTCAAATAAAATCCATCTCAACGTTTCCGTACCACTTTAAAAATCAGAAACCCAACCCAAACGCTTGGGTTGGATCCGCCACTGTCTCGGACAGACACATTTTTGTGTTTTTTTTTAGAGGTGTTCAAAAAATATATGAAAGTAAGTATATACTTTGAAAACTTTTTCAATTGGTGTATTAAAAAATATATCTTTTAGTATGATGTTCTGCTGAATTCAATAAAAAAGTAACGTGAATGGTTTTGGAAAAAGTTCAGGAAAAGTGTGAAAAAGTTATGGTTATGTGGGAGTAGTTGCACCTGGTGTGCATTCACAATAATGCCGCCATAGCAGTTTCTTTGGAAATATATCCAATGGGGCTGATTCAGAAATTTGCTAAAAGCAATAAATGCAGTGAAAACGAGAAATTACGGGGAACCAAGGGAATCATCAAATTAAATTTGGATTAAAATGGAATTTCATTTCCGCTGTGTTTTCTAAACTAATGTATACTCATAATTATAACGTAGTTAAGTCCATAATCCGAATAATAATGGACACTTTTAGAGTAAATCCATTTGTGCATTGTGCCCCACGAGGTTATCCAGTTTAGTACTTTTAGGTTGCTCTGAAAAACATTAAAAATATTACATGTATAAGGTATAGGAATAATGGGAATTTTATGCATTCAAATGAAAGGCAAAATGTGTAAATTTTATGATTAAAAATATTTTTGCAAAAAAATTTATCGGCCGGTAAAGACAGCGCTTCAGACAAAAAAAAAAAAAAATGGAGAATGGTCCCCGGTCTACCCTACCCACATTTATAAATAAATATTGAAGTATCAATAAATTAATAGTATTAAGAATATATCTTTATATAACACATGTAATTAACAAGCAGTGTTGCCAGAATTTATTTCACAAAAATAGCTAAATTTGTGAAAAAAAAAAAATTTGTAAAATAAAGCGAGGAGTTGCAACCAAGTCTATTATTAAAATTTAAAAATTTTGTGCTAAACATTTTCAAACACAGTAAAACCTTCTAACAACGGACACTTCCAATAACAGATACTTCCCTTTAAAATCCTATTTTTGACCGTTGAAACTTAAAATCCCTGTTTTAGAGTAAAACAACCCCAACCCTTTAAACCCAATAACGGAGCTTCTTTTAATCACACTCTGACATTACTACACAATTTTGGAAGATTTTCGGAATCTCAATAGCGAAAAAGTTTGGCAGATTTTTATGAAAAATTTAATTTAAAAGCATTTTTTTATTCGACAAGCCTATATTGTAATTATTTACTTGCAGATAAGACCCAAATTATTTTCAGATTCGATCAATTTGCAAGTAAATTTTTTAAAAACTGACTAGCCAGCTGATTTCTTAAATTTAACTTTTAAATGCGATAAGTAAGAACTGTGAGCTGTAAACGAATTTGCTCAAAAAAGGTAAATTTTTTAAACTGTGCCATTAGCGAATACCTCCCTAAAACGAAGAAACTTTTCATTATTTAAATTTTAGTATGTTTAACAATTAAGTCCTGACATTTTTAACGCAATTAACTCACTAACACTTCTCTCCTATTTAAAATCGTACAGATGTCATCAATGATTTTCCATTTTTAAATTGTATTATTACTTGTGTCTTATAATTGTCAGATTGTCTCTGTATGATAAATTTTCAACAACCTGCGGCTGCAAGAATCAAACCTGCACTCCTCTTACATTACAAACGTAGCAATACCAAGTCATGACCGTTTAGCGATCACACTCAAGAATGGCCTCGAATGCAATGCAGCTAAATTGCAATTTTCTTTCCTATTAGCTTTTCTGTTATTGTATATTATACTTAGAAGTGACAACACTAGCACACACAAATATTCATTTTTGTTCTAAAAAGTATATTTCTTTATCTACAATTTTCTTGGAACTTTGTTAGCAAATTAATACAACTTTCGATGTTTTCTGAAAAATAGGTCACACTGATTTCAGAACTGTTATTGATTTCGGATTGTATATTATACTCAGAAGTGACAACACTAACACACACATATATTAATTTTTGTTCTAAAAAGTATATTTCTTTATCTACAATTTTCTTGGAACTTTGTTAACCAATTAATACAACTTTCGATGCTTTCTGAAAAATAGCTTACGCTGATTTCAGAACTGCTATTGATTTCGGATTACGAAACAAAGTCTTTTTGGTATTAATATCTTGACATATCTTTAGACTGCGAAATTAATCTACTTGATTAACGTTAATCCTCATTTTTAATCTTGCTCGTTTATATTTGCATTTTTTGATTGCCTTGCTAGCCGAATTTAGCAACAGTAGTATTAATTCAGTGTCGTTTAGTAGTCGAATAAAAAGTTGGATTAATGGTACATCAAAAAGATAAAAAAGTAATTAAATCGGCTTGTTTAGTGCTTGATTAGGTTGATAATCCCATTTTTTTTTTAGAAAATTAGCTTGTTTGTATAAATTCCCTACTATAATTGAAGTCAGGGAAGAAGATTTTGTGATAAATTCAAATTTTGAAAGGAACATTTTTTGGTCCTCAAAAGAGGCATATTATATTTACCTTTTCAAACTGCTGTTAATTTTCTTGAATTACACCCTGCAACGAAATTCAACTTTTTTCTCACACATAAAAAAATCAATATGTACATTAAACAATACCCATAGAAAAAATATAATTGAACACGATTGTGGATAAGAAATTATCATATTATGATCATCACAATCATAAACATTATTCAGACTAACCATATTATGATCACTGAGGACGATTTATCAACATCTATAATCATAATATTATGATTGTTACGTGTTTTCAACCATAACATGATGCTCTTAGACTATCATAATAGAATGTTTTTTTTTAAGTTTTAATTTTTTCAATCGAAGTTTAAAATACTTGCACTAGTTTTTGGATGCCAGAACGACTAGAACCTTTGCTAAATTAAAATTTCAATATTTGGTGAAATAATGGCCCATTTAAAAATTTTATCCTTCAATACTTTCGATGATTCTAAATTTGTCACTAACACTCAAGCAGTGTTGCCCATTTTTACATAGATTAATGGACATTTTTCAGAACATTTTAGTATTAAAAATTACCAAAATCAGTTTAGCGGTTCAAATTTAAAGACTAAAATGCGATGGTACTTCTAAATGCTCAGTGCAAATTGGTATATTTCAGTATACATTCATCTCTAGGCGTCCTACTAATTACAGAAAAAAATTTATCTTTTGTAGTGTTAGGTCAAAACTTCCTATGGAAAATAGTCGATTTTTGTTTTTATAAGAAAACTTTAAAGTTTTGGTAAAACTAAGCTAGACAAGTTAAATTGATGAAATTTGGGTATATTTTTCAGTATATTAAGCCTTTAGATTAAATTTTATTTTGGACAAAAATATCATGAAGAATTGCACACAAGCACTACTCCCTCTTTCCTCCTTCCCATACCCTATTTTCCTGATCAATACAATGCACTGCATGAGTAGGGGCATCCCCTGAGTATTGGTTAAATTAAAAAAAAGAAGGACATTTTTGATCCTGGAAATTTTTATTAAATATTTTTTTTTTTAACGAGGATCTCGTCTTTTATTTGATACCAAGTCATATCCCCGCAAAAAATTTCCAAAAAGGTAAACGGGTTTGTAATCAAGCATTTTGGGCAGAACGCATTCCTTACTAGATTACCTACTCGATTCTTTTAACAGGGCGTGAGACTAAAATAATTGATTCTTTAGAATTGATTATTTTTTTTTACCGAAGAACCAATTACTTTATATTTTTAAGAACTACATACATTTTTTAATAAAGAAATAGTTCCATTGTAAAACTACGAAGTACTTACACAAAAAAAAAATAAATAAATAGTTCCCTAGAAAAAATAAGAAGTACTTACATTTAAAAAAAAAAGAAGTAGTTCCATAAGTTAATTCAACTTTTACTCACACGTAATTCTCCTAGGTCACTCAAATATAACGATCTAAACTCATACGGAAATAAAATAATAAAAAGTTATACATCGAATTGTTATGATAACAAGGGTTTGTCATAGTTTTGGAGCTGTAAACCACAAAAATATAAATTTTTCAAAAAAAAAGATCAATTCAAAATTGAAAAACAAAAATATGACTCACGCACAATCACCCTCGAAATTTTTTTTTACACTCACTCACGATAACGTCAGTAATTTCAACTTCCACTCACAATTTTCTGCTCACGTGAGCTTCCCTAATTTATACCTAACCTCAGTTTAACAAAATTTAGGCAACATGCAATTTCTGTTTTTAGTATTATTTTTCTGCAAATAAAAATTTGTTTGAAAAAATATATAAGATAAATTCTTTAAAATTGTATAATTTTTTTTTTCAAAATTAGGAAACTACTTCCAATAACGTCCTTTTATTAAGAAAAAGTATATGATTACTTCTTACGTACAAAAAGTTATACATATAAGTTAATAACAGTGTTATTTTCTTGTAAGTAAATAATTACTTTGTTATTGAGTTCATGCTTTCTAGTATAAATTTAAAGAATTGATTACAATACTACTTGCTTTTTTGACTCTATCGTTGGAATGAGTTTGGTATTGCAGTTACTAAATTTGGCAATGAGATATGTAAGCAAGTGTGGGCATTACCTTCTTTTTGGAATGTGTAATTTTTTCCTGGGATCATAGGAACAAGTATTTTAATATTTTGTTTGAAAATTTTAAACTTTAAAGTCTTTTAAAAATAATTTTACGTGATGGCGAAAAACTAAAAACGGAAAAAATCGAATAGCTTTTACCCGTATAGCGCCGCTAGCTTAGTTTTCGATTTGTGTAAATTTTTCTTTAACAAAAATATAACTTTCATTAATTTTGGCATGCTAAACACGAACGTTTTGAAAATTTTGAAATCGAACTAATGCTTATCGAGCTATTTAATTTTCACTAAAAAACAGTCTTTTTCCTTTATTCAAGAAATTTTTAAAAAATTATCTTAGAATTTTTTGGTTTTGCACTCATATACTACACAAAACATACTTTCACTTAAACACAAAACACAACTAATGGACCTAGTGCTACAACAATTAAAACATAAGTTAATGTAAATCAGTAGTTAAGTAAATATTCCTTCAATAATTAAGTGTATAAACCCAAAAAAAGTTGTTTAGGTAGAAAAACTTGCAAAGAATCATATTTGGAATGATTCCCTCCTATGACAAGCTAATGTTAAATTCATCAATGAAAATGCCAAATTAGAAGAAAAATAATTTATTGTGGGAAATTGAAAAGCATAATAATTTTACTACTATATATTATATTTTCTATTATAATATATGGATCCAAAAGGTTCAATATATGTTTGCACATGTTAATAAACAGTCTCCATACATGCTTCTTCCATATGTCTCCATACATGTGAATTAACAAAATTTAAGGTAATATCTACATACTTGATCATACGTGTTCATGCATGTTCATGTGTGATCATACATGTGCATTACCTAAAATTTGTAATATAATCATATAATATCTATTACCTCAAATTTTTTTAATGCACATGTATGGAGATATATGGAAGCATGTCTGGGGATTTATGTACCCATTTTAAGCCGGGCATGTAAATTTTCTGTTTTTCCGACATATTGGTTGGTAAAATTACAAGTTTTCCTTCAAAAAGTATTGACATAATTATACGCAAACGAAAAGCAGTTTTGTCTATTTTGCTAGTACAAAAATAAAAGAATTTAGGATAATGTTTAAGAAATTTGTGGAATTCAAGAAAAAAACCCCATTTTTAGTAAAAATCATGATGTGTCGCAATACATAGTTTTATTAAAGCTGTTTAAGAAATTTTTTCTAAAATCTAAAGATTTGCTCGTGGGGCGGCACGGATTAATGCTATTATTCTCAAATTCGCACCAACTAACTTTGAGACCTAGTTCTACAATAATTGACTAAAATCGAAATATGGAAAAAATGCCGCTCTAATGCACATATTGTACGATGTAATAACTAAACAAAATTAACGCAAAAATTACACCTCGGAATAACATTTTAGTATTTTACTACTTTGTAAATGGAATTTTTTTTTTAAATTTAGATTTTCATTAAATAATGTGCGATCTTAATATTATGTGATACGAATTTGAGAAAAGTCGGAAAGCTTAAGTTTTGATGAAAATTATCTTAACAAAAATATGTTATTGTTGATGCATAATTTTTGAATAATTTTGGCACAAATTAAGTAGTGTCTGACCGAAGACTTCGTCCAATAACTGTATTTGGTCGGATTTTTAATTTTCTGGCCGAAGATTTCGGGCGGATACTAGAAATAGCTGATTTGCTATCTCTTCTTTCGTAAAGTATTATTAACACGGAACATTTTTTGTTTTCACGTCCACTTCTTAAAAAAATTATTTTTTGTTAATAAACTCACAGAAACTCATGGCAAAAAACAATATTTTAATTTTTTAATTTAGATAATTTTTAAATTAGAGGAGATAACCTATCACTGTGATCATATCACTTACAGCGTGCATTACTCCAGGCCAACAATGTTAGAAATCGGATCACATTTACAAAAATTACACCCCAAAAACAACTTTTTATACACGAGGTAGTCAAATGTAACCACCTGTAAGTACACTCTGTATCAAAACAGGGTAACGCGATCACAACATTTCAAAAGACTAACACATTTTTTACATTTTAAAATTTGATTTATACCGACCGGATCGTTTAAAAGTTGTATATTTATTACCATTATATTTTAAAAAACCCCACTGTGCTTTCGTAACTTTCTATCTGTACGTAAGACGTATACTTATTATTAAATAATTTTGGATATTCATCATACGCTCCGGGCACCCTTCTCATAATAAGCAACAAATATTTTATATCAAGGGTGCCCAAGCCCTATGCGCTTCGTGCTCATTTGTTTTTGTAAAAACACTTAGCTATAGGCTGTGTTTTTTAATACACACATAGAGCACTCAGCACTAGCAATACGAAATACACAAACAACTTTGTCTTCAGTGCTGCCAACCCAATTTATTCAAAATCGTCAAATTTTGATGAAAAAATCTTCAAAATCGTCATTTTGAGAATGAGAAATCGTCAAAAAATCGTCATTCCGAAAACTCCTTATATTTTAATATTACAAATAGAAATTTTACTCACAACTTCGTTTTAATCACTTTATTTGTAATTATTTCACAATTTTAATGTTATTTTTTTTTATTAGTTCCTTTACAAACGACTCTGAGTCCTAAAAACACAACTCCAATACTCATTTCGGGGAATTGAATTTTAAAATCACTGACCTATTTTAAAATCTGCAAAATTCCTTTAGTTTTAAAATTTTTTCCTGATATTTGGTTTCATAAAATTCGGGCATACAATAAAGAGGGAAATAAAGAAAAATATTTTTTTTTTACCAAGAATCAGATATGTAGAAAATCACTCTTTTATCAGTGATTTTGAAGCTAAATGATTTAAATTATTAAAAAGTAAAGATTTTGGATTTGCTTTTGTAAAATATATAAAAAAAATTAATTCGAATTTCGTTACTTTTTAAATAAAATTAAAATAAAACTTTAAAATAATGGAGTTTATATTTAGTTGATGATTAAATGGGTTAATGTAGAATTTTTACTCTATTTGAGATCATTTTATCATATTTTCCTTAGATGTTTTAAATAAAACGAAACTTGAGCAAATTTTGTCAATAAATTTTAGAGAAATAAATTTAAAAATTCTAAAAAAAATCCAAATTTTTATAAATCGTCATTTTCCATACAATAAATTTTGTGAAATCTTCAATCGTCATTTTAAAATCGTCAAAATGGAGACAAATCGTCAAAGTTGGCAGCGCTGTTTGTCTTATTAGTTTTTTTCGTCGTTCTTCACTGTATACAAGCAAGCGCAAAGCAACAACACTTTCGTATGCTTTGCTGGTAAACATTGAAATATTTTTTCTTTTTTCTTTGTATGTATTGGTTTTTACAACAAAAAATATTGAATAAAAATAAGTTTTTCTTTAAATGTATTGGTGTTTGCTCTTCCATAAGGAACTCTTGGGCACTCCTGTTTTATATTGATGTGATTCTTATATTTAGTTATATTTAGCGCCCGGAAGTTAATGCATTTATAACTATGTTTTATGTACATAAAATATGCATTAAAAATCGTTAAATATGCACGTAAAATGAAAAATAATATGCATTTGTTATTGCTTTTCTTAACGTGTTAATACTTTTCAACATAATTTAAGCAAATGTCTTCTTAAATGGGGTTCTAAATTTGAAAATTAGCGTTAATCATATTCAGAAAGTTAGTAATTGTACTTTTCAGCTATTTTAGTCATCCAAATTAAAAAGTTTATATAATAAAACTATGAAACTACTGAAACTATATGGTTAAAAAATGCTTCCTTAAATAAATCAATTCTGTGTGAAATGTTGTGCCGTCTTGTTGAAACCACGGCTTATGCAAATCATGGTTGTCCAATTGATGAACGAAAAAGTCAGTAATCATGACTCTATAGCGGTCACCATTGACCGATAGACTGATTGGGGTCTTCCTTTACGCTACGCTCTACAGCAGAACTTTTGTGCGTACTGTACGACGTCTCTGTGGATGTATATTATCATTTAGAGTACACGTGGTGCGAAAAAGTTCCATAGTTAATCGAATTAATTGCTCTGATTGACGATTATGTTGACCGATAAAATGAACGTAGTGCGCGATACGTAATTCGAACAGAACCATGATTTTAAAAATAAATTTGCACAATTTGGAAGCGTTGTTCAGGCGTCAGTCTATTCATGTTGAAATGCCAAACCAAACTAAACAAAAATCACTTAACAGCTGACAAAATAGCCGCCAGTTATAGAAGTGTTGCCAACTTAAAGTTCTATACCTTTATTAAAAACACCCTTTGCGTCTTAATCAAAGTGGGAAGCCCAACATTTTTTTAACAACAAATTATGATTTTTTTTAATTAAACACATTTTTATTAAATTCTAATTTACTAATATTGAAAAACATTTATTTATTAGCCTAATAATTATGTAAAGATAATTAATTTTTTAAATTTCTATATTAAAATTAAAAGCTTTTAGAACAACAGTTAACAAAATGCATTATTTTGTGTGGTATTATTCGAAACAATGTACAACGCAGAGAGGACCTTGCATTTTGAGTATTTTTTTAGCATATACCACAGTAATTTCAAAATTCAGTATATTTTTTTCATATGTACGGACTGCAATTTGGACGAATATTTAAGTCTAACGTAACAGAATAGGGGATTTGCTCATAACTGAAAATAAACCAGGAACGCAGCTGCTAAAATAAAAATTTTTTGTACAAATATAGAAAATAACTAAACAATTTAAATTCATTACATTTTTTTTCAAAACAAATATATTTTGGCTGCCATAAGTACGGTTTGCAATTAGGACGTATATATACGTCTTACGCAACAGAATAAGGTTTTGATAAAAATGCTTATAAATCATGAGCGCTGCTTCTCAAACATAAATTTGTTGTGTAAATGAAGAAAATAGCTAAACAAATTAGACTTATTAATTTTTAGTTTTGGCAGCCATAAGTACGGTTTGCAACTTGCACGTATATATACGTCTTACGCAACAGAATATGGTTTTGAGGAAAATGCTAATAAATCCTAAATGCAGCCACTAATGCCACAGATTTTTTGTTAGCATTTAGAAAGTTCCACACAGTATTTGAATTATTCGCTTCTTTACAAAAATAAAATTTTTCATACCGAATTGTAAAACTTATTTGAGCTGAGCAGAATACCTTAACCGTTCTGGTTAATATGCAAAAATAGTGTTCACATTGTGTCCATTAACTGTGTGCCATGAAAATTTCGGAAAAATCGAGGGTTTTATTGTTTATTTTTGGAAGATAGGACATCATGAGACAAACAACAAAGTACAACATGAGACTGGAAATCCAATTTAAATTAAAATGTAGTATTGTTTGCGTCCACCAACTTTGTGTTGTCATTCATTAACTGTGTGGCATGAAATTTTTTATTTGTTGATCTAAATTTTAATTAATTATTTTTTTATTTTTTTTGGAATCTAAAAGTACTTTATTTTCCTTTTTTCTTTACGCAGTTTTTGGCCAACCCTAAAGGATGTAAAATTTACTTAAATGACTCTAGTTCTTTATTTTATACGGTTCTGTAATTTCACTTCATTTGAGCACCGCATTTACAAACAAAAAAGTCTGAAATTTTTTAATTTTGTTTTTTAACTTCCGTATCATATAAAATTAATGATTCAGAAAAATTAAATCATTAAAAATATTAATCTATAAATTATCTTATTTAACTATCTACATCTCGTCAGATATACGATTACTCTTAACTATATATAATAATGTTATTTTCAAAATAACACCATGGCTGCGAATTGCATGTAAATGCATTTTTGTATGTAATATGTAAACAACAAGATGAAATATCTCTTTAAATTAGAAATAGTTAGAGGTTTTTACCAAATTCACATCGAATTTTTGTTGCATATTTATGCCTATTTTAATTTGAGTTGCTATTTATATCATATTATAACATTTTAAATATAATTTAATTAAAAGTAATGGAATGTTCCCGAATGTGACCTGTTTTCTAAAGTAAACCTTTCGTTTTTTTCCTGTTGTTTCATGAATATATCAAAACTTTCATCAAATTTAATTTCCGCTATCTCTATTTTAAAAAGTTTCTATGTGAATTCACATATTTTTCATGGTTTTATAGTGGCGTTGCCAAAAAAAAAAAATAAACGCAATATATAGTATAATTTTTTTAGTTAGTTTTTTTTTACAGGAAGAAATAGAACAAAACATTTTTATTGAAAAAATTAACGGACACAATCGATATACCAGACTGCCGCTGTTTCGTCTACTCCTAGGACTCGTCAGTGGTTAATTTATGTGCCAATTGAACAACGTATTTTATATTGTTAAATTGCTCTATATGAAAAACTTTTTACTTTGTGAGAGGATTTCAAACCCACAGCCATACATCAGCCTATGACTCGTAGCATCATCTCTTAGCGAGTTGAGCCACGGTCGACACAGCCATGAATGCGGCTAATTGCAGTTTTGCATAGCCTAACCAGTGTATTGCTTTAATCAGAAGAGATAGAGTTAACTAATATAAAGGGTCCGCCATCTAACGTTTTTTTCAACTAGTGCTTATTTCGTGAAAGGTAACACTTAGCTCATGTCTGATTTGATAGATAATTAGTTTTATCCTTCCGCTGAACGAATATGGTCCGTATGTTCGTTATCTTGTGAAAAAAAGTGAAAGAAACTTGCATCCTCAACGATAAACCAAAGCGTGAAAAGCCAAAAACAGTGCGTACACCCGAGAATATTGCTGCTGCGGCAGAAAGTGTGCGTGAAGCGCCATCAACATCAATTCACCGTCGTTCTCAACAATTGAACATTTCGGAGACATCATTGAGACGAATTTTGCATAATGACCTTGGTATGACGCCATACAAAGTCTAATTGGTTCTGGAGTTCAAAAAAAAGTTATTTGGCGCACCCTTTATATGAACAATTTACTTTTCAACTAGAATGCTTCCTCTTTTTAGTCCTATTGTTATCTCTTTTTGCACAAGTAATTATCACTTAATTGGATACCAATTTAATTAGTTGGTTACCAAGTGTAAGTTTAGAGATAGAGTTGACGCTGGGCAAATTTTTCAATTGTTTGTGGGGTAAAGTGTTGGTAACCGTCATATAATGACAATCGTAAATATTTTTTTTTAATTAATTACATCGCTGTGTCGATAGCCTGATGCATGGCTGTGGTTTTGAAACTCACTATGACACAATGTAAAAAGTTTTTCATATAGAGCAATTTAACAATATAAAATATGGAGGGGACTATGCATATGCCAGACTGCCGCAGTTTCGCTGCAGTCTAGCATATGAATTGTGTCCGTTAAATTCTTCAATAAAATGTTTTCTTCTTCTTCTTCCTGTAAAAAAACTAACTAAAAGAAATTCTTCAGTAGTTATTTATAATTAAATTAATTACGATAGTCATTATATGACGGTTACAAGCACTTTACCCCCCACAAAAAGTATAATTTTTTATTAACATAAGAAGGTTAACATACGAGTATGAAGGTTTTAAAAAATGGTCCAAGTCAGAGTTTTTATTTGAGAATTTTACTGACAATTTTTAATAAAACAATTGAAAAAGCTAAAAATTAAATTCGCATAATGTTCGATAAAGCGGACATTTGACATATTATCTTATTTTTCTTTTTTAAAGTTTTACTCTTTTTTTTAATGATCAAAGCATTATTTTAACTGTTATTGTCTAATTTGTACACATATTCAACATGTCCCAACAATAAAAATATTGTTTATTTACCGCAATTAAAAATGTTAACATGTCATATGGTAGTAACCAATTAAGTAATTTTAAACAATGCATAAAACAAAAAAATATGTCACATCTATTAGATGGGTTAAAACTAGTTCTTGTACTATATTGACCAATTCTACAGTTTTGACAGACCATACATTCAAGACATTACAGTGTAAAACTGCAGTTAAAAATATACTAATGGGTGATTTTTTAAGAGCTTTCGGATTTGATTGAAAAAAAAACACATAAAATTTAGAGAAGTGTATTAAATCTTTATTTGAGTAGATATCGCTCATTTACTTCAAGAACGTCAAAACTCAAAAAACATGATTTTTGAGTTATTGATGCAGAATTATTCGTTATATCACGTATCATATTGTATAAAAAAGTCGTAGTGATATCTTGTATACTCACTTCTTGATAGAAATTTTGTTGCTATTTTTTTTCTTAAAGGTGGGAGTAAATTGAAAACTTTAAACTCGTTTTCTACAAAATCAAAATTTTTGAGTTATAACGTTATTGAAGTAAATGAGCGATATAACTATCGATATAATTTAATGTTTATAGATGCTTTCATATAATGTTGGATAACATATCGGCCGGTGACTCACGAATTAAATCTTCAATATTGGCTTCTAGTGCGTCCACAGTTGCAGGCTTGTCCGTGTGACATGAGCCTTAACATAGCCCCACAAAAAACAGTCTAAAGGCGTTAAATCGCACGATCTAGGCGGCCAATTGACCGGTCCAAAACGTGAAATAAACTGTTCACCGAACTCGCCTCTCAATTGGGCCATTGGCATGTGGCATGTGGTACCGTCCAAACAGTGCATTTTTGGGATGCATTAGCAGTTCTTGCAATGCTTCTGGCTGCTCATAGAAATGAGCTTCACATACAAATGAGCTTCATCGCTGAACACAATTTTCCGATAAAAATTGGATCTTCATCCAACTTTGCCATTGACCATTCACTAAAAGGTAGCCGTTGTGGTAGCTCGTGTGGCTTTAATTCTTCCACCAGTTGTTTTTGAAAAAGTTTTACACCAAATCCTTTCGCCTTAATAACAAAGGCCGAACTGCTGCGAACGGCGCCGAATCGATAATTCACGGTCATCAACAACACTGACGTATACAGCAGCGATATTTTCCTCTGTCCGCACTCAACTTATGCGTGATGGTGGTTTAATGTCCAAAAATGTAAATTTGATGCGAAATTTAGTTACAAGATTCCGAATAGACGCCTCAGAAGGTCACCCAAACTGACCATAAATTGTAAGAAGTGTACGATGCACTCTCTTAACCGAGTATGAATTTTGATAATAAAATTCAATAATCTCCAAGCGTTGTTCGTTTGTAAGTCGATTCATGGTTAAATTAAAGACCAAACTCAACATGTTTGACAGTAACATGTTACACGAAAACAGCTGAGCTGCCAAAAACAGAGTTGCCAAAAAGAAAGTTGCTAAAAAATCACCCTCTAATTATAATTAAGACTTTATTTTCCTGAACTACCCTTAATTATTTTTCAAACTGAATTACGAGTTAGGTGTCCCGAATCAAAATAATATTGATACCACTCAATCGATGTGTATTAAAGAGCTAAATATGGAAAGTAATATTTTAAACTGATGTTCAGTTCTCTACCACCCATTGAAGTTACCGGTTGTAGTGCATTACGACCAAAAATTTTAAAATTTTCGGTAGAGTAATTTTGGTTCACTAGAGGATTTGTTAGTTTTGAGCAAGTACAATTGAAGATGGGACACGAATGCGGGTATACACAGAAAAAACTAAAAACGGGTTACAATAAAAAAAATTATTGAATCAATTAATATTTTAATTGATTTTGCACCTATCACGGTAATGAAACTATCAATTAAACCTTTTATTAAAATTGAGAAGGAAAAAAAAGTTATAATAACTTCTACTAAAAAAATTTGATACTCACAAAAAAGTGTGTGATCTATACGTTGGTATGTGTGTTTTTTGCAATGCTGAGTCTGTTTGTGTGTGTGCTTGTTTTGTTTGCTAACTTTAAATGTATTTGTTATTTTATACTGAAAACTAACTAACTACTGAACATTTCTATTTGTGCATACAGTGTATGAAAAAATAATATGATAATTGCGTCTTAAATAAAATATGTATTTATAAATTTAAAAGTCAATTAAACTATTAATTGATTCAATTAAATATTTGTTTAGAAACAAATTAAATTCAAATCAAATCTTTAATTAGATATTTTAGGTTGATAATTTTTTCTGTATATAAAGTAAAAAGCAAATTGTGAGGGAGAAGAAAAAAGCTTAGGAAATGGTAAAAACTTGATATTTTTAAATATTTTTTTTTAGATCATATACAGAAAAAAACTAAGTAAAAGTTGCAAAAAATATTCCTTGGGACGGTATTTATCATTAAATTTTGCCGAAAATTCGACCCCCGCATTACGAAAACAACATTATTTTTAAAGTTTTATGGACATCAAGGACATTTTTTTAAGAAATGGATGGATAAAATATAAATGTATCAGTATTTAGTAGACTTTATTACTCAGTAATGTAATTTTAACAGACAAATTAAATGCGATGAAATAACTCTTAACTCATAATCTTCTTTTAACCCTTTAAAGATCGCAATAAATAAAAGTCCCCAGAAGATTTTATAATAAATATATTTTTAAAGTTGTTTTTATTTTGAATATACACCCTTTCTGATGTTCCATCACAATAACTGTATTTTTGCAATTATGAAAAGTAATACAATTTTATGATGTTTTCTTTGAACTTTGTCAATAAAATCTTTACTTTACTATTGCATTTTCAAAATTGCGCTAACAATAAAAAATTACTATGCAATTGATTTTAAGAAAAATATTGAAAAAAATAAAACCGCTACCAAAAATTTCACTTTTAAAGAATTTTTTTTAGATAAAAACACAGAAAAATTGCAAAATGTTTACCCAATTATATGTTAATGTACTAGTTCTATTAAATTACGTAAAAAAAACGCGATTCCCAAAAAATGGTCTGTATAACCTTATTCGCCTTAACTCTTCAATTGTTTTATGTACAAATTTAAAAAAACATAGATTATAGAAATTGTAGTTGGTCTAAATTAAAAAATCCTCTGGTGAACCACAATTACTCTACAGAAAGTTGAAAAATATTTTTCAAATAATAAGCCAAAAATTACGGAATTTTGCTTATTACTTTTTCGATTTTTTATTTTGATTATGTATTTTTTTTGTAACCCGGGAAAACTTATCAAAGTATGTGCCCACTAGGCTGCAATATTTTTTTTTGCTAAAGTTTTACCTATCAGCACGTACTGGGCAATTATGTATTAATATTAGAAATCGCCTGTTCAGGTCATTTTTAAACAAAACCCTGCGCATAAAGTTTTTAACATTAAAGTTGTACTAGTTGACCAATAATACTGCACAACATATTTTAAACAACTTTTCACTTATTGTGTTCGTTATTTTACGAATTTTGATGTCTGTATTGCGAAACAACGCTTTAATATGTCTTATCAATATCCGCGAAACACGGCAAATTTAAAAAGTTTGTGTCCTTTAAGTTTCACACATTAGTTGAAATTAAATCAATCGCGTTAAAAGTCTTTCCTTTTGGTTATTATTCTATAGCAAGTACGTACTAAATATATTCAAAGCAAACTAAGCATTCTTATCATCAAATGACAGTAATTGTAACAAAAAAATGGTAAATTTTGCTAAAAATTTGTTACCCAAACTATATTCACATAATAGATACTATTTAAATAATTCGTAATTGTTCCAACCGTCTATAAAATACATTTCCACAGCTTGACCCTATTTGATGATTATAAATGTACAAATATTGTTTAACTTAACAACAAATCATACTTGCAACTACCCTATGGGGAATGGGACCGGTCCTGCGTGTGCCACAGGATCGGTCCCTTCGTGCCAGAGACCGGTCCTCTGTTAAACCCTACCCTATGTAAACAACTTGCAACTTTAACATGGGCTTGTCATAGGAGGGGGTCATTTGTCTGTTTTAAAACCACATAGTGGCATGCCACAGGACTAACCAAAGATGGGCATAAAGATGGGCATAAAAATAAACGAAAACGAAACAGTTTCCAATGGGTAAAATTCTGGCCAACTGGCTTTTTCTTCTTAATAAGCATCCTGGTTAAGTGGTATGTCCTCCCTTTACCAGTCAAAGGATTGGTAATTTTAGGACAGTTGACACTGCTTAACCCACTTCAGTATTAAATTATACCAGTCCTGTGGTAAGTCCTTCTTTAACCAGTCACTTTTAGATCAATTGACTCCTCATTCCCCATAGGGTAGTTAATTGAAAAATAGCATTTTATTCTGTAAAATTAGCAAAAACCTTTATTAAATATTTGCAGACTCAAAATATCAAACAAAAACTGCAATATTAACAAAATTGTAGTAATATGCAAATAACAGTTTTTTTTCTAAAATCAACAGAAATTTTTGCTAAAAAATTGTAGATTGCTGATTTCACAAGGGCAGACTATTATTCGCATTCAATAAATTAAAGAAAAAACTTTAAGAATTTCACGTTTTTGAATGATTTTTGGTGTAATAATATTTTTGTAAATGTATTTGCTGATTTTATCAGATTATTTATATAATTTTTATTAACTAAAATTTAGCTCAAATATAACTAAATATTTGCAAATTCAACACATTTATTTTTGGTATTCTTATGTTACTAATATTTAATAAAAAAAACCTGATAACTTTAGCAGTTTTTTTCTGTAAGGAAGCTTTTAACTAATCTTTAGTAGCTATTTTAACATGTTTATTTCTATGACTGTAAGGAATATGTTTAGTATCTTTTACGGAAAAAACTATATGTTTCAACTTTAAGTGGCCAATTAGATTCAGAGGCATAACTTTAATGTGCCAACAGATTTTGGACCTTTTGTAGAAATACATCATTTATGCGTAAATTACAGGTATTATTTTTTGAGAAACATAAGACAGGATTCCTTCAGAAAAAATATTTAATCATTTGTGGGTTACTGAAGTACATTTTTCGCAGATAGATACTTAAAAACCATTTAATTTATACTTTTACAGTATGTCAAAAAAATAATTGCTTTAGTTTAAGAAATCGCAGTATATTCCGCTTTTTATAAGAAAGATCAAAAAGGGATGTCTTTGTAATATTTTTTTTTTGTTGGGTTTCAATAGGAAATAGCAAAAAACTGAATTTTAGAAAACGATTGGTTTAAAACTTGTATATTATATGCATTATATTTTATATTAAATTTGTATTGTTTTAATTAATAAAAATAAAAAAATATGTATTCTAAATTGGAAATGGTGTATTTAATTTCGATTGAATCACCAATCATTTATATTTAATTCAGTAGGGATAATTAATAATGTCGGTATATGCAACAATATTTATTTATCGTTCATATAGAAACTTGGTTACAGCTATCGAATCAACAATAGATTTTTAATGTAGTACGTGTGACTATCAGAATTCGGTTGGCAAAAAATACGGTTGGGGCAACAAAACAATTTTCTGTGTGTGGATATGCATCGATATTGTCTAATTACGTTAAAATTTTAGCTAAATATTAAGTTTTAGTTTAATTAAACGAAAAGAGGATTATGCGGAAACCTTTTTGAAAACCGCGAAAAAAATGCGTTAGTTTAGATTTTTATGAACTAAAATTAGCTAAAATTTGATAATTGCAAAAAAAATCAAAAGCTAAAACCCTAGGCCACACAGAAACCTTTGACTTTTAATAACCGGATTAAAAAAAATTAATATGATGCTTTATAAATATAATCATACGAAATTTCCTACGAGTTTTAATACAGTTTTATACGAGAAATGGGCCCACTATAATTAGTTTAGTTTTAATTTGATAATATCAGATTGAATTACATCGGAATAATGGTGCGATACAATTAAATCCGATTTTATATAGCGGAATAAATTTATTTCTGAACTGATAGTAATATATACAAAATAAGCTATAGTTGTATCCGGTGTTTGATTTTAAAAGTTAATTAAAATCCGAATTTTTTTGCAGAAATAATAACCGTTCAATACGGGGTTTGCTTCAAGTTTATAAATCCTTTTAGGCTTTAGCCACTTGCAAAAATTATACAACTTTATAATTAGTAGCAAATTGCTTTCCATTTTTACATTTTATTTTATTTAAAAAATTCTCTTGAAATTACATAAAAAATAAGTTGTTTGAAAAAAAAAGACAAAAATTGGGGTGAATTTTGTGTATAAAATTATACACAAAACTCAATTAATTGTATTATTGTGTTGATGTAATTCATATTTATATCCAAAATATGATTGACAAATTTTCTAACGTGACTCTTCATAGGGTAATATCCAAAATTAAATTGTGTTTTTTTAAATATGGTATAATATTTAAATATATATTATTTTTTATATTGCAATGTCTAGGTATTAATTAGTTTCAGCGTATTCTAAATGCAATATACAAGGCGAGGTGCTATAAGAAGTAATTATATATGACAGAATATCAAAAATTTTCAACGAAATTTATTTTATATATAAACTTATACAATTATGTTGGTTAAATAAACTTATATAAAATAATGTATTATTTTATGCAAACGTTTTAACTCGGGAAATTAAAGATTATAACCGTCCAAAAAACTACGTATTTTTTATTAGTGAACTCAAAAGTTTCAGATTTTTCAGACTAATTAAAAGGGAAATTTCCGATGGGTTCCCTTTGAACTTAATAAAATTCGATAAAGGAGCCTAAATCCCATATTTTGGGGGTTAAAATTAGCGGTGAAATTTAACACATCTGTTAATAAAAATATGTTTAAAGTTTAGGAAATTTAGACTTATTTAAAAACATCCACTTATTTGATTTATTTCAAATATTGGTGAACAATTTACTATTTTTACTCCATTTCAAATATCCGACTTTTTTTAAGATCGGACGGAGCCCATCGGAACTATACTCCATGTCTTGTATTAACAAGGTTGTAAATTTCCCAAGGAAGCGTTTAAGCTCACTATTGTGTTTATAGTCTGAAAGAAATAATGATAAAGAAAAAATATACAATTGGAAAATTTAAAAATATACCTGACATCGCCCAGGTCTTTTTTACATTAAATTATGTATTTCCAATTCACTCTAATTTATATTTTTTACGATTTGAGATGCTATTCAAGCGTTCTTGTGTGCTTACCCATCATTTTTAATTACAATTTTCTTTTAAATAAAAACCCTTTAAAATTTCTAGTTTAGCTACTTAATTTTAAAATGTCGCATTTCACGGAGCGCCGATCGAAATTTGTTTACATTTAGTCTAAAAAAAATTGTGAAAATTTGAGTCAAATTGGACCACGTTCACATATGATGCATATCGATCAAAATTTGAGGCTTAAATTTATTTCGAAAAATTAAAACAAAATAGTCTCTGTGTGCTGAACATGAGTCGCTTTAATGGATTTTAAGATATCGTAATAGATAAATCTTAAAAAATACTGAAAGCTATGTTACCAGATGCGTGCGTAGCAAATCAAATTAAAATAAATAGATTGCACTTGCACTGTAAGTAAAGTATCAACTTTTGAAATGACACACAATTTCACACGTACACTTAAGTTTGGGTCGTAGTAGTATCTCCGTAGTGGTAGCTCCGTTTTAATAGCTTATGTCAAAATACGTAGAAAAAATTATTGTCAAAAAAATTTCAATTAATCTTTTGTTCGATTTCAAACTTACTTTCTATTAAATGTTTAATAATATATATATTAAGTGTTTAATTAAAAATGAATTTGGTATAAACAAAATTTCGATTTCAGTTCGACTTCAAACTTACTTTCAATTAAATGTTTAATAATATATATTAACTGTTTAATTGAAAATGAATTTGGTATAAACAATGTTAAAATAAAAAAAAATAAATTAAAGTAAAAGATTCGTGTTTTTTCTAATTTTGGTGATATTTAAATTTTCGGATTTTTTTTTTTAAACTCCTGCAATTTTGAGGATTGTTCGTTTTTTTAAATGTTTTTGATTATTTTAAATTTTGGAGATTTTTTTACAATTTTTTAAAGTTTTGTAATTTTTTTGATTAATTTTTACCCCTATTTTTGTATTTTTTTTTTTTAATTTTAATTAATGTTTTAATAGTATCTACATACAGAGAAAATTTAGCTATTTGCCAACTGAAATTCGGTTACTACGACTCAACTTCGGTTATTACGAATTTTATTCGGTTGGTACAACTGCATTGTCTCAAGCAATTTTTTCATTATATTTTAATGCAAATGCATCGAAAGCTCTTATGAAATGACTTTATTTATTGCATTTTTTTTGGAGGCGATGTTTTCTAATGAAATTTGAAGATTCGAAAAATATAATATTGAACTAACAGGCATTTCCTATTTTTTCCAAGTCAAAAATAAATACTTTTTATGTTAAATATATCAATAGCATTGTTACTTTCTAACGAATTGTATTAAGTTTGTAAATTTGTGAAATCATTCCGGTGATGGGGAGGGTTCTGGCGCCTTGTAACCTGCCCCCCTCCCCCACCTCTAGCTACGTGCCTGGTCGACACCGACACAGTGATGTGCGTATTGTCGAATCGACATGAATATTTTCTGAAAATCTTAAGATAAAGCAATTTAATGTTAAAAAATCCTAATAAAACTCAAGTTTAAAGCTCAAAATCAGAAATTCTTAATAAAGCTCATTTGGCTAAAAAGCATAAAAAGCTAATTTGTCTTCTCTGACTTTAACCTTTAGTTGGATGCAGGCTGACGAGTGCCAAATATATAACAGCTCCGAAAAAACTCTAACACATTGTGTGATTACAATATGATGTTCAATAAGACTCCTTCTAGTTGCAGCTAGTAACCGGTTTTAGGGTATAGCATTGAACAACACAAAACAAGGTAATGTACCAAGCTTCTAAGAAATTACAACAACAAAAAAATTATCATCATAATAAAGCTTTCCGCAAAACAAAACATACATTTTTTTTTATAAAGAGATGTAGAGGTTCATATCTGAAAACAAAAATATTTTATCTTCAGTCTAGTAATTGTTCTCGTTCATTATAAACACAATCTTTTGTTTAGTTGAATATATATATTTTTTGATTTTTATTATTTCACATTTTAAGCAAAATAATTATAGACAATGGGTAAGTTAAACAAATAATAGTAGTTAGTAGGTACTAAATGAATATATTTGAGTATTGAGTATTGCCGTAGACAAATGTTAATAATGAAAATATTGTTATTTTTAATTGACAGCTAATTTTTTATTAAAAACTACCGCATTGATGGTATTGACTTTAATTGTGATGACTCAAGCTAATGGTAAGAATATTTCAATATTATTTCTACATTGATTTAATTATTTTCTTAAATTTTGTTCACTAGAATGTCCTCCACCATCAAAAATCTATAATTGTAATCCACGGTGTTATAAGGATAGTGATTGTGCTGTTATAAGTGGTAAATGTTGTCCGAATTCCTGTAATCAAAGTTCTTGTGTTCCACGTCATATGTTAATAAATAGTTCTGATAAATACGGTACAAAACCGAATAAACATGGTAAATATTTAACATCTCCACAAAATCTTAATTGCTTTAGTAGACCATTTCTTGATAAATAGTTATTAATTATACTTGTAAGAAAATGTAAAGCTAAATTTCATATCAAGGCACATGAAATGCGTTCTATTTTATGTAAATTTTTCAAAAATAGAACCCATCAAAAAGCTTCTATGTAACTGCAGTGTCTGATAAAAATTAATGAGGAATAATTGCAATTTTTTTTTTTTTTAATTTAGGGTGCGTAGTAGGGGTCCCAATACCAAATCTGTATTGAATTATTGGTACTTCGGTATTAACAATTTTTAAATACCGAATCTTTGATAATCATCCAAAATTTTTTCTTATATTTTCCTATTTGAAAGTATATTTATTCTGCATATTATTTTCTTTATGTACAGAAAAGTAAGAAAAGCTATCATTTGGCTTGTTTTTTATTAGAGTAACATTTTAAACGAGGCAGTGCAACCAATATTTTATCCTCCATTCTACAGCGAATCTTCGTACATATACCTCGGTAATTGAAAATGCACTTTCCGGTTCAATACTGGTGGGTGGTATGGTGAGCAAGAAATCGTAAGCCATCTGTAAGTATTTGTCCCCTCTGGTTTAAAAACTCATATAAACTAAATTCCTGTTTTGAACTGAATTCCTGTTTTATTATGGAGAATATTAGTACAGTCTTGCATTTTTGATCTTTCATTGAGTTTATCGGAAATAGCTGCAGGCAGTCTATCTTCCACTGGCACAAGAATGTCATCGTCAGCTGACATCTGCTTCAGTCAAATTATCTACAGCTTCGATTTCAGGTCAAAGTCGTTGCTATGTTTTTAATATATTTAAAATTTTTTTTTTCATAATTTTTTTGTTTAAAAGTTTTTCGACAATCTAAATATTGAAGAACTGATGACAATGTTGATCTATAAAGACAATGCTAAACAATGTTGGTCATAAAAATACTATTTCCACTCCTAAAAATCGAAAAATCATTCTAACTGATAATAAAAAAAAGTTCTTTTTTAAAATTACTTCAAAAATATTGGCTACAAATTAATACAGTGAAAAAAAATTTGTGTGCAATACCGAAATCGGTATTGGCTTAAAATGGTTCGAATTTCATATTTTCGATATTACCGAATTCGGTATTGGGAAGTCTAATAGGTATTCTGATAATAGGTAGGCGAATTTGAAAAATGGTTCTAATTTTGATATTTTCGGTATTACCGAATTCGATATTGGGCGGCCTATAATAGGTAGGCTGATTATAAAAAAATATAAATGATTAATGTCCGATCTAAAAGTTTTTTTTGAAAATGTATTTTTATTTGTATTTGACATTTTTCAGCATTACACTCAGGGAAAAAAGTGTCATCATATTAATGATATTGTTTCATAAATAAATTGTCATCAATTAAATATGATGAAAAGTTTCATACAAAGTCCTGACAAATGTTTCATATAACTTCATGATTTCATAAAAAAGTTTCATATACTTAATGAAAAAAACTTTGGTTTTATTGAAATTTTTAGTTTAAATTTAGAAAATCATCATTGCATTAAGTGATTAAGTGACTTAAGAATTTTGAAAAATTTTAATGTTTGTTTCATACTAGCAACTGACTTTAGTCACTTAAGCCAATTATGTTTCCGCCTTTAGACTTTTTAAAACTCAAAAACTATCACAACTTGTTTGAAATGATTAAACATCCCAGCAAAAACAGTTATTACCAGGTAATTAAGCGTGTAAGTAGCGAACGAAAGGTTGCACTAGTTACCAGGCTATTTACTCGCTTAATTACTCTTGTTCGCGATATCAAAAAATTCATTTATTACCAACTTGCTAGCAAAAAAGTGAGAATAGTGAGTATCCAATGAGGAAGGTTACTTATAGTGAAAGAATAAGTGGTTACTTTAGTATAAGGAATAAGTAGTTACTTACAAAGGTAATATTTTTAAAAGAAATATATCGAGTTTTTTTAAAATAATACCTCGGAAAAATTATTTTTGAAAAATTTTCAACTCGAATTAACCCATTGAGACCTACTCTCACGATTGTGTGCTTTGATGGTTTCTCCCAAAACTACGAATATATATTGAGATGAAAAAAGTCCTATTATATGTATAACTAAAGGGAAAGTGTAAAACTTTTTAAATTATTTTACGGTAAACTTGAAAAATCAAGAACTCTTTGCATGCAGTTTGGGACTCAAAGGGTTAATAAATAAAATAATATAATAAAAAAGTCAAATCGTTACTTCTGTAACCATTTGCCAGTAACTCATTATTTTGCAATTAAATATAAGTACTTTTATAACCCATTATCAGTAAGTAATTTTTTATATTTAAAAGTAATGTAATATGTAATAACCTATCAATACTTGGTAATCTATACGATAATGTCCTGTGATTACCATATTGTTGCAATTCAATATTATTTTAATGCCTCGATCCAATTACGGCATATAATCGATGTTCAGAACTTTACAGGATAAGATATAAAAGGTGAGAAACTCTTTTAAAGTCACATTTTTATCATTTTTGAAAACAGTTCGATATGTATCCATGTAGATAACTTAATTTAATTATTATACATATAAGTTGCTGTTTCAAAATTGCTCAAATTTTTCAATATTTTTTTTTTGATTTTTAAATATTTGACTGAATTATTTGCGATTTCAAATTAATTATTAAACTATTTTATTTACTTGAATGAAATGTATAAAAAACATTTCAATGTTTCATTTTAGAAAGTTTTGCGAACCGGAAAATTGCACTTTTCGAAAAATTCGCAGTCAAAAACCCGTGAAAATTTTAGCCATATTTTTTTACCGGATGATGTATCTATTGCAAAAATGTCGTCCCTACGGCAAAAGAGACATGTCCCCGACAACACGCAGGATATGTCCCATTGTGGCGGTGATACGTCCTGAATCGAACTTTTATATGAAAGGGACATATCAATTTAACATAGCGTTGTCATTGGAATTGACTTATTTGCACTTTTTGGGCGCCTGGTGAGTGTTAGGTGATATGTCTAAAATAGATTTTAAAAGTTATTCACAGCCCTCTGCTTACAAAGCAAGCGCGCTAAAACTTCAGCCAATTCTGCTTGTGCGTACACCCAGAAAACAGTCTCAGTTTTAACCATCGAATTTGTTGCCAATCGAATTCATTCAATATTATGTTCCACATAAATATTACTACGTTCCACAAGATTTTATTGAAATTAAAAAACTTGTTTGTAGTACTCAGATTAATAAAGCTCTGTCCTACTGATTGCGCTACAATAACATTTAATTTGAGTTATCTCATTTGCAATTTAAACATTTAATCATATTATAATTTTATTTTTATAAAAAAAAAAAAAAATTTGCGTTTGTCTTTTTCGGGATTTGAACTCGGAGTAAATGGCTGCCGCTCTACCCATTACACCACAAACGCTTATAAACAGAGACTGAAAATAACAGTTATCCCGAAAACTTTAACTCAAAAACTCTCTACGTTAGAGTCAACGGAGAAGTATCTATGGTGATCAGTGATGCAAAACGTGGCACAATAGGGCAATTTGTGGCACTTTTGACTGCTTGATGGCCCTGTGGTACTTTCTTATCTATTTTGGCCCTTTCAGCTCAAAATTGAACTAACTACTTTAAACCGTTTAGTTCAGACTTTTATTAAATTTGCCTGATTTTTTTTATTCGATGAGAGCATATGCTAGTTCCTTAGAGAATGAAAAACGGGGAGTTGTTTAATTTTTTATAAAAATCGCATTCAAAATTATATATTTTCGTAGCAGGAGGTCAGGTTTTAAAATTTTTGAATGCAGGACGATAACATTTTTAAATCTTTTTATATTTGTCCAAATTTTTAAAAGAAGTGCCGCAATTAATTTCTTATTAAAAAATTGTGTTTTTGGATGCTTTTTAAAAATGTTATGTTATCGCAAGAGCGGAAATAATTTATGAGAATTCATAAAATATGTTAAACTTTATTGTCAGATGGGTTTGTCTTGCATTTTTAAAAAAGCATTAAAATGACGAACTCTAATTAACAAATTAATATTATTTTTATTTTAGTAAAAATCTAATAATCGAATTTTTTAAAAAATATGGCCCTACAGGGATGATAAATGGGATTTTCAAATAGTACCAACCAGCATAAAAAATTGTACTTTTTCGACCCTCATAGTACTAAATACAAGTTTTTATTATAAATTAAAGTTTTTAAAATTTATTTGTATTTAAAAACAAAATTTAGTTGATTTTAGTTACAGAATTTATAAAAATTATCAGGCTATTTCTTAAATTCACATTTTTTTGCAAGGAAATCTATTTCATTACTCATTCGATTTTAGAATCACAATGCAAATTTGAAGATGTTGGCAATGGCCTTTTTTTCAATTGTACTTTTTTAAGATATTTATTTTTCACTTTTCGAACCCTTTTTTTTTACTCGAACTCAAATAATTCCATTTACAACGATTGAATCCAAATAAATACATTTGATAAATGTTAATTTATGAATGGGTAATGGAATTAAATATTGAATCTTGAAGTTTCTCTGAAGTTTCTAAAAATAGAACTTTTGTGTTGTTGGAGTTGTACTTCTGAGCTTATGTATCAGAACAAAACTCGACCTGACGATAGATCAGTGCGCTAAAGCGCTCTGTCTGACGTGTGGTGCGAGTGCATGTGGCATTACAAATCAGCTTATCTATACCACGGTCAGTGATTGCACAGAAAATTTCATATAGATGCAATCGAACAAATAAAATCATAACAAATATTACATTATTCAAAAAACAGGGTCACTGACGAAGGTTCAGTACCAGAAACTGCACAGTCTGATTCAGGAAAATTCAATAATTTACAATGTAGTTATGATTTTTAGAAAATACACTCATTCTTCTCTACCATGTCTTTCACAATTAAAATGAAATAAAACTGAATATTAATTATAGTATTAATTGCAATTGTATAAAAAAGACGTTAAAATTCAAACTCAACCTGTAATTTTTATTTATATGTAAATAGTACTAAAAGAGTCAAAGGACTACCATGGTACTTTTCCGGATCATATAATACCAAAAAAGTACTATAGTACTAACTTTATCATCCCTGTGGCTCTATCAATGGTATTTTGGCCCTTTTAAATTGTCAATTTGGCCCAAAACAAAAAAACTCAAAATGCATCACTGATGGTGATCTTAAGAAAACGAGTTATTTTTCAACGAAAAAATAAGAGATCGGATGAAACTCTTAAGAAGAGAGTTTTATTTCGCCTTCATTAAATAAAATTCTTTTGAGGAGTTTTATTTTTTCCGTTTAAAATAAAACTCTTTTGAGAAGTTTTATTTTTCCCGTCAGAAAATAAAGCTCATTTGAAGAGTTTTATTTTGAAACTCATTTAAGGAGTTTTATTTTTTCTGTCTAAAATAAAACTCATTTTGTTTATTATCTTCTTTTCGTATTGACTTTATTTGCCATAATGTGTGTAGTAATTTATTTGTTTAATTTAACGAACATAACTTTTTCTAAATTTTCTGCGGAAAGATTTGAACACAGGTCGCACAATACCAATTTAATAGCAGAGAATGCTCTGTCCACGCTTACCTGGGTTGCAGGTACACACTGTATAGTTTTTGCCAATGTATGCAAGAACGGATAGTGTATTATTTTAGCCTCCCATAATTCAAAAAGAGGTTTATCAAGCGATAAGGGCCTTGGAGAAAAATTCTCGATTTCATAGAAAGCTTTTTTTCATCCTCATTATCACTTCCTTCGCTTTCTTGTTCCCTATCTACATTTAGGGAGTTCAAATACTGCCCCAAAAGCGATGACTGAGATTGAGATGTATCGCAAACATCCGGCGAAGATCGGAAGCTTCCGTGCTTGTCAACGGTCGATCATCGCATTGGTTATATTATAAAGAAGTATCAAAACACAAGCACTTAATGCTAAATTAATACTAGGTAGTTAGATTTGACCTAACGGTAATAAATTCTTTTGCTTTAGCATAGTAAAATATAAAGTTAATATGCAAATTGAGTGATAAGCATCTGATAATAACGATGATAAACAATGAACCTAATAGGAAGCTTTAACTAGGGTATCTAATTTGGGTCTTTTATAGAAATTTCGTGTGTGTTAAAAAAAATGCCCAAACACCACTAAAAAAACCTTGTAGAAAATGTTGACCGAATTTATTACTTTACCTACTTGCGAATAGCAAAAATGCACAACAAAAACCTGCCGTTTTAAACTGTTATTGTTTTATTTCTTATCTCTTAATGCAGTTGCAACTGGATTTTATTCAGCTAGTTATGATAAATAAAGATATAAGAAATAAAACAACAACCATTTAATAAAAGCCCACATGTTTTCATTTTAATGACGATTTTTTTTAATTGCAATGCAAGTGATTAGACTACACTGCCTTACAAATTGTAATGATCTGGCAAGCGGCAAGCTTTGAGTGTCAATTTACATAAAATGAGTTTAATTCTCTGACGGAAAAAATAAAACTCCTCAAATGAGTTTTAAAATAAAACTCCTCAAATGAGTTTTATTTTAGACGGAAAATATAAAACTCCTCAAAAGAGTTTTATTTAACGAAGACGAAATAATACTATCTTCTTAAGAGTTTTTTCCAATCTTTTATTTTTACGTTGAAAAATAACTGTTTTGGATGTTTTTTTTTCTTTTTAAGTCATAAAATAACTGTTATAAAGAAACTTTTTTGATATCACTTATAATCGTTACGGTCCCTGCTTATAAATATTGAGTGCTAAAATTAAATTTAAATATTTTGTTGTTAAAACAAACATAGTCTAAAATGCGTTTACCAATACCAATCATTAGTTGCTTCTATAAACAATGCAATCTACAATTCGGTTGATTCTACTGAAACTCTAATTTAATGGCTCATTTCATTGTGAAAACCGTATTTACAGTTACCACTCTTGATTACTGACAATTTTTTAATAAATTTAATATACTTTCTTTTATTATCATTAAATAAATGGTTGCTTCTACCGTATACAATTACTAACAGAATTTTATTTGAAAATTTGTTTGAAATGCCAACAGTTGGATGCCAGGATTGGTTTTTGAGTTGCTTTTCCCTCTTTTTAATTACCAGTTAATTATACTTGCCGCATTTATCGACTATTAGTAGTTCAAAAATAAATAAAGTCCTATTAAATAAACCGATCTTTTTTCTGTGTTTAGTTGCTGTCAAACAAGCAAGTAATCAATTAGGTGTGGATGCTTTAATAAGAACGAAAAGCAAATATAGAATTAAACACACAATACAGCAACATACAAAAAGTTTAAGCAAAAAACACACTCCAACAATAATATATAGTTCAAGTGCATTGCTGCCATTAAATACAAACCTTAAAGCTTTCAAGCTCCGTATATTTACAAAAATAAAACTTCGGGTTCTGATGAGATCTTTAGCCAGATCAAAAAACTAGTATCAACCTAGCTAATATATTTTATTTGCTTTATTTTTGTAATTATACGGAGGTTAAAAGCTCATTACAAATTTAAAATAAAATTAAATTTTGTTTTGAAGAAAGGACGATTTGGATTTCAATAAATTCAACTAACATTGTCATTTTTTTTTTTACTGTTCAGAAAATTAACCACAATTGTAGTAAAAATGAACCACATATTCATTAAAAAATAAACAAAAATTTATTTGTTATATTTTTTTAAAAAAACAAAAAAGCTACTGTATCAAATGAATGTAAATCATAATACAGAAATTTTATGCGGGTTGTTTTTTTTTTCTTGTAATGAACTACAATTGTAGTCAAACTGAAACGACTGTTGTTTTCACTTAAAAATAACTCAAACAATTTCATTGCATTGACTAATAAATGAAATGAAATATTTACAGCAGAAGTTCCCTGAGTGTACAAATTATTATCATATAATGATAACACACATCGACAAGTTTCCTTGGCTTGAATGCCGATATGGCATTCCAAATTTTTCCATCACCTACCAATTTTGAGAAAACCGATGTTAAAGTTGCGAAAAATGGCCATTTTGTCTCCTTTTGAAGCTGTTTATTATACGATTGAATCAAAATAAAGATAAATATTTAGAATACACAATAGCGTAAAGCTGCATTTATAAAATGCCTTCTATAAAAAAATATAAATGCTTTTGAAATTGAAATTTGAGAAAAAATTATAATATCGTACAGTTAAAGATAGCTTATATTTGAAATGAAATTTAAACAATAAAAAAAATAAAGTTCAAAGTTTATATGGTAACCGTAAAATAAACTTTTAAAAATGTAATATTTGTTGATATTTTTGATGGAATCTTTTTCATCTGCAATTTTTACCTACACTTATAAACAAATTTGAAACGTATGTTAAACTCTTTATAGAGATAAAAGGTTAAATATATCTACGGTCGGTTTTCGGTTAGCGGTTTTCTCGAAATTGTGACGTGATGGAAAAATTTGGAAAACAGATTTGGAATCAGCAAATATAATCTATTTAAAATATATATTGCGGTTCAAACCAAATCGTGACTGTGTTCTAATTTTGTGACTGTGCTTTGTAATCAGTCCGCACACATTAAATGAAACAAATTTTTCTCGTAAATTTCATTAAAAATTAAAAAATATAATAAAGTTTTGATCTCAGATAAAAAATTCTTAGTCATGACAAAAATCATATTTTGTGAGCCATCAAATGAATATCATAATATTTTTAAAATAAATTAAATTTAAACTGGTTGTTATGATCAAACACTATAAGTTGAATGTCATTTTTATGTGTAGAGAAATTTCGGTGTTAAAAAAAGTTCCAGATTTTCTTTGCAATGCTAAAACATTTTTGTATAAATGCAGTCAAAATACAAGGTTATGTCCTTATTGATTATTTAAAATTTTTTTGTGAGCAAAATCATTCGTTATCACAGGACATTTGCAGGATTTTCTTATTAAACCTTGCAAATAATAAATATATTATAATTTAGATTATAGATTATTAAGCGTAAAGACGTGACTGAAATTAATAAGGATCTTGAAGGGGAGAGTTAAAATTTATAAAAGACGTCATTGTAAACCTTTCCAAAGAACTAAAAATTACAAATATCCAGCTCTGCGCCAAAATCACACAAAAAAACACCTTCAATCCTGTAGATCGCTATGAGCCCACTAAAGTTAATGATTTAAATAAAATTTAAACAGGATCTGAAATTTCAAAATTTAATGCAAATTCTTTAGTGTTTTCAAATTATATTGAAGTGCGCCCAATTGAATTGTGTTTTTAAATTTTAATGTTCTTTAAAATTTATATTCAAAATATTTATCGAATCATCAAAAAATAAGTTTAATCAATGGAAATTTATCGAATAAGAACTATTTTGTCGTTTTTAGATTTGTCCTAGCTTTAACCGTTTTTTTGCTAAAATCCAAAATTACTGGTGAGCCCAAAACAATTTCGCTCACTGTAGTAACAAATTTTTAAAATCATTTTAATTAGTATCGTAATAATTTGTTAATAAATTTAATACTTTGTTTACTCCAATAGGTTTAAATTCTGGTTCTGTTTATTGTGGCAATGTAAAATGTACTGCTTTTGAAAGGTGCGAAGTGGACCGTATAACTAAAAAAGAAAAATGTGTTAGAGCTTAATCAACGAATAACCAGATTTATGATAATGTGATCTTAATTTTTAAACAAAACATTACTAATTAAATATCAGTATAATATACACAGATGTTAAGTATAATGCAAATGAATTTATTTTATAGTAGCATAAACAAAATTAAAGAAAATAAAGTAGTTCACAAGATGTGCTAAATGTTGTTTTTTTTTAATTTTGTCGCCGATATTTTGTTGGGGTATTATTTATTTTACACTATAAGAAACTAAAAAATCTGTCCTCGTGAATCACTTTTTGCAAGGCGTGTAAAAGTTATGGCAGTTTAAAAATTTATATTTAAAAAAATTCTTAAAATTAAATTTTTTGATTGATTTCATATTAATAAAATAATAAAAAACCATTCCAATTCATAATTTACTCCGTTATTTTGTGCTTTCTAAAAAATCTCTGTAAAATTCTGTGGTATTTCAAAAAATTTAATTGTTGACTTATAATCGCGGTTTACTCAATATTTAATAATAATTTGTGTTGGAGATTATATTTATTATATCAGCATTTTTTTTACTAAAAAATGTACCCAATGCCTGTAAAAATGTGAAAATGACACTAAGAATTCACTACGAATGATGTTTTAAAAAAAATGATAATGTAAACTTTCGTTTTGCTTAAAGCTTAAAAATTTTTAGAAATTGTAATTTGGCGTTCTTTCGGCTTCTTTTCTTATATAAAAATGATTAAAACTATTATACTTATAGTTTATAGTAACCTTCGTAAGTTTTATATCCACAAACTGTGGTAGCTAAGGGATTAAGTTAAGTACCCTGTACGACTTATTGAAGTTTCATTTAGATCTGAGTGCTCACAACCCCACCCCCTATATTCTCTATTTTAGTTTTAATTCTTTTATTTTAAATATGTAGCGTTTCTTGAAAACTCACGAATTTTATTAATTACTTTTGTTTACTCAGTTGGCGCCAACAGTATTTTAATTTTTTTTATTTCGAATACATTTTAATGTTAAATAATAGAATATTGATTGGTACTCACTTAAAAAAGCAGTTATAATCATATATGGTAACCAATTCGAAGCGGGTATCGGTAAGGATAACGCTATTTTCTTTTATTTCGGAATGGTATTTTAGGCGTAATGAATTTTAATTTATTTCGGTATCGTTTTTTTTAGCGATAACGGTATTAAAGTTATTTCGGTATCGGCATTTTAGCGGTAACGGTATTTTAATTATTTCGGTAACGATATTTTAAGTGTAACGGTTTTTCTGTTATTTCGGTAACGGTATTAAAAGGGTAATGTTATTTTGCATTCCAAAAATTTTTCATTATTTATTTACTTTTTAATTATTTATCTGGTAACGATATAAAACGATATATAAAAAATAAATGTTCAAATTTTAACTACAGATCAGTAAAAATAAAAGTTATGTTCAGTTATTTGAAATTATTTAAGTTTTTTGTTTTCGTTTCATTTTTTCTACAAAATGTATACACACACACTACCTTAGGCAAATAGTTCTATGTGCAATGCATTATATTAAGTTATAGATAAAAAAAAATATTTTTTTTCGATTTTTTTTATTTAATGCAAAAAAAGAAAATCGAAAATTTACTTTTGTATTAAAACTTAATGTATATAAACCACCCAGTTTCTCAAAGTAACAGCATCAATATTTTCCCATTCTATCCAGATGATTGCTACACTTAGAATAATATTTAGGTAAAGACAACTGCAAATGTAGTTGAAAACAAATGAAATTTCACTTAGAGAAAGGACGACTTACATTACAGTAAATTCAACTAACATTGTCATTTGTTTTTTAATGTTCAAAAAATGACTAACAATTGGTAGTAAAAAATAAACAAACACTTATTTTTTTTTATTTTTTTTAAATAACAAAAAACAACTGTAAACTATGAATGTAAAATCATAAAACAGTCATTTGAAGTTGGTTGTTTTTTTAAATGAACTACAAGGTTAGTAAAATATTTAATTTGTTCTACAAATGACTGACATTTACATTAAAAATAAAGAAACTGTATTACAACCCAAACAATTACATATTTTTAAAGCAGAAGTTCTCTGAGTGGAGTTTAAATTTTATATACTACAGCTTTGACTTTGAAAATACCTTGGCGGAAAGGATCCATGAGAAGTCTTCCATGGTCATCTTGTTGGAACGTCCAATTATCTCCATATAGTTCGGCCACAAAGTCTATTACACTGTTCTCCAAAAAGCCAGAATATGTATTTGCGTTCATTTTAGTAGAGACGAAGCATATTCATATTCCAAATGCATGATACATCCGTCTCCGTGGTTTGGCTTGTATCACATTTGGCGAGGATGTCTTGGGTCACTCAAATATTTGCGGTAGCCATCTGGTCCGTCCAAATTAAACTTTTTCTCATCACATTTCGGCACATGCGCTTCGTCCCTACTAAAAAGAATGCGAATACATATTCTGCCTTGTTGGAGAATAATATAATAGATTTTGTTGCAGAACTATATGGAAATAATTGGACGTTGCAACAAGGCAACGCACCGATACATATAGCTCATTTCACAAAAAACATTTTTAATAAGCACAACATACCGATATTGTAATACCCATTTAAGACCTCTGGGGGTCTTTTTAAAGTCGAAGCTGTAAGAATTTAAATTAGCAATATTAATAGAATGGGAATTTTCCGACTTTGATAAACTGGATGGTTTATATGCCCCGTATGCTACAAAAAGTTTTAATATACAAGGGCAACACAATATCTTATTGATTACCTTTTTATAGTGTTAATCAAAACGAATAAATACGAATTTTCTTATATGTACATATGATTATTTTCTATGAAGTATTTACGTTCTCAATTTGAAAAAATAAAAATGATAATGTATTTTTTTCATAATTTTAAAGTCTGCATAAAAACATAAAAAAATAAAAAAAATTTGCAAAAAAATATATTTCTTCTTATCTATAACATATATTATTAACATATAATTATTTGACAGAGGTAAATGTGTAAAATTTTTTAATTTCTTGTAATATGAATTGCAATAATTTTGTATATAAAAAAAAACCATTTTAATAAAAAAATAGACACGAATTGAATATTTTTTTGAAAAAAAGTGAATGATAACTTTAACGGAAACAAATAAACGACAATATTCGGGTTTTGTTTGTTAAATTATATGAAACTTTAAATAGATGATAATATTTAATGAAACTAAAGAAATCAGTAAATGGTAGTAAATTATGTTGAACAAATGTATAAAAAAGGTGAAATAAACATTTAAGCATGATGAATAGGAGGAAACTTAACCTGACAATGCCTGTCCTTGATGGGGCCACGGTGGGCTTTTCCAGTAGTGTTAAGTACCTCGGCGTGACTCTTGACAGATCCCTTACCTGGAATGAACATCTTGACTATGTCTCCAAGAAGGCCACAAGGGCATATTATGCCTGCCAAAGGCTTTTTGGTAAGACATGGAGTCTAAGGCCGCAGATGGTCTACTGGTCGTTTAACACCATTGTTAAACCTATGATCACCTATGCTGCCCTGGCATGGTGGCCAAAGGTTGAACAGGTAGGGGCAAGGGATGCTCTCAAGAGGATCTACCGTCTTATGTGTATTGGCCTAACGGGGGCAGGCGGAACCTGCCCGACGGATGCCATGGTGGTTATGCTGGGGATACCACCATTGCATATTTCTGTAATGGAGGCTGCCTGCATAGGATCCTCCAGACTTAGAGAATTCGGTGACATGAGGGGAGGTGATCTAAGGGGTCACATGAGGATCGCTAGAATCCTAATTGATGATCCGATTACAAAGGTTACGGATAGGAGGTCACCGGAGTACATCTTTGATAGGAACTTTAAAGTGATGCTGTTCGACAGGGCCATGTGGACCAACAGATCCTGGGAGCCAGAGCGGGGTTCTCAGATATGGTTCACAGATGGCTCAAAGCATGCTAATGGTGACACTGGTGCGGGTATCTATGGACCAGGTTTCCAACGGACCTTACCCATGGGTAGATACCCCTCCATTTTTCAGGCAGAGATTTTTGCTATCTGTGTCTGCGCGGAGGAGTGTCTACGAAGGGGCACTATTAGATCTCGCATCTACATTCTTTCTGACAGTCAGGCGGCATTAAGGGCTTTAATGTCCTATGAGGTGTCATCTGGTCTGGTCATGGAATGCATTCTGGCTCTTAACCGACTTGGCAAGCGCAACTCGCTTACCTTAGGGTGGGTTCCTAGTCACGAGGGGCATGAGGGCAACGAGAGGGCAGATTGTCTTGCTAATTGCGGGGCCCGAATGCCCTTTATTGGCCCTGAACCATTCTGTGGTATACCTTTGGGGTATGTTAGGGAGAGGCTCGGGTCGTGGAGGGAGTCAGAATTCTCTCTCTATTGGGAAAACTCTCTTGGCCAACGACAGGCTAAGAGATTAATTTCTTTTTCCAGTGCAGGATCGAGGAGACTCTTGTCCCTCGAGAGGGGTGACTTGAGAACCCTGGTGTCTTACCTGACTGGACACTGCAATCTCAGATACCACCTGCGCAAAAGGGGTCTTTCAGACACGGAAGAGTGTAGGTTTTGCGAACTGGTAGCTGAGACATCAGAGAATGTTCTTTGCGAATGTCCGACGCTATGTGAAAGGCGTGCCAAGTTTCTTTAGGCAGCACAAATCTAATCTAAGCATGATCCTTTATTTTTAACTCAACTGAAAACTTTTTCATTAAACTACAAACGGTAAATTACATATTCTGAATGTAGCTATGGTTAGAAATACAAATGAAATTAATACAAATAATTAAGGTATCCGGGTAGAAATAGTTATACATAGTCATATATAATATTTTTTTTTTTTTTTAAAGAGAAGCAACACTCAGGAAATTCTTCCTATTTATTAATGTGTTGCTTTCTTAGGAAAGGGGATAGTGGAGAGATGAAAGGTGGTGAAAGATAAAGGGTTTCAAACATGGCAATACTGTAATTGTGCGAGATGATAAGTCTTAGAACAGTTGTTGCTCGCCGCCTGATGAAGAGTTGGCGAATTTAGTGAAGCATTTTGTTTCATAGCCCTGATTCATTATTTTACTTCGGTGGGGTTAAGTGCTATGGGAACACCGAAGGTTGGCGCAGCTATACATATAAGTGATAGAAAACTCATACATATTATTTTTCTAAGTTGATGTTGTCGTCACCGGGAATCGAACCCGGGACCATCTGTGTAATAGTCCAACGCCATTACACCACAACGCGCACATTTTTTTGAGAGAATTTGTTATATGGTACTAGATATTATTACATGTCTCCAAATCTTACTCAATATATAACTACATAAGCCATACAATAATAATTTAAAAATATATAGTGATTAGTATGATTATATATGATCCCATGCTAAGTTTTTTTAAACTATATGTGATGTCATACTGAAAATATTTTCCTTTTAATTTTATATAGAGCAATTCCATATGAAAGCGATCACCTTTTGGACGACCCCTCTCCGATTTTAAAATAAATAGTCTCAATCGATTGCCCAGCAAAAAATAATGTACCTACATATTTTTTTTTTTTTGTAGTGACTGGTTTAGTGGTGGTGTGCACCACTGTCATATGACAAAATTGAAGAATTCTTCATAAGGGACCTCATTGAAATTTGTTTTAAAACAGTGGTGCACACCACCACTAAACCAGTCACTATGGAGCAATTCCATATGACATGTGGCAAAATTGAAGAATTCTTCATAAGGGACCTCATTGAAAGTTGTTTAAAAAAAAAACTACTAAAGCGATCGCAACGAGTCATAGCTCGTTGGAAAGGTATTGAATCAGGCTTTAATTGAAAAATAAAATTTTCCTAATTTTTCTTGTTAAATAATTAAAACTAATTCAATTACAAAAAATATAAAAACAATGAGAACAAGGTGGTCTCTTAAATGCTCTTCTCCTGTCCAAACAAGGAGTCGGGGCCCATTTTTTTATTGCTGATTCTTAAAGCAAAAATTATGAGGAATCCAAAAAAAATAAAATTAGCCGGAATATTTAGGAGCTTCTGTGGAAAATCGGAAAATTTAATTTTCATGGGAAAATTTAATTTTCCTAATTTTCTGAGAAAAATTAGGAAAATTTTATTTTTCAATTAAAGCCTGATTCAATACCTTTCCAACGAGCTATCACTCGTTGCGATCGCTTTAGTAAACAACTTTCAATGAGGTCCCTTGTGAAGAATTCTTCAATTTTGTCACATGACAGTGGTGCACACCACCACTAAACCAGTCACTATAAAAAAAAAAAAAATATGTAGGTACATTATTTTTTGCTGGGCAATCGATTGAGACTATTTATTTTAAAATCGGAGATTGGTCGTCCAAAAATTTGCCAATTTTGATCGTTTTCATATGGAATTGCTCTATAGCTTTATATATCATACACACATATTTTTCAAATAAAAAAATGTCCATATTTTATTATTTTATTTTTGAAACACTCAATATTTTCTTAATTATTTTTAAACATTTCGTGATGTTTTATTAAAAAAAAATGTTTGGGTCTCTAAAATTATTGATTTCTAAATTTTTTAATTTTCTACTTAAATACTTTTAAGCATAATTTCAAGTCACCAAAAGCATACCTACCATCGTCTAAAATTATATGAAATCAGATATCCAATATAAAATATCACATATCCAATTAGATAAAAAATTTTGTACAGAATATGGAAAAATCTCGGATAAAATGGTACCAAATTATATTTAATTTGACATAATTAGATACATGTAGATGACACATTTTTTGGATCAATTTGTAGGTGTTTCTATATGCGAACTTATCAAATTATCAAATATTTACTCGGGTATTGCTGTTTTAAAGAAATCGCTATTTTAGATTATTTCGGTACCGGTTTTTTAAGAGCAACGCTATTTCATTTATTTCGGTAACGGGATTTTATCGATAACGGTTTTTTAGTTATTTTGGTAATAGTATTTTAGGGATAACGGCTTTTCAATTATTTCGGCGATAGTGTTTTAGGCATAATTGTGTGCCAACCATGGGTATAATACATAAATAAAAGTTTATTTTTTAATTTAGCGACGTTAACATTTCGTAGAACTTATTGCACTTAATTTTTATATGACAAGTTGCGTTTGTTGCGATTTTGTCCATTTAATCAAATTAAAATTTCTTTTACTTGAAATATTTTAATTACCATTTGACGGCTTAAAGTCCAAGCTATTCTTAAAAACAAAGTTTTTATACCATCTTTGCTTCCCAAATAATTTAAATAAAAATTAAAAACCGGTTAGCCGACTGAAAAAACACAGGTTATCAAAATTCAAAATTTAGTCCCAAAAACCGCGGTTTCTGTTAACCACTTTTGGAAACACTAGATAAAACGTATAAATAATGTTAATTTTGATGTTGATGTGCGAAACAGAACTTAAATAGGCAATTGTATAAAACACCAGAGGCTTTTAAAACAGATTTGTAATGGCTTTCAATTATATGAGAAATTTAAAATTTTTTTGACACTTTGAGGCAAAATCTTCCCAAAATTTTTATTTATATGACATAAATAACCTTTTGTGTATGTGTTAGCAAATGATAAATCCTCGATAAACATTTATCTTTAAGGGCTCAAAAATTATGGTGTTTTTAAGTTTAAATCAAATTAAAAACATTAAAATTAGTTTTTGCTTGGACATAATTAAAATTATTAATATTAAAATTATAATTTAATTGTATTTATCACATTTAAAAATATGTTAAAAATATGAGGGCGGATCAATAAATCCGTGAGTTTTTGAATGAAAAACAGTTTTTTTTGCAAAACAAAAATTTATTTAATAAATAATAAAATTAAATAATCTCCTTTTAGCTCAATACACGTAGTCGAACGATTCTTAAATTTTTGTATCCCTTCCAAAAAATAGAATTTTTCGAGGTCCATAAAATAGGCATTTCTTGGCCATATGGGGTCGTTTTTTTTTATAAATCCTCGTTAAATCGGTCCAATAAGTTAGCATAATATTCGCCGTTTATTGTTTTTTCCCTTTTGAAGGGACGAGGATTATACCGCGTGCATCCCGAAGAACTGTTGCCATCACCTTATTGCCCACAAATTTGTTTATGGTCAATTGAGAGCAAAGGCGGCACCCATCTTGCTGACAGCTTTCTTAAACCCAACTGATCATTTAAAATGGAAACCATACTGCCATAAGAAATTCCTGTGGCATCCACAATCTCACGCACTTTTGCTCTTCGATCGGCTAAACCACATCGTGGATTTCTCGACATTTTCTGGTGTATTGACCTCAATTGGCCGTCCAGAACGATCAGCGTCATTTGTACTTGTGCGACCACAACGAAAGTCCGTAAACCACTTTTTACTATTGAAATCGATTGTGCAGAGTCCCTATAGTATTTTCAAGCTTTTGCTTGGTTTGATTGACGGTTTTTTTTTCGCAAAAAATAATGTTTAATGAGCACTCGAAATTCACTTTTTTCCATTTTTAAAAAAATCCACGAGGTTGTTTATTTTGAACAGCTGTTAAACGCAAAGTAAATGACGCCACTTGATCCAAATTTGACAGTAGTCTATTAACAGGTGGTACTTGATGGGAGCAGTGTTGCATTTCTTATAACTACGAGGGCAGTTCAAAAAGTCACGGACTTATTGATCCGCCCTCGTTCACTAAATTTTTTTTGTCATAGTATTTTTGACGGTTTAATGATTTAATTTGGTTTAGGGTTACTAATTTTCAAGAAATTATATTAAGTACTCTTAAATTCGCAAAATTAGTTTTATACAAGGTGGAGCAAAAATAACCTGATGTTTTTTGGCTGTAATTTAAAAAAAAAATGAAAAACTTTGATTCTTCTTGTGGATTATTTTTATTTGGTATTTTAATTTTTTTTACATCAAGTCGAGAATATGATGTCATGTAAATGGCCGCCGCCACAGTTGATTGTCATTTGAGCCCTTTTTATGGCATTTTCCATCACTTTGGCCAAAACTTCCGGCGATAGGTCCTCACATTCTTGACGGATATGGTCCTTAAGAGCTGCAAGAGTCTGAGGCTTGTTGACAGGCGTTAGGTAATAGCGTCCAAAACCATAAAGCCCAAAAACCGAAAGGTCATATCGCCCAAAAGGCTAGCATATTGCCCAAAAGTTTATGTACAGAATTGTCATATCACCCAAATGCAATGTCATATTGCCTAAAGGTTTTTTTTTGGGCAATATGACATTTGCTTAAATTAGATAATTCTTAAAAATACAAGACAGTAAAACCGTTACTTTTTTGTCTCTACTTAATACTAGTATTTTACATTTATGGTACATGGTATACAGTATATTGTATTCTTTACTATAGTGCGGTCGTGATTAATACGAGATGGAGCCGGAAAATTTTGAATACGTTACCGGTAAAAGAATTGATTCCAAATTAGTTTATTTATCCAGTGACAAACAGTTATATAAAAAAAAATCTTGTTATAAAGGCAAAATATTTTACAAGTGTTATTATTCAAATTGTAAAGCACGTATTTCAATTTCATCTAACCAAATCTGTGAAAAGTGTAAAAATGTTGATCATATTAATCATCCTAGTCAAGAAAATTTATTTAATGAACTAAAAGCAATTGAGAATATAAAGGAGCAATGTAGAAGCCCCACAGTACTTCTAAGTGATACTAATGCTTCAAGCGGATTACGAAAAGTTTTTCAAAATGTTTGCGAAAGGTAAGTGGTTAATGCGCAATTAACGTATTGGAAGCGCTGTGGCCTGCCGTGCCGCACCGGCCGCGTTGTGGCCTGCCGTGCCGCGCCGGCCGCGCCGCTAGCGACCCGCCGCGCGGCCGGTGCGGCACGGCAGGCCACAGGGCTTCCAATAAGTTTATCGGGGATTGGTTGAGTAAT
Source organism: Delia radicum (assembly GCA_021234595.1). Classification (NCBI taxonomy): domain Eukaryota; kingdom Metazoa; phylum Arthropoda; class Insecta; order Diptera; family Anthomyiidae; genus Delia; species Delia radicum. Next base: position 141,964,947 of record CM037853.1, on the reverse strand, counting down.
TTTATTTATCTCTTTCGTATACAGTAATCCGGAGGGCACAAAAAGTTTAGTCTACACACAAATGCGAAGAACGCTAGAAAGGATTTCATCGAATATTTTTTTAAAATCTCCTCGAACACCATTGGATGTCATTGAGTCCTTCCAGCACGAGTTTATTTGGAAAAGCTATGGACTATCAAGAGATCCTGATTTCACACGACCTTTTTACAAAGCTTGCATTTCGGAACCAGAATTTTCATACTGCATATTTGCATCAGAAGCAATAATGCAAGGCATTGTTGAAAATATCAGCGTAGGTCAGAGACGATATTTAATTGATGGAACATTTAAGGTAGTTCCAGTCGGCTGTTTCAATCAGTTGCTTATAATTTATATTCAATATTTAGAAGATCAGGTAATTTAAATAACATTTTTTATAAATTTTTATGATCTGATAAATCCTTATTTTTTCAGGTTTTTTCCGCTTTTTTTTATTTTGACTACAAACAAATCTTCAAAATGCTATTCGCATTTATTGAACTATATAAATAGTTCTATTTTTAAATTTGAACCTGGAAGTTTTATGCTCGACTACGAGAGGGGTTTGCGAAAATCTTTAAAAGAATGCTTTCCACAAGCTACTTTAAAAGGTTGCTGGTTCCATTATTGCCAGGCAATTAGACGTAAAATTTCTATTAAGTTTAAACCATTGATGTCCTCTATTCGCAACAACAAAAATATTTCCTTATGTTATCATAAAATCCTTGCCCTTCCACTTTTACCATCTTACTCGATAATCGATGTTTTCGAGAGGGTAAAAACTGATATCAAAAATAATGACAAAGGTGGAACATTTAATGGTTTTTTGGAGTATTTTGAAAAAGAGTGGCTTCAAAAGGTAATTATATGGCTTTAGTTTGTTAAATTACGTTCCATTTTTTATAAGATTTCATATTTGCAGGTTGGACCCGAACAATTGTGTGTGTTTAAAGAGTCTTTTCGTACAACTTCTTCTGTGGAAGCGTACAACGGTGTTTTAGGACGATTAATTAAACCAAATGGAAATTTTTTTAAATTTGTTCTTGCATTAAACAAGGAAGAATTTGAAAAAAGTCGTCTTTTTAAAATCCTCACAGATAGCGGCGGATCTTTTGGTGCAAGCAAAAAAAGAAAGCTTAGCAGAGATGCAAATACAAAAATAACGAATGCAATTGAGGATTTAGAAAAGGGAAAAATAACTACATATGCGTTCTTAAATAGATTAGTTTATCCGAATAATCACATTTGCTCCGAAAGAGAACCGTTGGAAGATATATTTGAGGAGCCTCCTGCTTATGATTCATATGATGAATCTAGTGAGGATGGCGAAACAAATGATTGTAACGAAAACGCTTCAGCTTCACTTTGCGTCATTTGTCATGACGTTGCCCCAAACATGCTAGTACTTCCATGTAGACACCTTAAAACGTGTAATGTATGCTGTATAAAATTACAGGCACAGGCTATCGCGAATAATGCTATGAATGCTAAATGCCCCTATTGCAGAGAAATTATTGTTGACGTAATGCAAGTTTACTTATAAATTATTTACGATTATATTTAAATTTAAAAACACTATTACATATTTTAATTGAGAAATGTTTTTTGTTTGTTTTGTCTGTAAAACATTGAATAAGATTAATGCATTGGATGTAGTTTTGTTTTATAGATATATGTATGAAAGTACGTTTTTTGTTTTTTTTTTTGTTAAATATTGAATATTACAAATATTCACAAAATTTTTGTTTGTTAAATATTTCTATTAGAAAATTGAATAAATGTTTTCTTTACTTTTATTAAAAATATTAACTCAACTCTCCTTTATTTCGGGCACTATAACATTTTCAAGGCTGGAATTTTTGGGCTAAAAATTTGGGCGTTACCTAAAAAAAATGTCATATTCACCAAACTCGATGCCATGTTGCCCAAAAAATCAAAAAAATTTACAACAACAAAATATACAGACTGTTTTTGGGCGAGATGACATTTTGGTTTTTGGGCTTTATGGTTTTGGACGCTATTACCTAACGCCTTGTTGACATAAACCCGCGACTTCAAAAAGCCCACAAAAAGAAGTCTGGAGCGGTCAAATCAGGCGATCTTGCTGGCCAGTGCAAATCGCCAAAACGGGAGATTAGGCGCCCGGGAAATGCATCCTTCAGCATATCGGTTGTGGCACGTGCAGTGTGTGCCGTTGCACCGTCCTGTTGGAACCATATGTTTTCCAATCCCAATTCATCAAGTTGCGGCAAAAAGAACTCGTTGATCATTGCTCTGTAGCGCTCACCATTCACAGTAACCGTTTGGCCCGCGACGTCTTCGAAGAAAAATGGTCCGAAAACAGCACACCATACAGTGACTTTGAGCGGGTGTAATGGCTCTTCGTGGGTTACACGCGGATTTTCAGTGCCCCAGAAGCGTAAATTTAGCTTATTTACGTACCCGCTAAGATGGAAATGGGCCTCATCACTCATGATTATTTTTGATGAAAAATCATCTTCCTCTTGTTGGTGATTAAGGATGCCTTGAGCGTATGTTACACGCGATTGGCGGTCAGCAGCTAACAGCTGATGCACCGTCTGGACTTTGTACGGAAACATCTTCAAATCTTGTACCAAAATTCGCTGTAAAGACCGTCGACTGATACCCATTTGCGTGGCACGTCGTCTGGTCGATGTCGACGGCGCTTCCATGACATCCTCGGCTACAGCAGCAATATTCTCTGCAGAACGGCTACTCCGGGGTCTGCCACGCCTGGCAGCATCTCGTGTTGTGCCAGTCTCTTCGAGGCGAGCGGCTAAACGTCGCAGTGTTTCACCAGCAGGCGTTGGACGGCCAGGAAATCTGCGACGAAATTCACGTTGTGCCAAAGTCACCGACCGATTATTGGTCAAATAAATAGTCACCAATATTCCGCGTTCTGGAGCAGTGTAGCATAACATTGTTTATTAACGTGTATTTCGCATGTGTTTACTACACAAATGTCAAAACAGAACTGACATTAGGGGCCAATCGCAAAATTTATAGCATTTTCTGATAGGAGGATTACTTTTGCGCCACCTTGTATAATGCATTTTTAAGTTTTGAATAGTTTGTTTGCTCCATAAAATTTAAAGTGCTTTTTGATGCCAAGTTTGATATATTTTTTATTAAAACAAACCACTATGTTTTTTCGACCTTTAATTGTGTAATGAAAATGAAAATTATTCGATTTCGAGGTCCTACTTAGCGGTGTTAAAAAATTTCCAATAGCAATTTTTTTATATTTTGAAATTTAAAAGTATATTTATTTCACATATTTTTTTACTTTAGTACAAAAAAGTAAGATTTAATAAAGATGAGTAATCAGTTTGCTTGGTTTTTATCAAAATAATATTTTAAACCAATCAGTGCATACAATGAATGCATGCATCTTCCATTCTACAGCGAATCTTCGTGCAAATTGCTCGGCCATTGAAAATTACATTTCCGGTTATATACTGGTGGGTGGTATGGTGAGCAAGAAATCATAAACGAACTGTAAATATTATCGCCTCTTGTTTGGAAACTCATATAAATGTAATTCCTGTTTTAAACTGCATTCCTGTTTGACTATGGAGCTAATATAGCTGCCTGCAGTCTATATTGAATTGGCATAAAAACGTTATCGTCAGCTGACAATGTGTCATTGAAATAATCAACAGCTTCGATTTCAAGGCAAGGTCGCAGCATAATTTTTTTTATTGGGAAGCCTAGCCGTACTCTATATTTCTTTATTAGAATATTGTCCTAACAAATAATATATAGAGCTTTTGTTTTCAATTTCTTAATTGACCATTTTCAGGAATGTGTTAATAGATCTATTTTTCCAGGTTCCCATCCTCAGTCCTTAAAAAAGTGTAAACACCACGCAAACATCAAACACCTAGTTGTCACACTAAATGAGAAATTTGTATATGAGCTCGAAGTTAAAGTTCAAATATAATAAATTTAAAACTTGGTTCTTTTGTGTAAGGTCTATCTTTGGTACACTCATAATAAACCATGCATAAAAATACGAAATTATTACCAAAACTACAAAAAATTTCGTAAAATCTACAAATTTTCGTTTATTTTACAAAATATTTGGTTATTTTGACATTTTTTCGTAATTTTACGCATGGAGTATTATCAGTGTAGATAAACAATACACGTTTTGTGTTTTTATTCTCCTGTTTTTTTACACTTGTTTCGTTTTATTTAAAAAGAAAATGTAAAGAGGAATGAAACTAAGACGTTCTCTATCGATTTTACAAGTTTGATGTAATTTTTATTAAAAATAAAAATTATGTTTTTTCGACCTTTAATTGTGTAATAAAAATTATCCAAGTTCGAAGCCATACTCTATATTTCTATGGAGTATATTCTATAAAGCGTGTATTATATATGGGCATTTCCATAGTCACATAACCGTCATAACCCTATTAACCGGCGTATGAGGTGAAAAACAAGAAAAAATATATATATTTTTTTTTTCATATTTTTGTGTAGAACTTTAGAAACTTTTATAACCTATATTTGAAATAGTTCAAATAAGTGCCAACTATGGACATCAACATTGTTGTTTTCTTTATTACTCTAACACTGCATACAAAAATGTTGTAATTTTTGACTCTCCTCTTTAATCCCTAAACGTGCGATTGCACACCTAACAAAATACGTGTTTAATATTTTTTTATCGTAGACAACGTGTCCGAGTTTCATTCAAATCGGAGCATTCACCAACGTGTTGTTTCCTTGTAAGTAAAGTTTTTGACAATTCTTTCAAAAATTACGTGTTTCGGGTTAATAAATTTGTTTTTATAATAAAATTCAAACTTTTCAATTACAAATTATATAATAATTATATAAATATCTTCTAACGAATGGAAATCCCGAGAAGTTTGAAAAAGCCCGCTGTCGCTTGTAACTAAATAGTCCGGGAAAAATTCCTAGTTACGAGACATATTTTTATTAAAGTAATTTAAGAAAATATTTCAAAATTGAGACTTTCGCACCACATTTAGACTTAGTGCTAAAAAAATCTTAACAATAAATTAAAATTTTCCGAAAACAGTTTTTTCGAATTAATGATTAAAAATAAAACATTAAATTGTTTGGCTCTTTTTTAAACATTAAACCAGTGGTGCGTATCCTCACAATCCCTATAACCGCGTGTATATTTTATAAAACGCTGCTTACGTGTCGTTGGCACACGTACACTATAATCTTCTTCGTTTAAATAACGATAATGAAGTTCGGCTATTGCTCAGTTGATATTTGCATTGTTATATTGTTTGCTGCTACACAACCAAGAGCAAATGTAATAGTGTGTGTTTTGGTCGATGAATTTGGGGTTTATATTATCGAAGTTTTATTATGTTTTGCTTTCTTTGTTGGCATTATTTTTTAAAACTAATGACAGACGTATGAGTGATGTTGGTGTAATGACAATATCACTCATACGCAACAAGAGATATTTTTTATTCGTATGTGTATTAGAGCGACTCAACTTGTATGGAAGAGAAAAAAGTGATTTTGTTACCCCTCTGAAAATAAAGCTTGATATGTTGTATGATGAATCGCAAAATCTTTTTTCAGTTTTTCGATTTTTTTTTACTTTGCTCCAAGACGATATAAATAAAATTTGGTATCATCGAAAAGAGGTTTTGAAGCAGTATCCAATAGTATATAGAACTTGACCACTTGCGACCTACTAATTGAAATATTTAACTAAATACATATTTTCGCTTCGGGTTTTCATACAAATTCTACGTATTTGGAAATAATGCTCATCTTTGTATAAAGTTTGCACGATTCCATTTTGTTTGCAATATGACCTGGTCGATTGAAAAATGAAAAATTTTGATACAAAAAAATTCGAAAAACTGAAAAAAAGCCTTTTTAAAAATTGTCCAGCTCACGGTTGGTCAACGCTAGAACGAAAATATTTTGGGAATCATCATAAAACATATCAAGCTTTATTTTCAGAGGGGTAACAAAATCACTTTTCTTGTGAGTCGCTCTAATGTGTATACATTTTTCAGATTTATATCAGAACAAAATTTCGAAGAAGTCCTATTTTAGAAATAAAATTAATTTTGTTTTTAACATTTAAAAGGGTTTACCATGATGTAACAATACTAGGTGGAATTATAAGAAAATTATTTTTTAAATAAACAATTCGTCAAACATACATTAGACTAATTAATTGAATGGATTAGTTAATTGATGATTTCATTACAGTTTCATTGATATCAATTGTAATGAAATTATTTTCATTAGCATTTTTTTAACTAATGGTAATGAATTTCATTGATTATATATAATGATTTTAAATTTCATTGCCATTAGTAATGAATCAATTAAAGGAAGCAAATTACAATTGACAGAATACAAATATGCTAGGTCTGGGAAAGATTAAGATAGATTAATTTTTTATAAAAAAAAACAGGGTTTCTCAATTATTTGTTTACCCAAATACGTACGTAAAAATACCAATTCAATCACTCCTATAATATAATGGAACATTGGTCCAAATTGGAACGATATGGAATGACATGGGAACGACTAGAATCGAAACACTTACCACATTTGTGCTTTCGGAAGCGCATGCGTTTATTATAGTTTGCAAAACTTTTGTCCGATTTGCGATATCTCACTTAGTTTTCGAGAAACGAGCAATTTTACAAAATGGCGATTTTTAAAAATTGCCACTATCTCCAAAACTGAGCGAGATAGGGCAAAACGGACAAAATTTTTGCTCCACAGGAGTATTAATATACCTTTATAATATAAACTGGTTAGGTCCGAGAGAGATCTGGAGTGATACATTTTTTTTAAAACTGCCACAGGGTGATTTAATTTTTTTTTTACTTATTTACATGATAATACAAACATAAACATATGTTATCGGATAATATGAAGTAAGTTCATCTTTCCATTGCATTTCCCGCATTCAGTGTTACAATTTACACTCCATTTTTTTGTAAACAAATGCAATTTTTTGATCAATTGTAATTAGTTTTTTAGGCATTGGTGTGATTTCAGTAGCATTGAATTTCATTAGCATTAGTTAACTAATGCTAATGAAACTCAAATGCTAATTAAAAAATCCCAAGTATGTCATCAACAATCAAACAAAAGAAAATTCAAATTAAAAAATATTTGTAGGGTTTTAAATTTTTCATATTCTTTTGCATTCCAAACAAGGGAAACAAAATATCTTTTTTAAATAATTACATTCAAAAAAGTTTTACATTTACTACATGATCAGCAGTTGTTGTTTTTAACTGTTATAGCTAGGACTTCGCCGGACTTTTTTGTTAAAACTTTTTTTAATATGATTTGGAAACTTTCAGGTTTGTTTTACAATTTACTGAATTAATATAACTTTTTTTGCTTATCTTTTACAACCCATAGTGCGAAACATGACGTTACGTAGCGTGATGTGACATAAAGTGCCTATTAGGTAAATATTAGGAATTATTAAAAAAAAAAAATTTTATAAAATTAAATTATAATAATTATATTATAAATTTTATTTGGTGAATTTATTTTTGGGAATTACAAATAAAATTAACTTAATTCAATTACAAAGGACCTCAAGTTTTTCAAACCCTGATACTAGAGTATACTTTTCAAAAGTTTTAACCCCACGTTCTGCCAACGCATAAACGACCGTCGCTTTACCAACACTGTACCGACTGTATTTCTCTTTCTGTGTAGTTACCGACATTAATTTCTTATTCCTAAACCTATTACCGGATAACAGAAAGTTTTTCTGGGTTACACAAAAGAAACAAGTTTTAAATTTAAAATATTTGATCATTGGTAATAATATTTAACTTCAAGCTCATATTCTAAGTTCTCATTTAGTGTGACACCTATGTGATATTTACATGGTGTTGTCACTTCTTTCAAAACGTGCTCTAAGGATGGGATCCTAAAAAATTACCGAAATAGATCTATGAACACATTCCTGAAAGTGGTCAATTAAATAATTGAAAACAAAACCTCTATATATTATTTGTTAGGACAATATCCTAATAAAGAAATATAGAGTATGGGGTCTACCTTGAATAATTTTAATATTAAGCTCATTAAAATTAATTTGTTGTACATTTTTCAGCAATTGATGCAGCGCTTTAGTTGACACAAATCGAATTGTGTGTGAAAAAAATGCTAGGAATAAAAAATATACTTTTTTGCTCTTCATCAATTTAGTCCGTCATGAAGATTCACTCTAGATAACTATGTTCACAAGCCATGTGTTTTTACAAAAAAAGCTAACAAATTAATTTTTGGGTTTAGATTTTAAAATTAGTTTTGTGACTAGCAGTGGCTTTTTACTGAGAAACTCAGTCCAAGCAATACGCTGACCAATTTCAAATAATAATAAATTGTTAATGTCAGACGCAAAAAACATACGTTTTCAAAAAATTTACTCCAGTTCCTTATAAGTTTGTAATGTTTGTATTCCGCTATTGGTGCGCTGACATTAACTTGGTACACCTCAAACTGTATATATCAGGGGTGGACAGTTAAATAGCTTGAAGGGCTAATTTTGGGATTTAACAATCTTACGGATGGAGGGTCTTTATACAAAACTTATCAACAAAAATCCACAGAGAAAAGAGATAAACATTTTTTTTAAAGAATTTCGATCTCCTAAATTCAATTTTAAAGTAAAAATAGTTTTCATCTATTTACTTTTGCCAATGTTGGTCTTTCTTTTTCTAACCCCTCTCCCAATTGTAAATGTTTTATGGGCCAGTTATATTTAGAAGTACATCACCATGTTTTAAATTTTTATGGATATAAATTCGGGATAAAGTTATCATATGGGAAAAAGTTCAAGCGTATTCAACAGACCCCTTTAGAATCATAATTTAATTTTTTGTATTTGGCCTCTTAAAATTTAAATTTGTTTAAAGATTTTGACACATAAAATCTGCATTTACACATCAATAAATAAATCTCGGAGAAAATTTGTAAACAATAGGTCAACATTTTGAACCAAATTAGTTTTACTGAAAATGATCGACTTCTACTAAAAAAGTTTTTTTTAGAAGTCTATTTAAAAAAAGAGATTTTTTACATTGCTTTTAATTAAATAAATTCCATACATTAAACTTTTGGATTACATCCGCATTAGAGTCGTCTAAAAAAAGACGAAAGTTCAATTTTGCAATACAAGGTTACACCCTATTCCTTAATGTCTAAAAATTCCATTTGCCAAATTTTACTAAATTCGTTAACATTTAGAGCTCACATAAAAAGTTGACTTTTCAGAATTAGTAATTTGTATCTACACCATTTCCACTTGTTATTCAGAAAATAACAAATTTAATTTCAAAATTGCATTTGAGTTTCAGAAAATCAAAAATATAATTACAAATTTGTAAATATAATTCAGAAATTTTCTATTTGTAATTCAGAAAATAGCAATTGATATTCAAAAACCTGATTTGTAATTAAAAAAAATACGCTTCAAAAAACTGAAATTCAGAAAGTACCATATGAAATTTAAAAAATTATGTAATTCAAAAAATACTAATTGAAATTCAGAAAACAGCAAATTTTATTCAAAAAAATAACAAAAAAAAAAAAAAAATTAAAAAACACTAAATATAATTCAACAAAAAAAAAAAAATAAAAACGGCAAAAATGCAAACTAAATTCAAAAACTACCAATTGAAATTCAATAAATAGCAAATGTTATTCAAAAAACACCAAATGATATTAAAAAAAAAATCCAAATGTTAATTAAAAATTAGCAATAGAAATTCAAAAAATACCAAATGTACACAGAAAAAACTAGAAATGGGTTTCAATTAAAAAAACTATTGAATCAATTAATATTTTAATTGATTTTGCACTTACCACTGAAATGATAGTATTAACTAAGAAAAGTTGCAGACCGTTTATTAAAACACATTCAATTAAAATAATAATAATATCAATTAAAAAAGTAATTGGTTTTTTTTACAACTTTAATTAAAAGTTTAATAAAATTGATTAAAACTTTAATTGAAACTTAGAAAGAGAACACTGGTAGTTTTAATTGAAAACTCTAATTATTATCTTTTTGTTACATGCCCCCTTTAAATAAAAAAGCAATGTAGATGTGTAAATTTAATTTACATTTTTATATTTATTAAAAAAAAAAACAATTTATTTTAAATAAACAAAAATAAATCACATTTCAAGTGTTTTTAAAATGTATTTTAGGGGCTGTAAAAATTAAGGCCTTTAGAAATATTTTTTTATTTTAACTAAGGAAAAAACTATTTATATTTTAAGTTTGCCAAAAAGTTTAAAAAGTATTGAAAAAATGGGTAAATTTAGACTACACGGGCTGACAATTTTTGAAATATCTTTTATTCTTCATTTATACTGCAACCAAAAACCAAAAGCTTTTGTAAACTACTAGTAATTTACCTGTCAAATTTCATACACATTTTTTAATAAAAACTAGCTGTTTTCAAAAGCTTCTAGCTTTTGGTTGTAGTATAAATGAGGTATTATTGTAAACAAGGAAAAAACAATTCACATGTTAAGTTTGTCAACAAAAAAAGAACATATTTCTAAGAATTATCTTTTTATAACAATTTTTGTTATACAATTAACTTTTTAAAAGCTTTATAATTTAATAAGTTATTATAATGAAACAATTAAAAGTAAAGAACAAACATTTCATTTTCCTTGTCTTTACTTGCATTTTTTTCTTCTATTTTTATTTTTTTAATTATTTAAAAAATCTAACAAAACTTTAAAACAATAATTGTAAAACACTATTAGTTATTGAAAGTTAAATTATTTACATAAATAATAGTTAAATGCTTTTTTTTTCAATAATATTTTTTTTATGGTTCACAGCGCACTTTTTTTATCACCTCTAAACAACACGAAACTCAACTAAAACTATTTTCGTGTATAGTTATCGAGTGTACGTACACGAGCATTGACTTCAAACAAAAGAGTGTTGCAAACTCTACCGAAATAATTACGAGTTTGCGTGTATACAAAATCGTTAAGCTATTCTACTAATTAAAAGTTAATCATTTGCATTTTGTTCTTTTTATTTACAAATAAAATAATAGATTCATAAAATTAAACGTTCGTTTGACATTTTAATCACAATAAAGTAATAAAAAAAATGTTGGGAAACTTTTTAATAATTATGTTAATGTGTTGTCTACACTGGTTAGATTTATAAGAAAGTTTAATAAATATTTTAATTGAATCAATTAAAAAATTGTTTAAAACACTATTTATATTCAAACAATCGATTAATTTAATATTTTTTGCCCATAATTTTTTCTGTGTAATTCAAAACAAAACGTTCTATTTTGTTTGTTCCTCAATAATCAACAAATACTTGCGAACAAATAAATTAATTTTTCTTTATGGATATTTTGTTTTCATAATTTTTTTTTAATTTTTGGTTTTTATTTTTTAAGCCATTATTTAAAAATATCAATACTTATATTTTCAACAAAGTACAACATTATTTTAAACTCTGTGTGCGCTAGAGCACCCATATGAGCATATTTGTTTTTTTTATCGCTCCCCGCTCATTTTAAGTTAAGTCGGGAGTAAAAAATAATGTTTAGCGAAAAATTTTAGTTTTAGGTTTTAAACTGGCGAACAGTTTGAACTTTTGACCTCAAAAAGGGGTGAAAAAGCTTAATAGATAAATATGCTTGTAACTCTTAAAGTACACTTTTTACGAGATTAACCTTCATAACAAAATTGTTGAAGAATGAAAATGCGAAGATTTTTCCCTCACATTGTTTTGACCGAAAAATGACAGATCGTGGGGTATGCGTTGTTAAAGTTAAAATTTGAGTAAGACCTTTTTTTAAGAAATGCTCGTAAATATTCGAATGGGGAAAAACTTCAGCTCTTTGCATAATTTAATAGGGTATTTAATGTTGTTTTACTAAAAAATAATTTTGGAAAAAATATGTCGACCATTCCATGAAATGAACCCAAATCCTACTTTGAAGCAAATTTTTTTTTTTTTTTACGATTTTAACTTAATTGATAATTTTTTATAAATTTAATGCATTTAATACTAATTCTTTAAAACTAATTTATTATAAAATCTGAAAATAAATAACGGCTTCCTTTAAGAACACTTAAACTACAAAAAAAAAATGTTTAAAATTTAATTCAGTATAAGTTTTATTGTTTTACATTAATTCGTTGATTTCATATTTTAATAGTTAATACAATTTATAAATAATACAGAAATATAGTAAACTAAAGCATAAATAATAAAATAAACCATTAAAATCAATAAAATTCTCCCCTTAATTAATTTTAAAGTATTTCTCAAACATGATAATAATTATTTTGGGTCTTTGGATTTTTTTAAATATTCTAAAAATTTATTTTTAGAAAAATTCTTTGTTGACAGATCGTTGTAGTTCTGCTCCATAGCATGCAGAATGAATTGCTTCTGGTCTTCCTGATGCGTTAGAACAGCATTAAATCGTGTAATTAAAGCACATCCTCTTTCCGCAATATCATTTACAACTAATAATTGTTTGACTATTGCTTTTGCTGAATTGTAGCTCTCATTTTCTTCCCAAGTTATCGGATCAGCCAACAAAAACTTTTAACTAATTCCTGTTATTTCCTCATTTAACAAATTATTAAAAAATAAATAGGTGTTGTTGGTTACAAAATCACATAACTCAATTTACATGAGATCCATTGCAGCTATATTGGGTTGTTTCGGTTGATCCGGATGTCCAGATTTTTTTTAATTTTAAGCCATTTTTCTTTTCATTTCAACGTCTACATCACCGTCGAAGAAGGCCAATGCAATATTTGCTTAATTCAAAGGTGCTTAAGCAGTTTATTTTGTACAGCATCTGCAACGTCTTTGTCAACAAGTTTATATTCTTCTAATTCTTTTAAAAGACTCAAGTCGTTGGATGGTGCTTTTGGGGCCAATTGACACAAAAACCAATGCTTTAAATAAATTCGAACCCGCTTATTTTTTTTCCTACAAAAAAAAAAAAACATTTTGGAGACCTTCAAAAACTCAAATAATCTTAAAAACTTACCAACTAAATTGGAATGTTTCAATAAAGCATTTCTATCCATATTTTACAAATATTTTCACGGAATAATATTCAATATTATTTTAGCAATATAATAAAAAAAATATTTAATTTTTATTTTATATAACTTGTTATATTAACACATTAAATTTATAGTACTAAGGCAAAGAGTACTAAAGCAAAAAAAAAATAATTTTGAAAGCAAATAAGTTGAAATTAAAAAAAAAAAATGTTGCTTTATGTGTTTTCTCATGGAATGGTCGATATATTTTATCCAAAATTATTTTTTTGTAAAACTACATTAAACACCCTGTTAAACTATGTAAATAGTTTAAGTTTTCCCCCATTCGAATATTTACGAGAATTTTATGAAGAAAAGTTCTTACTCACATTTTAACTTTAACCACGCATAACACCAGGACGGGTAAGACTTAGGTCAAAACAATGTTAAAGAAAAATCTTCGCTTTTTAATTCTTTAAAAATTTAGCTATGAAGGTTAATCCCGTCAAAATTTTATTTTAGGAGTTATAAGCAAAAATAGCTACAAAGGTTTTTTGTCCTATTTTTGAGGTCAAAAGTTCAAACTGCTTGGCCTGCTTATAACTTAAAACTACACTTTTTGTCTAAAATTCTTTTTTTAATCTCGTCTTAACTGAAAATTTGCGGGGAGCGATAAAAAAAAACAATTATGCACATCCCATATACTTTATGGGTGCTCTAGTGTGCGCCCTGGTAGGCTTGTTGGTAGCGTGCTGGCTTATCAGTGCGGTGGTCGTGGGTTCGATTCCCACCAGAGGCACTGGTTTTCGTTACAACGCGCCAAAGGCCATAGTAGCTAGTGCTCGATTAGGGTAATAGTATATAATTTGTAATTATATGATTATTAATTAATAAAAAAAAAAAATTTTCATCTCTGAAGAAAAAAGTTGAACAAAATAAAACAAAAAAATAAGAAAAATAATGAATTTTGTGAAATTTGTGAAATTTCTCAAAATCATATCCATATGGATTGTCTTTACACAATTTTTTTATAATTTAATAAGGAATTTCAGAATCACGGATGCCATAAATTGCAGAATTTTAAATTTCATTGAAAAATTGTAAAATAATGGTGGAACGCTAAAAGAAGCTGTGTGGTAGAAAAAATAGATTACAATACTTGAATTGGTACACTTAGAATACTATGTAGGTAAAGAACACTGCAAATGTAGTTGAAAATAAATGAAATTTCAATTAAAGAAATCACGACTTACATTACAGTAAATTCAACTAACATTGTCATTTGTTTTTTAATGTTCAAAAAATGACTAACAATTGTAGTAAAAATTAACCACATGGTAGTAAAAAATAAACAAACATTTATTTTTTTTTATTTTTTTAAATAACTAAAAACAACTGTAAAAAATGAATGTAAAATCATAAAACAGTCATTTGATGTGGGTTGTTTTTTTAAAATGAACAACAAGGTTAGTAAAAAATTTAATTTGTTCTACAAATGACTGATTTTTACATTAAAAATAAAGAAACTGTATTACAACCCAAACAGCGGCATATTTTTAAAGCAGAAGTTCCCTGAGTGTATGCATTATTTCTTGCAGTTTTTTTTTGGTCAAATTTTGTTTAGCCATTTTTATAAGAAAATTAAAAAAAAAATATATTTGAAATAAAAAATAAATTCAAACAATTAAAATTAGAAAATAATGGTGGAGCGCGAATAAAAGCTTTCTGGTACAGTTAATTGATTTTAAATGTTAATCAAAAATTTACATTATGCAAACAAACAATTTTTAATTTAAAAGAAAAATATTTCTAATAGAAATGCGATTTAAATCATTACATAAAAAATTTGCAAATGATGGCGGAACGCGAAAGTGGCTTTCTGGTACAAATAATTGATTTATATGCTGGTAACAAACAAATTGGTAACAAAAAATGCAATTTTTTTGTAAATTTTTTGCATTTTTTTTAAGAAAATATGCATATTAAATAAAAATATTTCTAATGAAAATGCTATTTGAAGCAGTACCTAAATACATAAAACATTTCCAAATAATGGCGCAACGCGAAAAAAGCTTTATAGTACAATTATTTAATTTTAAAATTAAAATTTAAAATTGAATACACGATGTAAGTTCTGCAAACTAACAAAGTGGTAAACAAATTGTATTAATAGCTTTACACTTAAAACAGAAAATGAACAAGAAAAAACGTTTAAAACGCATTATTTGCGAACTAAACAGCCTATAAAAAATATCTACTACGATTTAAGAATAGCTTGAAACATGACCCTGAATCATTTTATAAGTCTGTTAATTCAAAAAGACGTGCCACTGATTACCCATCAGTAATGGAACTTGGGGATCACGAGCCATCAGATGACTTAAATATCAGTAATATGTTTGCTGATTTTTTTTCATCTACTTATTCATCATTGTTATACAACTCTCATCGATATCCATATAAAATTCTTGAATCAACCTTAATTAATATGCCTCCTATAAATGAACAAGCTGTACTTAACTATTTAATTAAGTTAAAATGGTCCTATACTCCGGGTCCGGATGGTGTTCCTAGTTGCATCTTAAAGCAGTGTGGTTATCTACTATATATTCCACTGTCATTAATTTTTAATAAATCGCTCCAATATATTTTTCAAAATAATACTTTTTTCAACTGTAATATATTGAAATTTTTTCTTTTCTATTGAGTTATAAAAACATTTCAAATTTCTTTGATATTTATTTTTGATAAACGCGTTAAGATTACTTTAAATATTCATTTTGACAATTTTTAAGATTTTTTTTTTTTAATATTGGAGTCAATTAACAATTTTTCCGCGTTTTTTTTTTTTTTTTGAATCACATTTGGAATTTTTTATATTACATTTGTTGTTTTCTGAATAAAATTTTTTATTTTCTGAATTACATTTGGTATATTTGGAATTTCAATTGGTATTTTTTTATTTACATTTGTAATTTTTTTTGAATTGCAAATGGTATTTTGTGAATTACAATTCGTATTTTCTGAAAAACAAATGCGATTTTAACAAATGTAATTTTTTGAATAGCATATCGTATTTTCTGAAATACATATGACCTACCTCAAAAATTTTCGACACCTGCTTAAACCGACATTAGATGCCTCTTATTTCTTACAGTTTTATGAATTGAGTGGAACGATGGACAGGGCTGGGGTGACTATTCTTAAAAGCTATGACGTTCAAATTTCATGTTGAAACGTCTTTACCAAAAGAATTCATTTAAAAGAAGACAAATTAAAAAACTACTTAAAATTTACAATAGTTTTTTATTAATTTTATTTTTTTGCTCATGTAATACAAAATTTACTCACTGGACTTTTGAGATACATTCACTGAAAATATAATTTTCATATCGCTGCTTGGTGAAAAGTTGTATGATAGTTTATAAGTGAAACCAAAATTTTCCGGGTTTTAAACTTTCACAGTTTTTTCCATAGGGGTTTTGATCCGTTTCATGGAATTGAGTTTCGAGAACACTATTTGAAAATTGGTGTAAGTTTATATAACTTGAGGTATACCAACTTGATATCAGCACACCAATAATATCAAACGAACATCACATAAATATTTTTAAAATTTATGTTTTTTGCGTCTGATATTCACAATTATATCTGGAATTAGCTAGCGTATTACATGTAAACAGCACCTCCTATTTAAAAAGGCATTTAAAAAATGTGAAACGCAAACATTTTATGAACTTTAAAAAAATTTTGTTCCGCTTATTTTTTTAAAAAAAAAAACATGGCTTGATAACATAGTTAGGTGTTTAGAGCGAATCTTTACAACGGACTTAATTAATAAAGTGCAAAAACTACAATTTTTTCCATTCATATCGGCTGTTTTTTCCACACATTTTGCTTTGTGACAACTTAAGCGCTGTATCAATTCCGCCAAAGTGTGTAATAGATTTTTATGAGCTTAATGCTAAAATCTAAAGGCATCATCATCAAATTCTAAGGACTTTAAATTTTATGAACCGCACCAAATTTGCATAACCTCAAAAAGCAACCTTATATACAATTTTTAATTTCGAGAATTTAGAAGTATTGAATATGATTTCCTGCAAATAAGTAACCCTAAACCCGATTAAATATCATTAAACTCTCAAAAGATTCATGTTTTCCAATATAATCGCCGTTTTCTTTTTAAGTCCTAATATATGACAAATAAATTTTTTGAGTGTATTTTTAAACTTTCAAGAGATTTAATTCTTTTTTATATATACCTTTTTTAAAGCATACACTCATGGTTCAAGATTTGCGAAATAGATTTAAATTACGAAATCAGGATGCAAGGATATCAAACTGAACCATGGGCGTATCCTTAAAAAGAGGAAATTTTCAAAAAAAAATTTTAAAATCTTGGAAAAGCTTCCTCACTCCAGATTTTATGCATGTTATTAAAAATGATATTAGAAAGCTGTTAAAGAAATGTAAGAAATGTAAGGAAGAAATCAGAATACAGGCACATCAAACCGAACCATGTACACACAGTGGTGTTCAAAACATTTGCAACAGAAATCATGGTTTAGGTAATTATAATTTTTTTGATCAAAAAGATGTGTGGTTTAAGTTTTTTTTTTTATTAAACTCAGTTAGCATATTGTTTTATTATTATTTTACAAATACAAAAAAATTATTACAAATACATTATTCGATAGTGCAGTGTTCAAAACATTTGCAACTCTTAAAGTAATTAACAGGAAATACAAACAATGGTTTTAACGCTCAGTATTTTGCAGCGTAGCCATTATTTTTTTTTTTTTTTTTTTTTTTTTTTTTTTTTATTTTTAAAAAGAGAAGCAACACTCAGGAAATTCTTCCTATTATTTAATGTGTTGCTTTCTTTGGAAAGGGGATAGTGAAGAGATGAAAGGTGGTGAAAGATGAAGGGCTTCAAACATGGCAACACTGTAATTGCGCGAGATGATAAGTCTTAGAACAGTTGTTGCTCGCCACCTGATGTAGAGTTGGCGAATTTATTGAAGCTTTTTGTTTCATAGCCCTGATTCATTATTTTACTTCGGTGGGGTTAAGTGCTATGGGAACACCGAAGGTGGGTGTAGCGATACATATAAGTGATAGAAAACTCATACATATTATTTTTTCTAAATTGATGCTGTCGTCACTGGGAATCGAACCCGGGACCATCTGTGTAACAGTCCAACGCTCTAACCATTACACCACAACGCCCACAATTTATTTTTTATAACTTCTGAACACCTCCTAGGCATTGAGGCAATGAGATTTTTAACATACTCGTCAGAAATTTCATTCTACTGCTTCTCCAACTCGACGAAAAGTTCATCACTTTATTGGCGGTATTCCGTTTTACAACCATCCACATGTTCTCAATCGGGTTGAGATCGGGATATTGAGCCGGCCACGACATGATATTAATTTCATTTTCCTGCAGCCAAACTTTTACAAACTTTTACGCCGTGTGTTTTGGGTCGTTGTCGTGCTGGAAGGTCCATGAGAGTGGCATTTCCCATTCAGCATACGAAAGCATAACTGAACTCAAAAGATCTCTATAGATTGTGGCCTTCATTGTGCTAGTAATGCAGTGAGTTGGGCCAATCCCATTTCCTGAAAAACAGCCCCACACCATAATGTTTCCACCTACGTGCTTCACTGTGGAGGATGTGTATCTGGGATTAAACTTTTCGCCTCGTGGTCTTCGAACATTGCCTCTTCCATCTGATCTCCGGTGGTTGAATTTAGACTCATCTGAAAACAATACATTTTTCCATTGCTGTTGAGTCCAGTTCAAATGGGTGCGTGCAAAGTCAAGCCGAGCTTTTCGGGTTTTTTCTGACACAAACGGTTTTTGTACATCTATAACTTCTAAGACCTTATTATCGGGCTCTTCTTTAATGGTGGGAAGACTGGCATATATTAAAAGTTCAGTTTTAGCTTCTCTGGGAACTGCTTTGGGATATTTCGTAAAAAAATTCTTGATTTTCCGATCTTCTTTTACAGTTGTAATACGGGGTCTTCCACCTTTATGAGTTGTGTGGATGTTACCACTATTAACAATGCGGCAAATCGTTTATTTTGGAACGGAGTACTTTACAGAAATTTCTTTTTGGGAAATTCCATTTTGAAAATCATTTAAAACTTCTGATTTAAAATCAGAATTATATTTATTTCCTGCCATTTTTTACAAAAATTATTCTTACGATGTTTGTGCTTCCAATATCTTATTACAACTATTAAATAACAATAATTATAATAAATTTGTTTAAAAAATGTAACGGCCTGAATCTTATATTAAAAAGGAATGCGTTTTTTCCTTGTTTTTTTATATGTACACTGTATTGACATATGTTTGAAATGCAATATAAGGACAGTGGAATAATTGTTATTCGTTTATTTATTTCTTCGTAGAACAAAATTGTCATATCAGTCAAACATTTGTTGAAATTATGAAAATTAATTGAAATATCCCTTAAAAACGGGTAATTTTTGTTATGTTATACTTTCTTTCTCCATAACTGAAGATTCTTTTTAACGCCATCATTGAACAAATTCGCGGTCATAGCTTTTTCCCTCTTAATTCAGTATATTTTACTGCTAGACAATTTCAAGTGTTCAAACTGTATATGACTTTTATAAAGCTAAATAACGGATGTATACTAATTTTTTTTTATCACTATCTGACAAAGGATACGTACCCCTGCATTTTAATTTTTAAGTTCATGTAATAAATAAGTCACTCATTTTTGCACTTAATTTCAGCATATACAGAAAGCAAAAATTTGAAAAAGTGATTTAAGAATTTTTTGCGATTCTCACAAATTTAAAAATTTTTGCACATAACACTTTTTTATAGTCCAACTTTAGCTTATTGAAGCAAAAAAAAAAAAATATTTGGAAAAGATCAATCTTGGGTATAATTCATGTTAGTATGATATGTTAAGATGACTTTTTAATGTGCTAAATGTAATGCTTTAATAATAAAATGTAATGGAATCGTTGTAAACACTCTTCTAGTTTTTAAATATTTATATAAAACATGAAGACATTTGATTTAGATGGATACAATTTTTATATTAATGCCTTTTTTAAATTTTTCGAAATCTGTAGTCCTTTCTTTATCGTTTAGATTTTTTTTTGTAAACAAAGGAGTTGCTTTGTTATAATTGCAGATTTATTTGAATGCCACACTGCATGCTAAAATATTTATTTTATCCTTAGAACTCAAAAAGAGTACATTTTTGCATTTATATTCAACTTTGCGCTAACGATTTTCAAAAATGAATTTATTAAGGAGAATGATTATATGGTTTTATCAGATTTAACAGGTTAAAAGATCCATACTTATTAATTTTTTTTTTTTTGTGTTAAGAACCACTGTGCGTAGCAATACGCTCCTTAATTTTTGTTTTGATTTTATAATTTTTTTATTTCACATTTCTATAGTTTGATCTTTTTTCTGTATACTGTGAAAATTATGGTAGTTTTCTTTTTAAAAATAAATAAGTTTAGAGTTTATCAAAAATTAAAATTAATTTATTTAAATTTATCAAAAAACTAAAAAATAATTTATTCGTGTGTAAAACACAATTATTAGTATTATTCTCTGGGTACTCATCCTATTGCTTTATGGTGGCACCCGATTTTGCCTATAAAAAAATGGGTATATAATGAAATGGCCACCAGTTAGTCCGAATTTTTGATCTTATTTAATTAACCATTTATTCTCTGGGTACTCTACGGTGGTACCCGATCTTGCCTTTAAAATATGGCTATAAACTTTCGAATTCTTTTAAATGTGATAATGATGGGATTTTCAGCCTTTCTTCTTAAGAAATGCTTTTCTTCATGTATTTTACCCCTCAAAATAATCTTTAATAAATCTTTACGAGCTGGTTATTTCATTCAGAAATGGAAATTTACGACTATTTTCCCAATTCTTAAAATTGGTAGTAGGAGTAGTGTTGCTAATTACCGTCCTATTTCCAAATTAACCAATATTGCTAAAATTTTTGAGCACATCGTGTTTGATAAACCTTTTATCCAGTTAAAACGATATATATCTGTTTCACAACATGGATTAATGGCTGGGAGATCAACAACAACTAATTTATCGGTTTTTATTAACTTTTGCATCTCTTGTTTTGAAAAAGGTGTTCAAATTGACACAATTTACACCGATTTCGCCAAGGCTTTTGACCGAGTCCCACATGAACTTTTATTATATAAGCTTTCCATCCATTCAAATATGCTTAGTTGGTTTCGTCATTATTTGATTGGCAGAATCGCAACAGTATCTATTTATGGAATTTGTTCGGACTATTTTATACCAACGTCAGGTATTCCACAGAGCAGCATCCTTGGTCCTTTATTATTTAATATTTTTATAAATGACATTAGCGATTGCCTTAAAAATTCAAAATTTTTAATGTATGCTGATGATCTCAAAATTTTCAAGCCAATTTTTTCTGTAAGGGACATTTTCGACCTTCAGGAGGACTTGAATAATATAGTTCATTGGTCAAATTGTAATAGATTAGATTAGATTAGATCAGAGGGCACTATGAACCGCGACCAATGTAGGTCTTTTGTGCTGCCTAAGGTTACCTACAGATTCAAGCTACCTATAAAGCCAATTATCCTATTAGGCAAAATATTCGCGATGTCGGAAGGCGAAATGAAGCGATCACCTAGAAACCTAAGTCTCCTATCACAAAGCCTGGGACATTCGCAGAGAACATGCTCAAATTGTAATGGTTTACCCTTTCATATTTCTAAATGTTATAGTATGTCTTTTCATAGACGTCGAAATATTATAATTTTTGATTACAGAATGTTTGGTAGCGTATTGTCATCTGTTGATGAAATTTTGGACCTTGGTGTAGTTTTTGATATTAAATTATCCTTCACCAGTCATTTAAATTTTATTGTACCAAAAGCTTATTCGCTTTTAGATTTATTCGACGTAATTTGGATAAATGTTTTAATCACATAACAAAGAAAGTTGTTTATACTTCGTTTGTTAGATCTAGATTGGATTATTCTTCATTTATTTGGAGTCCTAATGCTGTTCTTCATATTGGTCGTATTGAGAGAATTCAAAGAAAGTTTGTCAAGTTTGCCCTGCCATGTTTTAACTATTCGAATCATTTAAACATTCCTTCTTTTTCTAGCCCTTTTTACGCAGACAAATGTGAGTTTATTTCTTTAAAAACTCTGGAACACATAAAATATTCAGAAATGTAATATAAATATATTTGTACTAGCTGCATTTATAGGTTGTTACCATTAAAATGCACTTTTCAATTCGGTTGTCAATTTATTTTCCTGTGTGTAAGTAAATTTTTTCATATTGGTATACACTCAACTGAATATGCATTAAATGAACCACTAAATAGGTCTATGGCATTATTTAATATTTATTGTAATAATTTAGACATAAGTGTTTCTTACTCCCAATTTAAAATTTTGTTAAATAATTTATTTTTAATATCTTAATTTTTATATCGAGGGCTTATATTCAATACCGTCTATCTACAAAAACACAATTTTTCAGGAGAGCCAAAAAACTGTTTTATTCGTAAATAAGCAACAATTTCGATGAACTCATCTTCTACAATATTAACAGAATGTGTCTAACAAACGTTCTAACTAAAAAGTTTCTTGAAATTCGCGTTATTTTAGCTTCTATGATAGAAGGACGGTATTGCCTCAAAAATGAAATCATTGTGTAGGAAAATAATATGTAGATAGACGGTATTGCCTTATTTTAAAATTAAGTTTGTATTACGGTTTTTGTATGGGGACCCCGAAAAAGGTGGGGATAGAAAAATAGTAGGACCTTTTCTAACATTTGAACACTTCAGGGAGCTAGGGGTTGTTTTTGACTAGTTTTTGTTTGTTTTTGGCATGGGTGTCTCAAAAAGGGTGTCAGATAGAGGGTAGGTGTGCTTCAGAAGAATTGTTTAACCAGTTTAAATTCAAAGACAATGTTTTTTATAATTTTTTTAGTATAATTTATTATAATTTTTACTGCACGTGGCTAAGATTATCATAGAAGTAGCGATACTCCTCTGGAATTACCGCTTTTAACTCCTGTAAATGTTTCCATTTGTTTTGCTGAATTGGTAGTCGACCGGTATACAATTGTTTTGGTTCTATGTGACCTTCATATTGCTTTATTGTAATAGGTAGTCCAGTGAAATTATGATCAAAATTTACTTTAAGCTTAATGGTACCACTTGGGGATATAAGAGAGATCTTAGTTGGGATACTGTCGGATCATTTTTTGCTCGACCAGGTCTAATACTGGAAAATCGAATAAGGTTCGTATCCTTATAGTTCTTAAAAAAATCATACTTTAAATGTAATGCATCAAATGGCATTTTAATAATTTTGTTCTTGATTTTGACTGTTTTGCGGGCATCTTTGGTTACCCTGACGTAGTCGTATGGCAAATATATGGTTTGATTTTTCAACTTAGCCTCTATCTTTGCATGGGCACTGTCACACTCTATCTGGGTGTGTTTGAATTCATTTATTTGCATACTCATTTGTTGCTAGAAAATAACATAAAGGGCACACCACCGCATACACAGCGTATTATGGTAGGTATTGATCGTTCGAGAAGAGAAGTATGTATCCGAAAAAGAACAGTGAATAAATAGATATCAAACAGAGAAATAGCCTGAAATTAAATAAAACGACAAAATTCTATGATGTAGATAGACGGTATTGCCGTCATAAAATTCATAAATAAGTATCTTTGTAGACAGACAAATGATAAAATACAGGATATATAGTACTAAAAATAGTTTTTTTCCACTGACATTTTTACAGTACATACAGATGGGGTCAGAGATGAGTTTGGCATAAAAACAAAATTTTGTGAAAATGTAGATAGACGGTATTGAATATAAGCCCTCGATATGCTAGTCTGTAAGGATATTGTATCCATAGACTTAAATAAATAACTAAATAAAATAAAATGAAATGGCCACCAGAGTTGCCATGTTAGTCAGATTTTTAAATTATAATTTTTCTCATAATATTTAATGTTGTGTTGTTGTTATTCAATAAACCATTTTTTTGTTGTAATTGTTAAATTATTGCTGTTTATCTTGATTTCTAATGAGTTCACCCCCTAATTAAGATTGTGAAACCCCCTAATTAAGATTGGAAAACTCTTTAAAGCTTTCATAATAGGGAAAAGGCCATAATAGGGAACATTCCCTTAAATATATATTAAAGGCAGTGTACAGAATTCGACCCAGACAAAGACAATATAACAATCTTGTTATTTCTTTTTCTTCTAATCATTTCGCTTTCATCACAACTGTAAGCAAAAGAAATCCTATCATACGTATGAATATATCTTATGTCCTCTAAGACGTGACTTATATAAATTTTCAATATGTAAACATAAATTTTTATATTTTCTATGGAAATTGTTTTTATTTTTTATTTATTTAAGAAAGAAATCGAATTTAAAGAAATACAAAAAAAAAAAAAAAAAAAACTAAAACACCACACAGTGAGACAAACTACCAATCTAGCACACAAAAATTAGTTACGTATACCCTACTAGTTCGATCCTAATAAAATTTGTGGACGATTTCTCGGAAAGATCACGTCTTTCTCAAAAATTTCCTCAATCTCATGGTAGAGAAAATTTTATGTTTCTCTACCATGAGATTGAGGAAACAGAATGCCAATGTACGACATTTTTGCAAAAAAAAAAAAAAAATATAATTGCTAGTGTGTAACTTTTGTTTCCGTTGAAAGATATCTATTTTTTTATTATCTTGAATCATGAATAAACAAGTACCATATCAACATGGGCATACATACTCATATATCTTATACAGTTGCAATCTTATATAACCACAAAAATGCCTATATTTTTTTAAAAAATGTCTTTACTCCAAAACTGATTTCTCAGAAGTCGTTGGAAATAAAAGTGCTTGGTTTTATAAATATGTATCTTATATGAGATGCATTTAATGATTGCAAGTGCTTTTTTACAACTTTTCGACCTACACATGCATTTTGGTGCAATGTTCAAAGTGTGTGCATCAGAAACTAGATTTACTCCATTAACACGCAAAAAAAAATTATTGAAATCGGACTGCGGCACACGATTTTATTGTAGTTTGATATAATTTTCAAAATGTAAACAAAAATTTTCAAAATTGAAGTACATTAAACTTTATTTATTCTAGTAATACCCAAAAAAAAAATCCTAAATCTGCCTAGGGGATGTGATTTTATTGCATTTTTACACAAAATGTCGATTTTATGATGATAATAAAAATAAATTAATATTTTTGAATGCAATAAAGTAGTGTGCCTCAGTCCGATTTAAATTTGTTTTGAGTGTTATTGTATTAAATATAGTTTTAGATGCGGACAATACACAGAAAAAAATATGTCCCTACTTTTTTCAATTAAATCGGTTTGTTGAAAATTTTAGAAGTTGTCAATTAAAAATTAATTGAATCAATTAAATATTTGCTCAAATTCGGAACTTGCTTGACATTTTTTTTTTTTTTGATATTATCGCTCAAAAGCAAACATCAACACATTGTTGCTGTTTTTTGAAATATTTATGTAGTTGTTGTTTGTAAATGTTTATGTTTAGTATAAAGGGTCCGCCAAATAACTTTTTTTTTTTTTGAACTCCTGAACCAATTGGACTTTCTATGGCGTCATACCAAGGACTTTATGCAAAATTCGTCTCAATGATGTCTCCGAAATGTTCAATTGTTGAGGACGACGGTGAATTGATGTTGATGGCGCTTCACACACACTTTCTGCCACAGCAGCAATATTCTTGGGTGTACGCACTCTTTTTGGCTTTTCACGCTTTGGTTTATCGATGAGGATGCCAGCTTCTTTCACTTTTTTCACAAGATAACGAACATACGGACCATATTCGTTCAGCGGAAGGATAAAACTAATTATCTGTCAAATCAGAAATGAGCTAAGTGTTACCATTCACGAAATAAGCACTAGTTGAAAAAAAAAACGCTTGATGGCTGACCCTTTATTAGATATTAATTCTTATTCAGTTTATTACATTATTAAGTTAATTAATTTAGTTTCAGTTGTTTAAATCTGAATATTTATTTATTCTATAATATTATCAAAATATTGACAATGTAATTTTTAAAATTTAATTTTGTTTAAAAAAAAATTAAGATTAATGGTTGACTTTAAAGTATATGAATTAACAAACCTTTTTTAAGAAAAAGTTAAATTCACGAATATTTTGAAAAGTAGAGGTAATTTTAAAATTTGGTGTTCATTCCTAAAGTCTATCGCAATTGATAAGTCGTATCTCCGACGCATTTTCACTCACATATTCATAAAAAAATTTAATTAAGATTTCAAATACAATTTAGTTAAAATACATTTTAAGCCTTAAAACTGTATTCATAAACGAATATTATTTTATTTTAAACATTGTGTAAAAGTTAATATTCGTTTATGAATACAGTTTTAAGGCTAAAATGTATTTGAATTGCTATTTAATATTTTAATGAATAACGGGTTTAGTGTTTAACAGTATAATATAACATGTAGGGTATGTGGAGGTTTCGCCACTGGGACACACATGTCACCTCCGATTTTCACTGTCTTTAAAAAAGTTATGTCCCTTTCCATGATTTGTGCGGCTATTGATCATCTTGTAACTTGTACCTCACATGAGGTCGAGGATAGATACGTTTTTGTGTTTTTTTTTGTAGTGAAAAAAATAATATAGAGTTATTATATTTGAGATAACTTTTTCATTTCGTGCATTAAAACAAAGTAACCTTTAAAATGTTGAAGCGTTGATATTAATTTGTGATAGGCAGTTTTTAAAAACTTTCGACACAACTTTCAGATAATGGTGTTTCAAATTAGATTGAAGTTTGTATTTATATTCTCCTAGTAAACATGGAATTTGCGTGTTTTTTCTTTTTCTAAAATTCGTTAAATTTCGCATTTAATCGCTGCTTGAAGTTGAGAGTTTAAAGCAACTGTGCAATATATACAATATTTGAATTGTCATAACTTTTGAACACGTTAAGAGAAAATTAAAAAATTTATGAGATTTTAAATAAACAGTGTGCTCCCCAGCAAAACTTTGGTAATGGGTGCGATAAAGTAATGCATTACCTTGTAATGTGTACTCCTTACCCGTATCATTACTTTCCAACAAGAAGTAATGAGTTACCGATAATTGGACACTCATGGATTACCTTGTAATGAGACCTCATTACATTTTACATTACTTCAAAACATAAAATAATGACTTACCGATCATCTATTACATAATGTATGAATTATAAACGTAAAGTAATTATCAATATATATTTTTGAAAATCTATTTATAGACACATTACTTTGTAATTTTTTGTAAGCATAATGGTAAGGTGTATATTTTTGATATCACGAACGAAAACACGAAGCACAACAACTCATCTACATGTTAAGCAATAAAATATTGTATGTATCGATAGCTCAGTTGGTAGAGTTCTCGCCTAACTAATTGTTAAATACCAGAGACCCCAGGTTCGAATCCCAGCATGACCAAGTTATTTATTTAATAAAAAAAAAGTTATTTATTTAATTAAAAAAAAATATCTGTAAAAAAAAATTTTTATGCATTTTTTTTATGAAAATCTATTTATAGACACATTACTTCTTCCCACCATGTAACCATATATGTAACCAGTTACTTTACCCACTACAAGGTAATGAGTTACCTTGAGGCTCATCGCCTGTAAAATTCATCAATGAAGTAACGTGTAAAGTAATGCATGAGGCCCTATGGCGATACATTACTTTACCCATGATTTGGTAATGTGTGGTTTTGCTGGGTCTAAACAGTGTGCATAAACATTTATTTTTTTTCGGGAAAAGAATAACGAAATTAAAAAATACCCTTTATTATTTATCTCAAAAAAGTCATGATTAATTTTTCTGAAATTTATTTTTCAATTAACTCAAAATATCTCTTACAATATATATAAATATATAAACTTAAAGTTGGGAAACATACTGATTCACAAATAAACGGAATTTTGCCGAAAGTATCTTTGAAATTTAATATAAATTTAAATATATGTACAGAGTACCGTATGACAAATTTCAATATTTCTTGCCTCGCATGGGAAAATCAATATGCATGGTAAACAGGAGACCACATGTATGTAAACTGTGTACTCAGATTATCGTTAAAGTTCAATTTTAAAACATTTCATTTAAATATTTGTACTCATTAAATGATACCAATATGGATGTCAGATGGAAAAATCTCTGCAATTCCACTAAATTATTAGACTTAATATGTCAGGACCAACACTTTTAATAATGTCCTTTTAAAAATTTGATTCTTTAATATCCTTGATTGTTTTAAATAAGTTCGTCAGAAGAAAAAATCCATGTTAAAGGTTTGACTGTTCTGCAATACGTATTAAAATTTCAGCATTTTAGCTTTATTAGTTTAGCAATAACAAAGATTTTAAATATCCATGTACAAACAAAAATTAAATAAATTATATTAATTTGTTAAATATGATTTTTATTTTTACAGGGCAATAATGCTATTGCTAAACTAATAAAGCTAGACGCCTGACATTGGAATATGTATTACAGTATAGTCAAACCTTTAACACAAAATTTTTCTTTTGACGAACTTGTTTAAAACAGTCAAGGACATGATTGATCGAATTTTTAGATGGACATTTTTAAAATTGTGGTTCTTGAAATATTTCGAAAAATAATTTTGTGGAATATCCGAGATTGTCTTTCATATGATATCCCTATTGGCATCACTTAATAAGTAGAAATTAAACTTTAAATGTTCTTTTGAAAGGACATAAGATATGATAACGAAAATCTGAGTCTGCAGTTGAACAGCATATGGTGTCACGTTTAACATGCATTTCGACTTTAACATGAGTAACAAAAAATATTGAACTTTGTTATAGGGTACTATGGGAATATACAAAAGTTTATAATAAATATCAAAGATACTTAAAAAAAAACACTTTTTTTTTTTTAAACAGCTCTGTTTGCCAACTTGAAATTTGTATATGGGCAACTTCAAAAACTTACGGCACCTATACATTTTTTTAAGCTTTTTTTTTGTCTGACATCAATGTCGATCCGTTAGCGTTAATCATTTTTATTAAACGGCGCAATTCTTACGGCGGTTTAAATTTAAAAAATTAAAAAAAATATTAAAATTACAGTTTTTGAAAAATGATAACGCGTGTGGATAATACCCCTTAAGGGCTTTCTTAGCACACTAAAATATTTGTAAAAGCTTGAATACTTTTTAAAATACCACTCATGATTTTTTGTTATTTTGATTTGTTACCTTTGAATTTGTTACCTTCAAACATTCACAAGATTTTCCACATTCTTTTCAATTAAAATTGTTCTGCAAATTGGAAGCTGTAACTAACGGTTCGTTAGTTAAATCTTGGGTTTCAGTGATAGATTCTAAGCCGTTTTAAATTTTTTTTAATCCGCAATTTTTTGTTTTGATGGCTATATTCGCGTCTTTTATCGGTTAATTTGTTTCGCTTATCAGTTTTCTTTTTACGAATTTCACGTTTTTTTTTAACGTGTAATCTGAAACCATTTTACTAATTTTTGTTCACAACTGTTCACGCACATAAATAAAATAAACTGAATTGAAACTCAAATATTTATTCTTAGAAGCATTCAGCAAAGGCTACTATGATCATAGAGTTTTTATAATAAAGAAAGTTCTTAAAGATGTCTTTGCATCGGCGGTAATTTGGCGGTTTTCGCGGTATTATGTTTCAATTGTTTAGGTAAAATTTGTTAAGGTGGCCCTCGTGAATATTGTTTAAAAATATAGTCTCACTTTCTAGGGGTTCAAAAAAAAAGCGTTTTTTTTTGCAAATATTATTATTAGACCGATTATAAAATATTTGTTGGGATTCTGGGTTACTTATTAACCCGAATTCAAGAATAATTCTTTTAAATTTTCAAAATCAAATATTTCACACAAGGATGCTTTTTGAGGTTAGAAACATTTTGTTTCCTCCATAAAATTTAAAATCCTTAGAATTTTTTGGTGCGTTTTCGATTTTAGTATCAAGCTCAGTAAAGTCTTTCATTCGATGTACGTTTGAGCGGAATTGATACAGCACTTTAGTTGTCACAAAGCGAAATGTGTTGGGAAAAAACTGCCGCTGCACGCGACAGGATTGAAAAAAAATATTTTTTTTGCACTTTCTCAGTTTAGTCCATCGCGAAAAATCTATTTAGATACCTAAACATGTTCCCATGCCAAGTTTTGATATAAAAAAGCTTAAAAAACGTCGTTTTATTAATTCTGCGCTTAAAACACATTTTTATTAAACGGTGCAAAAACCCTATTAAAAATCTTCAAAAAGTTCAAAATTCGGAAAATTTTGGTGTCACTTGTAAACCATTATGTAACTTTTCACCCAGCAGCGATATCAAATAATTCTTTTTTGTGGATATATCCTCCAATTCTAGTGAGTATATTTTGTATTGATTTGGATCTGCAAGCTTAAAACTATTACAAAGAAAACTTAATAAATGAAAAAACGCAAGTTTCAAGTCGTTTTTTTAATTTTTCGAATTTTAGATGACCAGCAATTCTTAAGGTAAACACTTTTCAACGTAAAACTTTGCACGTCATATCCTTCAAGTATAGTCATCCAAACCCTGTACAACGTTTTTTTCACAGTTATATTAGTTTTTTGTTTTTATATACATCGAGATTATTTTTATGTTATTTTAAATTTATAACGAGCTTTCAACCTCCGTATATTTACAAAAATAAAGCAAATCAAACATATTAGCTAGGTTGATACTAGTATTTCGATCTGGCTAAAGATCTCATCAGAACCCGAAGTTTTAGAAAAGCTAGAGCCTATATAATAGGCAGAACTTTAACAAAAAACCTATTAATAATCAATGTTGCTCCATTCTTGTCTTCTTAGTAATCAACCACGTGGTTAGGTCTTTTCCTAACAAGCATCATGACGTTACTAAACTTTGAAGACCAAAAATGTTCTATTTATATAAAAAATTTTTAGTGTGTACTCTGGCTCAAGTAATATTTTTTACAGTTATATTAGTTTTTTGTTTTTATATACATCGAGATTATTTTTATGTTATTTTAAATTTATAACGAGCTTTCAACCTCCGTATATTTACAAAAATAAAGCAAATCAAACATATTAGCTAGGTTGATACTAGTATTTCGATCTGGCTAAAGATCTCATCAGAACCCGAAGTTTTAGAAAAGCTAGAGCCTATATAATAGGCAGAACTTTAACAAAAAACCTATTAATAATCAATGTTGCTCCATTCTTGTCTTCTTAGTAATCAACCACGTGGTTAGGTCTTTTCCTAACAAGCATCATGACGTTACTAAACTTTGAAGACCAAAAATGTTCTATTTATATAAAAAATTTTTAGTGTGTACTCTGGCTCAAGTAATATTTTTTACAGTTATATTAGTTTTTTGTTTTTATATACATCGAGATTATTTTTATGTTATTTTAAATTTATAACGAGCTTTCAACCTCCGTATATTTACAAAAATAAAGCAAATCAAACATATTAGCTAGGTTGATACTAGTATTTCGATCTGGCTAAAGATCTCATCAGAACCCGAAGTTTTAGAAAAGCTAGAGCCTATATAATAGGCAGAACTTTAACAAAAAACCTATTAATAATCAATGTTGCTCCATTCTTGTCTTCTTAGTAATCAACCACGTGGTTAGGTCTTTTCCTAACAAGCATCATGACGTTACTAAACTTTGAAGACCAAAAATGTTCTATTTATATTCACAAAACTTAACGAAATAAGAGCCATAGTATGTCGGTTTCAGCAGGTGCTCAAACAATTTGAAATAGCCGATATGTCTTAAGTGATTCTTTTAGTTAATTGCAAAATGAATTTCAGAGAAATTAAGTATGGGTTTTTTGAAATATTTTTTAATTTCGTTATCCTTTCACGAAAAAAATTATTTTTGTGCAACTCTGTTAGAGAAAGACGATTTGATCTTTAAAATGACAGCTAATTATTAATTTAATGATGACGCGCTAAAAAGTTATGATGATTCAAATATTGTATATTTCTTACACATCTGCTGAAACTCCGCTACTTTGAGCACCGATTTAACTCGAACTATAAAGCATTTTGAAAAAAGAAAAATTACGTAAACTCCATATGTGCTAGGTGAATGTTTATACCAACTTGGCGAATTTACCCCATAGGTGGGTCAGTTTAGCGGATTTGAGTTTTTTTTGGAAAGCTTAAAAAAACAAAATTATGGAATAACGATAATTTATTACTTAAACATACAAATTAAAGTTAAAATGTAAAATTTTAGACGAAAAATAATTTTTCCAAAAAAATGGTTGGTTGAGGAACGATAGCGCTTTAAAAAAAGCGGCGAATGCTCCACTTTCTAGTCTACTACGTTGAAACTTTAATTTCGATCTGCAACTTCTAAACAAAACTTATTCTGAAATTTTTTTGGCAGACCATATTTAATTTGACAAATGCATATTTTAAGGGTTTTGTAGCTCACGAATTCCAATTTTTTTTTGATTTTACACTGCCGTTGCTTTAAAGAAACATCTACATTTAAGGTGCGATAATTTTCGATATGAGAGAGATATAACAACACAATAAAAAGCGTGTGAAAATTTGTGGTCTTTTCTATAAAATAACTTCAAATAAATGTTAACACCATTGTTCAGGGGTTGTAATATAATTATTTAAAAAATACAGTTTTTAAAATTTTTTATAGCACTTTTTTGAAAAATAACCAATTTATAGAAAGAATACCTGTCTTAGGGAAGTTTTACACTGTTTTGGTAAAGAATGTATGGGAAAATTTTTCGAATAATAAAAATGTGTTGTGCAATATGTACAAGGGTTTCCCTTAAAAATAAATTAGTCATTACTTCCCCAGTCTTATTACCAATGATCCCATATGGAATAAATAATTTTTTTTTGGAAAAAGTTTACCCTTGCCCATATGGTCCATAATAATGGTCATACAAAAAAGTTGCTGCATTTTTATCAAACTCATGGGTCATTTTGGATGTCTGGCTAAAGTGGGTTAATGATATCCGATGAATTCAGAATTCCATATCTGATTAACTTTGAGTATTTTAAATAAATAATCAAATAAAAAAATAAATTTTTTCGAAATTTCGAATTTTTTGAATTTTTAACAATAATGCACTGTTTTTTTTTTTGCAAAGTGGGCTATTTTCGGTCGTCTTGCGGCACTATTTAACGTATTCCAAAAAAATTTAAAAATTTGATTTCTTTCATCCTAATTAGGAACCATTTGCAATAAAACTGGGGGGTGTAATGAACGAAAATCGAAAATTCGTCATGTTAAGGGACATCCAAGTATGTACATTTTATGTTAAATTTTATAAAAAATCGAATTAAGAAATTTCCTTGTACAAACTTTAATATTCGGAAAATTACTGCATATTCCTTTTTTGTGTAAAAATAACAAAATAATTTTGAAAATCTACTCTCCAGTGTTGTTAGATTAAAGTTGTCTAAAACACCAATATTTTTAAAAAATTCTCAAAAATCGTGAGAATCCGATAGATCAAATTGTGTACAATTAATACTATAATTAATATGCACATATTTTTCAATTGTTTGAGATAGGCGTGGTAGAGAAGATTAAGCATACTTTTCTAAAAATCATAACTACATTGTAAATTTTTTATTGAATTAGACTGCGCAGTTTCTGGTAACACAACCTTCATCAGTAATACTTTTTGACAAAACTGTAATTATTTGTTATGGTTTTTATTGTTTGATTGCATCTATATGAAAAGTTTATTTTTTAAATGCAATCCTGACCGTGGCTTGAACCTGCTTTCTTTGCCACATGCACTTCGCACTACACTTTAGACAGAGGCTCTAACCAATTGATCTAATGTAGGTCGATTTTTGCTGTGGCTTAAAACCAGTTTCAATTACACGGGGTCGATTTTACATTTAATTGTAATTGCAGAAGATAGCTAAGACAAACACCACAAAAATTCACAATTGTTAGAAAATCATATGTAATCTAATTTCCACTATTTCCCACATTTTGTGAGTTGGCGCAACTATGATGTATTTTTTGTACATACGGTAGTTTGGCTATTCACGTAGTTGGGGAAGAGTTGCCAGGGAGCAAATTTTTGATATATTTTATTGGGAATTTTTGAATTTATTCATCGTCTTCTTAGACAGTGTGCAATTAATACTATAATTAATATGCACATATTTTTCAATTGTTTGAGATAGGCGTGGTAGAGAAGATTAAGCATACTTTTCTAAAAATCATAACTACATTGTAAATTTTTTATTTAATTAGACTGCGCAGTTTCTGGTAACACAACCTTCATCAAATTGTGTATTAACGTTTGATAGATATTTGCTTCAGTCAGCAATAAATAAAAAATTATAATTAAAAAAAATCTTAGCCCCTACATACAAAACGTCAACATTTTAATTTAAATTGCGACAAAATTTCGCCTTTCTACCAAATTTCGTCAACAAATATTTCCAAGGCGTAGATGGGTTAATGTGTATTCATGTTGATATGCTATTTCTTTATTTTTTAATTCAAGACTACAAATATAGATCTGCCAACGAAAACAAAAATTACACGCCTTCAAACATATTTTTAGCAAAAAGTGAGTATTTTAGCGCTCTTTGGTGCATTCCATTTTTTCCACCGTGACCTTGAGGATATTTTTGTGGAAATAATCTCCACAAATTCTATTTAGATCGAACCAGTAGTTTAGACGTAAGTAATTGTTGTGTGCTACATTGTCAGTTTTTCCCACTGTCCACCATAAACATGAAAACTACAATCAAAAAGACAAAAACAACGAAAATGAAAACACACAAAACATTATAGTTCGTGACAATTTTTGTGGCAAGAATCATTGTAACAACTGCAATAATTTTTACTCTTTTTTTCTAGAAAAAAATAACACATTTCATGCAAAAATTGTCAAAGTAAATCATTTATATATATATTTTTTTTTTAAACTTTAAATAAAACTAGCAACAACATTTAACAAGAAATAATAAAAAAAACCATTTTAAGGTAAACAAACTTAGGAACAAACCTTGCCTTTCCCACCCCCTATCACCTTCTTTCTATATGTTAAACAAAAAAAAAAAAAAAAAAACAACAACAACCAGTATGAGTCAGAGTTAAATGTTGAATTGTTAACAAAAGTGTATGTTTGTATGTTTTGGTACTATGTCCCAAAAACGATCAATTTGAATTACTAGAAAAACTAAAAAAAGCATTTATTTAACAAAAACCCAGTGTTGTCTATACTTTGACTTTTTTAAGATTTCAACTTGTAAATTCCGAGTACTGGGTTCTACAATAGACTGGATCGTTTTGCAAAAACTTTCCCTGATCGAAACGTAATATCCCGCTTTAGTACACATAACAGAATCTATGAAGTAAAATTTGGTCTCGATCGGATGATCGGAAGTTAAGTTAAATTAATACTTTGAAAATTTTTCATATATTATATTAGACCCAATATGTTTAACCAAAAATATAACTTATACAAAAAAAATAAAAACAAAAGTTTATTTTTCTACCCCTTCTACATTGGTTCTCTGAAGATTTTCGGTGACGCGAAATAAAACATGTAAGGACCTGTCAGTAGATAAAGTCTGCTTTTAATTAGCGGATGAAGAAAATTTTTTAATTAATAAATAAACATTGTACGGGTTTTTGTTTAACAAAAAACAAATGATCTTGAACTTGAATAATCTTGCTCACATCATAAATTCTAATACTATAATTTATAAGATATTGTGTCTTGTTGTATTAGAAAATCAATTTAATAAATACAAATACAAATACAATAAAAAAATTATTATTTAATATTATTTAATTTCTGTTGGGTCTTATTTCATTGGGAGTTGTTTCGTTTTTGTTGGGACTTATTATTTAATTATGAAATAACTCCCAAATATTGGGACTTATTTCATTATCTCTTTGGGAGTTATTTCACTTTTTAAAATTGGGAGTTATTTAATTTTTGTTGGGACTTACTTCATTGTGACTTATTTAATTTGGAAGCTATTTCGATACAAGGTGACACCTTGTTTCTTTAATGGTTAGGTTTAGAGGTCGACCGTATATTCACAAGACCATATTAAGTCCCAAAGTGTACTTTTAATGGTACTTTTGAATGTGGCAAGTTTTCTTTTTAAGATTTACTAGTCAAATCTTAGAAATATGTTTTAAAAAACCGCTATAATAACATTATTGCACACATGAAGAGTAACTACTTATATGAAACATAAGTATAGCACAACAGACCAACAACATACAAGTACAATCCATGCTTAAAACAGGGATTATAACTATGTATATACACTCATAGAAATGAACAGTTAAAAATAGATGAAAAACAAAACTAAACATTTAACATTTTTTAATAAGTTTTTTTGTTTACTATTATTTAGCAAATGCTTTTGCTGATTTTATCAGATATTTTTTTTACTTTCAATTAACTTAAAGTTAACTTAAATTTAACTAAATATTTGTAAATTTAACATATTTATTTTTACTATTCTTATATAACTAATATTTTGTAAAAAAATCTGCAAATTTTAAAATTTTTTCTGCAAGTTCATTTTTAACTAATTTTTATTAGGTTTTTTTTATTATTTTTACAGGTTTAATTCAATGAGTGTATGTATGCATGTTTGTACCGATATTATAAATGTTTGCAAAACTGCATCATAAAACCCTTTTCAATGGGTTACCAGCGGGGTTTTTGCTTTCCCAACTTTTTCATTTCGCGGGAGGACGGGAATATTTTTCGAATTTTCCGGGATCCCGATTAATACAAATGATTTCAATTGTATAAAAGGTCCGCCAAATAACTTTTTTTTTTTTTGAAAATGCTATAAAAAAACTACTGAATATTTTCTCAAATTTCTTTTTTTATTTGAAAGTACAATCCTTCCGGTTAATAATGGAAAATAATTTCATTCAAATGGCTGCCTCGGCTGGCCATGCAGTATGAGCTTCATCTGAAAAGAAGATTTTTTTGGCAAAATCGGCACCGAAAAAAAAAACGTTAGATGGCGGACCATTAGTTTTTTATTATAAAAATAAAAATGAAGAATTAGTTTTTTATTATAAAAATAAATTTATTAACCCTAAAAGGCCCATAAACTGCAAAATTTTCTATTATTATTTTTTATTGGGATTAAGAAATTGAGGTCGTATATTTTAAAAAGGGCAGGTCCTTTCTGATAACACCTTACAAAACACATATTACCTCCTAATACACATTTTCTGATTACTAATTGATTACGTTTACAAACAATCTAAAAGTAATCAAGATTTCTTGAGATAACCGACTACTTCAAGATCATGTATGGATGAAAATAGGACTAAAGAAAGAAAAAAAAAATTATCCACGACTTTTTGGCGGCATATTTTTTTCGCAAATTAAAAAAAGAATATGCCGCCAAAAAGCCGTGAAGCATTTTTTTTTTCTTTCTTTAGTCCTATTTTCATCCATACATGATCTATAAACTAAATCCGCTATCATATTACAGTTACCACACAATTGCATTTATATATATTCCAGAGCACCGTGTAAAATGCATCTAATTTGCAAAAATCTAAATTATTTACATACAAAGATGATGTACTTGGCAAAAGAAAAAATTTGATACCATATTGCCCTATTAAAAACGAAGAGTTACCACCCCATTGCATTTTTGTCAAAACACGAATTTCAAAAAAATCTGAGACCCGTATTTAATTAAATTGACTAAAGATTAAAATATGTTAATTTGGCATTTTTATTACAAACAACCCCGAACAAATAATTCAAAAAGTGTTTTTTTTTACAGAATATCCTTAAAAAAAGGACATGGATGATCGTCCTTGGACAAATTGTATATACAGTTGGACGCGCCTTAAAAAACCTTTCTCATGATACCCATATTGTATATGTTGGTAAGGAAACAGATTTTCAAATTAAGAAAACATGCAAAAATAGACACATTTTCAAAATGGTCCAGGTCACGAGAGGTCAAAGCTGGAGCCGAAATATTTTAAATGTCATCTTAAAAAAGTGCAAGGTTCATTTTTATTAGGGTACATCGAGCACTTTTTTTCGTGAGTCGCTCTAATGTATATTAGAGCGACTCAAGTTGTATGGAAGCGAAATTCGTGCAAGGTGTACCCCCCTCAAAATGAACATTGGTATTTTTTATGATGACATCTAAAATATTTCGGCTCTAGCTTTGACCTCTCGTGAGCTGCACCATTTTGAAAAAGGGTCCATTTTTGCATGTTTTGTTAACTTTATAATCTGTTTCCTTACCAACATTTACAATATGGGTATCATAAGAAAGGTTTTTTTAAGGCGCGTCCAACTGTATATGGGCTATTTAAAATTTTTTGAGCACCTGCTGAAACCGACATACTATGGCTCTTATTTCGTTAAGTTTTATGAATTGAAAAAAACGTTGTACAGGGTTTGGATGACTATACTTGAAGCATATGACGTGCAAAGTTTTACATTGAAAAGTCTTCACCTTAAGAATTGGTGGTCATCTAAAATTCGAAAAATTAAGAAATCGACTTGAAACTTGCAAGAGTTTTTTCATTCATTCCGTTTTCTCTGTAATAGTTTTTAGCTTTCAGATCCAAACCAATACAAACAAACTATTGTCACTAGACTTGGAGGATATATCCACAAAATAAAATTTTTTGATATCGCTGCTGGGTGAAAAGTTGCATGGTGGTTTACAAGTGAAACCAAAATTTTCCGAATTTTGAACTTTTTGAAGATTTTTAATAGGGTTTTTGCGCCGTTTAATTAAAATGTGTTTTAAGCGCAGAATTAATAAAATGGCGTAATTTTATAAAGTTTGAGGTATATCAAGTTGGTGTCAGCGCACCAATAACGTTCCACGGACACCACAAACTTAAAAGAAATTAGCGTAGATTTTTTGAAAATGTAACTTTTTTGCGTCTGACAATCTGAATTGTCTTTTTAGTTGGCTAGTGTATTGCGTGATGGGAGTAACTTCGTAAAGTGCACCTCCGAGGCGAAAACGCACTTTAAAATTTTTAAACGCAAAAATTTTATGAACTTTTGAAAATTTTTGCAAAAAAACAATTTTTTTTAAGCTGTTTTTTTATATCAAAACATGGCATGGGAATATGTTTTGGTTTCTAAATAGATTCTTCGCGACGGACTAAACTTAAGCTAACTAAACTGTGACAACTAAAGCGCTGTATCAATTCCGCTCAAACGTACATCGAATGGAAGACTTTACTGATCTTGATACTAAAATCGAAAACGCACCAAAAAATTTTAAGGATTTAAAATTTTATGGAGGAAACAAAATGTTTCTAACCTTAAAAAGCATCCTTGTATAAAATATTTGATTTTAAAAATTT
This sequence comes from Delia radicum, assembly GCA_021234595.1. Classification (NCBI taxonomy): domain Eukaryota; kingdom Metazoa; phylum Arthropoda; class Insecta; order Diptera; family Anthomyiidae; genus Delia; species Delia radicum. The sequence continues at coordinate 141,925,324 of CM037853.1, read as the reverse complement.
AAAGGAATTATTTTTGAATTCGGGTTAATAAGTAACCCAGAATCCCAACAAGTATTTTATAATCGGTCCAATATTAATATTTGCAAAAAAAAACGCGTTTTTTTTTGAACCCCTAGAAAGTAAGACTATATTTTTAAACAATATTCACGAGGGCCACCTTAACAAATTTCAACAAAACAATTAAAACATACTACCGCGAAAACCGCCAAATTACCGCCGATGCAATGACATCTTAAAGAACTTGCTTTATTATAAAAACTCTATGATCATAATAGCCTTTTCTGAATGCTTCTAAGAATAAATATTTGAGTTTCAATTTAGTTTATTTTATTTATGTGCGTGAACAAATTAACCGGAAAAAGACGCGAATATCGCCAATCTGAAAAAATAAAAATCAAAAAAAAAAAAAAAACAAACAAATCGCAAATTGGTGTAAGAAAGTCAGTACCGAGTACCTAGGTTTTAAATAACAATAATAATAATAATAAAAACAATGCCATCAAAACAAAAAATTGCGGATTAAAAAAATTGAAAACGGCTTAGAATTTATCACTGGAACCCAAGATTTAACTAACGAAACGTTAGTTACAACTTCCAATTTGCAGAACAATTTTACAAATTTTCAAAGGTAAAAATCAAAATAGCAAAAAATCATGAGTGGTAAAGTTTAAATGGTTATATCTCTTAAACCATTAGCGATAGGCAAATAGTTTTTTTCCAAAATATTACAAATTATGTCTTATACTAGGCGTAATTTTGTAAAATTTTTAACAATTTTTAACAATTTTAAATAAATTTTTATATTTTTTTTTCAGTGTATTTTAAAAAGTATTGAAGCTTTTACAAATATTTTAGTGTGCTAAGAAAGCCCTTAAGGGGTATTATCCACACGCGTTATCCTTTTTCAATTTTAACAAAAACTATAATTTTAATATTTTTTTTTTAATTTTGAACTTAAAACCGCCGTAAAATTTGCGCCGCTTAATAAAAATGATTAACGCGAACGGATTTCACACGCTAAAATATCGGCTTATACACACACAAATCGACATTAATGTCAGACAAAAAAAAAAAACTTAAAAAAAAATGTATAGGTGCTGTAAATTTTTGAAGTTGCCCATATACAATTTGTCTAAGAACGATCATCCATGTCTTTTTTTAAGGATATTCTGTAAAAAAAAACGGTTTTTGAATTTTTTGTTCGGGGTTGTTTGTAATAAAAATGCCAAATTAACATATTTTACTCTTTAGTCGATTTAATTAAATACGGGTCTCAGCTTTTTTTGAAATTCGTGCTAGTTTGCGTTTTGACAAAAATGCAATGGGGTGGCAACTCTTCGTTTTAAATAGGGCAATATGGGTATCAAATTTTTTCTTTTGCCAAGTACATCATCTTTGTATGTAAATAATTTAGATTTTTGCAAATTAGATGCATTTTACACGGTGCTCTGGAATATATATAAATGCAATTTTGTGGTAACTGTAATATGATAGCGGATTTAGTTTCTAGATCATGTATGGATGAAAATAGGACTAAAGAAAGAAAAAAAAAATGCTCCTCGAGTTTTTGGCGGCATATTTTTTTCGCAAATTAAAAAAGAATATGCCGCCAAAAAGTCGTGGATCATTTTTTTTTCTTTTTGATGGAAGAAGAAATATTTGATGGAAAAGTAAATAGTTTACATTGTAAAGTAAAGTATTTAAAAAAAAAAAAACATTTTAAAATTAACATATTATACTAATATATGAGCTTATATGTCATCCTTTTTCGCTATGCTGTCTCTTTGCATTTTTCCATTTACCGCACCGTCTTTTACCATTTTACACGAAATAATTGTTCAGATATGTCTCTTTACTTATGCACAAAAATGCTTGAATTGAATGATAAATTGTGTAAAAATAGTAAAATCAATGGTCAGTAGTCTTATTTTCGATTTTAGGGGTCAATTTGGTAGCGCTGTGCAATATAAAGGAATCAGAAAATGATGTTTTAGTATTTTTAATATTATATATAATTCCGTAAATGAATGACAAAAAAAATTCTCGGGAAATTCAGCACAAAATTCCTGGGATATCACATTAATAAAAGAGCAGAACAAAAACTCTACTTACCAGCTATCAAGTCCAAATCCCATATTCCAGTAATGTATGTTTGGTTTATAAGTCAGTTTTCCTTTTTTGTTTGGTATTTTGTTGTTGGCTCGAATTGTTTGTTGTTGGTTTGTTGTTACTATTTTAACAACTTTTGATAAAATCTTGTGACACGATCTTTTGGCCCAAACCAGGCGCCAGTAACCCACTTTAATAGATTTTATTTTGTTTATTTGTTTTTATGTTTTTTGTTTATTTTTCCTCTATTTATTTTATTAAAATTGTTAGAAACAAAAAGGGAGTTTCTCTTTTTTTTTGTTGCAGTTATTGCTAAATACATGACAAAAATGTAACTAATTTCTTTTAATCTATTTTAATTTGGTTTTGCAAATTGGCCCATCAAAACTGTTTATTAACTATTTTGATATTTTCAAAATAATTCAATATGACAATAAATTCTTTTCGATTATATACTTTTAAAAGGATGTTTGTAATTAAAAATTTGAATTGTTAATATATAAATATTAAAAGCAACATCCTACAAGTTGCCCAAAATTTTAATATATTGAACAGAGTTTAAACGTTATACACACAACATTAATTGGCATTATTAATGATCCATTAATTGCGTCCATCAGCAAAACTCCTCCCAAAACTAATACCCGCTAATAACTTGTCTGTTATCATGTTTAGTAAATATATATGAAAAACTTTAAAAATTTACGACACTTTGAGCCATTTTCTAAATTTTTTTTTTATTTGACATGTATATTAAATAATGCTAAATTCATCAGCGTTTATTTTTTATCTTTAACGACCAAAGAATTATAGAGGTATTCATTTTACAGCTAATTAAAAATATTAAAACTACAGTTTTAGCTAAATTTCAATTAAAGTTACTTCAATTTACACCTTTCAAATTTCACCGGCAAAAAAATAAAAATTCTCCCAACAAATTTTTTGTTGTCATACGTTAAAACTAGAGTTTGGGGTTCGGTAATATCCAGGCGAAATTTCCGCGGAATTCCCAGATTAAGTTCGGCGGGAATTACAGGAACATTTTTCAAAAGTCTCGGGAAAACGGTAAAAGTAAAAAAATTATTTTGTATACCAATTTTATTAAAAAACGATTTTGAACTAACAATTTGTTATGTAATCGAAATTGATTCATACTTTTTAACTTTTTTTGTAATTCAAGTAAAAAATCTAGAAAAAATTCGAAAATATTGTGAACTTTTATTTTTAAACAATTTGAATAATATCTTAAGAGTATTAAGATATTTTTAGATCTTTAGGTTTTTATTTTAAAAATGTTTTTTAATCGAATGTTCTTAATAGTAATAACAAATAATCCCAGGTTTTTATTATTTAGAAAGGAAAAATTCAGCTATATGATTTGTGTATATTTTGTTATTGTAACAAAACTAAAATATTAGGGTAATAACTCTTTTGTTGCGAAAAAGTTACAGGGTACAGCCCTATGGACAATATTGTACTTATAACAAATCGCTTGTTTTTAAGTCATTCGGAAAAAAACCTTCCGTCCGCACATTATTTCATATTTTAAATACTATAATACAATGTACATGTGTGTGCTGAAATAGCGGAAAATATTTTGTATGGATTGTGCACGCCTTCAATTAGGTAGCGGAAGCGGTTGTAGATATCCCAACATATACCTAATTTATTGGGAAAGTCTCTTCCAATCCCCGCTTTATATGTAGGCAGCGTTCAAAAAATGTAAAAAATAAAATAAAATTTTTGAAAATTTTTAACTTATTTTTTGGGAATTGTGTAATTGCTTACAGCAAATCATAAGTTCGGACATAAATTTCACAATGTTGACTTGGAAGTCCATATAAATCCAAAAAATTAATTAATTGTGTCTATTAATAAATAAGTCCGTGAATAAAACACAGTTTTTTTTGCAAAAAATAATTAATTTTTCAACATAATCTCCTTTTAGCTCAATACACTTAGTCCAACGTTTCACCAATTTGTGTATCCCTTCCAAAAAATAGGATTTTTCGAAGTACATATAAAAGGCATTTGTTTGATCAATAATTTCATCGTTGGAGCTAAATCTCTTTCCACCGAACCATTTCTTTAGGTTTGGAAATAGGAAATATTCACTGGGGGCTAAATCCGGAGAATATGGCGGATGAGGTACCAATTAGTAGCCAATTCATGGAATTTTTGCCGTTGAGACTACACACGTGTGTACCCGTGCATCATCTTGATGAAAAAGAACTTTTTTCTTGGCCATATGGGGTCGTTTTTTTTTTTTTTTAATCCTCGTTAAATTGGTGCAATAAGTTGGCACAATATTTGCCGTTTATTGTTTTTCCCTTTTGAAGGGAAAAACAACGGCTGGGGGGAAAAGTATATACAAATCAAAAATTTTTTAACACAACTGGATTTTACATAAAAATACCTTTCAGAATAATATGCACACTTTATACATATATTCAAAAAGAAAATATGTATCTGGAGGAAAGGACTGTTGGTGATTTTTGGGGGGAAAATCGCAAACATTTTATTTTGTCATAATTCCTATTTTAATTGAATGTAGTTTTTGAGTGGAACAATATATTGCATTCATTCAAGAATTTAAATAGTTAAAGAACTAATATTTGCACTGACTTCGTTCCGTTATTCGCAAAAAACTGGACCTGAGTCGGACCAAATCTGGAATTTAACATTTTAAAATATGAATATCTCCCACACATGTAAGAGTTTGTTAGTCTCTACTAGCAGGTTACAAATATGTTATTTTTTTTTAAAATTTGATGAAAAACAAAAAAATGGCGGCCACACAAAATTTTATATGCAAAAAGTTCCCTATTTTGGGTGGTCATATTGCCACCCCCTGGGGATTTCGAACGTTCGAAATTGAAACTTCAGCCCGGTATTACGTAACTTATGCATGTTCCAAATTTAATTGTAATCGGACTATTAAGTAAGAAATCGCAGCATTATTTCCAATATTGCTTAATTTATCCCATTGTGCAACAGTCAAAATTAGTGAACCAAGTTACCAAGTAATAGCGAAAGACGAGTCGAGTTTATTTTTATTATCTTATTTACGTCATACAAAAATAACAAGTGTTTATTAATTTTTTGGAATGTTAAACACGAATATGTAAAAATATTTAAAATCGCTTTTGTAGTAAATCGAGTTTTCATTGTAGTCCAAAAATATATCTTTTATACGATATTAAAGGATTAGAAAAATTTAATGAACGGATAGAAAAATTTAGAGACCAGATTTGGAATCACGATGCAAAATCTATAAAAATTCTTTTTATAAATCAAACCGAACAAAAATTGCTTAAATTTCTATACGAGCAAATAGTAAAAAACCCAAAACTCCGTCGAAAGTCTGTATTTCTAAAAGTAATTTAGGTAGATATTTCTGAAATCATGCAACTACCATGCCCACCTGTCATACAAATGAAAAAAAATTATCATTACATTTTTATCGTAAATAAAAACTAACAGTTCTAAATGCCAGTTTAACTCTGAAATGATTGTATATTTAACCCTTTGACACACGAATGGTAATGGCTAGCAATTCTCTTACCAAAATTTGTAGATACATAGATCTATGCCAAAGTATTTTTTTTTATGGATTTATCTCTTTGAAGCACCCACTAGCGGATATATTTTGAAACAGATCTCAAATAAATCTGGAGAAATCAATTTTACAAGCCAATTCAGTGTTAGCTTTAAAAATGCTTGACTCGATCCATTTGATGTTAAAATCTCGACAAATTCGTTTAATAAAAGATTCAATTTAATCTTAATTAATGTATTTATTTCGTCGATCTAGTACTTATATGTCCTAAAATATTTTTTAGTACCCAAACATCAAAAATTTGTGACAGTAACATTATTAAGTAAAATATGAAAGTTGTAGCAGAATTTTATTATAGATCCTTTAAAAATATAGATTACCGGTTGCAATAGTAATGGGTGGACAGTGTCAAAAACATTCGTAAAATGCATAAAAATTTGTTCATTTTACAAAATATTTCGTAGTTTCAACATTTTTTTTTTATAACTAGAATGGAGTGTATAAATAAAGATTTGAATTTCATAATAAATTTTAATTCGTTTAACAGAAGTCAAAATTTAATAATTAACGAAAATAACATTGTTAAAAAATTTAAGACCCTGTTAAAAATCGACATATATATGGATCCATATATGAGCACACATGAATCATACATGTCAACATGAATCCATACATGATTCATATGTGTTCCTAAATGAATACATGTTCATTTGAGGAATCATATATGTTCATGTGTGTGAATTAGCGCAAATTGACAATTAAATTGAAAATAAACAAAATTTTTTTATACAAACAAATTCTTTTTCGTCAAAAAGAAACTTTTATTTTCAAAATTAATAAACCCAGTAAAAATTGCATTGCCAAAGAATGCTTCTCATTTTCTGAATTTTCATTGATAAATTAAACATCATTCTGTTGTAGAAAGGATACTGTTGCAAAACATTTTTCAAGGAATATTATATACCTAAATAACTTCTAAAGAAGTTACTTAGGTAGAACCACTTACAAAAAATCATATTTAGAAAGCTTCCAATGGCAATGTAATGTTAAATTTCTCGATGATATGACAAATTAGAAGACAAACATTGTCTCTCAAAATGCCGTTATTTGACCGAAAAAGGAAGAAATTCGATGAGAATTCTCTGAATGATATCAATGAATTTCTACAATACATTTGATTTATAAAATGTTACTGGAACTCGACCATTGAAACTTTTATTAAATTAATGCAGCTTTTCATAAAATTTAATGAAAAAATTCATTTTATTTATTAAAAATTTCATACGACTAATAAAAAAGATTCACTAAAATTTGTTTCATTGAATCTATAAAGCTTTTATATAAAGTTTAAGAAAATTTTCATTCCCATTGTGAAGAAAGCTTCAGCAGTTAGTAAACAAGTTTCAAATTTCACTCGTCCAAGAAATTCTCTCTGTGTAACTGTTTGTTTTTAGAAGATTTTCATTATAAGGAAAAAGTACATACATTTCTAATAAATAAAAATATCTGTCCCTTTTCCCCTACGCTACTATTTTTAAAGCAAAAAAAGCTACATGCACGGATTTCCCCATAATTCTGGTAAAACTGAGTCATATATACAGTAAAAAATATCTTTTGGATGACAGGTTAATTTTGTGAGATTGCTTTTAAATAAGTTTTAACCTCATCATATACGTTTTTGGTATCTCCGAAAAAGAAATTTCCTCAAGTTTATTACAAAACTAAAAATACAGGCAGATCAAACCACAGGCAGATCAGAATTTTAAAAGTTTGAATAATAAGAAAAATTAAAATTTGGTTGTTATATTAATTTTTTATTAAGCTGTGAAATTTTTGTTAATTAACGCATCGCTATGAAATTTTTAATTAGAAATTTCGGCTGATATGTCCACATTTTATATAGAGATCAGGTTGGACTAATACCAGGTTATTTTAAGATATGTTTATGAAGATATATGTGGCTTTATTTTCCTAATCCGGGACATTTTTTTACATTGATATCACTTTACTTTGATATTTCCTCAAAGTATAAATACTTTGTATGTTTATAAATAAACTAAATTTCGGAGGTAAGGATTTTTTGCAATTTTCAATTTTAAACAGGTGATGTTTTTAACCAATCTAGATCTTGCATTTAGCTTTTCTTTAGTGTATTAATAAATTCTTTTTTAAGTTGCAAACAAATTTTCAAATAATTTGGCCCATCTTTGGGGCAAGAGTTTGCAAACAACCGCCTAAAATTCAAAAAAAATATTTTCAATATTAAACAACTCAGAAAGTAAATAAAATAGACCATATATATATAATCCAAAAATATATATAAGTCAAAAATAAATGATTTAGTCCGAATTGCTGATCCAGTTGGATTAAAAATCAACATAGGCAAGACAAGGTATATGAGCAACAAACAGGAAGAACAATCATTTAATGTAGCAGGGCAACCCATCGAATCAACCCATGAATTCACCTACCTGGGAAGCCAAATAACAGCCGATGGCGGAGCACGTACTGACATTCTACAAAGAATTAAAAAGGCTAAAGGGGCTTTTGCAGCATTGTATAACATTTGGCGCTCCAATTCTATGTCTGCAAGCACCAAAATCCGTCTATTTAGCACAAACGTAAAATCTGTACTGCTTTACGGTTGTGAAACTTGGCTGTCTTCAACAGAAATGAACAACAAGTTGCAATGCTTCGTAAACAGATGCCTCCGATATATTCTTCGAATATGGTGGCCTAACAACTGGATCTCTAACGAAGAGCTATACCGCAGATGCAAACAAAAACGAATAGAATTCGAAATCACAGAACGAAGATGGAAACGGCTAGGCCACACATTGCGCAAACCTACTGACGACATAGGGCAAGAAGTACTCGAGTGGAACCCCCAAGGCCAAAGAAGGCGAGGAAAACCAAGGGGAAGTTGGCGACGCAGCTTGTTAGAAGAACTAAGACAATATGACCAACAGCTCTCATGGCCACAACTAAGGACAATGGCACAGAACAGACAATAATGGAGAAACTTTGTAATGGCACTATGCGCCGATAATTTGGCGTAAAAGCATTTAATAATAATATATATAAGCATGTTTTCTGTTGATATTTGCTAGCAAAATATTAATATGTTACAATATTAAAAATCGGATCACATTTAGCTTTTAGAGTTTTCTTGTACACGAGGTGCCTCACTTTGAACCTGTGAGGCCAGCCTCGAAAACTTAAGCTCACCGGCAAATTGTTTATCATAATGCTCAATTTTGCAATCGAACTACACAGTAAGAAATGGCCGAATTATTCCAAATTTTTTATAAAGAATTGTTGGCCAAAAGTAAATTTGTTATGAGTTTCAAAATCTTTTTTTGATGGCATTATAAAGTAAACTATTTAGAAGTAGGCTGGCACATATTTTCTCCACCAACACCTTTTACCGCTAGTACGCAAGCGTAAAAACAAATTTTATTACTTATTAATTTTTGAGGACAAAAATTATTACAATATTACAGTACTGAAAAATACTATTGTAAAATCTTTTAAAATTTGTGTCAACTAGCAACAGAGCAAATAAATATATAATGTACAAACTAATAATTTAAAGCGCAGATTTACATATTTTTTGATAATTTAAATGAAAAAAAAAATTTTTTTTAAGATAAAAATTTTTTGGACTGCTACTTTGTTTGTATATATTTCCTTACTCGCATATTTTTTCACAGTACATAGGAACTCTTTGTAGGTAAGATTCTTGTGTTCGCTTGATTTACAAGAATTTTTAGTGCTCGTCAAGAATAGCCATGTTTTGTCAAGAGTTTTAAAAACCAACCAAATGACGCCTTAACAAATTCTGTTTAAAATTATTTCAAAGTTTTCTTTATATACAGTTTTGTAAAAAGCAAACACATTTCATTGAAATCACTCTTTTCGATTTATTTTAGTTGTTTGATTATAATAAACTACCAAGATGAAAATAGGATCGTTTTTAAACATATATGATCATCAGGGAAAGGAACTTCATGTACTAAAAAATGGTATTTAATGCGCATATAATATGCATAAAAATCTTAAATTATGCACTAAAACTTAAAAAATAAGCACTTAAATTTTTTGAAATAAATTAATTAATACATTTTAAAGTTATTTTGTATTTTTTCGCACAATTAACACAACATTTTAATTATTTCTATTGAAAAATACGTATTTAAAAACACTAAAACCTGTAAACCCACTTTGCAAAAAAAAAGTTGAAGAAAACACTTAAAATGGCTTGACCAGCTTATTTCCTATTTAGTCTATATGCTCGTTGGTCTAATATAAAATAATATTAATAGTGTTTTTACGAAAAACTTGAAGAAATTCAATAAAAACATGCGAAATAACTAAAAATATGAAATAATAAATACGCAGTTAAAGCAAAACAAGTAACAATATGTATTTAAAGCAAAATATGCAAAAATATGCATTTATAGCCAACTCTACATCAGGTGGCGAGCAACAACTGTTCTCTGTGTTGCCGAGCTCGAAGCCCTTCATCTTTCAACACCTTTCATCTCTCCACTATCGCCTTTCCAAAGAAAGCAACACATTAATTAATAGGAAGCATTTCCTGAGTGTTGCTTCTCTTAAAAAAAAAAAAAAAAAATAAAAAAAAAATATGCAATAACAAATCGAGGCAATTTTAACACAAACTCTTTGATTCGAAAATATATTTTGTTTACCCTGTTATCTGACTTAATGAAAAAACATGAATTTGTATGAACTTACGGTCCATAATGATCATATATATCCAGTTCGAGATCCTCACGAAGCTAAAAAAGTGTGAAATGTCAGCACCCGAAAGATCACTGATATCATGACAGGACGCCGATCCCAATGAGGCCATCCTGCGCCATCCTGACACCCCAACCTCTGCGCGTGCCTGCCAATGAGACAGTGACCTCTTATCACCGCCATCATGTTCGAAAAAATCCCCACTGGAAAGTGATAGGAGCACCCTTATGCGTGATCGGGCAGTCGTCGAGCCATTCCTACACCGAGCTCTTCGAAATATAAACCGAGACCAACCTGCCCGTCGAGCCTCTATCCGTCCGGGTAGAAATTTACGCCACGTGTCCTTGCCGGTGCACCAGCCGCCAATGAATCCCTGGTCGGTATATGGACCGCAAAAAAAGATGCGCATGCAGTTACCGGTGTCCTATTATTCACAGTCAGTGGAAAATTCCCACCCAAAATCGCAGTCACACCTGTTGTCCACCCATTGCGATGTCGATAGTAGCCTTATGGCCGCTATCTGTTTCTCTAGGATATTCATTGGGATAAGATGTAATATGATATCCAATGCACAGAAGCCATTTTCTGTACCCTTCGCAAATACCCGTGGTAGGTCTCGTTAGACAATGCCTGCCACCAAAAAATGACCCCGTGTAAAAGAATAGGGTGAACCACCGCCGTGTACAACCAACGAAAGATTCTGGGGTGCAATCCCCAACTCGTTCCAATATCCCTCCTACAGGAGTGTAGAGCAAACGCAGCCTTTTCGCACTTTCCTGGGCGAAAAGGCAATGACCGCCTGATCCACCCCCAGACTCGATAACACCGCAATTATAGAGTCCGGTTGGATATTATTAAAGGCCCCCTCTATGTCCTAGAAAGCCACCATGATGTACTTCCTTAACTAGATCGACTTGCTATATACATGTTGTAGCGCAGACAGCAGCTTTGGGTTGAAGGAATCCCGCAAATAGGAGTAAATCATCCTTTCCAATGTCTTCAACAGAAATTATGAGAGACTAATATGTTTGAAGTCCCTAGGGGCCTTGTGTGATATTTTCCCGGACTTGGGCATAAAGCCCACCTTCATATCTCTTCACCTTACTAGCACGTATGCTACATCGATACAGCCAGTAACAATTCTCACCAGAAGAGGAACCACCAGGTCAGAGACGTGTTACAGTTCCGCTGAAATAATGCCATCTGGCCCCGGCGACGTATAGCGTTTAAATCGCTTGATAGCCCAGGTGAGCCTAGGCACACTGACTATCCCGAGAGCCGGTCCCAACTACCGAGCGCAATCCGCCCTCTGTCCCATTATCGCAGAACTGCTGTGGACATGTGTGTCAAGCAGCAGGCCAAGTTAATACGAACTGGACGTTTTCCACACTCCATTGTATTTTATACCTTTAGAAAAGTATGGTTTAGTTCTAGTGGCAAATATCTTTCGGCCTGAATCTTTAGGTACAAAAAGTACTTACATGTACTTAGAAGAGCTCCCCACTGTTCACTGAATGATTTATGTAGGGAAAATCAACTGTAAATGATAATCAAAACAACTGTATTTGCGGTTAAAAAGTACACACTTCATTTGAATTTTAGCTAACTGTATCCGGCAGTTGTTTTTAACTGTTAAAAATCAACTGATAAATGTAGCAAGGACAACTACAAATGCAGTAATTAAATATTAAATATTATTCACGTAAAATAAGAGAATTTTGTTGGACGACAAATAATAAAAATCAAAGAAACTTTTCTTCACAAAATAAACTAAAATGTTCATGAAATAATTCTGTTTTAAAAACACTTTTTTAATAAAATTTCTTCATTGAGTATTTAAAACTATAATATATGATATTTTTCATACAATTTAATGATATATGATATTTTTAATTAACAGTGAATTTTTATTGTTGATCTATAAATTGTGTGTGAGTTGTTGGTTAGTTCGGTTAAAGATCATGAATATTTTTCCATATTAACAGAAAAATTATAATTTTATTTGTGATAATTTACTTTAATTAACAGAAAAAACAATTAGAAAAAAGTTATTTGACACCTGCATGAATGGAGTTAACATTCTAGCCCGCAACGGCCTTCATCAACATTCTTCGTGCCTTAAAGTGTTAAATTGTAAACATCATCTATTTAACTCAACTAGTTAGGTTAAAAACATGCCGTAACTTAGTTTGAGTATGACGAAATTTACTGCGAACTTATTTTCTATAAAGCTATGTTTAGTTGTTAATTATTACCACAGTTGTCAGTTCAACTTAACTAACTTAATGAAATGTTTCAATGAACGAGTTCCAGTGCAATTTCATTTATTCTATGCCGATAATTCTCTTAGTGTATTTAAATAAATATAGTTTCTATTATAAAACCTACTTTGTGGCATTATTTTGTGATGAGTTTTTTTATATCGGCCATTCCACGAAAAATCGGCAAAAATCTGACCTTGGGTTTTCCGATTACAATTAAATTTTGCCTTCAGAAACTTTATCGGACCATTTAAAGATTGGCGTTTTTAATTTTTCCAATTTCGAAAAATCCACGGTTTTATGCGTGATTCGCATAATTCGCATAATTCGCATAATTCGCATAATTCGTGTATTCGTATTTTCTTTAATATCGATCGGATCATCACCATTTAAATTGCATTTTTAATGCAATTTTTTTTAAATGCATTTTTCTAACGTTTGGTCACTCTCGAATTAAAAACACAATGCATATTTGCAAAATATGGAATTTTCACCAAATAGTTGCATAGTCACTTTTTTGGGTTCCGGACTTAACTATTTTTTAATGATTTTTCGAAAAAAGTTTATATCACTTTTACATAGAAAAAACAGTAATTTCTTATTTTTCTGATTTATTAAGATTAAATTAAAAAATTTTTTGTTTTGGCTAGAAAATGCCTAACAATTTCTCATAATGCACTGTGCGTGGTAGGTTACATACTTACATACCAATTTAACATTAACGAATTTTGAAGCAAATATTTTATGTTAAAGTCAATTTACTAATAAGTTTTGTATGATTCTCTACTTGTAGTGATAAAAATCGTGTGACGTTTTCATCAAAAAATTTCATATTTTATGCGTTTGAAGGTTGCATTGAATTGCAAATAGCAGTTTGATTACAGTAATATGATGTGCATTTATTACATTTATTTTAAATATTTACCGTGGGCGGGTGATCAATTACAAGAATTAATTGATTCATAGAGGATTTTGTCAGATTTTATTTCTTTTCATTGTTTGCAGATAAAAGTATAATGCCGCATTTTTTGTTTTCGTAATTGTGACTTAACCATTTAACTTTTCATTTATTTCTTTTAAAATTTTATTTATTTTTTGTTTATTGTTTAAGGTGAATTTCCACATTTTGCATAACGCAGGTCACGACGGAAATCAACGGCCAACAACTTGCAATCTATCAATAATACTTTTTTGTTTACAGTTTATTTTTTTCTTCTTTGGTTTCGAAAATAAAACATATTTCTGTAAAAATGTATGTATAGTAAAAAATGCAAACGGTTTTTTTCGTTAAGTGTTTGCGGTTTAGATTAACTTAAGAAAAATATAAAATATTTAAGCAAACTTTCCTACATATGTACGTTTGGGTGGCATATAATTGCTTCGATTTGTTTTTTATTGTGATAATCTCTAACAGGTAAATTGTTTACAATAATTATAATAATTAAATGAAAAGGTTCTACATTATTGTAATTTAAATATATCAGGGATGAGTTTTAGATTTCAGCAAAGGAATATTCAAAGAATTGCGAGGGTTTCGAGTTAAGTTAGTTAAGCATCCTTTTCCGATGTAACAAATGACATTAAAACTTTTTATATCCTTGTTTTAGCCACAATTCCGCTACAATAAAAATCCAATATCTTGAATATGTAGTGCAGTGTTTTTCAAGAAATATTATTAAAATAACGACATGATATAAGTGCCAACTTAATGTACACGTAGTTACAAGTACAACAAGCACATTTATGTTAAAACCAAAAAAATGGCCTTATTGCCCCACAACGTGTGTCTATAATGTCCGGACTATGTATCTACTTCAAACTATTCCTTGTTGGTTTTAAATATTTTTTTTTGTTATTATAAATGACCGAAGTACTTGGCCATTATTGTGGTTAATATGCTGACGCAATAAAATTTTAACAAAGCCAAAAAACGCAGTTAAATACAATAAAATTAAAAAAAAAAACAAATACTCAAATGTCCACCATCCAACAAGATGTATGTATGGTCCACATATGTCTCTTTCCTCCTTTTCAATAAACAACCTTGTCTTGGTTAAGCAAATTTTCTTTTAACAGTCATTGCCTGACACGAGTCTTTATTCTTTCACTTATTGAACTTATGATTATTACAAATTTTTTTTTTTTCAAAAGTCTGTCTTTTGGAGTGTATTTTTTCCATAAGTATTGTCTGTACTACAATTATAATTATGTAATATAAATTTAAAAATAGTTAAATCATTGTAAAAATAAACATGCATGACTTATTATAAATCCAACTTTACTCCGACTAATAACAGTTGACCAATGCTGGATTGCAAATGAATGTACCAACGATTTATTGACCATAGATTTTAAATAATTTCTATCATCTTTTATTGGTACTTACGTTAAGTAAATATTGTTTGCTAATACCAATTACAGTTTTCTCAAACACATGTCTAAATACAATATTTGAGGATTTATAACTTTGGTTTTATAATTTAAATTTTTTTTCGTTTTCAATTTAATTTTATGAAATTTCACAATATCCCAGTTGGAAATGTCATAAACATTTAAATTTATTTATTTTTATTAGTATTGACTGTTTTTTTGTTTGAACCGATATTTTAGTAAAACTAATAAAATTTGTTATATGTATTATACAAAATATCATGTAAACAAATACAGAGTATATAACAGCATGGACAAATGCGAATTTTGTCCTCTTTAGGTTCCATAACAATGTAAAAAAAAAAACAAAAAAGCCGGATGATAAAATAAAACAAAAAAAAAACTTAAATTAAACACAATTTAAATTAAAATACATTAAAACTTAAGGCCCAACTATATTTATCGAAGTTCAATTGAGGAAATGAGCGAAAAATGTACTTTTTATTCGCCATAGTGAATTCATACACTGATAATAATCCATGCATAAAAATACAAAATAATCGTTACAACAACGAAAACTTTCCTAAAATGAAAAAAATTTCGTTTATTCTGCGAAAGTTTTTGTAGTTTTGAAAATTTTTCGTATTTTTACGCATGGATTATTATCAGTGTATGAATTCACTATGGAGAATAAAAAGTACATTTTTAAAATTGTTATTTTAAAGAAAAAATCGCACTCAAATTAGCTGAAACTTAGTTAGTACTGATTAGAAAACATCCGTTAATCACTTTTTATCTGGATTTTATTAATCAGGATTAGTCACCGACTCCATATTTTTAAGGTATAAAAATAAATGTTATTTTTGAGTTTCAGTCATTTTTTCCCTTAAACGAAAAAGGAAAGTTCTTGAGTTATTGCAAAAATTGAGTAACCACCCTGCGGGAAATTTACCAGTCACTGGTATGGTCACGTGCCTAGAACTTTGTGTGTATGAACCTGTCCTAGTTTCGGTTCTGTTATATGTCATTGGAGGTGGTAATTGCTTCCTTTGTTGCACCTCGTGACGTATCGAGTAGCTTGACGAAAGTAAAATATCACCGTACCGACGGAAATTAATAATCTAGGGGACAAGTTATAAGTAGGTACCCTGCGGGAAATGAAGGGTCGAATGATTAAGTGATGTTTGATTGGGGAGCACGTCTCGCAACTGGTGAAACCAAAATTGTGGTGAACCAAAAAGTGTTAATTTGGGTGAAATCTCCAATCAGATGACTATAGTTATGGTGACAAAACATTCACTGGTTGGTACCAGATATATCACGTTTCTGGAGAAAAAGTAATATAACATCAAAGTGTGTTGAAGCACCTAGGGTCGTTGCAGTTGAAGTTTCTACTGGTCATTAAACTGGTTTAAAACCGCTAGCAGTGGATGGGAACATGGAAATTAGTACCAAAGGATGCAGTTCCTTGACAGCTACCAAGTGGACACAACACTGAAGGAGTTTTTTATGTACCGACTTTGTGACAGTATGAATGAGTTCCTTGACTGCTACCAAGTGGACACAACACTGAAGGAGTTTTTTATGTACCGACTTTGTGACAGTATGAATGAAGACGTAACACTTCACTGGTTTAAAATAACTGAATACGGAACATGTGCTGATTTCTCGCCAAACGTCGCTATCTTAAGGCAAGTGCATTTTTGGAATGCCGACTGGCGATTTTTATGGCGATTTTTCAAGTGAATGGAGAATTTATACATAAAATATCGCTACCAAAAAATCAGAAATATATCAATACGATTTTTTTTGGTTTCGAAATATCTCGTTAAGATATTTTACAAGATTTTTGGTAACGATTTTTTATGTATAAGTAATTTTCGATTTCTAAGAATTTCTTTGGGTACAAAATTGAAACTGAGTATATATTTTATTATCCTTCTTTAGAAGTTATACATTAAATTTGTGCTGAATTGTTGTTCATGAAGTGCTTTCTACAAATGTAGGAACATAAAAATTAGTAGAAATTGTTTGATAATACCAATGTTAACAAATAAAGAAAAAACTTGAAAAAATCTATATTTTGAACATCCGGACTTTTTGTCTAGTTTGTGTACTTTTCCAAATTTAAATTTTTATAATGAATTTAATGTTATAGTTTTGTATTTTGTTTAGACAAAATAAACTAATTTTAAAATTGATTTTTGTTGTGCCTTTTTGAAGGGTTTTTGAACAGGTAGTATGATACGCTTTTTTGTATAAATACAGTGACTGGTTCCGGACGGGCTATTTAGGAACCCGTTCATAATATGACACACGCTGAATAAAAAGTGACAGGTTACTTGCTAATTATTTTTGGCATGCCCGGCGACATGTACCCTCCAGTTAGGATTGCTAGATCGAAATCAGCAAAAAGCTTGACATTCAGATGAAAAAGCTTGATTTTTCTTGACATGAAAATAAAAAAGCTTGATTTTTCTTGACACTTTAAAATTCAGTTAAATTAACAAAAAAAAGTTTTTTTTTTTCATTTAGTTTTAATTTAAACAAATTTGGTACACTTTTCAATATTTTTTCATTGTTTAAGGATATAAGAAGGTCTATCAAGTAAAACAATTCAACATACATTTACGTTAATACGTAAACAATTTTTTTATTAACAAAAACAGGTAACAAAATTACATTTAATTCAGACTTTTCATTACTAAACTCATTTAAACAAAAACTTAAACAAAATAAACATTCAAAATACAGTCATTAATACACTAATAAAAACAAAAACTTAAAAAAAAAAACATTTAAAATACAGTCTCTTCGTTGAATAGCATTTAAATTAAAGCACAGTTAATTTGTAAACCTATTTATTTTGCCACATATATTTGGTGTTTTTAGTGACAGATTTAATCAAACACGCAGCATCTGGTGTAAGTAGATATTACAGAAAATTTTTACAATTTTCATCAAAATTTTGTCTGATTATTAGTTCAGCCTGTATGAGATCAAACGACGTTCTATTTCTGTCTTTGGTGTACAAATTATTTAAAATGCTAAACGTTCTTTCGCAATAAGCATTGCTTATTGGAATTGAAAATACAAATGATATTAATTTATATAGATTTTCTACGTTGTTTCTTTCACATTTTTTAAAGAAAAGGGCCCATATTTTGTCAATGGATATGTCTTTTGGTAGTTCTCCAAAGACTTTACGAAGGCAGCAGTAATCTAAATACAACATATCTATATCAATTGAATTTGATATTTTTAAAATATTTGGCAGCTCTGCTAAATTATTCCATGACAATAACGAGTTTTTTATATTTAAAACAGCAATTTGCTTAAAAATTGACTTTTCTCCAAAATCATATCTTTTTTCTAAATATTTTACAGCATTTTGTAAAAATTGGTTAGCTTCTAACTCAAAAGTTTCCCTTTCATTTAAAGAGGGACTTTTTATGATGGAATTAGCTTTACTACCATAGAAAAAATCATTTATCCGCTGATTTAGTCCATTCATTAGCTTAGTCATTATACCATGTAAATCCAAAATTGTGCATGAATCGTTTTCTAAAGCCAATATGGATGCATGAAATTCATGCATTATATTATGAATGAAAAACAAATAAGCTTCTTCTTCTTTTAACAAATCAAAATCTAATATTCCTTTGGATACAAATTCCCATAGCTCTTTCCGACAATTCTTTTTCCCCTTTTTTAAAAAATACATTTTAACTGCTGGCCAACTATAAATAAAACGATCAATTGCCGGCAAGAGCGAAAGCCATCTTGTCGGTACGTGTCGGAGAAGATTTTTGTACTCAATAGAAGCGAATTCAAAACATTGTTTCAACTTTTCAGTTGTCTGAGCAGATGAGCTAAATTCATTGAATGTTTTTATTACAATGTTTTCTATATCGACGGCTAAAACATTTAAAGCGTATTTAATGCAATTATTTATGATATGACAATTGCAATTCGCCTTAAATATTTGCTCATTTTCATTTGTTAATTTTTGAAAAACTGAATTAATTAACGGCTGCATTGTAATTAACGGCTGCATTGTCAGCACTATAAGAAGATCATTTTCTTTAGTAATTCGTATTATATTGGAGAAAATATCTTTCGATGCTTCTACTGGATCCTCATAAAAATCCAATATCTTTTTACATATTCCATTGTCGACATCAAACTACTGAACTGCGTAAGGATATGTTTTAACATTTCCAATGTTTGACGCGTCGCTGCTAACAGAGTAGTACCAACTTAGCAACTTTTTGCTGCGCATATGGAGCTAAAACGTTTCGCGTTATAGCTGCTGATTTGGTTCTACCTCATGAAATTTTGCTGGCGATGTTGCTGTCACAGTAAATGGACGAGCTTTAGTTGGCAATCCACACTGTTGTAGCTAAGACCATGAACAACATTATGGAATACATTTACGAGCTCAGCACGAGCTATTTGAGTTTATTCGTTAGTTTCTTTAGGCTTAGCAAAACTGGCAATACTCTGGGACACCTTTTGACAATTCAATATTTTTTGATGTTTTTTAGTGCCCTTGTGTTTATCCAGAGAACGGGTTCCTTCGTATTTGGCACAAACAATTTTTTTTTTTGATAAGGATAAAATGTTCAGTTTGGCAAATTTAAAAGTATTTCCCGCAAATAAGTAGCTCTAAACCAAATTAAGTACCATAAAAATGGCAAAAATACGTATTTTCAAAAATAATCACGATTTTTTTTAAAGTTCTAATATATTGCAAAAATATTTTTTGAGTATATTTTATATTTGTTGATGGTGTAATATATATATTTTCAAATGTTATAAATACAATAAGATCTATAAATTGATGTTGCTTTAATTAAATCGAAGCAAGAACTGTAATTTTAATGTTTTTAATTTTCTTGAAACTTGAAATGTCATCATTTTTAGTCGTCAAAGATAAATGATTAGCGCCAATGGATTTAGCATGTTTAAATATCGGCTAACATACAAAAAAAAAAACGTCATTCATATCATAAAAAATAAATTTTTTGAAAATTTTTGAACGTGAACAAATATGGTCGTTCTTAAATTTAACACAAAAAATTAATTCAAATTTTGAACCAAATTTACAAAAGGCCAATTGTGGCGACGGAGGAGATTAGAAAAATAAACAAAAATAGAATATTTGTGGAAAGAGAACTTAAATTTAGCTGCATTGCATTCGAGGCCATACTTGGTAATAATACAATTTAAATGACGCCTGTCCAAAAAATAGGCAGAAACTAGTCTAGTCTGATTTAAATTAATAGTTGTTATAATTTTTAGAGAAAAACGTTTATTCTTCTTCTTAACCTCAACATTTTTTAATGATCTTTAACCAAACAAAAATATCAACTCACATAAAATTTGTAGATGAATAATAAAAATTCACAAAACACAAAAATTAAAGAATGAGAAAAATATGTTGTATGAAAGATCATGAATTAAAAATATATTCCGAAATGGAGCCTCCACAAAAATTACACTGCTAAGCAAAAAACACAATAAATCTGAAGTCAAAAAGTTAAAATTCTTTCCGAGCTTCAGGCTTCGTTTAAACTTTAGTGCTGGGAAAATAGTTTATATCTCAATAATACGAAAATTGCATTTTGGGAAATGTTGCTTGTAGCACTTTAATTTGGTATATCATTCGTGGACATTTAAATTTTATTTATACTGCACTTAAAGGAAAACATTACCATATTTTTGAAAACCAATAAAGCAAAACAAAATATAAATTTGTTTTAGAAAAGAAATGTTACGAAAAGTGTTATCATATTTATGTTAACTTCATAAATATGACAATTCTCCATAAGTTAAGTGGATTTACTAATATTTAAAAAATATATCAAAATATTTGGAAATGTTTTTGTTTCATACAACATAAAATTATATTTTTTAGCAATAATTTGACAGGGGGTTTTTGCCTCAGATTCATATTTGTGAGGCCATAATAAAGGGTGTTTTTTTTATAGAGGTATAGAACTTTGAAATGAAATAAAACATAGATAAATTTTTTAAATTAACATGAAATTTACTTTATTCGAAAGATAATCTTCTGGCATTATAATTTAAATATGACTTCTGGCATATGACCGCTACGGCTGGCTCGGACCTAGTCTAATCTGGAGGTCCAATTTTCGATGACTTTTTCCAACATTTGTGGCCGTATATTAGCAATAACGAGGCGAATGTTGTCCTCCAAGTGGTCAATCGTTTCGGGCTTATCGGCGCAGACTAGCGCCTTCACATATCCCCACAGAAAAGAGTCCCGAGGCGTTAAATCTCACGATCTCGGAGGCCAGTTCACTGGACCGAAACGTGAAACTATGCAGTTACCAAACGTTTCCTTCAATAAATCAATTGTATCACAAGCTGTGTAACATGTTGCGCCGTCTTGTTAAAACCACAGCTCCTGCACATCATGGTTGTTCAATTGGCTCTATAGCGGTCACCATTGGCCGTAACGTTCTGACCAACATAATTTTTAAAGAAGTGCGGACCAATGATTCCACCAGCCTATAAAGCACACCAAACAGTCAGTTTTTCTGGATGTGACGGTGTGTCCACATACACTTGAGGGTTATCATCACTCCAAATACGGCAGTTTTGTTTATTGACGTATCCATTCAACCAAAAATGGGCTTCATCACTGAACAAAATTCGCGCCATACGTATTTCGAACAGAACCATGATTTTCAAAATAAATTTGCACAATTTGGAAGCGTTGTTCAGACGTCCGTCCATTCATGTTGAAATGCCAAACCAAACTAAACATAAATAACTTGACAGCTGACAAAATGGCCGCTAGTTAAAAAAGCGTTGCCAACTTAAAGTTCTATACCTGTATAAAAAACACCATTTGCTCTGATTTGGTTCAAAATTTTTAACTTTTTCTAAAAATATTTCTGACTCTAATAATGGCTTTGCAAGTTTTGCACTGCGATTATGTATGAATATAGATTTTATATGTCCAAAGTTTTATAGAAATTTGAGTTTTATAAGGACAAATCCAGAAAAATCAATTTTCGATATCCTAAAGCGGTTTATTAAACACGCTTGAACATTTTTATGATGGAATTTAGATCTATAAAAATATAAACGATTTTAATATACTTCTGAAAAAACTGACCCATAAAATATATCCACTGGATGAGGTGCTAAAAAATGAGAGATCTTAAATTTTGGGTTTAGGAGACAAAAACCCTTAAAAAAGATTTCTTACCTATTTATTCAAATTTTACTCACATTAATGAGCATGTATATATGTAAGTCTAAACATAAATCATAAACTTTTTATATCCAATACAAAATATATCCCTTTAATAAATAATGCAATAAAAAGTCTTTTTCAGGGAACAGATTTTAGCAGGACAAAACAAAATTTAACTTCTCTGCTGCGTAAGACGTATATATATGTCTACTTTGCATGTGTTTTTTTATTTCCACTCAAAAGGCGAAGGTTTTTTATTTTGACTACGCAGTTAAGTAGTTAAAGAATACTGAAATCCCCATTAAACTGTTTTACAAACAAAATAAAATACAAATTTGATTTATAACATACAACATAGAATATAAAGTGTATCTCTGGCTAGAGTTGAATATTGAAATGATTCCCAGGCTCCTTATTTGCTAAATCACGATCTTTATGATTTGAACTACTACCATCACTACTACTTCCACCTTTAAATAAGACCACCTACAACGATATCAGTCATAAATCAGTGCATTATAAACATAATGACAAAAGGTTAACGATTTACTTAAGTTTATAGTTTAGTTACTTTACATTAGTCAAAGAATGTCTTACGTTGTTTTGTTATAATACGAGTAATAAAATAACAATTTGACATCTTAAATTGTGATTTAGTAGTGCAAAGAATTATTTTAGATTTTATAAGAAAAAAAAAAAAAAATTACATAAAAATTTAAGCCAACAAACAAAGCAGAGGCTTGGTATAGAATATTGTTGCATTTAAATGTTATAATTTAAAAAAATGAATTGTTCTCACACAGTTGTATTTGCTTTTTTTTTAAACGACCTTAACTTAACGTATTGATAAATGTTATTCAAGACCTTTTTATTAAAAGTGTTTTGTTATTGTGATACAATTAAAAAACAAAAAATTTTATTGAACCATTCAAAATAAGTTCTTTAATGGTTGCCACTTAGAAAACGCTTTCTCGTTTTGCGTTCACTACACCCACCTGTTTTATTGAAAATAATTCCAAATGGAAGAATTTAAGTTTTTTTGGTAAACGTTATATTGAATTTTTATTCAAAATTCTCATTGACGAAAATAGGAATTTTTCAACTAGACGCCTTCCGATTTGCATGAAACTTGGTACTTTCCAAATTAGTATGACAAAATTTATTTTTTTTTAAATCGTTGTGGTTCTCGTTTTATCGCTGCTTAAAATTGTTATTTTTTAAAAAATTTATAAAAATACTAGTATAATTGGTTGTAATTATTAAATGCGTATTCCGATTTTAAAACCTAATATCTCATTTCAAAGCTTATTGTGTATTCTCTGTTATATGTGCAGCTACACCCAAAACAGTTTGTAGTTTAAATTAATTGATAATGTAATTAAACTTATACACTCTTTTCATTTAAATTAAATGTTTTTTTTTTATTATTTAATTTTAAATATCGACCTTGCACATTAAACAAGTTTTCAATTTATTTTTTGATCAATGGTTATAATCTTTAACTTCAAACTCATATGTATATTAGTTCTCATGTAGTGAGTAAACTAGTTCATATGAATGTTTGATGTTTGGCATGGGATTGTTACCGCTTTCAAAACGTGTTCTGATGATGGGAACCTAGAAGATTCCCGAAATAGATCTATCAACACATTCCTGAAAGGGTCAAATAATAAATTTGAAAACAAAAAACTCTATAGATTTTTTTTTTTTTTTTTTTATTAGACAATATTATTTGTTAGGACAATATGCTAATGAAGAAATATAGAGTATGGCCTCGAACTTGAATAATTTTCATTTTCATTGCACAATTAAAGGTTGAAAAAAACATAATTTTTATTTTTAATAAAAATTATAACAAATTATAAAAGGCAAAGTACCGCCTGTTTACTTCCCCTGTTTTGTTTACAAACTAAACAAAATATAAAAAGGAGAGAAAAACAAAAGACGTGTCTTTTGTTTTTTCACCAGAGGTGGACCTTGCACATCAAACAAGTTTTCAATTTATTTTTTGATCAATGGTTATAATCTTTAACTTCAAACTAATATGTATATTAGTTCTCATGTAGTGAGTAAACTAGTTCATATGAATGTTTGATGTTTGGCATGGGATTGTTACCGCTTTCAAAACGTGTTCTGATGTGGGAACCTAGAAAATTGTCGAAATAGATCTATCAACACATTCCTGAAAGGGTCAAATAATAAATTTGAAAACAAAAAACTCTATAGATTATTTGTTAGGACAATATCCTAATGAAGAAATATAGAGTATGGCCTCGAACTTGAATAATTTTCATTTTCTTTACACAATTAAATGTCGAAAAAAAACATAATTTTTATTTTTAATAAAAATTATAACAAACTCGTTTAAATAACTAACAAAAAAGTAAGAACAAATAAATAGTAACTTAAAAATAAATGTAACAATACATAATTGAACTTTTTGTTTTAAATACCGATTAAACTTTTAAGTAACTGTTGATTTTTATGGAAAAGTTCTTGTGAGTGAAGAGTTATAATTTTCTTTTATTCAATATTTATTTTCACAGTTAGACTTCGGACTCGCAACTTATCAATTATGATACATTTCAGGACGTAAATCACGAATGCGAACAACAAATTTTAATCTTAGCTGCGGTTTTTTAAATATTCGCAAATTTAACTTTTATCAAATAACAAGTTTTTTCTTAAAAATTTCTTATTAATTCAAATACCTGAATAATCAACGAAAAACTTTAAATATGGTTTTAAAGTAAATATGGTTTATTTGCTATTGGGTGACTAATGTAGGACATCCTTGCAATTACAGTGGAAACTTTACTAAGTTTTTTTTTTGTGAATATTATAAAATACATTAATCGAATGTGCAAAATTCTAGCACGTGTTTTTAATTTATATTCCACTTAATTCATTTTTTGAAAAATCACATAAATTGTATGTCAAAATTTTCAGAGAATTTAATCTGAAATATAATTTTCATAATTAATTTTTTTATTTTAATTTTGTATGAATTTACTATGGAGAAAATAAAAATGTACATTTTAAACATTCATAATTTAAAATAATTATATAGCATATAAAATATTGAATACAATTTTGTGTATAATTTTCTGTGCGTTTCTTGTTCCTGATAGAGGTATGTGAGAGAATGGGTTAGTATTAGCTATGACCAATGTTATCCAATTCTATACGGATGGCTCTGGGCTGGACGAGAGGACCCGTTTGGGTTACTTTTGCGGGGATCTCGACATAAGGATGTGCTCTCGGCTTGCAAACCACAACACCGATTTTCTGTCGGAGTTGGTTGGTATTACGGAGTGCATTGTTTATAACAAAACTACTACTCTGGGTCAGTGATTATTTTCACACATATTGTGTCCTCTAACGGTGGTATTTGCAATCGAAATCGAAAATGTCAAGCTTTGCACGTACTTAACGGTTTAAATTTTTTTAAATTATAATTTTTGTTTATTGCTACATAAAATATCTATCAAACTGTAATACACAATTTGATCTACAGGTTTTTCACGATTTTTGAGAATTTTTTTAAGTATTGGTGGTTTTAAAAAATGTTTCAAATCGGTAATATGGCAATACTGGCGAATCAATTTTTATAATAAGAAAAAAAAAGTACAGTATGCACAACAAATTTTTCTAATTAAAAAAATGACAACACCGCATTTCTTTAAATTTTTTGTTAGCATTTAGAAAGCAAACTTCAGAAAAATCGGAGCATTAACCCATGACCCGTTTACAAAGTTTTCGATTTTTTTTAAACTACTTTAATAATTTTGGCATGTTAAGCACGGATGTTTAAAACAATTTTAAAAACGGACGAATTGTTTTCGAGATATTGCGAATTCCTTTTTACTAAAAATGTAGTTTTTTCCTCCATTCTACAAATTTTTAAAAATGATTTTACATTTTTTTATTTATGCACTAGCAAAACTGACAACTGCTTTTCATTTGAGCATAATTATGTCAATATTGGTTGAAGGATAACGTGTAAATTTACCTACAAATATCTCGGAAAAACAAAAATTTCCAAAGTAAAACTGTTAAGTTTTTCATGATTATTGAAATAATGTTAACTTTAACCTCTTATTTTTATTAATTAATGCGTTGATTGTTGTAGAACTAGGTCCAATAGTTTTGTGGTGCAAAATTTATGAAAAATGGGATTACTTAACCCGACCTGTACAAAAGACTCTGCTATGTTGACACAAAATTAAAATTAATTTAAAAAATATATTTTGTGAAACATATCACTCGTCACTTATAAGTATAGAGTAATCAAAATTTTGTTTATTTAAATCTTTAATATTCAAATCGAATAATATTTTAAAATTGTGAAATTTGTAGTAAAAATTTAATTATAATTAAAATAGATCTATCAACAGATTCCTGAAAGTGGTCAATTAATAAACTGAACTGAAATAAACTGAATAATTTTAAAGGTCGAAAAAACATAATTTTTCTTTTCAATAAAAATTATATCAAAATTATATTAAACTCCTTTTTATTTCACACTTGTTTTGTTTACAAACAAGAAAGAAATAAAAAACGTTTATTGTATGTCTACCAAAAAAGTTTTCAATTTATTTTTGATCAACGGTGATAATCTTTAACGTCGAGCTCATATATTAGTTCTCATTTAGTGAGAAAACTAGTTTATATGAATGCTTGATGTTTTGCATGGGATTGTCAATTCTTTAAAAACGTGTTCTGATGATAGCAACCTAGATTCCCGAAATAGATCTATCAACACATTCCTGAAAGTGGTCAATTAATAAATTTGAAAACAAAAACCCTATAGATTATGTGTTAGGACAATATCCTAATAAAGAAATATAAATTTTTTATTTTTAATTAATTCAATTAAATTCCCTGCTAGCAAACGAGCTCGAAAATGAGATAAAGATATATTTCTAAAGATTAAAGTTTTCACCAAAAAGAGCATTTTATTCAAAAATGAAACCTCTAATATTAAACAATTTTCTTGAAATTTATTTTATTGTTTAAAAAAATATACACATTTTCCTCACATTGTTTTGGGTTTTTGATGATTCTTTCTAGAAGTCTTGTACATTAAAACTGGTTTAGGACAAATTTGGTTAAGATGAATCATTGTTTACTACGAACTAATTTGAACGTCCTGACATTTTGGTAAATATTTTAATGTTACATGTGTTAGTACGAATTTTCGTAAGACAAACTCTCGGTTAACATGAACTGTTTTAGATAGGCACACAAAAAGTTTTAATATCCGAAATTCTCAAAATTTAAATTTTCTTAAAATTAAAATATTAACCAATTTTAAACCGAACGCACAGAAATTCTTTCTCAAATGTATCGAAAACTATCTGTTTATGAAATCCAATGAAAGAATTTAATGTCCTAAATTAGTTAATCACCTGCGTTCTTCAAATAACCTACACTTCACTTCATACACCAGACGCGTGGACTGGAAAATAATGTTTTATAAATCCCTACGCTTTTGTGATTGAGTTTTACGTTATCGCTTGAATTGTAAATTTTTTACATATTATTATTTCACTTAAAACTATTACTTTGTTACTGTTAACAAATTTGGTAAATTTTTGCATTTTTCTAATCAATAAGAAAGTCCTTTTTCATATTTGATCAAACTTTTTTTAAAATTGCTAGTCAAAAAACGACTTTTGTCCAGCTAGATTGGGCAAATATTACACCGTGCGTTGTGTGGCCAGCTTCTTAAAATTTTCAATTAGCACAGTGTTATTAAAACGGAAGTATGCATTTAATGTTATATTAAATAATTACTATTACCTTAAAACACCAAATTATCAATTTAATATTGCTTACATTTTAAAAGTTTCCAGTGTTTTGTAAAAAAATTATGTACTTACATGAAAGAACGTGTTTTCTTTAAATCATGCCACACTAAACACCCGCTGCAATATCCTTTGTGTTTTGTAAGCGAATAATTTGACCACGCTTATAGTTTCTGTTAATAAATTTTCAAAGTCTTGTACATCGTTTGTATGGACATTGTTAAAAATTAATGTTAAAACTACGTTTAAACATGATTTAATGCCAATAAATTTAAGTTTAAACCTTTATTAAAGATCATTTGTGTTTTTTTTTGCGTGTTGCCGTTGGACGTTTTTGTTTTGTATTTTTATAATATAACGCGGCAGGTGAAAAGTGAAATTTTAAACACTCATAATTTTTTATTAAATAATGTGTGTTAAAGTATTAATTATTCACGTATGTTGTCAGTTTGCATGGCAACTGAATGAACGATTTTTTTTTTCGTTGCTATGAAACCCTTTAAATGATGAACTTGTTTTAGCAGTTACTGGAGATGAAGACGATCTACATACCAAACACTTTAATTTATAAAAAGGCTTGAGATAAAAGTCAAACAGAAATCGTAAATGTTTATTAATTGCATTGTGGTCTTATATTCAGAAAAGTATGTAGGTAGAGGAAAAAAATAAAACTATGTTTCTGAACCAAAGCTTCAAGTTTTTTCCTGGTAAAATTCTCTATATTTTGTACTCTATTCTTACCAACAAAAATATTTTGTTAGATATGTTCCCGTAAAAATTTATAACGACTTTCTCTATCGCGATTGGGAAGCAATATTTTACCTTAACTTAATTCTTCTCGTTTTACGACATTTTCCCAAAGTATGCTTAACTAGGGGTTTTCCTTTCCCGGACTTTCTAATATCCCGGGAGAACGAAATTCAGTTTGCAATTTCTCGGGATCCCGCTCAATAATAAAATTATTAAATTACCGAATTATGCGACAATGTTTTCTTTAAAAATACTCATTCATTGTAATAAACATTTAAAATTAAATTATTGAGTCTAAAAATTACACAAAAAATCTTATTATCTAGAGTTTATGGCAAATTTTCAAAATGTTTTTAATGCAGAACTGAAGAGTTTTTATATATATTGTACATATTAAGCTAAAGATGTACCTTAATATTTTTTTGTAGCTGTTAGTCTATTTTTATGAAACCCCATTCATTAACTGACTTATAGTGTTAGAGAGAATGCAAATCTCTCAATAGAAAAGAAAAATTATATAAAATGTGCCGGCGAATATGAAATTTAAGTGTGTTGTTAAAATATTACCCAACCAAAAATAGGGCTTAAACTGAAGCAGTTCTGCAAGGCAATATTTAATTACCGAGCTCTTCCGAAACAATTCCAGAAGGCATGATTTTTGTTCGCGACATTCCACTGGGTATGTCTTTATTTGAAAAGCGCTTCTTTCGTGTGCTCTAAGAAGCAATAAATTCATGCCTTCGTAGGCATGTTGGTGCTTGTTGGTATGCATTCTTTACTGCTTCATTGTAAGCATTATTCACTGCTTCAAAGAAGGCATTTAGGGAAGCACAACATAATTCCTTCCCTAATTGCTTTATTGTATGCAAGGCGGTGAAGCGCTATTTTGCGACTGCTTACAAGGGCGAGCTTATTTTTGCTGGGAATAGTTGACCTTTATTGTTTTTGTGTTATGGTTTTTATTCTTGAGCAGTGATGGTTTTAATTTTTTATCTTTAGGAAAAAATTTAAAGCTCTGTTGCTAAAGCGCGGTGTTGAAATGCATCCTTACTTCTCTACGTTATGTTTTTATGTTTTTTAATTGGTAAATTGCTTAATTTTCTGTTACTACTTACAGTTTTCGTAATTTTTATTATAATTTTAGCACAAATTCACTTTTAGTTTTCTAAAAATGTTCGGAAGATATTCAGCAGCCGTAAGATTGCGTAACATAGGATGTGAGTATTTTATACCCATCGACAAATACGAAAGTTTATTCTTAATTTAAGTTACCAATAGCGATGTCCGAAATAACACTAGAACAATTTCGACTTTCAAATATTTAACTCTTTCGAAAGTCATGTTAGTGACTCAACATTTTTATTTAGCATTTCAATCAAATATTGTTACTTGAAGAATGCATTTTATAAATGTTTAGTAAATTCTATTTCAATTTACATCGCCGGTTTCTGTTTCATATTTTACTACATTTTTATTTTTTTCGAGACACTTAAAGCTAATTGTGAACATTTTTATCATTAAAGGCTTTGGATTTCTACTTTTTGAAATATGTTTGTCATTGTTAACATCAATAAATAAAATTTCGCGGGAATTCCCGAAGCATTTCCCTGGATTTTGGGATTGAAAAATGGTGGGAATTCCCGGGAAATCCCGTACCGGGAATTCACCTGAAAAACTCTATACATAACATATGTCTGCGAGGGATGAAGTTCTCTGTCTGCGAGAAATGTTGTTTCTTCGATTTATTTTCGTTAAAATAAATTAACAATTTGAGACTTACGCTCAAGATTGTGAGCTTTGGTGTTTTCGCATAAAACTACGAATACTTCCAATAGTAAAAGATTTAGTGAGATGAAAAAAGTTCTATTATATTATAATGTAAATTCTGTTTAATAAACTATGTATAGCTATTTAAAAAATCAAGAACTTTTTGCATGCAGTTTGGACAAAGTATTAAGATAAAAATATTAAAGAGCTGCACGAAAACAAATACAATATATTATTCACAGTTCGTCTGAAGCAGCTTTAGGTTACAAAAAAATGAACAGAAATTTCCAGCACACTGGATTTTAGTATGACCCTAACACTTCTCAAAAAGACCTTTTTTAAAATATTCTGTGGAGAATCTAAAAAATTGTTTGATTTTGAAAAAAAAATGTCTTCCTCCAAGCCCATTTCAGGTGTAGGTACATATTATACTGCGGAAGACTGACTTTGGTGCATCGGATTTGATTAATTTGAATTAGGAGGAGTTCGAAAAAGTTATTAGCTTTACTGGATAATTTATAGTTTTTTTATTATCGCACAAACAAACTTAAAAAATTCTACATTTTTATCTTTTTTTTTAAAGTCCATAAACTAAAAAAAAAATAGCTTTCCAATGAAATTAGAAACCTTAGTTATAAAAAATATAGCAAGTTTAACACAAAACTGTTTCTGCTTTTGTTCAAATATGTCCAAGTTTACAAAATATATTGTTTTGAAATTTCGCCAAATACAATTTGAAGACTTTTTAAACAAACTCTGGCCATCCCTGGTTTCGATTGCATAAATTTATCGCGGAATAAATCGTGTGCATATTGAAAAAATTATACAATTTGTATTCAAATACCTAACACGATTTTTAAACATTTCGAAAATGTTGTAACTTGTATATGTTTTTGAGGTATTTTTTAGGTTCGCAATTGCAATAAATATTTTTGCCCAATTTTGTTTAACCCTGCTGTTAGGTTGGGACCATTTTGGTTCTTTTTTTTTACTTTCACTTATAACTTTTCAACGGTAAAACACGTCGACTTTAAACGTCAGCTCACGTGGTATTTTTTCTAAAACAATGTTTTTTTCAAATAATTAAGTGTCTAACATAAATTAGAAAGGAGAAAAATAAACAGTTACAAATTTTATGTTTAGGACCATTTTGGTCCATTAGAAATATTTTTTATTCACTTATTATGCAGGATGTACAAATAATTTTTTTGTTTATTTTGCAAATAAATTTGTTACAAATAGCGCATTTACTATCGCATTAAGATTTGCAGCAACCACAAATTCCACGTTTTCTAGAAGGTGGGTTTCCTGTATCAGTTGTAGAAGGTACGGGATCTGTAGAAGATGATCTCACCTCAGCCAATAACTCTGCGGAAAATTTTTGTTTTGGTATATTGGTACGTTTCGTCATGTGTTCTTTAGCCAAAGAAAGTGCTAATTGTCGTAAAAATTCAGGTCTCTTACGATTTTGATCACTTGTTGTCCACGAATCATCGATTTCAGAAAACAATATAAGCGCATTCAATGCTGAGATGTCTATCATATTTGCAAAAACCACATTCGGCCAACGATTTGTTTTGCGTTTAGTACTGTAGTAGCCGATTTTTTTGGTCTACAGTATCTACGCCACCTAAAATAAAAGATAAAACTATATTTACTAAAATACCATGCACACTGACAAAAAGTAACACACCTTTTGTTGAATTATAGTAAGATACAATCTCAGGCTTCTTTTTTGGTCCATTGACATCAAATTCTGCTGTTTTGTGCATCGTACTCATCAAAACTGTACCTTTGTTTTTATGGCCGACGTATGAAACTAATGTTGCAACTTCATTGAAAGCAAATGTTGATGTATATAAAGGAACTTTTTTGAAAATGAGCAACTTCGGTGGAATAAATGTTTTATTTTTTCGAACTGTTCCCACGTATGTCAGTTTCCTTTCCAAAAGATTTTTCGCCAAATCCAACGAAGAAAATAAATTATCAGCCGTGATATTTTGACCTTTTAAACCTTCCGTCAAGTCCAATACGACGCGCTCTCCTTGGTTCTTCTCAGGCTGTTCATTTCTTTGTTTTCCTAGATAAGGCTGTATCTTCCACACATAACCTGTTTTTGAGTCAACAGACAACCAAAATTTTAAGCCATATTTGGCAGGTTTTGAAGGTATATATTGTCTAAAAGAGCATCGTCCTCTGAAAGACACCAGTTGTTCATCAATAGTTACATTTTCATGGCAGTTGAAACTCATTGAAAGAATGCCTTCCCAACGGTTCCATAATTCACGTATAGGAGCAAACTTATCGGTGGTTTGCATTTGTCTTCGGCTCATAACATCATCGAACCGGAGCGCTCTGTAGAGTAAGAAAATACACTATAAAACGTTTAGTTTAGGCTCTGATGAGCAACTGTTTTATTATCATTTATTGTACTTAAAATTTACCTTAATTATATTTCGTGGGTAACCATCAAATGAGTGGTTCCCACGGTTCATATTATGAAGGTGTCAGATTAAGTCAACCAAAAAAGTACGGCTTTTAGCCAATCACAATTAAGTGTCAAGTTTATGACAGTGATTGCTATTGCACGACAATGTTGACTTATTAATCACACTACACCTCCCTTTTTGGGAAAAAGATTGATCAGTAGCTAATTGATCAATCTTTTTATATAACTTAAGTGTATATAAAAAAATTAATTTTATTTTAATTAAGTTTGTTTTAATTTCTAAATTTTTATTAATTTTTTTTTTAAATTTTAATTTTTATTAAATTTAATTTAATTTTTAAATTTTCGTTAATTTACATTTTTAATTTTTATTTAATTTAATTTAATTTTTAAATTTTCATTAATTTTACATTTTTAAATTTTTATTTAATTTAATTTAATTTTTAAATTTCCATTAGAATTTTACATTTTAAATTTTTATTTAATTTAATTTAATTTTTAAATTTTTATTAGAATTTTAATTATCCTGTTTTGATCGAAATTGTCGAAGACGATTTTTGTGGACTTTCATAGTCCTTATATCGTCAAGTGCTAGCAAACAATTGCCGTGGTCATCCACCTCTTTGATCTCAAAGGGACCTTTAAAGAGTGGTTCTAATTTATGACCAGCACTGTCTTCCAAGAGAACTAGGTCTCCTATTTCAACGCTCATAGGCCTAGTCACCTGATCATATTGGCCTTTGTTGGTCAATTTTGCCCTATCAAGCATCACTGATGCTCTTCTCCAAGCCGTTTGGAGCCTATACTTCGCTTCCTTTTCATATGAATCGATGTTATAAAGTGGACTAATTTTGTCCGACTTTAAAGCGTCTATTGATGGTGGTATTTTACCAAAGACTAATTCATATGGACAGTAATTATGTACTGTGGAAGGTGTTGTATTAAAGCAGTACGTGAAGTAAGCTAACCATTCGTCCCAGTCAGTTCTATCAGAGGACATGTACGAACGTACGTACTCATTGAATGTCCTGTGGGACCTTTCTATGGTACCCAATGTCTGATGATGATAGGCTGTTGAAGTGACGTAGTCGATATTCAACAATTGACATAATTCCTTTATGGTCTGATTTTTATATTCGGTTCCCATATCAGAAATCATTTTCCGCATAGGACCATAAATCAAAACAAAACCTTCGAAAATCGCTTTGGCGACTGTTCGAGCAGATTTGTCAGGAATTGGTAACGTGACTAAATATTTGGTCAAGTCACATATTATAGTTATAGCGTATTCATTACCCTTGTTTGATCGCATGAAAGGACCAATCGTATCAATAATGATTGTGTCAAACGCGCGTGTTGGCGTTTCCGTTTCAATCATGAGTTCTCTCGTCTTAGGCATTGATTTGCTCTTTTGGCACTCTACACAAGATTTCACATAACGAGTGATATCCCTTGTCATGTTCTTCCAGTGGTATTTCAATCTTATTTTCCTGAGCATTCGTGTAATGCCAGGGTGACCTCCAAATAATGGATTATTATGGTATAATCTCATAATTTCAAGTTTTTCGGAATCTGTTTTGACCTTTGTCAATGTTGGTGTGAGTACTATGTTCAATCTTCGAAGCTTTTCATTACCTACTTTCTTGAAGTGGTCTAATTTTACGTTGGCCAACAACGCACTGTCCAAAGACATGCGAAGAGTCGTGATTTTAAGATTATTGGCTACTTTTTCAAGCCTTGGAAATAGATGATCTAAATCAACAGTTCCATTAGTAATAAAATCTCGTGACTCAAATTGGAAAAGCCTGGTTTTCCCTTTTTGGATAACCAGCTTGTCTTTAGCAAAATGCAATCTTGCATTTTTATTGTACTCTTGGGCATTTATTGCCTCATATATCCGTATATTCACCGATTCCGTGTTTGGTTTTCCGTTGGTCACTTTGTCTAAATCTTTGGCAGCCTGAAGTCTCGTAGTTACCTTCAGTATTCCATAATTTTCTGCCTTTTTAATGTCTTCGAATTCTAATCGAGACAATGCATCAGCTGCGTGATTTTCATTCCCCCTGATATATTCCACTGTAAAATCATACTCCTCCAGATCCAATCTCATCCTCGTAAGTTTTGATGATGGATTTTTCATGGAAAATAAGTATGTTAAGGGACGGTGATCACTTCGGATCAAAAATTTTCGGCCATAAATATATGGTCTGAAATATTTAATTGCCCAATGGATAGCCGCTAATTCCTGCTCAATCGTAGACTTATTGCTTTCGCCCTTTGTAAAGGATCGTGAAGCATAAGCCACAGGTAGCTGCTTATCAAAGTATTTCTGACTCAGAATTGCACCACAAGCAAATTTGCTTGCATCTGTTGTTATGCAAAATTCTTTTTCGAAGTCAGGATACTGCAAAATAGTAGGATTCAATAATTGGTTTTTTAGATAATTGAATGATTTTTCACATTCACTGTTCCAATCGAATGGTACATTTTTCCTACATAACCTTGTTATGTGCCTTGAATACTCGGCAAAATTAGGAATAAATCTCCGATAATAGTTGCAGAAGGCTACGAAGCGGTTAGCTTCATCACCGTTCTTTGGTGTTGGGTAATTTAAAATTACAGAAAATTTTCCATCGTCAGGCAATATACCTTTGTCTGTACACTTGTGTCCCAAAAATGTGACTTCGTTACAGAAAAAAGTACATTTGTCTGGATGCAATTTCAAGTTATATTTTCGACAAGTTTCGAAAACATTTCTTAAATTTTTCAACATATGTTGTTCGGAGCAACCAATTACTACTAAATCATCCATATAAAGAAACGCTTGGTCGGAAGATAATCCCGAAAAAGCTAGCGACATCATTCGCTGAAATGAGTTCGGAGCAATTTTTATACCGTAGGGTAATCGTTTAAAACGATATGATCCCTTATCCGTCGAGAAAGACGTTACGTCCCTAGAGCCTTCCTCTAATTCAATTTGGTGGAAACCTGACATTAAGTCAAGGCAAGAAAAGAATTTGGCTCTGCCCAATTGGTCTAGAATATCATCTATTCTAGGGAGTGGAAATTTATCTGCTACGAGTTTTTTATTAATTCCTCTGTAGTCAACTACCAATCTCCATCTTTTTTGATCTGTACCGGGTAAAGATTTCTTCGGTACTAATAAAATTGGGCTGTTATATTCCGAAATGGAGGGTTCTACAATGTCATCTCTTATAAGCTTATCAACTTGAATGTTCACCTCTGCTTTGTGAGAGTGTGGTATTCTGTACGATTTTATATACACTGGGTCATCATCCTTTAATCTGAGCTTTTGTCTGTAGAAATTGTTGGTTGTCATCTTTTCAGATTCCAGTCCAAAAATATCAACATACTCAGAACATAAGTTCCTAAGTTTGTCTTTTGCAAACTCCGGGAAATTTTTGGATAATCTATTCAATTTCTCCTGGTCTCCGCGAGGATTTTTGGTCGGGTAGACAATTTTATAGTCGTTAAGACTTTCGGTTTGAATTTTAATATTCAAAATAACTACATCCCTATTGGTTGTGTTAACAATTTTGACCAGTGGTCTTGATTTTGAGACTATGGTGTTCGCTATGAATATTCCATTCTGAATTATTTGACTCGGAATTAGAACATTTTCCTCATCAGTTCGAATGTTAACGTGACGAATTACCTCAGATCTTGCAGGCAATGAGATCGAGTTAACTTGTGGCGCACAGCGCATTGCTATTGCAATGTGTTGTGGAAGATTACCAGATCTCAGGACTAACCAATCTTGGTCATCCTGGTAATCCAGAAGACATTTATATTCACGCAGAAAATCCATACCAATGATTCCATCAGAAGGAATCTGGAAATCATCCTCGACCACATGAAATGTATGCGGTATTAGGAGTTCCTCAAATTTCAAATCAGCATGAATTTTACCAAGGGTAGTTGTTAATCCTTGGCCAACACCACTTAATTGGGTAGTTGTAGTCTCATCTATTTGTCCGTTTAGGATTTGTCCGACCTTTATTATAGAAATATCCGCTCCCGTGTCAACTAATAGTGTTGATTTTCGATTATTCAAAGATGTTCTACAGGGAAGATAGCTATAGAGATTCAAATTTATATTGTATATTGTGTGGTTTAACTCAGGGGTACCAGTTCGTTTCCCGAAATGTTTTCGGTAACGTGTCGCACATTGTGTCGGGATCCGTTGTTATTTGAACGGTTCCGCCCACGGTTGTTA
Organism: Delia radicum; assembly: GCA_021234595.1. NCBI lineage: Eukaryota > Metazoa > Arthropoda > Insecta > Diptera > Anthomyiidae > Delia > Delia radicum. The sequence continues at coordinate 141,888,017 of CM037853.1, read as the reverse complement.
TTGTAATTATTACTATTATTGTTGCCGTTGTAATTATTATTACGGCCATTTCCGCGATTGTAGTTATTATTATTATTGTTGCCATTGTAATTATTATTACGGCCATTTCTATAGCCGGATCTATTGCTATTTGGCTGATTTTGGCGATTATTGCCATTACGGATTTGAGATTTATTTTTCATAAATAGAACGGAGTTTGCTGCCCGTAAGCTTCCGTGCAGCTATTGACGAATTTAGCCGTCACTTCGTTCATATTTGAAAAGGTTCCTGATTCCATGACCAGTTTAACCCTTTCGTTTGTTGCATTTTTTGTAATTGCTTTAACTGCCGCCTGGGTTGAGTACCTCTGGGCTAGTTGTTGTGGGAGGCCATCTGTAATATAGGCACTCTCCAATGATTTGGTTAGGGAGTCTATTTCTGCCACGTAGGTATTGGCGTTTTTGCCACCTTGACGGACATTCATTAATTTGGCCGATATGACTTCGACCGACTCGCCTTTGACAGTCCCTTTTAATGTAGTTATAACTGCATTAATTGTGGTTTCATTCGAAATTAAATTTCTGGCTGAGCCCTTTAGTTTTGTTTTAATTATATTTACCGCCACGACCTCATGGGTATCCTTTACGGAATCCAAGAGTGTCAGTGCGTCGAGGAAACTCTGTAAGTTTTCCGGTTTACCATCGAAATCTGGTAAAAGTTTCGATGCCAAACTGAGAAATTCAGTTACTGATTGAGGCATTGTGTTTTCTATATTGGACACTATGCCACCACTATTCATGCTAGATATGGTTTCCGCGGTTTGAATAACTGGTTTTTCGGATTCTACGTTTAAATCTTGGCTAGTCCAAGCATTAACAAGAGCAGGGTCGTAGACCACTTTCTCATGGATAGTTTTTGGTAATTCCGCTTTCAAATTCCTTTTTGTTAAGAGGTTTGAAAGTTTATTACGAATGTCATCGAAGAAAGCATTCGCTGCCAACTGATGATTATTGGTGAGACGAGAATAATGTTCGTCAAATAATGCCCTAACTTCTTCAAGACTGTTGAACAAATTCTTAATGTGTTTTTTCCACCGTTTCGTTCCTTGAAGGTCCTTTGTAGGTATTTAAACACTTAAAGGATTTGTCGAAATCCTCTCTCAGAAGTCTTGCTTTGGCAACTATCTCTATCCAATCCATAGGATGGCATGATCAATTTAAGTTGAAAAATTTAGGACAAAATGAAGTGTTAATATATAAAAAAAAATTAGACTCTTTCCAGACCGTTTCCTAAGGACGCGGTTCTGATATAATTTTTTCTCAACGACCTCTTATGTAGTTGATACATAGTCGTGAGTAATTGAAGTGCTAATATACATATTATTATTATTAAGTATATCACTGGAAGGTGCACTTCTACAGTGATTTCATTTATAACATTAGCGTTGGGGTTCTCGATTTTCGAATCGTGATTCCCCATCTTTAATTATTGTTAAAAAAAAAATATAATTCATAAAAAAATTTTGTTAGTATGAATTCAAAACAAAAATTCAGTTATGTCACATCATCCCCTATCCGTTTCCTTCAGGACAACAGATTGAGGTGGATGTGGCATAAATCAGTCACTCATTACTTGGTGACTGTATGATTTCTGTCGCGCTGTGAGAGTGTCCCTTGAGAATCATCCCAGCCGACGGAAATTAAAAAAATTGGTTAGTAGTTAAAAGAAAATTAATTATAATTAATTAATTTTTTTTTTTTTTTAAAAATTATTCCCAATAATGGACTATTAAAAAACATTTAAAAATTATAAATTTTAATTTAAAAGTTATAAGTTTTAATATAATAATACTTTTTTTTTTAAAAAAAGGAAATTTAAAAATTTTAATTTAAAAGTTATAAAATTTGAAAATTATAAATTCAAAATTTTAAAATTGAATTTTTTTTTTTTGCTTTAAGTTAACAATTCATATTGCACAATAAAAAAATTTATTTAAATATTTCAATTATAAATATATATATAAGAATTAAAATAAATTTAAAATAACTAAAACAGAATTAATTAATTTTCAGCTTACTGTTGTTGTATTGAAGTTGTTGTTGGTTGAATTAGCATTTTTTAGAAGTTCTTGAAGTATCTTTCATTACTTTGTTCATGTTATAGATGATGTTGATGTTGTTTTCCTGGTGGTGTTTTGGCCACACCACCCTTGGAGCACCTGGCGTGTGTCTCCGGCAATACACATCCGTATTGCTTCTTCATTGATTTTTAATTAATTAAAATTTTTTTTTTTAATTAAAATTGTATATATTAGTTTAGACACATATTATTCTTTAAATTTTGTTAAATTTTATTGTTTTTTTTTGTATATATTAGTTTAGACACATATTATTCTTTAAATTTTGTTAAATTTTATTGTTTTTTTGTATTTTTTAGAATTGTTTTTATTTTATAAGTTTATGTATCTCAATAATTCACTAATAATTTTTTTTTTTTTTGTGTTTCACAAATACTGTAACTTTTTTAAAAAAAAAATTTTCAATTTAACTCCTGGCAGGATCGCCATGTAGAGTAAGAAAATACACTATAAAACGTTTAGTTTAGGCTCTGATGAGCAACTGTTTTATTATCATTTATTGTACTTAAAATTTACCTTAATTATATTTCGTGGGTAACCATCAAATGAGTGGTTCCCACGGTTCATATTATGAAGGTGTCAGATTAATCAACCAAAAAAGTACGGCTTTTAGCCAATCACAATTAAGTGTCAAGTTTATGACAGTGATTGCTATTGCACGACAATGTTGACTTATTAATCACACTACAGCTCTGGTAATCATTTGAAAAGTATCTTCAGCCATAATTGAACGGAAAATAGGACGACCAAAACGTGCATCAAACAAACCATGTAAGTCTTCGTTTTTGCCGCTGCCATAAAACAAATAAATTTGCCTGCTGTTTTACTGAACCGAAATAAAAAATATTTTTAAATATACTTACCGACACACACCAGCAAGAATAAGTACAGCAATATAAGCACGCAATGTGGCTTCGTCAATATCTTTCCATTTACCTTCGAATTTTACTCTGCCATACATATTGGTATTTTCAATAATTATTTTTTTCTAGTGTCGGTGGAAAAAACAGTAAAAAAGAAGAAAGTATATCTTGGCATCTGGATACAGCAAATCGAGTTGGTCCTGGCTTTATTGAAATTATATTTTCAGAACGAGTTCCAATAGAACAGGGCAATGGAGCAGCATTCCATTGCAATTTATTTTTTGCAGTAAACAATGGATCTATAATGGATGCCTGTTGAACATATCCTTCACTTTCTGTTTCAGAATCACTTGATTCGGTATTTTCATATTCATTATTTTCTTCTAAAATACTTGAATTTGAAATATCCGAGGCACTGTCATTTAGGATTTCAGCAATTTCATCGGTGTCCAAAAAACGTGTACTCTGCATTCTAACAATTGTTTCCTAAGAAACATACACAACACAAGCAAGACAAAAACTAAACTGAAACTAATGCAAACAATTTACACACCTGCATGACGAAATGAAATTTGGGGAATCACAAAAATCAAACAAACAGAAGCACACACACAAGTCTGCAGGATAAACTGAAAAAGAGGCTTCACACAAAAAACACGACTTATTGAATATCAACAGTAAATTGAATTGTTAGAAAGTGTTTTGCAACCGTCAGATAATGACAATCGTAATTAATTTTTTTTATATTAATTACTGTAGAATATTTCTTTAGTTAGTCTCTTTACAGGAAGAAGAAGAAGAAAACATTTTTATTGAAAAATTTTACGGACACAAGGGATACACCAGACTGCCGCAGTTTCGTCCCCCTCCTGGGACTCGTCAGTGGTTAATTTATGTGTCAATTGAACAAAGTATTTTATATTGTTAATTTTGCTCTATATGAAAAACTTTTTATTTTTTGGTGTCGTACTGTGATTTGAACTCACAGTCTTAGCATCAAAGCTATGCATCGTAATCTCACCTCTTAACCAGTTGAGCCACGGTCGACACAGCGTTGACTGCGACTAAATTGGAGTTTGGTCACACTACGTACACACAAGTATTGTTTTGATCAGAAGAGACAGAATTAGCTAATACCAATGCACAATTCATTTCTCAACTAGAATGCTTTTTCTTCTTAATCCTATCTCTTTTTCACAAGTAATTATCACGTTTTATGATGCGCTTTATTCACATACAATAGTTGGATACCAAGTGTAGGTTAGAGATTGAGTCGCCGTTAAGCAAGTTTATTCAAATTTTATGTTAGAAAGTGTTTTGCAACCGTCAGATAATGACAATCGTAATTAATTTTTTTTATATTAATTACTGTAGAATATTTCTTTAGTTAGTCTCTTTACAGGAAGAAGAAGAAGAAAACATTTTTATTGAAAAATTTTTACGGACACAAGGGATACACCAGACTGCCGCAGTTTCGTCCCCCTCCTGGGACTCGTCAGTGGTTAATTTATGTGTCAATTGAACAAAGTATTTTATATTGTTAATTTTGCTCTATATGAAAAACTTTTTATTTTTTGGTGTCGTACTGTGATTTGAACTCACAGTCTTAGCATCAAAGCTATGCATCGTAATCTCACCTCTTAACCAGTTGAGCCACGGTCGACACAGCGTTGACTGCGACTAAATTGGAGTTTGGTCACACTACGTACACACAAGTATTGTTTTGATCAGAAGAGACAGAATTAGCTAATACCAATGCACAATTCATTTCTCAACTAGAATGCTTTTTCTTCTTAATCCTATCTCTTTTTCACAAGTAATTATCACGTTTTATGATGCGCTTTATTCACATACAATAGTTGGATACCAAGTGTAGGTTAGAGATTGAGTCGCCGTTAAGCAAGTTTATTCAAATTTTATGTTAGAAAGTGTTTTGCAACCGTCAGATAATGACAATCGTAATTAATTGAATTGCTGATTGATAGCATAACAAAACGAAATTAGGGGAATCACAAAAATAGTTATGAGCTTTACAATGGTTTATGTATTGGCTTTCAAATTTAACTTGTATGAAATATAACAAATATTCAAAACAAAATGAACAGCCCAAACAATTTGTAAAGCATACAAATATAATTTTTAGCCGTATATATAATTTTAATAAGTATAAAAAATAGCCTTACGCCCATTGTCTTTAAAAAATTTGGTATGGACCAAAATGGTCCGCTAACCTAGCATTCGTAAGTTTTTTTTTAACCTTACAGCAGGGTTAAACTAAATTATCAATATTTTCTGGAATTGAAATTTTACACCATTATATTAAATAAAAAAACAAAAAATGGAGGGAAATTTTCATTTCTCGCAACAATGGGATTTTGGTGCAAAAAGTGAGATTTTTATGTTTTTTGTGTAGAAATCCTTATATTATCAATACAGCATTTTTTTTTGATGAAATCGTTTGGCAAAAGGTTAGGAGGCTATATGAAACTGACATATTTTTAACAATTTGTGTACAACTATTCGTGCAATAAAATTAAATTTATAAAAATCATTTTTGTATAGACAAATGTTTGTATTACTCTCATTATTTTTACTTTAGCCCTTTGACACTAAAGACATTCTTCTAAAAACTGCCCTACGGCGCACTATGGTCTATCGTAGTGTTAGACCGGCTCATAATTAGTTTTTACAACTGTTTGAATTTCGGCAAAAAACTTGTATTATTTTAACGCGAAGATCCCCAAATATAAAAATTTTAACTTTTTTTTGATATTTTGTTAATAGAAATAATCGAAAATTACGATCGAATTAACTTCATTTGACTACAATGATTTATGGAAATGAAAATACAACATATTCAAAGGAATATATTTAATATGTTTTACTTTACAATATCGAAGTGTTATACCTTTTTGAAAAGGAAATTTTTTGCAGATTCTTACTCTATTTCTAATTTTTTAGTTTCTGTTAGCTTATTTGATATATGTACATCTAAAACATATAAGGATTTTAATGAGCATGTCTAAACTTTGGCTAGAATTTTAAATACGAGCTACACGCTCACATAAACATATTATTAAAGCCTGAATTATTGCTAAACTAATATATAAAAATCAGCTGCATATTCGTGCCTAAAAATATTCTACATACAAAAGAGTTTAAGAGCTCAAATAAATATACCTATATATTTTTTTTTAATAGGTTTAGATATTTATACAAATTCGAAATGAAAACTTCCATTTTATTTTTAGTTTTCATATCGTTCTTATTTAATTTGAGCTAATTTTAGCACCAAATTTGTTTAAACGTCCAATAATATTGACTAAACTTAGTGACTATCTTAAAAATATATGTTATTTTTTTCACGATATATGCGTTAATATTGAACTATTTAGTAAATTAAGAGACGTATTAGAAAAAAAAAGAACCACAATTTATCGATAAACCAAGACAAGGAAGTGGCAACAGCAATGTTGGCAATACCGCAAGAATGCTTTTCTTTAATTCTGCCCGCACTGCGGAGATAACTGGAGTTGATGAAAGTATTATAAAATACTTTGCAGTATTGCCTATTGGTCAGCTGTCAGAGGATTTCCAAGAATCGCGTAATAAAGATTACAAAAAGTACCACTTGCATCACTCACGAAAATGTTCACGATTAGCCACAAATGAGGATATTTTTAACAGACTTTTATACACCTCAGATCCATATGTGAAAAGCTTTCGAAAACAATACGCCAAACTTGCAAAAGGCCTAGATGAAGATGCTCTAAATCTTATGAAGTTATCACAACATATTCATACTGAAAAGTGAAAATATCGTGGTTATTAAAATTCATGTAATTTCTTCATATAAACAATTAATTAAAAAAATATTTTTAAGTTCCTTAGTGAAATATTTTTAATTAGCTTTTTTTATTGTAACATATTTTTATTTCACATACACAAACAATATGTAAATTTAACTCATTAATAATAATAATAATAATAATAATAATAATAATAATAATAATAAGCCTTGTTCTTGATGTTGAAAGAACTGCCTCTATACTGGGCATAGGCTGTCTATAAATAACTTCCATCTTTGTCTTCTTGACGCTACTTCTCGAAGTTCACCGATGTTGCTGAAGCTCCTACTTTCAGAGACACTTGATTTCATTCAACGTAGATCTTCTCCAAGATGAGTTTGGCCGTCCACGTCTTCTTGAACCTTGGGGATTGTATACAAGGTCTTGGCAACATACTTCTGTAGGCGGTTTTGGTAGTGTGTGCCCAATCCATCCAAACTTTCTTTTACGTATTTCCACATTGACGTCTCTAAAGTTTGATCGGAACCATAATTGTTGGTTGGATATCCTGTTCGGCCAAAATACTCTCAAAATGCTACGCAGACATCTGTTGACAAAAACACGCAGTTTGTTTTGAATTAATTCAGTCGTATACCACGTTTCACATCCATACAGAAGAACTGAAAGAACGCATGCCTTAAATATTTTAATTTTTGTTGCTTCGCTGTATATGTTATTGTTCCAAACTTTGTTCAGAGTTGTGTAGGCTCCTAATGCTATTCTTATACGAGAATCAACATCTTTGTCAGTACCCCCTTCTTCTGTGACCATGCTACATAAATACTGGTATTCATGCACACTTTCTATTATGTTCCCATGAAGAGTAATGGGTTCAGCAGAGTTGGCATTTATTCTCATGTCTTTGGTTTTGACAATTTTGATCTTCAGACCGACTTTTAACGACTCTTCTGCTAAATCTTTCAGTTTTTCCTGCATATCAGAACACCTGTGCGCAAGCTCACACTTATCATCAGCATAGTCAAGTGACTCCAATCTCTCGTTGGGGCTTACTGGGTTACAGCTAATACCACGGGGTTTATTATCTGTTGCACGCCTTGATACTGCATCTATAACAACCAAGAACAAAAGGGGTGACAGCAGGCATCCTTGCCTAACACCTGTTTGAGGTTTAAATGGTGTAGACATTTGTCCACAGTGAAGGACACTGCTGTGAAAACCTTCATAACTACTGCGTATTATGGATATAATTTTGTCTGGCACACCTATGTTCCGCAATTCAAACCAAATACATTCTCTGTTGACCGAATCGAAAGCTTTTTCATAGTCAACAAATAGGGTGTATAATGGGGATCTCATTTCAATAGACTGCTCAATTATGATTCTAAGAGTGTTAATTTGATCAGTACACGATCTTCCTGCTCGGAATCCAGCTTGTTCCCTTCGTAGTTTATTATCAATACATCCAACCATACGTTCAAGTATAACTTTGATGAAGATTTTCATAACTGCTGAAAGAATTGTTATGCCTCTCCAGTTATTGTAATCGGAGGCGTCGCCTTTTTTGTGAAGTTTTACTATTGTTCCTTGAAGCCAGTCTGTTGGGAAAGTTTCAGATGACCAGATCTTACTAAAAAGTGTATGAAGAATAGTAGCAAAATGTTGAGGGTTACTCTTTAACACCTCCGCCGGAATATTATCACTACCAGCCGCCTTTCCATTTTTCGTACTCTTAATGGCATCAATTATTTCTTTTTTAGTAGGGGTATTAGTTGTGATTGCTAAATTAACTACGTTTGTGACATGGGTTGGGTAAACTTCTTGACGTTCAGTGTTGAGGACGTGTTCAAAATGTTCTTTCCAACGTTTTAGTTGGTCGTCTACATTTGTTAACAGCATTCCGTTTACATCTTTCACGGGTAAGTTTTTCCTGCTTTTTACACCTGACATTTTTTTTGTTATTGCGAAAAGTTCCTTCATATTTGAGAGTGCGACTGCCCCTTCCGCTTGTGTTGCCATATTATCAATATATGTTCGTCTATCGTCTCTAATTGCACGTTTAATTTGCTTATCTAGCAGCCAATATTCGTTGTAAATCCTTCTTCTTTCATTTGCATTTTTGCTTTCTGTTAGCCGATTCCTAAGTTTGGATCTATCATCTATGAGAGTCCACGTTTGAGCAGTTATGAAGTCTTCATTTTTATGTGAGAATCTTCCAAGGTTACGCAGGCACGAGTCATTAACTGAAGTTTTAAATTTATTCCAACTTTGCTGGATATCATCGTCGTTGCTTAGAGTGCCTAAATGATCATTGATAGTATTAATGAATCTGTCTCGTTGTTCAGGAGATTTGAGTTTGTTTACCTTGTATTTAATTCTGTTTGGTTTAATAAAGTTTCGAGTTATTTTCACGCCTATTCGTATTATACCCGTGAGAAGGTAGTGATCCGATGCATTATTATATAAAATTTATGCAATAAAATACTGTTATTAGTTTATAATAATGCTCATGTCATGAATTATTAATTTCAGTTGTTATAAATACAAAACTTATTGTTGTAAATACTACAAAAAGGAAATAAAACTCAAGTTAAATTATATATATATATATATACATAATCCTTTCAGCTTTACTATTTACACATTTACTGTCAAATATATTTAAGATGATGCATTCCAAATTTCAGAATTCAATCTCTTCAAACAAAAAAGTTACAGATTTTTGATGCGAAAATGCTCAAAATTGACCATGGTGCGGAGCTTAGGATGTTTTTCAATTGGAATACTATAGGATATTGTTGAAATCTTTCCAATAGAAAAATCCTAAAATTCTTAAATACTACAGTTATTATAGAATAATTGTTTAATTAACAAAAAAAAAAAAATGTGAATTAACAAAAAAAAAATGTTGCTGAAAAAAATAAGGAAACTCTAATCACAGAAAAATATTTAATTGAAGAAACACCTTTATCTCAAAACCGTTAGGTTCTATTTCAATTAAAAAACTACAACATTTCTAAAACTTAAACACACCATCTATATCCAACCTTTTTAAAAGGTTTTATTATTCTTTATGATTGTAAAATATGAAAAAACTTGATTTTGTAGGAAAATAATCAGAGTTTTAAAAGTGGTATAATCTCACTAAAAGCTCTCACTAAAGGCATAAAAACAAAATGCGATTTTTGGGCAAGGATGGGTCGATCTTGATTTCTTTCTTTATAAAAATTATATATATGAACTTTGGTGCCAATCGGATAAAGAAAAGTAGTTCAAAAAATCGATTGAAATTTAAACTGTGTTTCTATGGTAAAAAAAATCCTTTTTTTCAGCTTTTGACAAATTTTTTTAAATATTGTTATTGGTTTTTATTCAAGATGATAAATTAGGAGATAGAAAGTAAAAATTATGTATTCAAAAAGGTACACAAATCAAAAATCGGTTTAGAACTTGCCCAGTAATACATACTGTCCCAGACACACTAGTGCCAATTATTACTTGACCGATATATTCGAGGACACACCTTAAATAACCTGTCCTTAGGTACCAAACGCACAACAGTTTTGGGGTGTTTTTCAAATTTCTAATTTCAAATTTAAAAAAAAATTTCATCAACAAAATCGAAAAAATTTTAATTTGAACTCCAGGGACTTGTTTGAAACTTCATAGAGAATGAAAATAAAGAATTTTAAAAATATCCCCCGGTACACTTGCGTAGGGTAACGATTTCATTTTTACGGACTTGGACGAAATTGTGCTTTTGGTAATAGCAAAATATTTTGTTGCCACAAAATATTTAAAATCTAAAATTAACTATTTTTGTAACTTTTGTTGTTCATTATCATTACTCAATATTGAACAAAAAAAACTTCAAGCATAACTAAACCATGTGTGCGGGCCCAAATTTTCCCCAGACTTATTTATTTCAATTTACAAAAAAGTCAAAGCTTTGCTTACTCCTATTGAATTTTAAGCAACGGGATATAAAATATTATAACACAATATTCGAAGATTCTGTTAGCCCCAGCCGCATTGAGATCAAAGGAGATATTGCAGGAATTTATATATATTTGATCAAAAAATATTAAAATTATTTTTTTACAAACCTGGCTAAAGCCATTCTTTAAGTCCATAAAAAAATATTTTGAAATATATTAACCCTTATATGCTCTTGGTGTCGAAATGACCCTTAGTTGAAAATATATTGTGTTATGCATAATAATATTAAATACAACACAAGGAGTGTACTAAATGTTGTATCGAAAATAGAGATGGCAAAATCTTCCCCAAATTGAAAATAAAATTTCACAACCTCTATTTTTACAATACAACATAAACAACACTTAGTACACCTTGTGAAAACCCTTATTGATTTTTAAACATCACAACTTTTAAACAAAATTCTTCAATTACATTTAGTGCGGGGTTTTAAAAATAAACAACTCCTAAGTAATTTTATTGAAAACAAAAACATTTTTTTTTTTTATTTCAGTTAAGATATTATTAAAATAAACTAGACTTTGAATAAATCGGATACTCTTTTTTCAGTAGTCGTAAGAACCTTATTTAAATCTTTAATACATTTTACACCTCGCTCAGCTCATTCACGACAGGTTAATTATAGCAGATTTTAAAACCATTTTAAAATATTCATTAGATTTCCTTGTTAAAGGATCTAGTTGTTGAAATTTTGAGTAGACATTAAAACAGTGTAAAAAAAATTGTTTTCTGGGTTAACAAATTTTCTACCTTCTTTTAGTCTTATAACTGGCTATTCTGAATAAAGTGGAACAATAAGTTTGTTTTACTTCTGTGGAGAGCTTTGAATCAATAAATGCTAATGCTACATTTTATTTTGACAAATACAATAAATTCTACGTCATTTTTTTAATAGTTCTTTAGAAACAGAATAATCAATTTCTGATTAGGAAACGTCTGCTTACTTTTAAATATTTTTTGTTCAAATATATATAAATTCCCGCAGTATCTCTTTTGATCACAATGCGGCAGGCCGGGTTTAAGTTGTTTAATTGTTCCAAAATCTGTGGCATAGAATCATCAAATATTGATTTATAATATTTTAAATCGCGTTTCTTAAACTTCAATAGTAGTAAACAAAGCCTTGACTTTTTTGTAAATTGAAAAAGATAAGTCGGGGAATAATTTGGGCCGCAGGGACACATGGGTTAATGACTTCCGAAATTTATTTTTTTCAATAATAAAATAAAATAGCAAAGGTTACAAAAGTAGCTAATTTTTATGACAAAAAAATACGCCTTGTTATTACCAAAAAACACAATATACTCGGAATTCGTAAAAATCAAATAATTTCCCTACCCGAGTATACCATCTCTTCCTGGAGTGAAAATCCGAATTGTTTTCGATTTTGTTGAAGAAATCTTTTTAAAATTTGAAATTGAAGATTTGAAAAACACCCCAAAAATTTTGCCAATTTCTGACAGGTTAATGACATTCAAAAATAAAAAACATTTTCCATATCTCACAATTTTGTGTCTCTTGAATAAAAAAATTATATTGCCGTAACCAATTTCAAAAATGTTAAAGGTGTGTGCTTGGGCAGTATTTATTACTGGGCTAGTTCTTAACCGATTTGGAATTTTTATAAATTTTTTAATACAATACTTTATCTTTATATCGATTAATTTATCATCTTGAGTATTTAAAAAATTTTGCAAAAGCTAAAAATAGTAATTTTTCCCCATATAAACACGATTTGAAATTTCAATCGATTTTCGGCACGACTAAGCTTTATCCGATTGGCACACAATTTTATACACTCAGGGAACTTCTGCTGTAAATATTTGTAATTGTTTGAGTTGTAATGCAGTATCTTCATTTTTAAGTAAAAAAACAGTAATTTGTAGAAGAAATTTCAGTTTTGACTACAATGACATATAAAAAAAGAAACCGCATCAAATTACTGTATTATATTCATTTAATACAGTAGTTTTAATTTATTTAAAAAAATAAACAAATAAATGTTTTTTATTTTTTACTGCATATGTGGTTAATTTAGTAGTTCATTTTTTGAACAGTAAAAAACAAATGACAATATTAGTTGAATATACTGAAATGTAAGTCGTCCTTTCTTCAAGAGAAATTTTATTTGTTTTTAACTACATATTACGTTTTTATATTGAAACGAAACAAACCCGATCCATACTTACCCAAAAATCTCATTTTGAAAAATCTCCATACAACCGAGAGTAAATGATTGAATTATTCGCTAACTAGTCATTTGAGTCTAGAGAGATATCTCTCAGAATGGTCCAAGGACTAATTTTTAAAAAATAAATCACATCCACTATATAAAAACAAATTTTTAAAACGTTTAAAAAAAAAAAATAATTAGAGTGGGTTTTAATATAATAAATGTTAAAAATATTCCTGAATTAAAAGTGATCCTTAAATTTAATTATATATTTCCCTTTTTCGTAAAACCAATGCCATTTTACTATTAAAAACTAAATGAATATTTATTTTGGAAATCTCGGGAATGTTCTAAAAATTTTGTTATTACCGGGAGTGGAAAAAAGTAGGGATTTTGAAAACCCAAGTAGCAAATCGAAAAGCACACAAAAAATGTTTCCATTGCTGTTCTTGTTTTTTATAAAAACAAGCATTTTCCTTTAGATTTTCAATCAAGGAAATATACAAAATATTTGTTAAGTTATGTACATATGTTACGAATGAAGTTTTGGGTTTCACAAATATTTAAACATTGCAAAAATGATGAATGTTTTTGTGACTTTGGTCATAATGGGTTAATTTAGGACTATAGGCACTTTTACTGCTTCTTTATGTTGTTGGTGTGGCGTAAATAATAAATTTATTTGAACATTACACCCAGAGAAAACCAGGAATAAGTTTTATCAGTTTTCGTCCAAAGTAACATTTAATAAACAACAAGAAATATAATGACCATATAATGGTCTCTATGAATTTTTTTTTACACAAAAATAATGAAATCCTTTCTAATGTAAAATACACTTTATATATATCGTGAAACATTTCACAAATATGATGAAATTGATTTTGTTTTTTATGAAATGTTTCATAAATACTTTAAATCGTTACATTGGACGATAATTGATGAAAAATTTCATAAATATAAAGAAGCTTTATCTTTGAGTGTACACAGCGGAGTACAATAAAAATGCAACATTGCCTATATTGGAGTATGATTTAGTAAAAGCCATACGGCATATCAAACTTAATGCATGGACGTCGCTTCAAAATTATCTGCTAAGAAACATCATGTTACTAAACCACCTATTAAAAAACCATTTTCATCATTATCCACCATCTTCTTCCCCAATACCTGTGCATGATTTTTTCAACGAAATGTCAACAAAATTAAATTCTAACAATTCAGTAAACTGCGGCATATGCAAGAAGGCTGTTCACTTCAAATGTGCTAAAATATACCTGCCTATGCAGAAAAATACGGCACAGTGTTGGCAAAGCTTCGGCGACGGTCGGTTTTGCGTTGGATTAACAATATTGACAGTATTGTCCTGTTACCGGATTGATAACAGTGGCCAACTGATAGTTTGAGCGAACTTGCCACCGTTGGCATAACGTTGGCAATCCAACAAATTCGGTGCTCTTAAAATCGCCTAAAATAAATTAATTTTGAGAAATATATATAATAAAATACATTTAAAAAGCTGCATTACAGTTCATCCTTAGTCTTATACAACATATTTAAATGTGTGAAATAAAATGAATTTAAGAAAATGATTCTAATTGGTTGTAATATTTGCAAATGGTTCTCGAAAAACACTTGCTTTGCAAACAAAATAGTATTTTCCTAGTATAATATTATTTGTACCTTTGGTAATTTTAAACACGGTGGGTTTTACAAAAATAGTACTATTTTTTTTTTTTTTGGTACGGTCCGCAGTTTTTTACCTACGTTTATTTAGTTACAACTATTATTTAGTCCCATATTACCCTACAACTTCCTAAATTACATCACCTTTTCTTCATTGAAAAAATCGCCAAAAAATCCAACTTACGAATAATTTAGTTGTATTGTTTTGGAATGAATCTATTCAAAGTCTAAGCAAAAATAGGGAGCTAAAAAAAAAACTAGTTCCGAATTACTCCGCCTTCCCCTACTAAATCGTTTCTTGTTTATTCACTTTTTGAGTTCCCATTTTTTAATAAATTGTAAATGATTACCCACAAGATATAAATGTTAAATACGCCTGTTATTGGGTACTGTTAACACCCTAACATTTTACTGTTAAATTTCGTCGAAAATTGTCTTCGTACTGTTAACATTCCACAATTAAATAAATTTCGTTCTCATATCATAGAAGTAAGTGCTACTCCGTATATGTTTGCCATAAACATTCCAGTGGATGTACTCAATTTCCAATTAAAAAGAACATGTTATTGGAAACATAACAAAAAGCATATAAAAACAATTTAAATATTGAGGGAGTTTAAAAAACCATGTCAGATACGTTGGAGCACTCAATATTTAACAAGCAAACGAATAGTTGTATAAATGAACCATGTAATATAGTACTATGGCTACTGAAACTTAAAATACAATTTAATTGGGTATTGAATAGGGTGTCGCGAATAAAAAAAATAAATAGAATACCACTCAATCGATGCGTATTAAAGAGCTAAATATGGAAAAAATAAGTAAATAATTTTTGAAGTGGATCTTGAGTACCCTAAAAGCGATTGAAGGTACCGGCTGTAGTTCATTGTGGCCAAAAAAAAGTTTCGAATTTTGTTTCGAAATGGGGCTCCAAAGTTTAATATTTTTCTGGCTTATTAATGGAAACATATTTTTAAGTTTTGTGTAGAGTAATTTTAGTCCACCAGTTGATTTTTTAGTTTTGAGCACGTTAAATGAAATGCACGGGAAATAAAAATAAACTACCAGAATATCAAAACCTCCAAAGCGGGTTGAAGACTTAGCTATTATTTCGTTTTGACGATCTTTTGAATTACAGTTTTTTGCAGGACAACTTTTGGATTTATTTTATTTATTAAAAAAAAAAAACTACCAAGACGATATTTTATATGAAATTACTTAAACAAATTTATATGGAGCTTTCAAAAACTTTCGACACCAATTTCAGATATTTGTCTATAAGTTTCATTAAACTAGGTATTTATAGTCTCCTAGTAAAAGTTTAGGTATTTTTTTTTCAAAATTCGTTATAGTTCGCTTTTGGACGTTGCCCAAAGTTAGGGTGTTCAACAAATGTGTAAAAAATATACAATATTTGAATTATCAGAACTTTTGAACGCGTTAAACGAAAATTTAAAGCTTATTGTAATTTTAAAGATCAACTCCTCTTCTTTAAACAGTGTTGTACAAAAATTATTTTTTTTTTCGCTAAAAGTATAACGAAATTAAAAAAAATTTCCTTATTTCGCAAATATCTCAAAATCCCATATTTAACAACATAGAAAATTTTGAATTTGGGAACCACAGGGGTTTAAAAATAATCCGAATTTTTCCGAAAGTTTCTTTGAAATTTAATATAAAGTTGTATATATTTACATAGTGCTCTACAACTAATTTCAATATTTTTTGCCAATCATGGAACCATATGTTGATAAACTGCATACTCAGATTTTCGTTATCACATCCTATGTCCTTTCGAAAGGACATTTAAATTTTTTAACAAACTATTTAAATGATTGTACTCATTAAATGATGTTTTATTGATGAAATTTGGTAGATATATGTAGTAGTGTCTAAGTAAGCTTTTTCTTAAGTTTTTGTATACCTATTGCTCCCTATAGCAGAGGTAGCAATTTGAATTCAAATTGTTGATGCTTTGTATGTGCTTGACGGGCTAAGATTTTTTTAATAATAATTTTTATTTATTTGTAAAGCAGATAACTATCAAGCAGTCATACACACCTTGATCGTATTTTCACGATTTTTGAGAATAAAAAATATAGACATTTTTCGAGAATTTTTTAAAATTTTTTATGGCAACACTGGCGAATTATTTTTTAAAATTTTTTTGTGTGTTGATAGAAAATAGCCTAAGGTACGTTCAGATTAGTCAAATATTTGACAAAAAACATGAAATATTTCTTTGCCGTAATCTGAACACAAAATATTTTGTGTGTCAAACAGCAAATCAGCTGATTTTGGTCAAACAAAATTATTTGCATTCAAATAAATATTTGACAAACTTAACCATAGTGTGAACACTAGCTATCAAATATTTTCTTCTGATTTGAGCAAATATTTATTTGATTTTACAAAAAAAAAATGTAAGAACAAACAATGGCAAATAAAAGGTGGTAAAATCGTCAATTATAATTTTTTTAATAAATTTATTAATAAAAGGCTTTATAGAAAAACTGTAAATAGATATTAAAAAAATATAATCACTCAGATAATGGATTGGAACATTGGTCCAAAATGGAACGATATGGAATGAAACGGGGAACGATTGGAATCGGAGCACTTTACACAATTGTGTTGTCGTACGTAAAAATAAAAATTTAATCATTCCGATAACAGAATGGAACATTGGTCCAAAATGGAATGATATGGAATGAAACGGGGAATGATTGGAATCGGAACACTGTACACATTTGTGTTGTCGGTACGATGCATTTCGTTAAGGTTTGCAAAAATGTTGTCCATTTTGTGATATCATGCTTAGTTTTCGAGATACAAGCCATTTTACAAAATGGCGATATTTTAAAATGTCCAGTGTCTCCGAAAACTAAGCGAGATAGACCAAAACGGACAAAATTTTTGCTCCACAGGAGTATTAATATACCCTTATAACATAAATAGGATAGGTCCGAGAGAGATCCCGAGTGATAATTTTTTTTAAAAACAGTTAGTTTTTCGATTAAATAAATCTTTGTTTTTTACACTTTGATTAAATAAATATTTAATACAAATATTTGTTTCAATCTGAACGCTCGACAAATATTTTTTCGTTTATTTTATTTGACACTATTTGGGAGCTGTTGGAACAAACAAAAACCATCAAATTTTTTTGAAATAAAATAATTTTTTATTTGACACAATTGGAAGCAAATATCTAAACAAATATTTGATTAATGTGAACGTACCTTTATTGTTTTCACTAAAATAGAAAATTAAGTAACTTTCTAAATATTAAGTTTTACATGATCGAATATTTATTGATCCGATCATTTAATTTTATATAAAAAGTAAAAACTGCAACTCATTGAAAACATTTTTCCATTTTCCCTTAACCAACCAAACTTAGTAGATTCAGCAAAAGTTTTGCTAAAACTTAGTTGATTAAAATTTAAAAAATTCTTGCTAAAAGTTAATAAAATGTTTGCTGAATATTAGTAGACTGAAAAAAAAACTCAAAAAATTTGTAGAAAAATTATATTTTGCTGAAAATCTTAAAGTTTTTTTTTGTGATTCTCTTAAAAATAATTTACAATACGTTATAAAATATAAAAATCTTCAGATCCACACATTGACGACAGGAATTAATTTAATATTTGAAAATATATAGACTACTTTTAACACCTAAAGATTCAGGCCGCAAAATATTTATCACTGGAACTAAACTATACTTTTCTAGGCTTATAAGGTACGCCAAATCCAAATCTGGTCTAAGAATCACTCTCCGACATCAGGCGTTCGAGCTATATTAACGGGAAAAGTGTCCATTTTGATTAAA
Organism: Delia radicum; assembly: GCA_021234595.1. Classification (NCBI taxonomy): domain Eukaryota; kingdom Metazoa; phylum Arthropoda; class Insecta; order Diptera; family Anthomyiidae; genus Delia; species Delia radicum. The sequence goes on along the minus strand of CM037853.1, from coordinate 141,869,539 downwards.
TTGCTCCGATTTTTTTACCTTCCTGGAAATATATTGTTTATAATACTTTTACCAAGACCTGAACAATCTACTCTCACCATTTTTTATTTTTTTTAATTTTGAAGATATCTTATTTTTTTCTAAAAATTGCCGCCTTTTGAACTTGATAATAAATTCGAATTTTTTAAAATTGTACACTGCGGAAATTTAAAATTGCAATTACAACCTCAATTTCAATTTACAATATTTTCGTAAAGAAATAAGTTATACTAAAAACTTAAAAGCAAAAAAAAAAGGGTAAGAGTAGTTTGTTCCGGTCCCGTTGCAAGTAATATGAAAAATATATTTCCAGGAATGTAAAAAGTAGGAGCATTTTGATTGAAAAAACGACACTTTTCCCGTTAATATAGCTCGATCGCCTGATATAGAAGAGTGATTTTGATACCAGATTTGGATGTAGCGTATCTTATGCCTTTAGAATAGTATACTGTAGTTCTAGTGTCAAATATTTTTCGGTCTGAATCTTTAGGTGTAAAAGTACTTACATGTACTCACGAGTGCTCCCCACTGATATAACATAAACAAAATTATGTTTCAACTACTTACATCAATGGTTGTCTAATTGATGGCATCTTTTAAGAGAAGATAAGTGCAGTGATTCTAGTAACGAAACAAAAAATAGCAAATTATGACATATAAAACCCTTTTTGTGGAAAGAAAGAAAAAGGAAACATAAAAAAGTTAGTTAAAAAGTTAGCTTAATAAACAGAAAAATTCTGCTAAACTGGTCTCTCCGGATCTGGCCAGAGACGGGTCCATATTTATTAACGGGAATATAAGTTGTTAATTAAGAGTACTTAATAGGTACGGAGTAAGGAGTATTTTTCTCTGTATCGTTCAGTTTCCAAGATATAGTCTATTTTATGTGTATATAATAAAATTATGTGGTTAAATTAACTGGCAAATTTTTATATTCGAGAACCACGAATTACAAAATGTAAGGTTGAAAAATTAATTCAAGTACGGATGAAATTTGTTTTTGTGGAGAAATAAGAAGACATATATAAGGTGGCGCAAAAATAACCTTCCGATGTTTTTTTTTTTATTATGTATTTATTATGTATAGCATTTTCTGATAGGAGGATTACTTTTGCGCTACCTTATATTTAAATAACTGATTTAAATGTAAGCAACAGATCTGAATTAGGACCCATTTAACAGGACTTTTGTACTTAACTATTTTCATGAGTGCAGCTGTTGATTTTATCACAGCAATTTATTTATATGTATCAAATAATTTGAACCAATAAACAAAAATAAATTTTGTTAAATTAAATATATTTCTGTTAAATTTTTTTTTTTGTAATATCGATATAATTTTTTTTAATACGTGTTAAAATTTGGTTATGTATGTTTATTAGGGTCATTCAAAATCGTATAAAGAAACTAGATACAGTCCTATTTGTGCTCTTCAATGCTGCTTAGTTGTGTATGCAACACACCAATCTATGATCCAAGATTCATCGAAATCGAAAGACGATTTAAGGTCGCAAAAAATTTTAATTTTTTCGCATATGTTGCTTGGAAATTTACATACAAATTATAAAAAACGGTTTATATTAAATTTGTAATGATCTATAATTGAATCATTCAGGACTTCTCCATGAATTCTGAATCAAAATTTTATTACATTTAAGACTGTAGAAGAAACCTTTAATACATTTTAACGGTTTTCATTGTATTCACATTTTTTTTGATTTTGAGAAAAAAGAAAAATATAACATTCTTATTTTAGTGGCCAGTGTGCATCATCGCAAAAACAGTTAGTTCAAAATTTCAATACATAATTTCAATTATAGCTAAAATATTTTATAGGTTTGATGTATCGTGTTCTATGTTATTAAATTTAATATTAATAATTTCTTTTTTCATTCATTAATTTTTTTAAATTTAAACTTTTGTTAACCTATAGTCGAAACTTTATAGCTATTTAGCGACCTCAAGATGAAAATTTTGTTTAAAGGTGTTTGGGTATTTACACGTTTACTATGTAGTCACATTGACTGGGCCTTGAGCGGTGGAAAGTTAACACGTCTAGAATTTTGAAGATCCATAATGTTTATGTGTTTCAAGTAAATGAATTTTGTTTGTAATTGGCGAAAGGAATGAATGTGAGCCTTCAGAAATATTTGAAAAAAAACTTCGGTTATGAAACTTTAAAATGATTTTATTTAATTCTGCTTTAACATTATATATAATCATAAAATTTATAAAATTTCTGTATGTCTATTTATTTGTATGAGTTGTTAGTTTACTGGGTAGTATGAGTAGGTGTGTGGCCTTGATCACTGGCTGCAACGAGCCAACTTACCAAAGATACATCCATCCACATTATCCCACATTGTTCGTTTATACATGCTGATATTTTGTCGATACATGGGTGGGTAAAGTTTAATTAAACTTTGTTTTGATTTTTTTTTTTATTTTTAAATTTTTTGTTGTTATTAATATTTCTAATTAAAACGTTATCTTATAACTTTATAGTGTCTTTAATTGTTAATGATATTTATTTTATTGTATTAAATGTTTTGGTTGTTTGTGTGGAAACGTTTGATGGAGTTTTTATTTTACATCTATACATCGCTTAACATTGTTACTTATTAAAACGTTAAATAAGATAAATAAATATAAACGGTCATATGCATAATAATTTTTTTTAAATTTATTAATTTTTTATAAAACAAATTTTCATACAAAAATCATTTGATAACCATTTTTTAAATTTTAATAAAGTTTATGCATATGCGGTAAACAAATTTGAAAATATTTACGCTCATTTTATTCAACCTAAATTAGTTTATTTAATTAATGTCCGAAAATTTATCGTGTAAATCGAGCCATAGATGTATTTCAATTTGATTCGGTTTTCTATCAATAGATGTTGTCGGTCGTTATGTTAAGTATTGTACTACACAGTTTTTATGTATGCAGGTGTCAATACACATTCACGATTTTCATATTTTGCTACTTAGACGTTCAATGACTTCATACTCTTTTACTATATTTACTTGTAGCTACATTTTTATTAAAAAAAAAGATTTGTTTTCTAATAGTATTTATGCCAACAACTTGAATTTTTTTCCATTGACTATTTGTGGGATTTAATTGTATACAAAAAACTTAAAGTTGAAGGTCATTGTCAAATGAAATTTTGTTCAATTGATGTTGTGTTCTAACTAATAATGTGATAATGGCAATGAACTTAACATCAATTACCTAATGAAAATAATGGTAAATTTAAAGTGGGTTTTTAAAAAAGTCCGACCGAACCGTTCGGCCAGAATAAGATACGTTATTCGGTATTTAATTTATTTTGGATTTTTTTTATTAAATAGAGCTCAAAGTGAACCAACTGTTATTTTTGTAAGAATATTTCAGTCAATAACTCGTTCCGTTTTTATATATATTCTGAACAAATCTATAATGACTGAAATGCTACAACGCTAGAGAAACATCATTCAACGCTTTACAACTATTTCGTCAAACCCCATCAAAAACTAACAAAGAAAAGTATGTAGTTGAAAACAAAAAGTACAAATTGATATGAGAAAAATCCAAAATCGAATATTACAAAAGAATAGAAACACAAATCAATTCGGTGAAAAATAACAAAGATTGGTGGAATTTGATAAAAGAAATTAAAAATAAACAATTACAGCCGAAATCCGGAATTACAACACAAGATTTTAAGCAATACTTTTCCGAGTTATTAAATCCGCCCCTAAATTCAAATGATGTTATGTATGCAGCAATGTTCAATAGTGACAATGAATTAGATAGGCCTATAACCCGAACAGAAATTAAAGATGTTCTAGCAAAAACAAAGTACAACAAGGCCCCAGGAGAGGACCGTGCCAGTTACGAATTCTTAAAGAATGCAACGGAAATGTTTATTGAAGAATTAGCCAAATCATACAACATTATATTTGAATCCGCAAAATTAGACGAGAAATTCACGACAAGCATAATTTTCCCAATTTATAAAAAAGGCGACAAAGAAATTGTAAATAATTATAGAGGAATATCTTTTATGATCACAATTGCAAAAATATTCATGGGCATACTAAATAAAAGGCTTACTTTATGGTTAAACAAACATAACATCCTTATAGAGTATCAAGCAGGATTCAGAGAGAGCTATTCAACTGTAGATAATCTCATCTAATCTCACCTAATGTTTAAAGAAAAGAAAAAACTATATGCTTTTTTTGTAGACTTCAGAGCAGCTTTTGATAAAGTTTCAAGAAAAGCACTAATTTACAAACTTTATAATACTGGAGTCTCAACAAAAATGATTAAAATGATTGAAACTATATATAGCCATACCAAATTTAGAGTCTGGAACGGTGAAGATGTGTCTGATGAATTTAGTACCGAATCTGGCGTAAAACAAGGCTGTTTGCTTTCGCCAACTCTTTTCTCTATATATCTTAATGATTTGCATTCATTTATAGAGGGAGGAGTAAACGTTGGTTCTACGAACATCCGGTTATTAATGTATGCGGACGATATTGTAATTCTAGCTGATGATATTGTAACAATGCAAAATATGATTAAACAACTTGAGAGATACTGTGTAATATGGAACCTTGAAGTTAATCTGAGTAAATCACAAATGATGATATTTAGAAGTGGAGGTAAAACATCTAAATATGAAAAATGGGTTTTCAATGGGGAGCCTATAATAGTCACAAATGAATACACGTATTTGGGTGTTACATTGTCACCAAAATGTCTTTAAAAAACACTTAGAAAACAGTACCTTGTCCGCAAAAAATTGCATTAACTCAACGTGGAAAGAATTTTTGGCCAAAAAGCATATAGGCCTTAATGCAAAATGGAATTTATTCAAATCAGTATGCCGTGCTATACAATCATATGGTGCACAAATGTGGGGATTTTCCTTATTCGAAGATGTAGGTAAGCTACAGAGATATTTTATTAAAAAAATTTTAAAATTTCCACCTTTTACACCCACATATGCAGTGATGTTAGAAACTGGCATGGAAAATAGTTATATTTACACACTTGATCTATATCTCCGATATATTATAAAAACCATTTATGAATATGATAGCAATCGACTGCCAAACCAGCTAACAAAACTTATAATGCAGCAATGAACGTATTGGTATAAAAACATTGACTCGTTGGGTAGAGATGTTTGTTCAACAAGAATTTCAGAATGCTCAACAAGACAGAGTTGGGAACTTTTACGAACCAATATTATATACGGTTTAAAAAACAAAGAAAGAGAGTTTTACGTTGAAAAGGCATTTAATTCAAGCCGTTTTTATTCCAAACTCAATTACAAGGAACCACAAACCTATTTTGATATCACTAATATGACAACAATAAATTATATATTCAAAGCTAGATGTGATTTAATTGAGCTTAATTTAACAAGGTTTCAACAAAACAGATCTCGCTTATGTTCGTTATGTAATCTAAACGAAATTGAAAATATTCTTCATTTTATAGCTAAATGTCCTATAATAAAACAAATAAGATACCAACATTTTAAAAAAACTACCCTATCTGAAAATGAGTTAATAAATATATTAAATACAAAAGATAATTTTAAAGATTTATCCCGATATATTATAAATGCGATAAGGTACAGGAAGATGTTAATAAATGAATTTAATTATTAATTTGTATGTAACATTAAACACTGTTTGTTAAAATTTGTTAAATAATATCTTTTTACGACTGACGGCGTTAAGTCATAGTCGTATGTTCTGTTTTATTAAACTTATAAAACATTGTAATACAGAAAATTGAATTTGAAATAAAGAACAATTAACTA
>CM037853.1:141531944-141863591 GCA_021234595.1 Delia radicum | reverse complement strand
ACTAACTAACTAACTAACTAACTAACTAACTAACTAATGACTGATTTTTGAAATTTTTTTATTAATATCGAATGGAGTAAAAATAATGATTTTGTAGGACTCCTTAAAACACAAAATTTTTCGGAGTGACGTTTTGATTACCTTAATTAATTTATAGACAAGTATATTTTATTGTTTAAGACCAGCGAACTTAACTTAAGTTTATGGCTAAACTTAATCAAAGTTTAGGGCTTGGCGACAGTTATGAATTTCAAATTTATATGTAAATATCTGTGGTTATTTAAAGTTAAACTTTGGTTATTTATAAAAAAGTTACTCGGTCTTAATTGTTGATGAAATAAATATGTATGTGAACTTGGGGTGATATGGTTTCAAACATTTTTTAGACCACACTAACAATTTTTTTTAATCGTTCAATTGAAATATCTTTCAGAGTGATATGTGGATTAACTTATTTTTCAACTAATTTAAAAAAGAAGTAACACTTATACCGAGTTTTTGGGATGACAGTTAAACTCGGTTTAGCTAAACCGACAACGAACTTTGTCTGTCATTTCCATGTTTATTAACAAAAAATTGTCGGAACCAATTAATTTTGTTTAGAATTTTGTCCATTATTATAACAAAATAAAATAAACCGCAGTTCAGAAGCAGTATTCCTCTCAGAAACTGCGTTAATCTAAGTTTAAAGATAATCTACATCCCAAAAACTAGGCCTTAGAAATAAGAAAAACCAATACAGCAAGTGCATAAGAGAAACAATTTATTTTTAACAACACTAGTTTTTGAAATATTTTTTTTACGGAAAAAAGAACGACAGCTTATGACCGAATTTTAATAGACATTCATTTTATATACTTAATAAATCATCGAAATTTATTAAGTATATAGGTTTTTTTTTTGACATTTTTGCCGTTAAAATTAAAAGATTACTGGATTTTTATCGAAATGGGTCTCATATTATGGGTAATTTTATTCTCTGCTTTAATGCTTTTGTTAAATATATGGTAGCTATTTGATTTTCTTGACAATAATCATGTAAAACTTAATATATTCACTTTTTGCTTTTACTACAGCATCTTTACTCAGCCAGCAAAAACTGTTCTGCCAAAGAATAATTGAGCATTTTCATCGATAAATTTAACATTGGTATGTCATATGAAGGAATCGTTCCTATAGTTATTGCTGCAAAACAGCTTCCTACAAATATTTTACGCCTAAATAACTACCAAAGAAGTTGTTTAAGCTGAAAACTTTCAAAGAATCATATATGAAATGCTTCCATCCTATGACAAGCCAATGTTAAATTCATTGATGAAAATGACAAAATACAGGAAAAAAAAATGTTGATGGGGTCTTACAAAAAGCATTTAACTTTTCTTTAATTAAAATCCAATATTCTGCTCCACAAATCCCCATTATTAAAATATATTTTAAGAAAATTCAGAAGTCTTTGTTTTTTTTTTTTTTGTGAGAACATTTGTAGTACATTTTATACTATTTTGATCATGTCTTTAGTTAAAAATTTTCGAGTAAAATTATGTGATTTTCTTTGCAAGCACTTTAATTGTAATTCTTGAATATTGTAAGATGCATGTCGATGAATTTCCAAATTCATCTGCATAAAAGACCAGCATGATTTGTACATTTTTTATTGAAGATGTTGTATTACCAATTAAAAAAGGCTCTATTTCCAATTAATTATTTATACAAAACAAACCACCAAAGTGATAACGATAGATATTAATAGAGAAAATTATTATTACCTTAAAGTTGAGATACATTAATTTTATATCCCACAACTTTTAATTTTTTAAAACCGAAATATAAAAAAAAAATAAATATCACTGACTTGACATTAATTACACACTAAAATAAAACTAAAACTCAAGAAGACACAACACTAAATTAAATAGAAAAATCATTGAAATCAACAAAATTGTTTTCTATTTACTTATAAACATGTTTATACTTTTGCCGAATGCCATACAGTGGCTGACAAACATTTTGGGGTAGTTGTTTAATGAAGTTGATGAGTGGATATTTAATAGATTTAAGAGTAATAAAAAGGTCATTTTGTTTTCAAATACCGTGTGCAAAAAGCAAAAACTTTTGTTAGATTAGGTTATGACCGATTTTAAGCAATATGGAAAACCTGCTCCGAGAAATTTACAGAAAATACTTTAAAGTCCTTAATGCGAGTGTTTCCCGATAAGGTGAATAAATGTATAAAGAAGAATACAATTGATTTTTTTTGCTTGTAAACTTGAATATATTTTTTATTACTAAAAAATATTTTAATGACCATACATTTGTGTTGAACTTTTTATTAAGTTTTTTTTTGTGTTTTTTATTACATTTTTTCTGTATTTTGACCAGAAAAAACTGCGATTGATTTCAACAGATCTCCCATTCTTTAAAACGTGAAATTTTTTATATACAAATAGTATAAATTTGCACTATCAAAGAAAAAAGCTTTCGCATAAAGTAGATGCATACTGGATTGAAGCCTGATTACAATTTGAAAGGTCGGTAATAGTGTCAAAACTACAGATCATACAAAACAAACTAAAAATGGGCCATCTTTATATAATAAGTAAAAAAACTAGCAAATAGTTTTAGAAAAATAGCGTCAAACCGAAAAACATCTTCTGCAGAGATTGTGGTAAAAGTAAAACATGATATTATTGCAATGGGTGCTCAATTACCAAGTAAAAAATTTTCGTGTTTCTAGAAGCAGTATAAAACAAATGCGCTGTACATCAGTACTTACATAATACGGAGAAAGCAGCAAAAAGAAACGAATAATTATCATATAAAAATATACGAATAAAAATTTTGAGCTTACTATTTTCCCTAACAAGGATGCAGGTTGAAAGCAGCTTACCCTAATCCCTTATAAGGATGCAAGTTGTAAAGCAGAAAGTTTCATATCGTGTATTAGAAACGATCTGTACCAATTTTCCCGAGTGATTTCCGATTGTGTTTGTTGTTTTCGAGTATGTAATAAAAAATAATTAGTCATATAACCCAGCAAAAATTTTCAAAAAGGTAAGCGGGTTTGTAATCAAGCATTTTGGGCAGAACGCATTCCCTACTAGATTACCTACTCGATTCTTTTAACAGGGCGTGAGACTAAAATAATTGATCCTTTAGAATTGATTATTTTTTTTTACCGAAGAACCATTTACTTTATATTTTTAAGAACTACATACATTTTTAATAAAGAAATAGTTCCATTGTAAACTACGAAGTACTTACACAAAAAAATAAATAAATAGTTCCCTAGAAAAATAAGAAGTACTTAAATTAAAAAAAAAGAAGTAATTCCATAAGTAATTCAACTTTTACTCACAAGTGATTCTCCTAGGTTACTCAAATATAACGATCAAAACTCATACGGAAATAAAATCCTAAAAAGTGAAACATCGAATTGTTATGATAACATGGGATTGTCATAATTTTGGAGCTATAAACCACGAAAAATATAAATTTTTCAAAAAAAAGAACAATTCAAAATTGAAAAACAAAAATATGAACTCACGCACAATCACCCTCGAAAATTTTTTTTACACTCACTCACGATAACGTCAGAAATTTCAACGTCCACTCACAATTTTCTGCTCACGTGCGCTTCCCTAATTTATACCTAATGACAGTTTAACAAAATTGAGGCAACATGCAATTTCTGTTTTTAGTATTATTTTCCTGCAAATAAAAATTTGTTTGAAAAATATATGAGATAAATTCTTTAAAATTGTATAACTTCTTTTTTCAAAATTAGGAACTACTTCCAATAACGTCCTTTTATTAAGAAAAAGTATATGATTACTTCTTGAGTACAAAAGTTATACATATAAGTTAATAACATTGTTATTTTCTTTAAGTAAATAATTACTTTGTTATTGAGTTCATGCTTTCTGGTTTAAATTTAAAGAATTGATTACAATACTACTTGTTTTTTTGACTCTATCGTTGGAATGAGTTTGGTATTGCAGTTACTAAAATTTGGCAATGAGATATGTAAGCAAGTGTGGGCATCACCTTCTTTTGGAATGTGTAATTTTTTCCTGGGAACTGTTGCTGAAGAGCTAGCACATGGAGCGGTAAAAAAATAAAATGATTATATTATATGTCAAAAATGTTAACAACAAAAAATTAAGGTCTGTAGAATTTTATTTTAAAATAAATTATGTATGGTATATTCATGTTATTACTTTTAATTGTAATAATATAGATATAAAATATGATTTTACCGCAAGCCATGAAATCAGAGCTTTTTATAAGCGCTAAAATCAGCGCTTATGTTGTCCAAAAGTAATGCATCCAAGTGCGAATTCACCATATAAAAATCATAGCATATGTACGCAGGTTTGTAAGGTATTATTATTGACTTACTCCCTTAGAAAGCTGCTTGCATGTAAGCAGCGTTTTCTACTGGGTATGATCACTTCTTTAGGCCAGTTTAGTTTAATTAAACAGAAAGAGGATTATACGGAAATCTTTTTGAAACCCGCGAAAAAATAAATTAGCGTTACCTTATATTTGTATGTACGGCTAGGGTAGCTCAAATAAATTAAGGGCCAGAAAGAAATCAATTCAAAAGGTATAATTTGGCTTAAATTTTGTGTATAAAATTATACTCAAAATGATATATGCAATTAATTGTACTATTGCATTGATGTAATGCATATTTATGTCCAAAATATGATTGAGAAATTTTCAAGTGTGACTCTGGTTATATACAATTTTGTCCAAAATTAAATTGTGTTTTTTAAATATGGTATAATATATAAATATATAGTATTTTTGTATTTGGGTATATATAACATCCTTATTAATTGGATTAGTTTTAGCGTATTCTAAATGCAATATATATTGAGCGATATCCGATAAAACGCTCGGGAAATAAAAGATTTATAACCGTCCAAAAAACTACATATTTTTTATTCGTGAACTCAAAGTTCATATTTGCAGATAAATTAAAAGGCAAATATCCTATATAAATTGCCTGCCACTTAGAAGGCAGATTTACCGATGGGGTTCCCTCTGAACTTAATAAAAATTCGGATAGGTGGTAAAGGAGCAAAGAAATATTATAAACGTATTTTTCAGCGGGCCCAATAACACGTTTTGCCCAGGTCGTATTTACTAAATGATCTTGTTCCAATTCACTTTAATTTATATTTTGCACGATATCAGATGCTTTTCAAGCGTTCTTGTGTGCTTACCTTCCATTTTTAAATTTTTCGTCAATAGTTACAAATTTCTTTAATCAATTTTTTAAATAAAAACACTTAATAAAAAAACAACATCATTATAACACAAAGACTAGTTTAGCTGCTTAATTTTAAAAATTCGCATTTCAAGGAGCGCTGATCGAAATTTGTTGATATTTAGTCTAAAAAAAAATTAAGAAAACTTGAGCCAAATTGGACCATGGTCAACACATGGTAATATCGATCAAAGTTTGTGTCTTAAATTTATTTCGAAAAATTAAAAAAATAGTGTCTATGTGCTGAACACGAGTCGCTTTAATGGATTTTGAGACATCGTAATATATATCGTAAAAAAATACAGAAAACTATTTTACCAGATGCGTGCGTAGCAAACCAAATTAAAATAAAAAGATTGCACTGTAAGTAAAGTATCAAATTTTGAAATAACACACTACGGCAGACGTAAAGTTAAGTTTGGATCGTAGTAGTATATCCGCAGTGGTATCTCCGTTTTAAAAAGATTATGTCAAAATACACAGAAAAAATTATTGTGAAAAAATGTCAATCCAACTTTTGTTCGATTTCAAACTCACTTTCAATTAAACGTTTAATACTATTTATTAACTGTTTAATTAAAAAGGAATTTGGTATAAACAAAATTTCCAGTTTTTATAACGTATAATAACAACATAGAAACAAATGTAAAAAGGAAAAAATTTGCTTTTTTTAATGTTAGCAATTTGTTTTCAATTTTAATTTTGCCATTTTTTTAAAAGTCGGCAATTTTTTTCAAAGTTGGCGGTTTTATCAAATGTTTAAGATTTTTTAAAATTGGAATTATTGTTTTAATAGATACTATTAATTTATACAAATTTGTTTTAAATTAAAAACAATATTCAATTAAATTTTTAATTGATATGAATGAAACTATAATTGAAAATAATATAAATTAAATAGTTACAAATTATTTTAATTGTTACTACAATTTCCTTAATAGGACCGAATTCAATTAAACTTGTAGCTTTTTTTATTATTTTGGATTTTAAATTTTCGAGCGCTTGGGTACATTTTGGTAAAGATTTTCTGGCTTTAAAGAAATATATGTTTAACTTCTGTGATTTTGAAGAGTTTTTCAACAATTTCATATGTTGCGGCTTGTAGAACATTGATTCTTTTAATACAAGTTTTCGATTTTTTTCCAAAATTCTTTAAAAAAAAGATGTACGAATTTTTAATTTGTTTCTTTATTGTGTCGATAGGTGATTTAAAAATTTTATGGAATATTTTATCATTGTCGATTTAAAGCACATATTTTAATAGCGAAAATAAATATTATAACCTTTGACTACTTTTTAACAGAATTTTTCTTATTAAAATAAGTTGTTTGAATATATTTTAGAAAATGTTGCGGGCCACAACTGACATGCGTGTCATAGGTTTGCCAGCCCTGATCTATGCTGTGAAAAAATAAGGGAGTTTGGTAATAAAGTTACAATTTAAAAATATTAAAATTAGAAATAAAAAAGTTTTCAATTAAATATTTCATAATATATGTAAATTTGCATTGTATTGCCTTACTCTATTGCTAATTGATAAACATTATAAAAGACGTTACAATAATCTTTAAGGCATGTTAATTTTATAATAAATGTTGTCCCCAAAATTAAAAAAAAAAAAAAATAGTTTTGGAAGCTACGTATTAGTTTTAAAATGAAGTAGTGGCAGTGAACTATTAAACAGTTTACCTCATAATGGCATCACAAAAATGTTTTTGTTTATTGTAAAATAGTCTAATTAATTCTAATAGATGTTATCATCACGTGCGATGCAATTTACCAGCTCTTTTTTATTTAACATGCTTTACTCCTTCTACGAATCTTTTTTTTTATGTGACTAGCTTTGTTGTTTTTCAGGTTGTGTCTCTTAAATTAAATAAAAAATCCAGATTTACAAAATATTTTACTAACACTACATAAAGCACTCTGACATTAAATGCATAAAATGCTGTTAATACTTCCGTCAAAAATATTATTAAATCTTTACCCCAAATTGGACATATTCACAAAACTTCGCATACTTTAAACTACTTTCCATTTTTTCCGGATACTAGTTCGTCATTAAAAATATATGCAAATAACTAAAATACATTTTAGTATATTTACCAACTGAAAAAAAAGTTAACTGCAATAGTTTCTTAAAATAAAATACAAAGAGAAAAAAAACTTATTTCAATAAATTTTTCAAACAGCTATGAAAATACAAAATAGTATTATAATCAAATATAATTTACTACTTCTCCCTATTACCACACTACCCCAAATTACCCTATATATTTGAACTATTAAAACATTCATATCTTTTTAATCCAGTTTCAACAGAATGCTGGGATTATAGAGATCATATTATAATAGCTTAAGGATCATAAATATTTCCAGGACAATGTTGGATAATGTTAGAATAATTTTGGAACCTCAAAGTGATAACTTAAGAATCATATTGATTGGTGGTAAATTCATTATCAATAGTAAGTTACCAACTTACAAGGAAGGACCGCTGATATGTTGCCACGGTTTGGCATAAACTTTTAATAATATAGGGAACAAAATAAGAATGATTACCATTTCGCTGCAAATTTTCACGTTTATGAGTTAAAATTTGTGGTAAAAAAATAACCAAATTTGTTCATGCTTCTTTAAAGAAACTACATACAAATTTAGTAGTAAATGAAAGATATTTGGATGAGCTTTCCATTGGTATACAGAAAAAGTAAACAGTTTGAAAACAAAAAAGCTTCAAACAACTTTTAAATCTAATTGTTACCCCCTAAATATAAGACTGAGGTACCGTGAAATAACTCCCAAATGAAATAACTCAAAAAAAAAAAAAAATTAAATAACTCCCAAAAATTTTCCATATAAATTGGGATTTCTTTCATTATGAAATAACTCTCAATGCGATAGGACTTATTTCACAATCTTCTGTTAGAAATTATTTCATTATGAAATAACTCCCAAATGAAATAATTACCAACCAGGTTTTGTTGGAAGTTATTTCACTCCTTTTTGGCATTGGGAGTTATTTTACTTTTGTTGGGACTTATTCCATTTTCATTTTTAAATGTGATTTTATCGTTGGGAGTTATTTCATTTTTGTTGGGAGTTATTTCATTTCTATTAAAATTACATTTTGGTAAATTTTATGCATTTGTAACGGTTCTTAAAATTGTCATAAAGTAAATAATAGCAATACAATTAGTTATTTTACCAAAAGGAACGCAGGTATTGCTAGAATTTTGGTAAGTAAAGATCGGTATTAAAGTGATTAAAAGTAATGGCAAATCTTGAATTTGAAATAATGAGTGGCAAAAGAAGAAATAGTAAAGTGTTATACGTAAAAGTCGAAAATCAAATGTATTTAAAAAATTCGGAAGCTACAGGAAGAAAATATTATACGTGTTACGAAGAAAACGTGTTACGACATAAGGTCCATGGACATTATACTCCAGTGTGGAAACAGATCAGTAATTTTGAAGTTTCTTTTGTGTCGCACGCAGAAAAAACTCTATTTCGCGAAGCCGTCTGCCGCGTTCTACGGAGGAAAAAAACCTCTAAGAGCGGCCGAAGGACATTACGACATTTTCCAATTTGTCATAAAGTCCAGGGACATTATAACACTTTTCGAGTGACCCAACGTCCATTTACATTATGCCATTGGACGTTATGACATGCCACCTCTGGAAAGCGGTGCGTACGATTCGCGTCCTGCAGCGCGGCCGCGTTTCGTGTAATGCGGCGCCACCGTGTTTCGCGTCCTATAGGCGCGGCCACGGCCGCGAATCGCACGCGATCCGATCTTTAATTCCAATGACGATATGTTCATAAAAATATCAACTATACATTTTTTAAGTCTTTTAACATATTCGGACATAAGTAACTTAGTATTATTTCCAATTTATATTGTTACACTAATATCAAGAGATAAAAACAACAGTGTCAATCACAAAAATCAAAGGGCCGAAATGAAACCATTTATACCACGATTAAGACATAAATCATGTAAAATTATACAGTTTTCTTGTTACTACTGACATACAAAACGATTTGTTTGCATATTATAAACTTTGTCATACGGGTACGAACGAACAATAACAAAATCCAAACAGACAGAGGGACATATCCCATATATTCAATAAACATAATTTTATACTTATTCGTAACTAAAGTTTACACAAAATATGATCGACACACACTTACCAACAAGTAACGGAGATATACCTACTACATATTTCATTCACAACCAGTAACACAAATCATGGGTGGTAAATATAACAAATCAACTGCAGTATTTATCACTTGACATAAGTAGAGCAAAAACATTGTATACAATGTGGCACAGTGCTTTTCAAACATGGAAATTTTAAAAATTAAACAATTTTTACCACCAAGATAATAGGATATGATATTTCAGAGGAACGCTACTAGGGACATTTTCCTAGATTTTAATAAAATTTGTATATGTTGAGAAGGAACCGCAAATAACGAAATTTACTTTTTACTTATGTACACAAAATATTGCGATTTTGCTAAAATTTAAAGGAACATAAAAAACAAAAAAAAAAAACTTTAATTTTTATAGCGACTGCTAATTTTTTTAATAAATTTTTTTAAATAAAATTATTCATGCTTAAAGAACACTGTAAAATATATGCCGATTTAGCAACTAAAAGCAATAAATGTTACAGTTTATTTTATGCTTTAAGGTATAAACAGTTGAAAAATAAATAAAGAAATGCACCCTAATGTAGCCCTATACCTGTCATTTGAGCTATATAAAAGGTTAAGTGAAATATTCAAAATAAAAATTAAAACTAAAGCGCGATAAGCACTTATGCCTGTTATAAATTTCATTGCAGTCGGACTACTAGGTAAGAAATGGCTGAACTAATTTTACAAATTTTGAGCGGGAATTAATTTTTAATTAGCATATATTTTTTTTTTTTTAAATAAAGAAACCCCTTTTTGAAATACAGCTTTTTGAACCGCAATTTTTGAATACAATGTGTTTTGCCGTGAAGAAGTGAAAAACATGCGTGCACCAGTATACACAAAGAAATAAATTCCAACCGATTTGAAAAGTGTATATTAATGGTAAGAACTTATAAATTCTGATAGTACAAAGATATTTACATTAGATTTGTGAATATTTTGGGTGTTGCAACTAAAATACAGTTGCATTAATTGCAATTTGTTGTGAAAACTAATGTTAAGTTGTGTCAACCGTCTGAAATTCGTAATAACCGAATTTCAGTCGTAGTAACCGAATTTCAGCTCTCAAATATCTAAATTGTTCTCTGTGTGTAAAACTACAATTTAAGTAGTTTTAAAATGAGCTTAAGCCGATATGGATAATTATGTACGACTACTATTTTACAATTTTTGAATACTTTTCATATTTTGAAATGCGATATTTCAAATTCCGCTGGGATTAGCTGTCTTTCATTTGGACGTGGTTATAGTTATATATTTGCATCTTCTATACCAAGTTTGTTTGAAATCAGAAAGAGTGGTGGAAATTGAGTGGTTGATTTCATATGTTTCAGTCATATGTAATGCTAACCTTTTTAATTGCGGTAAACACACGATACGATTTTTAACTTGTTCTGAAACATGTCATGACATGAAGAATTGTCCAAAATAGACACACACAGTTAAAGTAAAAAGACTAAAACTCAAAAAATAAGAAAATACTTCTTTAGGGAACCCTAGTTATGAAAATTTAATTTTTCACAATTTTGTCTTATTTATTATATTTGTTTATAGAATATATTAGTTTTATTAAAAGTGTTAGCGCTTAGAAAAATTCGACTTCAAAAATTCTTTGAAACTTGTTTGTTATTCACTTTTTGTGTTTACTAAAAATTACATTTTTTTTTTAAACGACACAATAAAACCAACAAAAACGTGTACATTCAAGTCGAAGCCTTTTTAAAATAGTGATAGCGGAAATTAAACTTGTTGACATATTCATGCAGCAACGTAAAAAAAAATTAAAGGTCCACTTTAGGGAAGAGGCCACAGTTGGGTACATTCCCTTTCAATAATGATAAAAAGCTGTAAACAAATTTAAGAAAAAAAAAATTGAACTTGTATGAATTTTAAGTGTTTTTAGTTGTTTTTATGGATTTTTTGTTACGAAATTTACATATTCATTCAGCCTAGTCATGAATTTATACATTCTTTATCCACACTCACACTGGAAGAAATAGTTGTATAATATTTATGAAATGTTTCATGTCATAAATATTAACCCAATTACTTGTATGTGTTTCTTATTTTGCCAGCGCTATGTACGCCAGAACATTTAAATAATATTGCCACGGGTCTGAGTGATAATTACCGATCAGACGCTACCTGTGAGTCAGTTCAAGATTTGCACGATGTACCCAAGCGATCATGGAAGTACGCCGTTCAAAGTGAGTCGAACCCGTTATGAATTTAGATGCGTGTTGACCCAACACACGTCAACCCATTATCCCACCTTGCATTTTATTTCTCAAGTTCCTTTATCTCCTATATGAAGTAAAATCGCATCAAAAAATATTTGGCGTATAATTTATATTAATTATATTTGTACCATTTTAATACTCATACGCACCAGTGGTTTTTTAAAAACTCAAACAAACCTTAATCAAAAAATGTGAAATCGTATAAAGAAATGTGATATTAAAGGATGGATATAATCACTAGACCAACGGTTCCCAAATGGGTTTCCGCGGACCCAAAGGGGTCCCTAGGAGTATTCCAGTATTAAAAAATTTCACAATATTTTTTGCAATTTTATTAAAAGTTAATAAAACATTCATATACATTTATGTCTTATTTAATATAATTTTATATAAAACTTGTAACTTTATATATCATAATATGGATATATGTGATGGCGCATACGATCATTTTATCTTGGATTTGGTTTTTCGACAATTTTTGATATGGTTCCATATATATTAACGTCTTATTATATTTGATATGGTCCCATATATGTTTTAACATGATTTCATATATAGTTTCATATTGCTTAATACAATGTTATGTTTAATAGTATAAAATATAACATCATATTTCATTTTGCAAACATTTGAAGTGCGGTAGTTTTGTTTATGGTTTTTTCTATGTGTTAAATCGCGCTTATAGACGAAAACAAGAAATTCTCATTGAGTTTAATTATTTTTTCTATTGTATATTAGACCGACTCACATTGTATGGAGAAAAAAAGTATGTTTTGTCCACCCCTCAAAATGTACCTTGGTTAGTTCTATGATGATTCCGAAAATATTTCATGCTAGCATTAAGATGCAATGAGCTGAACCATTCTTAAAAGGGGTTTTTTTATAGTTTTGCAAAGAATTTTGTACATCCACTAAAGACAAAGTATTCAATATTATGTAACTAATATCGAATATTCTGTCAAAAAAGTAATTTTAAAGTTTTTTGTAAAGAGATTTTTGTGATGTAAAGGTCAAATTTTAATATTTTGATCTTTAATTGATTTTAGGAAATATGTGTTTCAGCTTTTTGCGAAACTCACAGTAGTTCGCGTTTTAGCAACAATTCAATAGGTGGGCAAACTATATTCTAGTCAGTTCAATTTCGGTATTAAAATTTTTTTTTCGTCAAGTGCATTATCTTTGTGTGAAAATAATTTGGCAAATTAAATGCATTTTCCACGGTTGCCTAAAAAAAATTTGAATGAATCCCGTCTGCAAGACGACTTTATTTCTAGTTGATATAAGGCAAAAAATTCGGCTTAAAAAATTTTTTACCACTCGCTTTTTTGCAGCATATTTTTTTTTAAATGCAACAATTTAAGCCCGATATAAAGGGTCCGCCAAAAAACTTTTTTTTTGAACTCCTGAACCAATTGCACTTTGTATGGCGTCATACCAAGGTCTTTATGCAAAATTCGTCTCAATGATGTCTCCGAAATTTTCAATTGTTGAGAACGACGGTGAATTGATGTTGATGGCGCTTCACGCACACTTTCTGCCACAGCAGCAATATTCTCGGGTGTACGCACTGTTTTTGGCTTTTCACGCTTTGGTTTATCGATGAGGATGCCAGTTTCTATCACTTTTTTCACAAGATAACGAACATACGGACCATATTCGTTCAGCGGAAAGATTAAACTAATTATCTGTCAAATCAGACATGAGCTAAGTGTTACCATTCACGAAATAAGCACTAGTTGAAAAAAAAACGTTAGATGCCGGACCCTTTATATACAAAAAAAAAAAATGCAGACATTTTTTTAATTTTCAAAAAAAAAGTTATCCCACAAAAAAACACGTATTGGATTTTTGCTCCTAAGCTACAGTTTTATTCTTACATCAATTAGAAACTGAATACATTGCCAGGTTATTTAAACTAAAAATTTGTCTCAAAATTAGATTCAGAGCACTGAGCAAAATGCACTAAATTAGTAAAATTCAAATTATTCCCAAATATAGATGACATAAATTGATTCCGTTCAAAAAACCTGACAAAATATTTTTATTACAGAATATCCATTATAAAAAGATATGTCTGGACATGCGTTGATATGTTTTATATACCTTTGTTACTGATATTGTATACATTGTCTCTAGTTAAAGTGCAAACATTTAAAAATTGCAGAAACTAATTAAACTAATTAATTAAATTGAGGTAAACTAATTTTGATTGTAAAAATTTTAAAGGAAACGAAATTCTGAATTTTAATTTGAATAATCGCACTGTCATTTAAAAAATTTAAAAGAAATCTTTAATTAATTTATAACTTCTTTAATTACAAATACAAATTTTCAATATCAATGGCAAATTTTCTTAATTTTAAATAGAAAACTTTAATTTATTCGAAATTTTTTCGATTTCAACTGAAATGGCAAATGAATATAAGAAACTCGTTTGTAGATTGAAAACTATAATAAATTTTATGTTAATTATAGTTTTACCATAACATACACATATAAATTATGAACACATAAAAGGGGTAAGTGTGCTCTAGCCAAAAATGCTTTAATCCTTCGAAACTTATAATATATTTCAATAACTCTCAAAATTTTTATATTTTAGAAAAGCTTTTATATATATTGGGATTACCAACACTTTAATTCGTGGGACATCAACATTTTAGGGCTATATTTCTAATTGTTATCGTTACGTGAACAATTTAATAAAATCGTTTGAAATAAGCTCAACTTTTGGGTTTTTTTTATTTGATTTAAGCTTTCAACTTTTGCTTTCCATTTGGTATTACACAATCTCCCAACACTTGAGAGATAATTACACAGGAGGACATAATCTCAACTTTTAAAAACTAATAATTTGAAGACCACCAATTCTATATATATCAGGCACGCTGATTTTAATGGTGTACTTTATTTTTTGATGTATGGTACAGTTTTTTTTTAACGAAATGACGTGAAAATTAGGCGATTTCAAATTTTTTATAATTTTTCTCTTTTTTTTTACAGTTTAAACGAATTTTATCGCTTAACTTGCAATAGAATAAGAAAGTCTATTATGAAGATATGTCTCAGAAACAGAACAATTATTTTAATATGGTGCCTTATATTCAAAATGAGCGATTTGTCAAACATTTTATATGGCAGCATAGCATAAGCGTTTTTGGTCGAGTAGGAATAATAAAAAAAAAATAATAACGCCATTTATTCTTTTGATGCAAACACATTTTAAAAAGTGATCATATCCCAAAAACAAAGACATTTTATACATTTCTGACGAACTCTAACAGTTATACTATCATCAATAAAATTATTTTTCCGCCACTCTAACTCACACCAACCAATTGTATTTAACTACTGAAAATA
Organism: Delia radicum; assembly: GCA_021234595.1. Lineage (NCBI taxonomy): Eukaryota > Metazoa > Arthropoda > Insecta > Diptera > Anthomyiidae > Delia > Delia radicum. The sequence continues at coordinate 141,848,507 of CM037853.1, read as the reverse complement.
AATATTTACATATAAAAAAGGCTTTTAGAAATTGTTTACGATGCAGAACGGTCAAAAAACCTGGCTTTGAAATTCATCTTTTTTAATAGACCTATGTACGCTGAATCCAAATATGGAAAATCTGAAAATGTTTTTAAGAATATAAATCTACACAAAATTTAATTTAAGTATAATCATGTCGGTGTTTGTATCAGGATATAGCTCTGGTATTGCAAGGTATTGACAATTTTTAGTTTTATCCCTAAAAATGTTATGCATGGTGAAAAGTTTTAAAATCTTATCACTGTGCATACGCTAGACATTTCAATGGACAATTTTTTATATTAAAATTGCAAATCCATTGAAAATGTTCTGAAAGTAAAAAAAATATTATCTTCATATAATAATATTATTAGACTCATCCCATATCAAACAATAAATAAAACCGAATTTTTGAACTTGACCCCCAATTTTCAATTTTAACCAAACTTGATATGGTTCAAATTTTTGGTTGGTAGTTCTTACGTTTAAGAATTTAAAAAAAATTAACAAAAGTAGTCTTACATAATCGTCCATATCCTTTTAATGGCCAAAGCCACATTGATACATCATTTTAAAGCTAGTGTTATCGTCATTCAAATAAAATTAGAAAAAAAAAATCATTTTTTTATAGTAAAATATATTTTTTCAAAATCTGCGGTTTAACCGCAAAAGCATTGTTTTTCTGAATTATTAAAGAAAATGTTAATTATAAATTATTTCCCTATGTCAGTGGCGGCCAGACTTTTTTTTGTTGCGTGCCACAATAAGAGACATTTTTTTGTAAAAGTATGTCGCGTGCCACCTTAAGATTATTACATTTTGAAATCATTTTTTATGGAACCATTTTAAAATCATCTTCATATTAAATTTTTTTAGGTCTAGTATTATTGCAGATTCACTTTTGTCCAATTTTCTGTCACTTTTTCGCTTCTTCAATTATGAGATTTCGTTTCTTTCAATTCAAAATGCCAAAAAAAATTGTACATAACAACGGTCGGCAGAATTTTTGGGTCTGACTTCTAAATGTCAAATTTTTGTGTCTTTTATGTTACTAGTAAAGATAAAATGGCTTATTAGTGCGGGGGTCGTGGGTTCGATTCCCACCAGAGGCACTGGTCTGTTTTCGCTACAACGCGCCGAAGGCCATAGTAGCTAGTGGTCGGTTAGGGTAATAGTATATAATTTGTAATTATATGATTATTAATTAATAAAATAAAAATAAAATAAATAAAAAAAAATCTTATATTTCTGTACTGAGATATTTAATGTTAGTATAAAGTTGTGTTAAAAAGTAACACAAAAGTAATACAAATAATAACATTCAATTAATTAAATTATTATCTAATTAAAATAAAATAATTAAACGTTGATTAAAGTAACAATGAGATAATTTTAACATGATTAATTAAAGATTTAACTTAAAATTAAAAAAAAAAAAATACTCAAAAGTAAATTAATAAATTTTTAAAATTATTTAATTAAAATGTTTGTAAATGGCAGTACTAAATTGCATTGCATTACTACACTTATAGAAATAAACCTGTAAAAATAGCAGAAAAAGCTACTAAAAATTAGTTAAAAATTACCATGCAGAAAATTTTTTGATTTGATCAGATTTTTTTTGCTTGTATTTCAGAAAATAATTATTTGATTTCATATATATTAATTGTATTTCAGAAATTATTAATTGTATTTTAGAGGTTACAAATAATCTATTCTATAATATATGCTGAATATATTTTTAACTTTAAAATACTCTTCATAATTTCTGAAATGAAATTCGTAATCTTTGAAAAACAACTGATAATTCCTATAAAATAATTGAGAACTTCCCAGCTAAATTTATTAAAACAGATTACCCTTCAACCTGTTCTAGAACGGTTTACTTTTCCGCCGGTTCAATGGAACCAGTTCTTGAACAAGTTCCTGGGAGTCAAATTTTAAGGTTTTACTGACCCAGAACCAGTATTATAACTGGTTCTAGAACCTATTGCAAATAAGATCGGTTGTAGAACAGAAATTAGAACCTATTAAAGGGACCGTCATCTAACGTTTTTTTTTTCAACGAATATGGTCCGTATGTTCGTTATCTTGAAAAAAAAGTGAAAGAAACTGGCATCCTCATCGATAAAATAAAGCGTGAAAAGCCAAAAACAGTGCGTACACCCGAGAATATTGCTGCTGTGGCAGAAAGTGTGCGTGAAGCGCCATCAACATCAATTCACCGTCGTTCTCAACAATTGAACATTTCAGAGACATCATTGAGACGAATTTTCCATAAAGACCTTGGTATGACGCCATACAAAGTCCAATTGGTTCAGGAGTTCAAAAAAAAAAAAAGTTATTTGGCGGACCCTTTATAATACAGTGTATGTTGTTTGTGAGGCACTTTGTTGTTATGATTTTCTACAGGAGCACGTGGTTGACTGGATCTTGGGTACCGGAGGTTGGTGCACAGATCTGTTTCACGGATGGCTCAAAACAGTCGAACATGGATACGGGGGCGGGTGTCGTCGGATCCGGATTTCAGCGTGCTCTGCCCATGGGTAAATATCCCTCCGTTTTTCAGGCGGAGGTCATCGCTCTCTGTATCTGTGTGGAAGAGTGTCTGCGGAGGGGTACACGTGGGGCCAAGATCTACATTCTATCTGAAAGCCAGGCGGCACTTGGTGCCTTGAGGGCTCAAGATGTGTCGTCGGTTCTGGTTAAGGAATGTATCGAGTCTCTAAATCGTCTAGGACTTAACAACTCCTTGACACTGGGCTGGGTTCGTGGCCATGATGGGCATGAGGGCAACGAACGGGCTGACTGTTTGGCCAACTGCGGAGCTCGTCGAAAATTCATTGGATCTGTCAGAGATAGGCTCAGAAGATGGAGGGAGTCGGAGTTTGGGGCCTATTGGGCCAGATCGCCTGGGCAGCGACAGGCGAGGCTGTTTATATCTCCCTCTGGGGAGAGGTCGTGGAAACTCCTGTCTATGACAAGGGGCGAACTAAGGACCGTGACGGGTTATCTCACGGGACACTGTGGCCTTAGGTATCAATTGTACAAGATGGGACGATCCTCTACGGATACGTGCAGGTTTTGTGAATTGGAACCCGAGACCTCAGAGCATGTTCTCTGCAAATGTCCGAGGCTCTCCGACAGGAGGGTGCGTTATTTTGGTGGTCGAATAGTGACGCTATCGGACGTTTGGAACTGTTTACCTGGTAGGATAGTTGGCTTCGTAGGAAGCCTGAACCTATAGGGTGTATTCGCTGGCAGCACAAAATACCAACTTCTGGTCGCGGTTCATAGTGAAACTGTAGTCTAATTGTCTAAATGTTGTTCTGCAACCTGTTATTTGGATTTTACTATTTTACTGATATTTTGTTGGGCGTTGTGGAGTCATTCTCTATGAAAACACCGAAAAAAATGAAAAATTGTTGCTGGACCATTTTGGATTTTGTTAAAATTTTGTGGAAATGTTCCTAAGTGTTCCAAGAACCACAATCCAAGAGGATTTAATTTTTGCACACGGCACTACCGGTTCACGCAAAATAAAAAGACTAAAAAGTCTTGTTTTTGTGCGTAGTGTTTTGAGCTGTTAAAATTTTTCTGCTAGAGATATCTACATGATGAATACATTGTTTTAAAGCTGAAGGATTATAGTTTCTATCAAAAATATAAAATTTGACTTAATTCAAACACCCGAAAAATAACGCGGTATTGAAAATAAGCATATTTCATTGTTTTTTTGTGTTTTTCAATGAACTCCAGTGTCGGCGCTAATGAATATAAAAGCATAATAATTCTCAGATACAAATTAGACATGTCGGAGAAAAATACAAAATTAAAATTGGCTCAATCTGGCAACTCGTTATGAAAAAATCGTTACTTGAAATTTGGAAATTTTGAAAATTTGCATATTTCAGGCTACAATTTGGTCATGTTTGTTAGCAGATACAAACTTGAAAATTACAGAGTATTTACTCCCTACTTTTAACTTTATAACACTTCAAGACCCGTTTAGTTATTTTCACTCCTCTTGGATTTACAGGGTTTTAAAGAAAAGCCTTTTTGATTTTTTGTATGTATTTTTATACTTCCCTAAATTGTTATATACAGAGAAATTAAAATAAAAACAAGTATTATGAAGCAACAAAGAATTATTATGGACTAAAAAATTTATTTAATAAATTCAGTAGATTTTTTATGTTTACAAAAATTTTACAAAAATAAAAAAATTTTTATCAACATTTGTCATCACAAAGACGATTAAAAACTTTTTTAATCTATACCTTTATAAAATTTAAATTACAAGATTGGAAAAATTCAAAACTAAATTGCAATTTATTTGAAGTTAAGAAGATTAAGGGGTCCTATTATAGTCAGCACAAAGTATAGTTTTTGAACTAAAATTTTACTTAAGACATTTATTTTCAAATTTCTTTCTTTAGTAAAATTGTAGTAAAAAAGTCGTACTTGGATCTAACTTATCAGAAAAATAATTTGATAAAAAAAAAATTATTCCATTATTTTGTAATTAACTTAGCTGAAACCTATTGTTATTTCTGTTTAAATTACCAAAATTATTCAATAAGGAATAATAGAAGTCTTTACTTAAGTGAATTACAAATATAATATCCTTAATTCATATATAATATCCTTAATTGAATTAAAAAATTTAATTTCAAACGGATAATCAATTTGAGTTATAAATTTTCTAATTTAAAATATATGAAACCAATTTTTTTTGGAAATTTCACAATTTTTAATTTAAAAATTTGAATTTAACCAATTTTTAAAGAAATTTTTTTTTATAAATTTAAATTTTCTCTATGAAAAATTACAAGTTCACAGTCAGAATACAAATGATTTTTGTAATTGAATTTTATTTTAATTTAGATTGCAGAAATTTATTTTGTATGTTTTTTTTACATAATTTTATTATTTTAAATAATAAAACCAAAATTTTATAAAGTTATTATTAACTTTATTAGTTGTTTTACCAATGCTTTGGCAAAGTTTTAAAATTATGATTTTGGTACTGGCGAAGTACTCATTGCCAGTGCTCTGCCAACGTTTTAAAAAAGAAACGGCCAAGCCCTGCCCGGTGTTATCATTTTGGTGTTGGCAAAGCACTTATTTTATCATTAAAAAAGAACTTTATTGGTTGTTCTACCAATGCTTTGCCAACGTTTTAAAATTATGATTTTGGTACTGGCGAAGCACTCATTGCCAGCGCTTAGCCAACGTTTTAAAAAAGGAACGGCCAAGCACTGCCCGGTGTTATCATTTTGAGGTTGGCAAAGCACTTAAATCTTCAGAAATCCAACGCTCTGCCCACGCTCATACCACCGCTGAAAGCACTGGGCCAATGCTTTGCCTTTCACATTTTTCTAGCTGGGCAGTTTCAATGAAAATCGCAATAACACACAGTCACAAAATCATAAAAACTCAATTTGGTACAAACCGCGATATACATTTTTAATATTTTGTCTTACTGATTTCAAATCTGTTTTCATCACGTCACAACTTTAAGAAAACCGCCATTAAAAACGCCAAAAATTACGTTTTTAACCATTTTTAATTTGTGTACACAACACATCCGAACAGCTTAAGAAATTTTTTTACGGTGTTAAATACATTGAACTTTATTGTTGGTAAAAATTGCATTTGAAAAAGACTCAATCGAAAAAAATGTCAAATATCACTTTTTTAAAAGTGCAAGTGCATGCATCCAACCTGCTTTAATTTATTTTACGGGCACGATATAAACTTTGAACTTTCTTTTTATTTAATGTATTCGAAAACGTTAAATTTATTATACAAACTTTGTTAAAATTGCATTTCAAATATAATCATTCTTTAAAATTATACGAAATTAAAATTATTTTTCTCAATTTAATATAAAAAATGTATTTATAATTTTTTTTGTAGAAGGCATTTGATAAATGTATCTGTTCGCTTTTTGAACAATCAGTTTTACAAAATTTCATTGCGGTATCTTACTTACATTTATTCTGAATCATAAGAAATCGTCAATCGTATGATAACTAGCTTGAAAAACAGCCAAAATAGCCTTTTTTTGGCAAATTTAACCGCGGTTTTTTCAAATTGAATTTCGGATATTATCGTCATTCAAACCAATGAAACTTATCGAGCTGTGTTATTCTTCTATACCATTTCGAAATACATACACAGGCAGAAATATACAGTCGGCATAGTGTTGGCAAAGCGTCGGCGACGGTCGGTTATGCTTTGGCAGAATGTGGGATTAACAATCTTGACTGTTACTGGCCTGTTACCCGATTGTTAACAGTGGCCAACCGTTGGTTTGAACGAACTTGCCGCCGTTGGCATAACGTTGGTAATTCAAAAAAATGTGTGCTTTTAAAATAGCTTAAATGAAATTAATTCTTAGAAATATACATATATAATAAAACACGTTTAAAAAGCAGCAATTCAGTTTGGTCTCAGTATTATACATCATATTTAAATGTGTGAAATATAATAAAATATTAAAAAAAAAATGCTTCTAATTGGTTGTGAAATTTGTAAAAACAATATTGGCAAAGAATTTTGTGGGTGGTACTGGCAAAATACATGATTTGCAAACAAAGTAGTGTTTTCCTAGTACAACTTTATTGTACCTTTGGTAATTTTTAATGCGGGTTGTTTATGGCAACGGCATAGGGGAATAATTTATAATTAACATATTTTTAAAGAATTAAAAAAAAAAAATTTTATTTAAATATAGCGGTTTTTGAAAAAATTCATTTATTGTCAGTAGTAAATGAAAATGGTGTACTTTAGTCTATAATCTTAATTTTAAAAGTACCTTTGGAATTTTCTGAAAAAAAAACTTGTAAATACTTTGAAATACATTTTGAAAATTTTCGTGATTTAATTGAAAATGGTGTAGTGAAGTTTCGTTTACTAAATTTTTAAAATTCAAATGAAAATGGTGTACATAAATAAATTTACTTTATTTTAGAAACTCAATGAAATAAACTTGTAAACAGAGTAAGTGAATTTAATATTAATATTAATTTTCCATGCTTAGCTTACGTAATATAATGGAAATGGAAGTTCATGAAGTATAATTGGAAACGGTGTCGATGTATTTTTCTATTTAGTAAAAAAATAAATAAAAGTGGATATGGTGTATTTTTCTTCTTTTAGAAACAATATTCGAAATGTTGTCATTAATATCTATTTATTTTGTATAAGAAAAACTATTAGAAATAGTGTAATTATGTTTCCTTTATTTGTTTAGTTGTTTCTGCAGCTCGATTTCATAAAGCTCAATTTAATTTTAGTTACGAGCTGCTCAATTTAAAAAGCTCTATAAAATTTTGTTTAAAAGCTGCTAGATTTAAAAAGCTCTATTAAATTTTTTCTACGTGCCTTTTCATTTTAAAAAAAACTCTATGTTTATGTTTGTTATGAGCAGCACGTTTTTTGAGAAGCTCGTTTTATTTTGGCCTGCGAGCTTTGTTGAAAAATGTATATATTTGTTTCTAGCTGGCGAGCTTTTTCCATCCCTGCTTAAAACTAATATAATACTCTAAAGTTAATTCGAAATGTTCACAAAGTATACACAATTTAAAAAAGTTCATCAAAACTATTATGTAAATTATAATAAATTAAAGAAGATTGCAATAATTTTTATCTATAAAACCGAAACATTAACATAATCTCAAAAAAAAAAAAAAATTGTTTCTTGTGCTAGTGTATTAAATGAAAATAACATTTACTATGAGTTCATACAGTTTAATGTTATTGAGTAACAATAATTTTAGAAAAAAAAACAGAAAACATAATCAGTTTTACATCACATACCAATAATTTCTTTAACCCCTAGGATTGTATATAAAATTACAACAATAACAAAATCATTGTACGACAAACTAAATAAAACCAAGTATATTCATGATAAAAAAAAAACTTCCAAAATTATAATTTCAACATATAAAACATACACCCGACATATAATAAAAATCAAAAATACTAGTCGCAGTCAAAGAAAATTACAAAATTATGGCATCAACACCCGCAAGTGTAAAACTGAAAACAACAACGAGAAAAAAAACAACTCAAAAAAAGACCGAAAACTGATGAAAAACTACAAAAACGTTTTATAGATGTTTAGGCTATAATCGCATTAAAAATAGCGCAAGCATAAATAATATCTGATGTGGTGAAGCCAAAAAAAAATAAAACCAGCAATAACAAAATCATGCATGTCAATTTAGCCATTTTTTTAAAAACGCTATTATAAAAATATATATCTATATATTTTTTAAAGATACAGCCTCGGAAAAGAATACCGCCCTTCCAGAATAGGAGTTAACACAAAAGTGAAAATACCAAAGATGTTGCAAAATCTGTTTTGAAGTTTCAAAAACTCCAAATTTCTCGAAAGTTATGCGACCAAAATTATGACCAATCCTGATGAACAATTAAATTGATATGTCATATTTTAAAATTGGCATTGCTATAGTATAGCTGTCAAAAAACAAGGATTGCCAACACCGAAAATATTAGCGGAAATGAAAGCCGTGTCAAAAAGTAGGTTTCGGCGTCCATAGCCTCCAAAATATGGTCAGGCTTGTAGTGAAAAAGTGTCGGCAGCGGCTGATAATCGGCTGAATGTTAAATTTCATAATAATATATAAAATCAACATTTTTTCAAGAAGACAAAACACATGCAAAGAAAAAACCAAGCTAAATTTATTTGTGGGTTGCATGCAGTTATGGCAACTTTTTTTCAAGGAAAGTAGCTAAATCTGTCCCAAAATCTGTCGCTAGAAATATCTTCATTTTCTTTTTAGATAGAAAATTAAAAAAAACTAGCTAAATTTTAGAGAAAAAATCACTAGAATTTGACAAGTTGTCAAATGAAGCAATTATTGTTGGGCCATTTGGGGTAAAATTAGTTAGTATTACTAAAAAAAGCTAAATGATACAAAATTTTACAGTTATGTACAACCAATAAATTTGGTTAGTACAACCATAATAAAATGTGATTTCGGAATATTTTGGTTCTTGCAACTAAATTTCAGTTGTATTTCCCGAATTTCGTTGAGAAAGAGACCGCTTTTAGCAACTGAACCGCAACCGCTTTCAGCAACTGAATTTCAGTTTGCAAATTTCAACATTTTTCTCTGTGCGTACGATGAATTTTAAAGAAAATGAAATTTTCATTGCACAATTAAAGGTCGAAAAAATCATAATTTTTATTTTTAATAAAAATTATATCAAACTTTTAAAGAAAATTTCAATATTGTTTATAAGATTATCCATGGGCAAATGCATTACAAAAAAATTTTGTTTTGGATATATTGATAAAATTTTATTTTTTAATTATGTTTTATACATCATGTTGCTGGTCTCGAAGCATTGAGATGACTAGATTTTAAAGATTTGGCTTAATTTTCAGAATTTACCTTTTACCTTGTTGTTACTGATCAACGATTTATTAGAAATATATTATATAAATTTAAAACCGATATTAAAGAGCCTTTATAATATTATTTTTTCTAACAGTTATAACCCCGTGTCGACAAATATAATATTATAACAGACAACTGTTAAAATGGTTTCAGCTCAATTAATTTTACTTAATTTTAATGTTATTGCAATATCAAGACATCGGTGACGTGAAATCGGTTACTGCAATGTTGTCTGACGCTAAATTTCACATTTAGTTTTCATTTGAATTTAGCAATAAAAAACTACATAATTTTAGTAAATAAAAACTTGGAAAAGTATTATTTGTTGACAGAAATAAAGTTCGTGATTAATTTTATTCCCTTAAAAAACAAAAAATGTAATTTTCTAGCGGTAAAATAGGCAATTGTTCTCCGCTAATTTTTTTATGCCATGCTGTGTTATCCATTATAAACTAGTGCACGCATTTTACCTTGTAAGTTCTTTACATATTTCAAACGAAATAGTTTTTTAACAAGTGAGCTTTGAAAAATAATTACATTTTGTGATAAAATTTTAATCAAAACGTCTAGTTAATTCGTCAAAAAATTGATAATCAACAAAAAGGAAGAGAAAAAATAATTGAAATTTACAAAGAAACCCCAGATTGTATTTTGACAACAATTGCATAAAAATTTAAGGTTTTGAGAAATACGGGTTATAGCGTTGTTAAAAAATGTAATGACACTCGTGTTGTTAATATACATCAGCGAACCGATATTAAAAATTGTATTTCTGATCAAAATAATGCTTGGAACATAGTGGCCATTTTGAGGAAAAATCCTAGCCTATCAAGCAGAAAAACAACTGTAAAGCCCACTGTTCACAGCTTTTGGTCAGAAAAAGTAATAAATGTGAACGATTAAAAATATATAAAGTAAAAAAGTGCCCAGCTGAAATTCCAGGAATAATGAGGAGACCAAAGAAAGCCAGAAAACCGTGTCGAAATTTTGTAGCAAAATATGATTATTGTAAAATGGAAGACGATATCCAAGTCCTTGGTGACTTTTCCAAGCCAGCAGTGGAGGAATTTTATATGTATGTCGAGGAAAAATTTGGTAAAAAAAAAAAAAACAAAGTTTACAACTTAATTTCAGTTTGAGCGTTTGAAAAGCGGCATTAGATATTTATTCAGGAATATAAGGTATATACTTTTCTAAGTTCTGCCTATGCATTTTGTCATTATATTAAGTCAGAGTTAGAGTGGCACCAAAGGTATTATGTGGTTTTGGTACCAAGAGAGGCGAATCTACTGTCTAGAACTGAGAACAACAGAAAGATATTGGGCTCTGGTAAAAAGAATTATGATGAACACAAAACAAGTCGCCGATTTAGTTCTAAGACATTTAGAACTACATCGTCATTTCACAGCAGGAACACCACTGAAGAAACAATAAAAGCCATAATGGCTTTAATTTCTGAAAAAATCAAAATGTTAATTAAAAACAAATGCTGTTTAAGGCTGTTTATAAAATTTTAAAGTGTATGAAATACCATTAAATAAAACGTTAAATTTATTAAAATTTATTAATCATATCAATAGTTATGTTGATTTATTTGTGCACTAGTTTGACTGGTCTCACTCGTTATTGCTTATTAAAAATTATTAAAAATTTAAATTTGTTACATTATATTAATAGAGTGTCCAAAACCGTAACCGATAATCGGTTAACCGGGTTTTTAATTTTCGAAAATCGAACCGGTTTCGAATAATTTACATTTGCGAATGTACGAAAATCTGGCTTTTGGTTGGTTAAATGGTTAACCGGTTAATTATTAACAAGGTATTCTACTTGAAAGAATAATAAAACCTCTGAAAATTTATTCTTTTGTTGCAATATTATAAATTTTAAATTTGTTTTTTAAAATATTTCATTATTTTATATCATCATAGAAATTTTTTTTTTTATCAATTTGTTAATTTTACACAAATTTTACATTGCTAAAAACCTGTTACGGCCTAAAGTATAATCGTGTCAAATCAAAAGATACTCTGTTTAAAATTGGTAATCTGAAATATATCAAAAAATCATCATGGCATCACTTACAACATATGGGATAACAGGTAAGTTTCTTAAAATAGAACTGTTGTGTTGTTCGAGTTGTACTTGTGAGATTATGTATGCAAGAACAAAAACACCGTGTATTGAATAAAACTAGTTTTAATCACAACAAAACTAGACCTGACGATAGATCAGTGCGCTAAAGCGCTCTGTCTAAAGTGTAGTGCGAGTGCATGTGGCATTAGAAATCAGTTTATCTATACCACGGTCAGTGATTGCACAGAAAATTTCATATAGCCGCAATCTAACAAATAAAAACATAACAAATATTACATTATTCAAAAAAAACAGGGTCACTGACGAAGGTTCAATACGAGAAACTGCGCAGTTTTATTCAGAAAATTGAAAATTTACAATGTAGTTATGATTTTTAGAAAAAATACACTCATTCATCTCTAGAATAATTAGAATAATTTTTTAATCCTCAAATCGCGAAATAAAAGATAAATTATTTTTTAAACAAAGTTTTGCAATTCCGAGTTTATTACGGAAAAAGTATTTTGAAAATTTTTTTTCTGATATAATTTGGTCCATAGAATTGCGTTAAATGGAATATTAAATTATGTACATGTTATTACAAATAGCTAGTTGTAGTTATATTATAAATTATAATTATATAATTTAAACAAAGATTAATTATAAAATAATAATAGAAACAACAACATAAAATTGGTAACATCTTTATGAAGAAATTACAAAAAACAATGGGTATTAAATTTTGGAATAAAAGGATAATAAAAAGTTACGGTTTTATAAAAAAAAATACATATTGAACTAACAGCATTTCATTATTTGATTGAACTTTGTTTCGTATGAGTCCATATCATATAACATAGAATTATGCCCAATTACGCTATGAGAAGCTGTTGTTTCTGATTTAACAGATCTTCCTACACTTTGAGTATGGCAAGGTAAATTCAGAAGATTTAGGTTGTTATTTTTAACCATCACCAATTAATCACCAATCAATTAACTTCACAGGTGGTGAAGTTAATTGACACTAATAACAAAAAAATAATATCGGTATAATCTTTGGCACCAAATTGTTTTTATTGTTTTGGTGGCTTGAACATTCTAATATTTGAAGCGTCGTAACCATTCCGAGCCTTCAAAATACGCTTCAAAGCAATATCTCTGATTTCAGTTCAAGATTCGACTAGCATAGCTACCAAAATATTTTCAGTATAAGCAAAAAATGTATTCCGCTGAATATTTATCAGTTTCAATTCTACTCACGATAGGTTATTATTTTCAAATTTACAAATTACGATTTAGACAACGAGAATACCATTATAATAAAGATTACCATTTCGACCAGATTTTCAGTAGGATCATCAGCTAATATGCGATTTTCTATAGTCAGCCATCTTGAATGTGATATTTTTCCCGGCCGACGGACTGCAAGTTCCGTTGGACTAAAACTTTCTTTAACAGCTCTGCACATTTCATAGAAATTCGTTTATAGTCGGTGGATGTTCTTGGAGGCATAAAGAAGATTTACTTTTTAAAGGCGCAAAAGTTCCCGAATTAAATTCTAAAATATGAATTGGCATAGTAAAATTTAGTATAAGCCGATAACATTTTAAATGTCATTGAATAAATCACAAGTGAAAAAGTGTGTTGTTTTATTAAAAAATAAACGAAATAAAAACCAATCATTGAAAATACTGTCTTTGATTAAATAAAAATTAAAGTTTACTAGTGTATTTGAAACAAATAGCAAAATACCAAGAAAGGAGAACAGTTTTTTCTTTCCTCTCATAATGGATGATGTTATTAAATTGTGCTGGAAAAATTTGCAGCACAATATATGTAGCTTGTAGATTCCAGAGTGGTTACTTGGTAGATGTCACATTGGCCTGCGATGGAAAATTACTCCAGGCTCATGAAATTGTTTTGGCAATTGGCACTCCTTATTTTCAGAAGATTTTTATTTCGAATCCCTGCATATATCCAATAATAATCTTAAAGGATGTCTCCTATAATATTATGTGCAAACTGTTGGAATTTATGTACCAAGGTGTAGTATGTAAATGTTAAGCATACTGAATTACAAGCTTTTTTGAAAATTGGGCAACTGTTAGAAATCAAAGGGCTTGCTACAAACTCGTCCTCCTCAGCCTCTAAATCAAATGATTCCCAAATACCCCCACGTCATCCTTATCATGGGAGTAGCAGTGGAGGTTCATCTGGCATTAAACGTCTTTCAGACTACAATTCCGACACATTATCAATATATTCTCGCAATAAACTCAGACGTTCGATTACATCTACAGCAGTCGCCGCTCCTGTTTCAGCTTCTCTGCGTAATTCTTTTAATTCCGCAGCTTTTGGTTTAGATTATACCACCTTTTGTAAATATAATAGTGGATCTGCATGGTGGTCACTCAAGAGGGTATGAAAACTTATTGGTTGTGCAAATCGTATCGTATCACCATGTGTCGAGCTCGTTGTATAACACTCCGAGGGAAAATAATATCGGCCACGGGAGTACACAATCATCCGCCACATATGCGTGGCAACAACGCCAGCGGTTCTGGTGCTACTGGAGGCAACGGATCCAATAGTGGTGGTGGTAATTCGGGAAATCACGGCAACATTAGTAATAACGAAGGTCCTTCGCCTTCCTCCCAAGTTGGAAATAATCAAGGTGGAGGTTTAACAACACCATCTAGCTCAAATATGCTTGGTGTACGATGTGCCCAAAATACTGCTCCTAGTGGGAATATAACACATCAAAACTTCCACGAACAGCATCATTCAATAGCAAAATCTTCCAATGAAAAAATATATCATCTTAACAATTTGTATCCTTCTGCTTTATCTTCTGTTGAAGGCTACAACGATATTCTTCTGTTTGAGCTGTAAAAATCAGCAAATTTAAAATAACAATTACACACGCTAATTAATAGATATTACCTTTTTGGATTGTCTTTCATAATTTGTTTTATATAATTTTTTTGTTTAAATAAAAATTCTGTATATTAATTTTTTTGTAAATTTTGTTTTGTTTTAAAAAATAATGTTTTCTTTTAATTTACATTTTTTTTGACAACTCATTCAAAATAAATTTACATTTGCTTTAAACAATAGGTGATAAAAATGAGTTTTTAATTAGGATTGAAAACAATTATGTGTTTATAAAAAAATATATACCGACAGTTTATGTACCCAACTAAACGAACACAAAATTCAAATTTTCAAAACAAATAAATTATTGTAAATACAATTTGATGATTGCTGTCACTAAATAATAATTACAATATTTAATTATCTCTTAAAATAAAATACCAAAATTATTTTTACATGTATTGGTCGGAACAACAATCGCTTTTGGCTATTGCACCAACTTTTAGTAATGTGTATTTTCTTTTTATAATTTGTACGATTTGTTAGTTTCGGTTATAACAATATTATGATAACAATAATATTTGATGATAATCAACTGAATTTATGTAACTATAAACGAAATCCAACTGAGTATTTCCCTGTGTATAGGAGTTGTGGTACCAACACGTTTTTTCTTTTGGTATATATAAATTCTTGTTATTTCGAAGCTCTTGTCGTTTTTTGAATTTTTTATTTACTTTTATTTTATTTTTTTGCGCCTCAATTATTTATTTTTTTTTATTTTGCGCCTCAATTTCTAAACATACCTTTTATTTGGTCATCCAAAATTTTTCTTTCGTCAACGAGAACTTTGTTCTTAGTTTCGCTTTTACAATCGTTAAAATTTGAACACTTACAAGACGCTAATTTCGAATAAAGAGGTTTTTCATTGCGAAAAATATTCCGCCTAACTAACAAATAATCCCAGGAAAAAAAAACACATTACCAAAACAAGGCATTGCCAAATTTCTGAACTGCATTACCAAACACATTGCAATGAGTCAGTCAAAAAAGGAAACAGTTGTGTAACCAATTCTTAAAGTAAGAAAGCGAACACATAATGGTTTTTTAAATATAATTATTTCTTTTACGAACTAACAAACTATTTGTAACTTATATTTGTGATAATTTGAGTTCAATTTGTAACCAATTACCATTTTGTTATAAAAACTCTTATTAGAACTAGTTACCCAATAAGAAATGAGAAATTATTATAATTAAAAAAATGCTCATTAATATTTTAGCCAAAAATACTTAGTTTTGTAATAAAAGAAGTGCTTCTTAAAAAAATACTTACAATTTTAATAAAAGAACTCCTTCTTTTTTTAACAAACGAAGTAGTTCTGAAAAAATAAGGTAACTGGTTCTTGTAAAGAAAAATATAATCAAATTTAAAGAATCAATTCTTTTCAGTCTCACGCCCTGTTAAAAGAATCAGGTTGGTAATCAGGTTGGGAAGGCATTTTAACCAAAATTCCTGATTACAAAACCGATCACCTTTTTGAAAATTTTTTGCTGGGATGTTTCACTTTTTCTTGATTTGTTGTAATATGGAAACATATATTTTATTGCAATATTTAAGTAGTTGAAGAATTCTTTTGCGAGAAACAATAGGAAAGGATGTTTTAATCCACATATTTTCTATTTGTTTACATGCATCTTTGGAATGTTCTTTTCCATTATATTTTTTTTTTCAAATTTTTTCATCAGGTCACAATTTTAAGAAAACTGCGATTCAGAATGCGAAAAATTGCGTTTCTAACCATTTTTGAAGTTGTGTACACTCCACATCCGCACAGCTTATGCATTTCTATTACGATTCTATATATATTTAACTTTATTTTTCTATAAAGAGTTAACATACGTTACAAAGTTTTTAATAATTATAGGTAAAAATTGCATTTAAAAAATACTCCATCAAAAAAATTACAAAATATAACATTTTTAAAAGTAGCCTAGGCCGACCAGCTTTAATTTAATTTGGTGTCACGATATAAACTTTGAACTTTCCTTTTTTTAATGTCGGCTAAAAACGTTAAAATTATTACACGAACCAAAAATGATAATTTTTCGCCACTTAAACCGCAGTTTTCTCAAAATTGTGAGGCGATGGCAAAATTTGGATGCCGAATTCGAAACAAGCTTTGCATTGCAAAAATTGTAAGCCATATCTTTTAAAATGCTGATGCTAGTTAAGGCTTTTTATAAGTAAAAATAAAAAAAAATTAAATGCTGAAAACTCAAAAATGGTATGGAATTAAAAAAAATTATCAATATTTTTCCATTAATAAGCTCTTCATAATAAAACTTTTGAGCCTATTTTCGACAAAAAAATAAAACAACTTTTTTGGTGCAAAACGTACCATTTTTGAAATGTCGAATCGCGTCGCGTGTCGGGACTTAAAAGTAAACTTCAAAATTTTCTTTATTTTTCCCGTATTCTGGTCTTTAATACTTATCGTTTGAGTGATATTACTTAAACTTTCCTTTAACGTTTTCCAAAACTGTTGATCGATAAACCGGTTTTAAGGCAAGATTTCGGTTTTTGAAAACCCGTTTTTTTTTGTTGATTAACCGATTTAATTTTTAATGTTTGCTTATATCAATTTGCAATCAATAACACCGGTAAAACTGTATTTTTTAATTCAAAATCAGAAATTTTCGTTGTTAAAACTTATTGGGATGCAAATTTCAAAAATTCTTTTTTTGTGTTTTACGTTATAAAATTTCGCACAAGCCCGGATTTTTGAATTTTTAGATTTAAATATTTTTTTTATTTATTGGTAATGTAAAAAAAACTATTTTTTTGCATTTTTTCCCCGAAAACCCATTAAAAATTCGGGGGATTTCAATGATATGCACCTTAAATAGAAAGTATTTTAATTCTCTATTGGCTCCTTTAACAATATTTTTATTTTGTATTTAATTCTGTCTCTTATGATCAATTTACTTTTAAAAAATTTACATTTTATCTTTCTTTTATCATTCTTATGTGGTAGTATATTGCACTTGATTTAATTTAAAATTAATTAAATTTGCATTTCATGTATTAAATTTATTTATAAAAATACCTTTAGTTCAAGGTGTATATCATTTAAAGCCCCGAAAGTTTTAACTGTTTTTCAGGGAAAATACTAAAAAAAATATTTTTTTCACATTTACGAAAAATTTAAAAACATTTAAAACTAAAAATTGAAAAAGCCGGTTTGGCAGGTTTGGGCGAAGTTTTATAACTTAAAATAGAAATAAAGCATTTTTAAAATCGGTTAAGAAGTGTGGTCGGAAATTGCATTTGCTCAAAAAAGTGCTTTTGGAAACACTGTTGGTAGTGATCAAGTACAATTCTTTGAAAATAGATTTTCTTTAATGAGTATCTACAAAAATACTAATCAAGGAGCAAAATTACACTTAAATGTTTTATTTATTTTCAGAAATAAAAAACTATGTCGTTCGAAAAATGACGATCAGTAATACCGTAATGCGACTCCCGCTTTTGCTGTGCTTTTAACAATTGATTGGCAATGTATTTTTCTCCAGAATACTCTTAATTGCATTAAGTTATGAAATGCGAAATCGATAAATTCTTCGAATATAATAAGATAAAAAAATGTTTCTTACATTATGTTTTTTTTCGATTTCGTGATTATATGTAAATTTTAACCCAAAAACCAAATAAAATTATATCTTGCAGCAAATTTGAAGTCACGTTTTAACAAAGTTGTTAAGAAGAATTATGTCCACCCAAAGAAAAAAGTTTGTAGAAAAACGTTTTTTATCTCAATTTACAGTTTTTGTACTAGTTTTTTAGTACAAAATGGTTTACTAATATTCATAAAATATTTAATTGACTTTTTACACATGAGTTGTCGAAATTGAACGGCATTTCCCAGCATATTTGAATGTTGAATAAAATATTATTTTTACTCTCAATGCATTTATTATTTTTTCAAAAGCTAGATGAAAAAATTTAATTTGCAAATATAAATTTTTTAAAGTGTAGCATACTTTGAAATTCCAATACCATATTCTTTATCAACGACCCTAAGTTTAATATAAGAAGGGATGGCACGCAATGCCGTTATTAATAGATTTTTGTTATCCCTAAAATACCTTTAACGAAATATTTGTAATAATTGTAATAACCAGATCAGAAAAATAATCGCTGTAAATATATATATTTTCCCAGCCATTGGAATTCGGGCATAATGCAAATGCAACTAAAAATGTCGTTTCGCATTGACCTTGCCTGAATAATTAAAATAACGTTACCCCTCAAATACCGTTACCGATATAACTGAAAACCCGTTATACTTAAAATACCATTACCAAAATAACTAAAATACTGTTACCGCTAAAATACCTTTACCGATGTAAGTAAAATGCGGTTAACGCTAAAAACACGTTACCGAAATAACTGAAATATCGTTACTCTTAAAATACAGTTACCAAAATAAAACAAATAGCGTTACTGATAACATCGTCGAATCGGTTACCATTCATGAGATAATGGGCGCATAATTTTTTTAACCCTGATGCATAAAATTTGTACTATTTTGTTTTTTTTTTTTTTTTTTCAGAGAACCAACATTCAGGAAATTCTTCCTATTAATTACTGTGTTGCTTTCTTTGGAAACGGGATAGTGGAGAGATGAAAGGTGGTGAAAGATGAAGGACTTCAAACATGGCAACACTGTAATTGCGCGAGATGATAAGTCTTAGAACAGTTGTTGTTTGCCACCTGATGTAGAGTTGGCGAATTTATTGAAGCTTTTTGTTTCATAGCCCTGATTCATTATTTTACTTCGGTGGGGTTAACTGTTATGGGAACACCGAAGTTGGGCGCAGCGATACATATAAGTGATAGAAAACTCATACATATTATTTTTCTAAATTGATGTTGTCGTCACCGGGAATCGAACCCGGGACCATCTGTGTAACAGTCCAACGCGCTAACTATTACAACCACAACTAATGTAACAAATGTTTCTTACTAATAATAGAAAAGCAAGTATGCATGAAATTAGCATCATTCTCACAAAGATATCTTTTAAGATTTAAATTATTCAAGCTTAATAAAATGACAAATAGAAAATTGAGTTTATTCAACTACATCTCATATTAATTTTTTTGTAAAGGCCCATTTCTTTTTTAAAAAACGTCGCTGCTTCAAAATGGTATAAAACAGTTCATATTCAAGGAAATATAATAGATTTACAAAGCAAAGAAGTTTTGAGAAAGTTATTGCTAAAATTAAATAAACTTTGCGAAAGGAAAATAATGCAGTAATATCACGTTTGTTCAAACTATTATGTCAAGCTGGTGAGAAACGAGATATTTTTGAAAATTATAAAGAAATATTGCACAAAACGAACTAAGGAGTACTCATAAAAGTAAACCTGTAAAATATCATAAAAAGCTTCTAAAAATTAGTTAAAAATTACATTGCAGGACAAACTGCTAAATTTAGCAAATTTTTTTTTTTGCTAAATATTAACTATACAACTATTTTTATTTATATTCGATGTGAACTTTAGTTAATTGAAAATAGCATTTTACTCTGTAAAACTAGCGAAAATTTTACTAAATATTTGTGGACTCAAAATTGCAATCAAAGTTTTTTAGAATTCATATAACAGTTTATTTTGCTAAAATCAACAGAAATTTTTGCTAAAAAAATGTAAATTGCTGATTTCATAAGAGCAGACATTTATTTGCATTAACAAAAAAAAAATAAAAGAAAAACTTTAAAAATTTCTCATTTTTTAATGATTTTTTGTGTCTACTAATGTTTAGTAAATGTTTTTGCTGTTTTTGGCAGATTATTTTCTTACTTTCAATTAACTAAAATTTGGCTCAAATCTAACCCAACAGTCGTAAATTCAACAGATTTACTTTTGCTATTCTTATATTACTATTATTTATTAGAAAATCTGCTAATTTTACGAAGTTTTCTGCAAGGTAATTTTAACTACTTGTTAGTAGCTTTTGTTGCTATTTTTACAGGTTTACTTCCATGAGTGAGGTATCCCGTCTCGGAACGTCAGATCTTAATGAACTTCGGATATGTTGTACAGAATAAAACTTTAAAGGACCCGTGTTTTATTTAGCTGCCCAATCTTATGTTTAGACGTTATTAAGTGGGGTCAAAAATTACCTCATTTTACGTTTTTTTTTCTGTTTATTTCGTTCTATTAGAAGCAACTATTGACAAATTTTGCTATCAAATTAAAAGTGTTTTGAAAACACATTCACTGGTGTACAAGTTATGCCCACAATATTTTTGTTATTCAAAACAATGTGGTTTGGTAACATTAAATCTGGCTATATTTCACATAATTCAAAAATGTAGCAACTCTGGGCCAGCTACATATGCCAAATGCCGCAGATAATTCTAGAAGCAAAACTAAAATATAACAAAATATGACATATATAACCCTTTTTTGCGATAAAAGGAAATATAAAAATCTACCTAAGATGTGTGTCCTTGTCTTTCGCTATAGTCTATCTAAATGTCGTATATTTGTTCGCGATTTGGCCACACTACATATAAATCTATATAAACATTTAGTTTACAAATACACATTTAATCATCATTGAATTTAAATATTTTATTTTGTATTTTATTTAATTAATAGACAATTAGTTTCACAAGCCGGTGACAACGCAAAATTTAAGTTGTTTCAATCCAAAATTTTGTTTTATGTGTGAAAAACAGATACACAAATCTTACATGGTTGACTTTTTATATGTTTTACAAGAGTTTAACTTTTTAGTATCATTTTCTACGTCACTACTACATCTTGACATACTGCGACATCTAGTTCATTCTGCGTATATCTTTCAATATGGTTGTCGTCCAGATTATTAATGTGGTTATTAGCACAATTTTTTTTGCAAAATAAATAAGTAAAACATAATTAAAAACTTAGTTCAAAACTGTTAACTTCTGAATAAGTTTAACTAAAATTTTAGCTAAAAGCATAATTTTAGCAAAAATTTGCAGAAAAATAGTATACCTGAGTTTATTTGAATCGATCGGTGTGCTATAATATACAAATTCAGCATTTTTGGTGGTGTAGAGCAGGCATGTCCAACTCATTTCGGCATACGGGCCAAATTTTTCGAATATTGTAGTACAAAACTTATTGCGGGCCACATGTATTTAGTTTTATTAAAAACTCAAATTTCGAGTGTTTATTGAATATAAATTTACCATAAATAAAACAAAAATATTTTCATAGAAATATATTTATTAATAAGAATATAAATTATTTTTTGCTAGATATAATGCATCGCTTCTCATTTTTCAAATCATCAAAATTTGGTATTAATTTTTGGCTTGATGTAATTCTTAATAGCGATGCTAAATGTTCTTCGGTCAATCTGGTTCGTTGCGCATTTTTATTAATCTTCATCTGAGAAAAAAATTGTTCACAAATATACGTGCTACCAAACATGGATAATATGCGAAATGCAAAATGGAGAATTCCTGGAAAACGGTCTGCAGATAAGTACCCGTAAAATTCTGGTATTTCAACTTCCTTATATTTCTGGTTCAATAAGGTATCGCATTGTAGTTCTATAAATTCCATTTGCAAATTTTCGTCAATATTTTCAATGCCAACAGACATCGGCTAGCAAAAAGTGTTGAAATCAGACTTGCTACTTTGAAAATCCGAAAACCTCTTTTCAAAATCTTTTTCCAACATGTTTAGTTGTTCCTCGTATTTGTCAAATTTTAATTCTGGATGTTTAAGCAAAAGAGTCATACAACTAGAAAAATTTGATAAATTTTCTTTTATTATTTGTATTTTCCACAGGGATATATTTTGTTTGAATGAATTTATTTGATCATACAGTGAAGTTATACTCATATTTTTACCCTGAAGGTTAATATTGAGCTGACTGAGATGGCCAGTAATGTCAACTGTGAAAGCCAAATTTTGTATCCACTTAACGTCTTTCAGTTCAGAGCAGTCATAATCTTTAACTTCTAAAAAAAGTACAATTTCGTCTAACAGTTGTAAAAATCTGCTTAAAACTTTATGGCTCAAAAGCCAACGAACTTCAGTAAAATATTGCAAATCTTCATATTCAGATTCCACATCTTTCAGCAAGGACGTAAATTCACGATGGTTTAATCCGCGTGCCCGAATAAAATTAACAATCTTAGCAACTTTTTTAAATACATCATCAATTTTAATTACTTTTGAACATAAGACTTGCTGGTGGATAATGCAATGGAAGTGTTGAAAAGATATATTATTATGTTGGGTTTTAACATAATATTTTAGTCTACCAACGACACCACGTGTAGCTCCCGTCATAGCGGGGGCCCCATCAGTTGCCAAAGATACCAAGTTATTCATTGGAAGACCATATTTTTTAAAAGCATCATAAGTACTTCGAAAATATCATCACCAGTTGTTGTACCATGCATTGGAGTTACTTCTAATAACTCTTCATCAATGAGCTTTGTTATTGAAATACACAACGTTATTTTCGTTTTTATCTTCATCACTTGACGACCTTAGCGGTTGTGATTTGTGATGAGTACAAAAACAAAACCAATAAAAGAAAAATAGTTTCTGGCTTTTAGATGTAACATACGTTAAGGTACCGTTTTTTTCGAACACTGCTGAAAAGTGTACAAGCTATACAATAATTTAAGAATCATGTCGCGGGCCGCAAAGAATCATCTCGCGGGCCACATGCGGCCCTGGTGTAGAGTATAAAAAA
This sequence comes from Delia radicum, assembly GCA_021234595.1. Taxonomy (NCBI): domain Eukaryota; kingdom Metazoa; phylum Arthropoda; class Insecta; order Diptera; family Anthomyiidae; genus Delia; species Delia radicum. The sequence goes on along the minus strand of CM037853.1, from coordinate 141,825,318 downwards.
GCTAATAACTTCCAGTTAATTTCCGACACGACCTCACCTTATTTTGTATTAATTGTCCTCTGTTGGTTTCTAAAGAAAAATATTGCTTTGTATTGGGTATATCAGCTATTAACAGCGTTTTTCTTGTCTTTTATGCTAAATTTGTTGTTAAAAAAAATTGACATCACTAAATAAAATCTCCCCTTTTATAAACTGTATAAAGAGATTGAAAGTCAACATTTGTGGTTGCAACTATAGCATAAGCAACAACAATAACAACAACAAAAACCGCAACAAAGTTTTAAATTTATAAAAAAAAAGAAATGATGTAAAATAATAGATAAATCATGCAAGTCAAACTTTGGCAATTTTTTAGTTTAATATTTTTAAAACAAATTGTTTTTGTATTTTTTTTCTTTCAGTATTATTACAAAAACCAAAAATTTCACCCCTAAGGTAATGTGAAATCAAAATTTAACGAAATTTGATTCCTTTTCAGCCACCTAAACTATAATATATGTATGAGTAGGTACATAGCAATATAGGTACACTCAAAAAAAAGTCAGTATAAAATTCGTAAAACAGTTTTAAATCTTACTTTACTATTATTATACTAATTTTCAGTATAGATAGTTATTATTTAGTAAAATTTTTACTATTCTTATCTTACAATTTACTAAATTGTTTACTAATTTTGGTAGCTAATTTAACGAATTAATTTTACTAACTTTTGGATCTATACACAAGATAGGGAATAATCTTGAACTTTATTTATGCCATATTAACTACACTCAGGGAAAAAGTTTCAAAATATTGATGAAAATGTTTTACTATTAAATTTAAAAAAATTAAAACCGAAAGTTTAATTTTCGATCTTTTATCATAAATTATGATGTGAGCCAGATTATTCAAGTTCAATATCATTTGTTTTTTGTTAAACAAAAAACCGTGCAATGTTAAAATATACAGGTTTTGTTAAAATTAGCAAAATGATCTGCTGGCCTAATAGTAGCAAAATATTCTGTAAAAACTACAGATTTTGCTGTAACTTTTACAGACTTTTTTATTTGAGTGTACAAACAGTTTAATATAATAGTTGTAAATACCAAAATTTATATTGAAACAAAAAAAAGTTATAGTTTAAATTTAATGTTTAGGAAATGTGATTTTTTTTGTCTATTCGCTCATTTTTAAAATATGATTTATTTTAAATAAGTGCTGTTTATACAACTTGTAATGATGTGTGAATGATATGAGAAAATTTTATTTATCCATTAATATTATATTGAAGATTTTTAAAATTAAATGTTCATGTTCACTATATTTTTCCAGTTAGCCTAAAATAACCATTTTTTTTATATATTTTTGAATATAGGTTTCTTTAGAGAATTATACATCTCAACCGTCTTGGATTTATATCCTATCCAAGTTTCGACTATATTTTCTATTTTTCTAATATTTTCTCTAGAGGAAGGAAAAGTTATAAAAATTTCTTAATGAAGCAATGTAATAAACATCGCAGCGGCTTTCATGCAAATGCATGTTTGTAGTCGTTGGCATAAAATCGATTTTGACCAAATACTTTTCCGAATCAAAAAATTTGCAACAAAATGGCATCGATTTGTTTTTGCTGATTTTGTTATAAATTCATATTTATGCATATTTTTCATTTGTTAGACAATTATATTGGATTTTATTTTTAAACCAACGCACTCAAGTAATAATTCTATTTATAAAAAACCACAAATTTTAAGTACACATTGTATTTTTATTGATTTTTAGTGCATATTTTAGACTTTTTCTGCATATTTTAAGCGCATATTTTCTATTTCTTAGTGCAATTAGTCGCTGCTCTTATTATACATATCTGCAAAGCTTGTTGCAAAAATGTCCAGCGGATCTATGGCTTGCCATTAATGAGTTAATGTAACTAATTGAGTCCATACACAGTTGAACACTAAAAATGCTTCGGAGATGCGACTTATCAATTCTGATAGATTTTAGGTCGTCGATCACGAATGTAAACTGCAAATGTAGATATTAACTATAATTTTCAAAATATTTCGAATTTGTCATTTGTGATTAGAAACTACAAGCTTGTCTTTCAACTTTTTTAGGATTCTAGCACTACATAACTGCTCTTAAGGCATTTTGAAATGTTGTGTTGTTTAATAAATAATATATTTTTTATAAAATTTTTTAGCGTAACTTCTTCTAGAATTGTACGAATTTTTATTAATTTATATGTTTTGAATGTAGAATTTAAAATCCACGAAGTGATATCAACAAACTTTAATTCGTTTGCAGAAGATAACAAAGTACATTTGCAACAATAGCTGATGCTGTTTATACACACTATATTTTTCTCATATTCACTTTTGACCTAAATTCGAAAAATCGTAACGTTTTTAGCGATCAAAATTTAAAAAATAGTCTAAACGGCTCTTATAAATTTCTGTGAGGCGATAAAATTATTTGCTGCACATCGGCGAATAGCGTATTAACTGCAGTTTTAGTAAAGGTTTGTTTTTTCCATAATATTCCGTCTATTCCAAGAAGAAGTGAAAAAATCATACAATGAGATAATTTTTTTTTTAATATTGCTGTTATGTAGTGTACTCTAGAATACAATATAGATATTTTTTTTTTTTACAGTTTTTAATCATTTTTAATAGTTGATATTTTTTCTTTATTTTATATGCTCTTAACCAAACAGTTAATTAGTTAACGAAACTGTGCAACAAGAAATTGTATCCATAACGAGACCAATGGGAAATTAAACTAGACTATCAATAGACCAAAACCCCCAAACGGTTTTGAAAACTTTGCTCAAATTTAATTTTTATAGCTTTATGAAGTTTGGCTATTTTTTACTGTATTTTAGATGATGGGTGAAGATTAAAAATTTAAAAGATCATTAATGCAGACAAAACTATGTTTTTGAAAAGTTTTCTAATTCAAAAATATAATTATGTTACTAAAAAAATGCTAACTAAACATTTATCCTTCTTTTCTAAGTTTTACATCTTAAATCGAACAAAATGCTAACAGTAACAGTAGTGACTGTTCCATACTTTAGGAACGCTGATTATGAAATAAATGGAAGTCACACCCCCAGACGGATAAGTGATATATAAGCATTCCCATAATTAGTATTGCTTATATGACGAGTGTTAGTGGCGCATAGCCAAATTTTTTGTTGCATACTTTCGAGAAACATATTAAGAAAATAAAAGGGCCAAGACGGATGAGAGCAATATAAAGGCTTAATGAGTTTAGAAACCAAAGTAAAAAAGTATCGTAGCATTCTCGTAATGAATAAAAATAGTTTTGTGTTCTTATTCTTGTAAAGAGTAATTTTTTAGCAACTTTCTTTTTGGTAGCTCAGCTCTTTTCGTGTAACATGTTACTGTTAAAAATTTTCAGTTTGGTCTATAATTTAACCATGAATCGACTTACAAGCGAACAACGCTTGCAGAAAAATGCCCTGTATTGTGTGCCCTGTATTTTTTATTACAATTTTTTTTGTTGCCCAAAAGGGATGAGCCTGGACTTGGGTGACATGTGGTTTCAACAAGACGGTGCCCCATGCCACACATCATGCGAAACAATGCCTTAATTGATAGACGAGTTATGTAAACAGTTTATTTCACGTTTGGGACCGGTCTATTGGCCGCTTAGATCGTGGGATTTAACGCCTTTAGACTAGTTTTTGTGGGGCTATGTTAAGACTCATGAAGAATTTATTTTTGAATCTTTTGAGGGTTCATTGTATATTTTTTTAAAATTAAATCCGAAAGCTCTTTAAGAATCACCCTTTTCATAGAGTTAAATATTAAGTATAAAAGCATAAAATTTCTATTTTCTACAGCATAGAAAAAGGAATATATTAACAGACTAATGAAGTCTTTAGTTTTTATAAAAATAAAAAACAACTCGTTAGCGTCGCTGTTAAAAGTTTTGGGCTTTTTAACAAATGTTTGACCAATTTAAGATAGCAACACCTACATTTAAGGTCCGGTAGTTGTGGATAGGAGGCAGTTATAATAACGCAGTAAAAGTCACGTGAAGGTTTGAAGTCTATAAAAACTATTGTTCCAGGGACATTTTTTTATACCAATTTTTTGAAAAACTATTAATTCGGTTAAGGCTAAACGGAAAAATTTTTTAATGAGAAAAATTTGTATTGCAGTATGTACTTTTTATGTAAAATTTAAAGATCTGATAAAGAAATCTTCGATCTTGTAAACACTTTAATGCACCTAATACAAAATCTTTTCTTTAAACAGTATTGCACATCAATTAATTTTTTTCTCGAGAAGGATAAGGAAATTGAAAAAATGTTCTTAATTCCCTTATATCTGAACAAATCTCTAATTGATTTTTATTAAATCTTTTTTGCAATTACTTCATGGTATCTCTTACAATATATATATAAAAAAATCTACTTGAGGTGTTCAAAATAAACGGAACTTTTCCGAAAGTATCTTTGATATTTATTATAAAATTTTGTAAATTCACATATTACAACATTACGAAAAATGTCAAGACAAAGTGTCAATATTTTAAAAGGAGACCACATGTTCTTAAAGTCCGTACTCAGATTTTCGATATCACATTCTATGTATTTTCAAAAGGACATTTAAAGTTAAATTTTCTTTGAAATGTCCTTTTAAAAATGTTATCCTTTAATATTCTTGACCGTTTTGAATAAGTTCTTCGGAAAAACAAAATCATGTTAAAAGTTTTACTATATTGTAACACATGTTAAAATTTGAGCCTTTTATTTTTATTAGTTTATAAATAACAAATATTTGAATTTATAGTTATAATATATTTGAAAAATAATTTTGTGTAATAGAACTTTTAATGTTCTTTTGTAAGGACATAGGATGTGATAACGAAAATCTGAGTATGCAGTTTAACTACACGTGTCCCCATGTTTAATATGCATATCAATTTTCCCATGTGAGACAAAAAAAATTTAAATTTTTCGTAGAACGCTGTTAATATATACAATTTTATATTAAATTTCAAAGAAACTTTAGGAACAATTTTTTTGGACCCCTGTTATTCCCAAACTTAAAATTATATATGTTGCAAGATAAATAAATTTCATCAAAATTAATTCTGGTTTTTTTGAGATAATCGCAAAATAAGGAAATTTTTTAATTTTGTAGAACGCTGTTAATATATACAATTTTATATTAAATTTCAAAGAAACTTTAAGAACAATTTTTTTGGACCCCTGTTATTCCCAAACTTAAAATTATATATGTTGCAAGATAAATAAATTTCATCAAAATTAATTCTGGTTTTTTTGAGATAATCGCAAAATAAGGAAATTTTTTAATTTTGTTATACTTTTAGCGAAGAAAAATAATTTGTGTGCAACACTTTTTAAAGAAGATAATTTGATCTTTAAAATTACACCAAATTTTTTATTTTCGGTTGACGCGTTCAAAAATTATGATAATTGAAACATTGTATATTTATTACACATTTGTTGAACTCCCCTAAATGTGTGCATCGAGCTATAACGAAATTTTAAAAATAAAAAATACGAGCGTAAACTTCACATTTACTAGCACAATATGTTTAATGAAATTTGAAAGACAATTATCTGAAATTTGTGTCGAAAGTTTTAAAAAGCTCCATATATATTTGTTTAAGTAATTTCATATAATATTTCGTATGGGTAGTTTATTTTATTAAAATAAATAAAATAAATCGAAAAAATGTCATGCAGTATTTCAAAAGATCATCAAGAAGAAGTCAGAGCTAAGTCTTCAAACCGCTTTAAGGGGTTTGATCTACTGATAGTCGTTTTCTTTGCCCGTTGGTCTCATTCAGGATACAATCGGTAAACTGAAATCTGTCGCACAGTATAATTGAAGGGCTTATTGTAAAAACTTGATAAGCCACATTTACTCTGTTATGGACTTTTGCTGTTTTCTAGGCATCCTTTGACTAATATTTGATAGATGTCTTTCTTATACACTTATTGCAAGTACCTAGAGTATAAACGTCCTGCAAAAGTCATAATGGTTGCATTTTCTAACCTATAAAAGGTGAAAAAAAAAACTAAAAATAAAATGTGGCTTATCAAGTTTTTACAGTAAGCCCTTTAAACTTTGAAACTTATATCTTAAAAAAATAGGAAAGCGTGAAAAACAAAATGTTATGTCAATTAACATATTTTAAAAATTGCTAAAAATAAATAAATCGATGGTCATAAGATGAGATCTTCTAAACATTTTTTTCTTAGTTGTAAATAAAGTGGTCACTAACAAGTTGTCCACTTATCGCCATCGATATTAAAAATTTGTGTTAAGTCTTTGTTATTCAAAACAAACCTTTGCTAAAAACTGTATTTGTAATGACAAAAATTAACCTTTTAATAAAAATTTTTATTATTATATCTCAACTTAACTGTATTGTTTTTTTTTTTTTCATTACTTAACTTATATAGATTGAGAAAAATAAAGTTTTTGCATTTAAAAAATTAAATTGCAAGAAAATGCGTTTATTATAAGAAAACATTTTTTTCTTTCACGGCTCTGCTTAAAAGAGATTATTTTTTTTTTACACCTAGCCATATTTGACTAACGAGCATATTTTTTCCAAGGTATACATTTACACCGGTTAAAAATCAACATATATGCATCCATTTATTATCAGATAGGAACTCATTCAAGATCATATGTGAAGTGATTCGAAGTCATACATGCCCATATACCACCATAAAGGATTCATATATGTTATCATATATATTTAAATATTAAATTAATTTTCGCTTATGTACACTTAGACCATGCATGTACACATGTGTACATTAGGGCGGGTCGATTTGTAGGTAGGCAAAAAAATCGCTCAACGTACAAGGAAAATCGTATTCTAGGGATCAAAATAAGAAACTTTGCCGAATGAACCATACCTCTAAAACGAATTCTAATGTCCCGACTTTTGACCCGTAGAGTCAAATTTTGAAAAAGCCCACTTTGATATTTCAGAAAGTAGGAGGAATCTCTCCAAGATTATGGGAGCTACTTCTTCTCCGGGAGAGAGAATCATCATTCTAGGTGACCGTTAAGGGGTAAAATTTAAGTTGAATGAGGGCCTTTTTAGCCGTGTTTTTATAGCAAAATAGAGATATTTCAGAAAGTAGGAGGAGTCTTTCCAAGGAGGAGGAGTCTTTCCTCTATTTCTTCTCCAAAAGACGCTCTAGCAGATGAATGTATAAATTATATTCGATTGGGTTGGATTCGATTGGGGCACTCTAAATGGGCCAAAGTGGGATTTTTCAAAATTTGACCGTACGGGTCAAAAGTCGGGACATCAGAATTCGTTTTAGAGGTATGGTTCCTTCGGCAAAGTTTCTTATTTTGATCCCTAGAATACGATTTTCCTTGTACGTTAAGCGATTTTTAAATCGACCCGCCCTAGTGTACATGTATGATTATATATGTAAATATCAAATCAATTTTCGTCATTGCACACATATTAACATATATGATTCCTCATATGAACACATAATAATGGTTTATGAGCACATATGAATCATGTATGGATGCGTGTGGACATGTATGTATGTCGATTTTTAACAGGGTATACATTTTTTTGTAGGTTGGTCAAATTTTTTAGTATTAAAAATATGAAACTAAGAATATCACTAAATATCCAGTAAAATACGCTGCTTACATGCAAGTAGGTTTGTAAGGGAGTAAGCCAAAAAGAATCCCTTACAAACCTGCTCACATATGTCATGATTTTTATATAGCGAATTCCCATTTGGAAGCATTACTTTTGGGCAAAATAAGCTCGCATTTTAGCGCTGTGATTTCATGGCTTCCAGTAAAATCATATTTCATGTCTACAATATTACGGTTAATAGTAATAATATGAATATACATAATTTGTTTTACATAAGATTCTACATATTAATTTTTTTAATTTTTTGTTGTTAACATTTTCGACAGAAACAGTTAACTAAAACTGAACTGAAAACACCAAACACAATCGGCAATCATTCGGGAAAACTTTTACAGATCGTTTATAATCCACGATATGAAACTTTCTACATTACAACCTGCATCCTTGAAGGGATTAAGGTAAGCTGCTTACATCCTGCACCCTTGTTAGGGAAAACAGTAAGCTCAAAATTTTTGTTTGTTTATTTTTATACGAAAATTATTAGTTTCTTTTGATGCTTTGCAGCATTATGTAATTTCCCATAGTAATAATTGGAATGCGTTTTATGGCAAAAGTTAAACAAAAATTCTCTCAAATTAATGCATGGCAGCAAAATCTTCATGCCTGTTTTGTTGATTTTACTACGGCTCTCGACAGTATCTACAGGGATTCCATCTGGGATTCCCTACGTTCTAGAAATAACCCGAAAAAACTGATCAACTTAATCAAAGCGCCCTATAACGGTTGCAAATGTCGAATACTAAACAACAACATGCTGACATCGGATATAGAACAGGGATGCTTAATGTATCCGCTATTGTTGCTGTTGGTGCTGAATGACATATTCACCAGGTCACTCACAGATAATCGTGGTATCTCCTGTCATATGTTCGGACATCTCGAAGAACTAGCATATGCAGATGATACCATTTTTCTGTCGGCAAGAAGATCGGGCATGAAAACGAAACTATACCGCTTAAGCCAAAATGCCAAGGACTATGTCATTTATAAAAAACCATTTTCTAATCCCCTCGTTAAGTGAATGAAGTAAAGTGTCAGTGATGTGATGAAGGCAGGTGATTAAAAAATTAGGACGTTAGTCTTTTTTAAATGGTTTACTACGCATTACTTTAACTGTTCTTGTCTATTTTGGACAATTTTTCAACATTTTTCACAAGAAGAAATGATGTCTTATATTTAGCCAAATTAAAAAAGTTAGCATCACATGTGGTAACCCCTAAATCAGCTGTATGTAACCTACACATCATAATAAAAAAAAATTAATTAACGTCATAATAAAAAAAAAATTAATTTACATAACATTATTTTTTATACCGATTTTACATAATTTTCTAACGATTTTATATACTTTCAGATAGCATTTTAATTTAGGTCAACTTTAGGGAACATGTTCGCACATTCCATTGCATTTTTATAAATTTCTCAATATTTCTATTATATAAGTGTTATTAGCTCATTTTGACCACAATTATTTTTTTTTAATTTTACAAGTTTGTTAATCAAGTATAACTTAATTAAATTGACTTGCATATTTAATAAAATGTCTTAAATAATATTGACATTTCTAATTTAATAGATTATAAGCATAACTTACGCTTGACGTACTATAACGACCATAAACTTATTTTAAAGCACATACAAACCCGAATTCGTTTATATTGTTGTGATCGAAAAATTAATGGCAGAACATTTTGAGTTCAAGGTTAGTTTTTCATATAAATTTTCACAAATAATATTAATAACACAGTGCAACAAAATTTGGAATATTTTTTGTTACACTCTAGAAATAAACATTGAAAGGTACTAAAAACTAAATAAAAATGACGTTACAGAAAACACTGCTACAATAGCTACACTGATAGAATTTTTTTTCTAAAACTAACAAAAATTAGTCAAAAAACTACCAAAAATTAGTCGAAACTGCTAAATTTGGCAAATTTATTTTTTGCTAAATATTAGTATGATAAGAATAGCAAAAACTAATCTGTTGAATCTACAAAATTTTTTTTTTTATATTTGAGCTAAATTTTAGTTAATTGAAAGTAACAAAATAATCTTCTAAAATCAGCAAAAAAATTGCTAAACATGACTCTACAAAAAAAAAATAATAAAAATTGTAAAATATTTAAAGTCAAAGTAAAGCAAACAACCATTTTTTTAGCGAACAAAACTGTTATTTGCATTCTACTAAATTTAAGGTAAATATAGCAAACATTTGGATGATTGAACAGTTTTGGTTTTGTTTTAAATGCATATTTAATAAAAGTTGTTGCTAATTTGAGCTGAGTAAATTCCTATTTTCAATTAACTAAAATTTTGTAAAATTAAAAGTTTTATTTCTGCTGCTCGTATTGTATTAATATTTAGCAAAAATCTGCAAAAATATTCGAGTTTAATTTCATTTAATTGAAAATATTAGCAAAACTTTTGCTGACCATTTGTAGACAATAATAGCAAACGAAAATTGTTACATCCTCAATTTTGATATATTAACCTCAAATTTCGTTCATTTCAAATAATGGTGTATTTTGCTAAAATCAACAGAAATCTTTGGCAACAAATTGTAAACTGCTGATTTCATCACGGTAGTTTTTTTTTTTTGATTATTAATAAAAAAAACTTTAAAATTCATATTTTTAATATAGTTAATAACATCATTAGAACAGTATGTACACTCAAAAAAAGTTAGTAAAGTCAGCAAAAAATTTTGTTAAGTCACTAAAATTTTAGTCATGAAAAACAAAAAAAAAATGCTAATGTCAGCAAAATCTTTTGCTTAAAATCAGCGAGCTGATTTTCATTACCAAAATTAGTAGATTCAGCAAAAGTTTTGCTAACACTTAGTTGATTAAAAATTAAAAAATCATTACAAAAAGTTAACAAAATGTTTGCTGAATATTAGTAGAAAAATTATACTTTATTTAATTTAGTTGCTGGAAGTCATAAACATATTTTTGTGATTATTTAAAAAATTATTTACTTTAGAAAATATAAATATGTGCATACTCCAAAATTGACGACTTGAATTAATGTAATATTAAAAAAAAATAGAAATATTTATATATAAACAAATTATCTTTCAACTACTCTGAACCAAGAACAGCGGTGAAATCAACTAAAGCCCATGTTAAATTAATGAATGTTAAATTAAACGATACAACCAACAAAACATGTCAGTCATTTTAACAAATTATTCAGTAACTGTATTTTTTGAAGTTTAACTATTTGTTGATTGTTATTTTGACAAAATATTGTCAAATTTATTAACAGAAATTAGTTACTTTACCAAGTGCATTTAATCAAATTGAATAATTATTTTATTGTTTTAACAATGCGCTTTATTGAATCTATTCGTATTTATTATTAATTTAAAATTTTATATTTCTTTATCTTTTAGAGTTTATAAATTAAAATGTTTGTATAATATAAGTTTATAGTTAGTATACTAAAAAAAATAAGAATTTGAGAAGATATAAAATGTAAAAAAAATTAAAAATTATAAAGTAGTGCATACCTAAACCCCAAATTTTAAAACACATGAAACATTAGATTTACAAAACACATTAATTTATTTAATATTTAAACTAATAATTAATAAAATATAAAGTATTCACAGTAATAAAAGTTCACAATTTACATAAAACATTATGAAATTAAATAAATTCATTTAAAAATAATTAATAAAAACACACTTAACTATCCACTATAATTCACTGGGTTTTATAATTCACAAACATTTTGTAAAACCCCATTTAACATAATTTTATTATTTTTTACAACTTTTACAAATGGCTCTCACACGCCACGAGACTAAAAGCACTCTTATTTTCTACAGCTATAAAACTTCATCAAATTAACATATTTTGATCGAATTAACCTTACTACCTCTTTTGCAAATTTTTCTGGAGTTAACTAATGGAATTTTGTTATTTAAATAAGAAAAATTTGTCAAAACGACAATTGATTCCTAAAGCTGTAAAATTTGTTGGTTTTACAAAATTCACATTAATTTAAATACAATAATTGAATGGCTTATTGTAAAAACTTGATAAGCCACATTTATTTTTTGGTAAATTTTTGCCTCTCAAAAAGTGAATAAATTTAGTAAATATGACTATTACAGGACTTTTATACTCTATAAAGGTGTAACAGATGTTTAAGCAAAGCTTCATTTGAAATGTATTTAACGGATGGTTAAAAAACAGCGCAAACTAAAAAATTTATAAATGTGGCTTATCAAGTTTTTACAACAAGCTCTTCAATTGTTTTAACAATAAAATTTGTCAAAAGTTAACAAAAAGGTTATGTTGATTTGACTTACGACTTTTGGTTCTGTGTACTTAAAACAATGGTTGTCTAAAATTTTTTTGACAGTTTTTTTTTTTAATACAGCGGTTTAAACCACGCATTTTGAAAAAAAAAAAATTATTTTACCTTCAAAAAATAAAGTTTTCGCTTAAAGCTTGAAAACAGTGGCTTCAAAATGCGATATCAATTAATCACGTAGCTTTAACCGTTAAACGGATGTGGACGATTAAGTACGGCTACTACTGTTAAATTTAAAATTTTTTTTCATATATTAAAAAGCGATATTTCCACAACGGTTTGAGTAAGCAACCCAAAACTTGTACGATGACATATTTATATGACCTTTCATACCAAATTGGACTAAAATTGAAGGGGGTAGAGGCCGAAAAAAGGATATTTTTGATTGTCTTATATGGAATGAGTCATTTAACAAACTTTCATCATATTCGACTTGTCAGGGTTTGTACGATTTTATTATATCACATAATAAAAACTATAAATTATAAAAAATCTAAAGAATCTTAAAATATCTTGACAGATGTTTATTTAATTATAGATATCTGCTGAAATTCAATTGAAAAATTATTTGTGTATAAGTTCACCTTAATTTTTGCCGTCCACACATTTCATGATATGCCTCAAGTATGCTTCAAATCAAATTTAGTTTTTGGGTCACTATCAAGAAACGTGAGAATCTGAACATACAAAATCAAGGAGAAAAAATTGTTCTTAATGTCAAAATTTGTTCAAGCACATACACACAATATAAAAAAGAACCTAAAGGTTCTTAGGTGTCAGTCAATTTGCTATATTCACAAAAAAAAAATCTAATGTATTTCATTTATTTTTTTTTATGGTATAAACAAAAAGCCAAAAAGCGCTAAACAACGTCTTTTAAATTTATGCATTTAGAACAGAACATTAGTTTGTTTCTTCATTGGTTTTGTTGTTTGCTTTTGTTCATAAATTTTGTTTTTTTTTCAGTTGAGTGCTTGAAGGTTATTAAGATTAAGAACATGGCGTTGATTTGAATTGTCTGCTGACAGATTGTCAGGAAATATGCGGTCTATAAAGCTTTATTCGATTGAAATCCATGAAATTCAATTTAGCAATAAAATATGCAGAGTGGAGAGAAGATATTTATTAAACTCAAATTTATCATGAATAGCTTTTGGATATTATTTAAAACAAAAAATTTAAACTGAATATTAATTTCAAAGGATTTTAATTGTAAGTTTAATATTTTACAAATACCCGATGAAAAAAGTTTCTATATTCTCATATACCAACTTGATATCATCATATATGCTTATATGTCACGCATTATATTTTAATATATGTTCATATTTAATATTTTATAAATTGTTTATTATAGCGTTATATATTATCATATATCATTGTATCGTATGTTATGTATTTGCATATCTTTTATATCTAATCATATGAAATAGATATAGATTTACATATGACCATATATGATCATATGTAAGTTATGTGGCACATTTAATTAAAAATAATTCTATAATTTTTATAAGTAATTATATAAGGAAAAACATATCATTATTTAATGAAACAAATTTTATCACATTTATATATATTAGTACCGTTTATAAATAAGTTTAAAAATTTACTGCAAAAAACATAAAAACTACGTTTTTTTGTTTTGTAATGATTATTAAAGTTTTTTTTTAAGTAAAAAAAACACAACGTTATAACTATTTTTAACCAACGTTGTAACAATTTTTAAACCAACCGACATGTAGGCTAAAGACGAAGCAATGTATTCAACATCTGTTAAATTTGATATGCCAACTGGTTTTAAGAGAAATAGTTTTTTAGAGGTTTTTCTAATGCATATTTTTTTGTATATAAATTTTGAGTTAATTATAGAAAACTTATGCAGAGAATACATTAAACAACATAAATGAACTTTAAAATTCAATTAAAATTTCTTAAAAGCATGAAAATTAATGAATTGAAAGTACCACGGCTACCACATTTTTTTCGAAATTCCCTTAAAACTAGTTTAGGATTTTAGAAAATAGGGTTAGAAACGGCTTGTTTAAACAAATGAAATACCCAACCCTTAAAACATGCGTAATGGATTCTAAATTTTTAAAATTAAAAATTAAATAGTTGCTTTGTCTGTCTACCTGCTGTATATTTCGCTTTAATCTGTCTATCTACGCATATATTTGTTTGCAATTTGATCACACTAGATTATTAATCTCTCTAAACATTTAGTTTACAAATGCACATTTAATCTTTATTAAATTTAAATCTTTATCTTTTATTTAATTCATAGACAATTATTTTCACAAGTATAAGTTGTTTCAATCCAAAATTTTGTTTTATGTCTGAAAAATAGATACAAAAATCTTCAATGGCTGATTTTTTTATATGTCTTACTAGAGTTGTACTTCTTAGCATCATTTTCCTCGTCACTACTACATCCTGACCTACTAAAACATTTAATTCACTACTAATTATTCAGCGTATATCGTTCAATCTAGTTGTCGTACACACTATTAAGCACAATTTTTTAAGCAAAATAAATTAGTAAAACATTAGTTAAATATTAGTAAAGCATTAGCTCAAAACAGTTAAGTGCTGAATAAGTATAACTAAAATTTTAGCTGAAAACATAATTTTAGCAAAAATTTTGCTGAAAAATAGTATACCTGATTTACAAGGCGTTTTACTAACTTTTCTACATTAGAGTACACACAAACAAAATTCTCTCTGCATATAGCGGATTTCATCTCAAGTGACCGAGCTTTTGAAACCGATGTGTTGGGATCGGAATGAAACAGCTCTTTTTCGGATACATAACTAATTACCCTACGGGCAAAGAGACATATCACGGACTACATACATGATATGTCTCTGGGTGGCGGTGACACGTCCGGGATCAGACTTTTCATATGAAAGGGATATATAACTTTAACATGACGTTGTCATTGGTGGTGACGTATTTGTACGTTTCGGGCACCTGGTGCATGTAAGGTGATATGTCTAAAAATAAGTCTACATTTTAAAAAAATTAAGAATTAAAAAAAATCGTTTATGAAATGCCGTGGGCGGGGCTTGATTCCACAACCTCCCGCTTACAAAGCAAGCGGGCTAACGCCCTAGCCAATTCTGCTTGTGAGTAATTGCTGGCAAACAAGCAAGTAATCGTTTTAATACAGACGAAAAACAAAAATAGAACAAAACAAACAATACAACAAAATAAATAATGTAAAGCAAAAAAAAAAAAAAACACTACAACAACAAAATATAGTTAAATGGCAATGCTGCGGAAAAGTGCAAAAACGGTTATGTAATAGGTCCTGGTTTAACCAGCCCCGGGATATGTTTAGAAATCGGAATGTGTTATTATTAAAGATTGTTAAAATTTCAAATTTTTATAAATTTACATATTACCGCTGCTTAAAATGGGAATTTCTTTAAGTTTATAAAAATGCATTCAGTTCAAATGTTCGTAATTATTATAATATAACGGAGTTCGAGCGACCTACTTAGTTTTGTACAAAAACTATTTAAAAATTTACAACAAAGAACTTTCAAAAGTGAGTAATGACTTCTAAAATAAAGTTTATATATTAGTTTACTCTCCTCTACAACAAATCCAAATTTCATTAAGATCTGAGTGTACACCATAATATGCTTTACTTGTAAGAGATCCTTTAACTAACGATAGATAGTTTGAACAAAACCCTCCACAGAAACATAACGACTTAATAGAAACAATTTTTATCATAGCTGTCATTTGACTGCCTGCACTTTAGATATTTCTATTTGCAATCAATCTACTTAATGACCAGGGACCGAAAGTTCATGCAAATTCATGTTTTTTTCCTTAAGTCTGAGTAAACGGAATATCTTTGCGAATCAAAGAATTTGAGTTTTTGCGTATTTTGCTTTGAATGCATATCTTCACATTTTTTGGTTACACATATTCTTATAAATGCATATATTTACATATTTTGCATTAAATTGCATGTTTTTAATTACATTTTTTGATATTTTTCTAAAATCTTCGTTTTTACAAAATTTATATATTTTTAATTTTTTTTCTTCAAATTTAAAAAAACTTTTTTTCGTAAAAAATAACTTATTTAATATATGACCAACGAGCATATAGACTAAAGAGGATCCAATCTTCTTAAGGCCTCTTAAGTTTTCTCTCAAATTTTATCATTTTACTTAATGAGACTCCAAATATCGAATGAAAGTTGGTTATTTTGATAGTAATTGGAAAAAAAGTGAATACCTATTTCGACGTTTTGCTATATTTTCACTTTTTACGATTTAATTAGCAAAAACCAAAAAGAGTTAAAACTTCTGATCACCCAATAACCAAATATATACCGAATACTTAAAAATCAAAATATGTGTGTGGAAAAGCTTATCATGTTTACTTCATATCTAATTAGTTGGTTTAATAACTTTTTAATTATTACTGCCTATAAATTTTGTAATTGTAATTGTAAAATTGTAATTGTTTTAAAATTAAAACAAAAATTTTTTTTTTTGGAATCACATTTTTTTTTTTAATTTTTTAAATTTTCTTGTCACAAAAAAGGATATATCTTTAAAAATACCATTGTTTTAGACATATTTCAATGGAGATGTGACTTTATCGTAATCAATAACAAAAATGTGTTTGGGGCAGGCACGTAGCTAGCTAGGCTCTAGCACAAAGCCCCCCCCCCCCCCCGAAATGATTTGACAAATTTAAAAACTTAATACAATTCGTTAGAAAGTAACAATGTTATTGATAAATTTAATATGAAAATATTTATTTTTGACTTGGATCAAGTAGGAAATAGTTTTATATGGTTTGAATCGTAAAATTTCGTTAGCAAACATCGCCTGCAAATGGGCGGCTATCATTGTTAGAGTTGATTTTCGACAAAAAAAACAATAAATAAAATCATTTCATAAGAGATTTCGAAGTCTTTGACTTAAAATATAATCAAAAAATTGTTTGAGACAATGCAAACTAAAAATTAAATATGTCTACACAGAAAAAACTAAAATTGAGTTTTAATTAAGATATTTGTTGATTCAGTAAAAGTTTAACTGAATTCGGTCGTGTTGATGCAATTGCAGTAACAACTAAAATAATTTGTATCTATTTAATTAATATTATTTTTAATAACATATAGTTTTATTCACATCTATTAAGAAATTAATTGAATATTGTTTACAAAATTTTAAAAAAATCACCAAAATTGTAAAAAATCGCCAAAATTTAAAAAAATCGATACCATTTGAAAAAATCGCAAAATTTGAAAAAAAAATTGCCAAAATTTAAAAAAACAATCCTCCGAAAATAAACGCCAAAATTCGAAAAAAATTTCAAAAAAATCACCAAAATTAAAGAAACGCGAATTTTCTACTTCAAACGATTTTTTTAATTTTGGCGACTTTTTAAAACTTTTGCATTTGTTTCAATGTTGTTATTATACGTTATAAAAACTGAAAATTTGTTTTATACCAAATTCATTTTCAATTAAACAGTTAATTGAAAGTAAGTTTGAAATCGAACAAAAATTTAATTGAAATTTTTTTGACAATGATTTTTTCTATGTGTTTTGACATAATCTTTTAAAATGGAGATACCACTACTAAGACTCAAAATTAACTTTTTTACTTACAGTGCAATCTTTTTATATAAATTCGGTTTGCTACGCACGCATCTGGTATCATAGTTTTCAGTATTTTTTTTACGATATATATTACGATATCTCATATATTTTTTTAATTTTTTTAAACAAATTTAAGCCTCAAACTTTTTTTTTTTTAGGCTAAATGTAAACAAATTTCTATCCGCGCTCCTTGAAATGCGACATTTTAAAATCAAGCAGCTAAACCAGTCTTTGTGTCATAACGATGTAGTTTTTTTTAGACATTTTAAAGGGTTTTTATTTAAAAAATTGATTAAAGACAATTTGAAAAGCGTTTGAAATTGTCCAAAATATAAATCAAAGTGAATTTGAAATACATAATTTAGTTTAAATAAGACCTAGGCGATGTCAGGTATATTTTTAAATTTTCCAATTTTATATTTTTTCTTTATTATTATTTCTTTCAGACTACAATCACGCTTGCTTGTAAAATTTACGATTTTTTTTAATACAAGACATGAAGTATAGCCCCCAATCTTAAAAAAAGTCGGATATATTAAAAAGGGGAAAAAATAGTGAATAATTTGTTAAAATAATTCAAATAAGTTTCAGCCGGGGTCCACGACATAGTGTCAAAATGGTTTTCAAAATGTGTGTTTTCTCGAGCATTTTAACGCTGTTTTTAAATAAATAATTAATAATTTTAAAAATAGATACGTTTTTCATTTATTTTTGCTGCTTTATCACCTATCCTAATTTCATTAATTTCAAAGAGAACCCATCGGAAAAGCTTCCTTGTAAGTGTCAGGCAAATTATATATGATATTTACTTTTAATTTGTTTTTTGGACGGTTATAAATCTTTAATTTCCCGAGTTAAAACTTTTGCATAAAATAATACATTATTTTATATACACTTATAAGGTTTTGTCTGCCAGTGCATTTAACCGGACATAATTATATAAATTCATATATAAAATTAATTTCGTATAAAAAATTTAATAACATGTCATATATAGTTGCGTATAATTGTATGTTGCATTTAGAATACGCTAAAACTAATCCAATTAATAATTACGTTATATTTATTAGAGTTCGTTTTCAAATTTTTTTTGATTTTGATTTTGATTTCTGGATATTATCATTTTTTAGAAGGTTTTATCAATAAAAATAATGGCGTATTTTTTTTTTTTTAATTCCAACTCCTTCCCGTGCCTATAGGCGACTAACATCGCGGATTTTGGGTCCCTTTTCCCATACAACAAAAACGGCTTAATATATGCCAAATCTGACTTCAGTATTCGACTCTACGGGAAAACTTAGGCCCATAAGCTTTTTTTTAGTTTTTGGAATGCACCAGAATGCATAATTAGAGTGGTCCAAAAAAAAAATAATTTTTTAAAGAAAAAATTAAAATATTAATTTTTGTTAATATACAATGAAAAAATACTTACATCTGACAAAAATGGTCCAAAAATTTTAATTTTGTAGTTACCCGTTCAAAAGTTATTAAAGTTTAAAAATTTAATTTTTTAGTGAATACAAAATAATTTATTGGTTTTGTAATTTCTATTTACCAACAATTCTAATTAATTCTATTCCTTTTCACAGCAGATAAAGCTAAACAATTTAAATTATCTTTATTTTTAACTAAACACGAGTTGTTCAGGCGCGAAATTATACCAACAAGTTGTTCGGTGTAAATACTTGTTGATTGTATATTTTTAGCTTGTTCGATTGCATTACGAAAACCTTTCTGGGCTGGCCACTCAACAGCGTTATAAAGCATAAAGGATATGTTAATTCCAAAATTAAAGTTTGAAGAGTAATAAAATCAAACGGTGACTTACTAATAGCGGAATCAAAATATGCCAACTTGTTAGCTGCATTAACAACATTATTAACCACTTCTTCTCCCTCTTCTACTTCTATAAAATCTTTTTATATAGCATTTATTATATTTATAATTATATTTATTATATAACTTTTGAACGGGTTGCTATAAAATAAAAATGTTTGCACAATTTTTCTCAGCTAGGAGTACTTTTTCATTGTATTTTTAAACTTTAATAACTTTTGAACGGGTAACTACAAAATTAAAATTTTTGGACCATTTTTGTCAGATGTAAGTGTTTTTCATTGTATATTAACAAAAAAAATATTTTAATTTTTTATTTACAAAATTATTTTTTTGGACCACTCTAATTATGCATTCTGGTGCATTCCAAAAACTAAAAAAAAGCTTATGGGCCTAAGTTTTCCCGTAGAATCGAATACTGAAGTCAGATTTGACATATATTTAGCCGTTTTTGTTGTATGGGAAAAGGGACCAAAATCCGGGATTTGAGTCGCCTATAGGCACGGGAAGGAGTTGAAATTAAAAAAAAAAAAAAAATACGCCATTATTTTTATTGACACAAAAACCTTCTAAAAAGTGATAATATCCAAAAATCTATTTTTCAAAACTAACTCTAATATTTATATACCTAGACATTGCAAAGTAATATATGTTTTGATATTATATCGTATTTAAAGAACACAATTTTATTTTAAATAAAATTTCCAAATGCTATAGAATTTGTTACAAATTATAAAGTTGTAAACCTTTTGCAAGCGGCTAAAGTCTAAAAGGATTAATAGATATTTCGTATTTTCATGACGTTTTAAAATCAAAAACTGGATAGATATAAATTTATACCGCTATATAAAATCGTATTAAATTGTATCGCGTCATTATTCGGATGTTATTTAATTATTATGCCCATTTCTCGGATAAAACTTTATTAAGTCTCATATTAAATTTCGTATGATTATATAAAGCATCATATTAATTTTAGTCGGGTTATTAGAAGTTGAAACTATTTTACTTTTTTTACATTTATCAAGTTTTAGCTACCCTAGACGTATACTAGCACATACAATTATAAAGTAATTTTATTTTTCGCGGTTTTCAAAAAGTTTTCCGCATAATCCTTTTTTTATTTAATTACACTAAAAATTAATATTTAGCTAAAAATTTAACGTAATTAGACAATAACGATGCATATCCAACTTGAAGTACACAAACGTTTTAAAATTTTACGTGTTTCGCGGATTGTGATCAAACAGATTAAAGCGTTGTTTCGCGATATATACATCAAAATTCGCAAAATAATGAACACAGTAAGTAAAAAATGCACTTTATGCGGGAGGTTTTTGTTTCAAAATGACCTGAGAAAGCGATTTCGATTATTAATACATCACGTATAGGTAAAAATTTAGCAAAAAAAAAAGGTGTTACTCTAGTGTGCAAAAAAAAAATATATATAATCAAAATCAAAAATCGAAACAAAAAAACTGTAAATAAATAATCAACATTTTGTGTTAATTGTACAAAACTTATGCAGATACAATCTTAAATTATTCAAAATGTCTTTAAAAATTAATTAAAATTGCTTAAAAACACGAAAAATATGTAAATATTGTATGAAAATTTTCTTCGAAACAATCAGAATCAAACTTCAGCTTTTTAGAAAAGAAACTGTGGATACCGTTTAAATCAACATATTGTGATATAAACTCGGAAAAGCAATACATAAATATAACCGATCACAACTGTCGACCTTTAGCAGTCGTTGTCTATGTTGAAAACCTTTTTAAGAACAATTATATTAGATTTTACGTTTGAAAATAAAAATAAAATATTTATTTATATAAATAAATATTTTATTTAAATTTGCTATAATTTTTATTAAAAATAAAAATTATGTTTTTTCGACCTTTAATGGTGCAACGAATATTATTCAAGTTCGAGGCCATACTCTATATTTCTTTATTAGGATATTGACCTAACAAATAATCTATAGAGTTTTTATTTTCAAATTTATTAATTGATCACTTTCAGGAATGTGTCGATAGAAATATTTCTGGAATTTTCCAGGTTCCCATCTTCACAACACGTTTTGAAAGAAGTGACAGCCCCATGCAAACCTCAAACATTCATATAACCTAGTTATCCCACTAAATGAAAACTAATATATGAGCTTCAAGTTAGAGGTTATCACCATTGATCAAAAATAAATGGATCATTGATCAAATACATGCTTATTCTTTTTATTCTCCTTTTTATTTTTACACTTGTTTTGTTTTATTTAAAAACAAGATGTAAAGGGGAAGTAAACTAAAACCGTACTTTGTCTTTTTACAAGTTTGATATAATTTTTGTTAAAAATAAAAATTATGTTTTTTCGACCTTTAATTGTGCAATGATTTAAGTTTATTCAATCTCTATATACTTTCTATTTTAGGAAAACAATGATCAATTTAAATGCAAACGTTTTCATGTTCTTAATAATATTAAAAAAAAAAAACTTAAGTGCATATATTTTTAATTTTTAATGCAAATTATAAGATTTTTCATGCATATTAGAGGCACCTAAACCACACATATTTAGTATTTGCATAAAGTTTCTGTCCCTGTTAATGACTATAAATTATATCAAAAAGCTTATAAAAGAAACTTGATTTTCTGTTTTCAAATTCTACTTGCAAATTTTTTTTTTAACTATTTCTTTCTGGCAGGTAGAAAAACCAACATGTTATGATCTCAAACCCATTATATATTTAATCAATTTTCATGTACATATTAATATACAATTAGTGTGATCGACTATTCTACATTTTTCGAAACCCGGGTTTCGTTTTTCCACACATAGCTGAAATTTAAAAATCAACGCTTTCATTTTCTGGAATTTGAAAAAAAAAATATTTTACCGGTTTGTAAATGCTATACAAATTATACTCAGAAATATAATTTTTATTATGAATTTGAATAATTTAAGTTTTTTATTTGATTTTTTTTTGGATCATCTAGAGAAAATTTTTTCAATAGTTTTTAAAAAACAGCAATAGTTTTTATAAATATTTTAAAATATGTATTAATGAGCTCTCCGAAGTTGTTGTCTTAGATACAGCTTCTGCATTCAAAATACTTTATTAAGAACGGTTCATTATTGAAGAAAAAATAAATAAATTTATTTTTAAAAATTTAAATATTTGTTTTTAGCCAAATATAAAATAACACAGAAAAAAAATTATTTTTGAAGTTATGAAAATTTTTAAATCTTTTCTATGAGTAATTTCTAACTGTCATAACTAAACAAGAGCGGCAAGCGTTTTCTAACTGTCAAAAATTCTCATGTCCATACAATTTGTATCTAGCATCCCGAAATAACGCGTCGGCAACGCGGCGGCAACTCTTTGCAATTGGAAAATCCGATTTTGACAGAGCGTTTCGTAGTGAAGTTAGTTCCAAAAGACAAACAAATGTAAACCATGGATGGCAAAGTTGATACTATAGTTCTTTTTTTTGATAATATTTGATGTTCCAAAGTACCGTAGTACTCCGGCGACTCATTTCATACTATTGGACGATTTAAAGTTTTTAATTCATTTTATTTTTTAATTTTTATTAATATATAAATTTTATTAATATATTGCTCGCAACTTCATAAATAAAGATGTGTTAGATAATTGCACACCGTTACAATTAAATATCCACGATAACCATATTCCGCTAAACGACGTTTTTTGTGGTACGGAAGTGGATTTGTATATAAATACAAATCAGATTGAATCCCGCACTGTAAATCACATAAAAGAAAATTCCAAAAAAAATTATATTAAATTTTGTGAGGATTTGAAGACCAGAGTAAATTTTGATAATGAAATTTTAATTTGGTTCAGTAAGTTTTCACCTGAAAACATTGTTTGCATAAGAACCAATAGTATCGTGCCATTTTTGATAAAAAATTTTCCAAACGAAGAAAATAATGTTGACGCCATTAATACCCAATACAGAGCGTTGGCAGATTGGCAAGAATTAAAACTTTCTAGAAAGGATTTTCCTTTATATGTAGTTTCTGGTCAAAAGTATCTAAAATTAAAAATGAGTTAAACAAATATATGTTTCCCGATATTTCCAGAATTGCTGCAGGTATTTTATTTTATTTCTTACCAAAATCTGATTAAAACCAAAGGCAGTATCAAATCTAATACAAACAAAAGATTTATTAAATGCAACAAATTCTTGTTTTTACATTTTTAAAATCTCTTACAAGTTATTATCAACCAATTTATAAAATTCTTTTTTAGCTGTATTGATTAATTTAATTTTGATCTCATTTGGAGTTCTTTGTTCCTGTACATTAATTTAAAAAATATACTTTTTTAAAGTAAAACTTTATTTTTTATAAATACATATAAACATAAATTTATGTTCATTAACATTTAATGTTATTTTAATGCATTTTGTATGAGTTTTAAGAAAAAAAAAATAAAAAATAATTTTAGTACTCTGAGAGTCGAAAAAGTACTATTTGAAAATTTTATTGGTACCGAAACAAAATTCTCATTTCCCATCCCTGATGTAAACAAAAATATAAGAGAAAAAAATATATTTGTTATTTATGTATATATATTATATTATTATTTATATATATTTGTTATTATACAAAACACAAAACATAAATCAGAAACACCAATATTGTAATGTACTTTATTGTCAAAATAATCAGGGTTGTTATATTTTTTATTTTGATAACCCTGTTTTTATCGATTTGACGTAGCGTTGCCGCTCTGGTTTAGGGATGACATTTCAGCGTTAACGCTAGGCGGTAAAAAACGTTCCGCTTTCCGCTCTTGTTTAGGTATGCCTGTAAGTATAAAACAATTATATAAAAAAAAAAAAATTCAGAGCATTCCGTTTTTAATAACGAATTTTTTAAATATACGGGTTCTAAGCTATTGAAGCTAAAGATATTAGTCGAGAAAAAACATGTATTAGACAACAAAAAAAAAAAAACAGGTTATTCGATTCTCGAAAATTTAAAATTTTTTAAAAACCAAAACCGACAACGTACAAAAAAAAACGGTTGAATCCGGTTTTTAAAACCCGACTTGTTCACCCTACATACAATACATAGCATGGCTTGTTTGAAAGAATATTCAGTCATTTGTATGTAGATGAGGTTGGAATTCACAATGACATCTAAAGTGATTAACAAACGGAAGCCACATCATTTATTAGGAATCTACCAAAACACAAATTTGTATCTTTAATGACAAGAGATAAACACTGAGTTCTTAAAACATCAATCATATACAAAGTAAATTAAAAACAAATCGTTAACCATTCACTGACATGAAATGAATAAAAGATTGATATTAAATGGTGCTTTAATTTCATTTGAAAGACAACACATACAATAAATACGAAACTATTATGAAATTGTATATTTTTTTTAAGAATTTCCTGCATACAAAAGCGCCCACATAATATCGGATACGTTTGCAAGTGAATATGATCAAGTTGAACATAAAATGCTGCGGTTGTCTTTTCTATGGTAGCACTTTGTTTAATCTTGAATTGAATAACGTTGTTGCATTTGATTTCAGTTAATGCTTAAAAAGCAGTATTTACTATAATATACATATATACTAGGGCGTTTCAGCATTTCCACTTTTTTGGATTTTCGCAACTCTTCAAGCGGAACATGAAAACTTACGTCGCAAAATATTTTAGAGAATATCTTTGAAAAGAGGTACGGGGTCGCTGACATCTATTATTTATGCAAAAAAGAGGTTATAAAACAAAAATTTATTTACCTTTCTTTATCTTATACTCTGATTTTAAAAATCAAATTAAATCACTGCTCAGGAGTTCTAGCATTCTAAAAATACCTTACTCGGTGTTTAAGTTATTAGTTTAAGGGTCACTCTGCTTATCTTAAAAGTAAAAATTCAAAATTTTCCAAATTCAAACCATAATTACTTCAGAAATAAGCATCATCATATTGGATAGGTCTTAAAAATACTTTTCATTTGATGCCAAATTTGTTTTTGAGACTTTCGGAGAAATATTGAAATAAAATTAAAAGTTAAAAAATTATTTTTTTATCCCTGTTTACATGAGATTTGACCAAAAAGTATGGAAATTTCACAAAAAAAAATTAAGTGAAAAGTATTTTAAAGACATACTTAACAAATTTCATTTTACGCCAATACGTTTCCTATTTCTGAAATTATTAAGGTTTGCATTTGAAAATTCTGAATTTTTAATGTCATCGCACTGATAAAATTATCCTCCCATTGAAATGGATTCATTGACTTAATGAATAATTTCATTAACTTAATAAAAGTTCTTTAATATTTTTAATTTTTTCATTAAATGTTTTTATAATTTTTTCATAATTTAATAAGAAAAAAGTTCATTAAATCAAAGAAAATTTGTCGAAGTTTTTCAATAAAAATTTTAACTTATAATATGCAAAAAAACTCGTTGAGTGTAATTTTGTAATTTTTTTACTCTAGTACAGTTTTTTACTCCATATTACAAATCGCACTTGTTCAACAAAAGTGTCATAACTCAAAAATAATTATTTGCAAGAAAACGACAGTAATCTCTACCCACTGTAAAAACCTTAGATCGCGTTTTTTGTTGCTAATGAGTACAAAGACCAATCTAAGATTTTAACAGTGGGTAGTGATGACACCTGTATATCTATTTCTTGCAAACAAATTATTTTTGCGATATATAATATGGGGAAATATTTTAAACATTTTGAGTTACGTCACTTTTATTGAACAATTGCAAAATGACATGCATTTTTTTGTTAAACAGAATTAATTAAAACTTTGAAATAAATTGACTTAAAGCGATCTCAAATCATTTAGAGTATAAAGTGTTGATATGAAGTGGCTACAAAATTCTTATACAATTTTCGTAAGTC
Source organism: Delia radicum (assembly GCA_021234595.1). NCBI lineage: Eukaryota > Metazoa > Arthropoda > Insecta > Diptera > Anthomyiidae > Delia > Delia radicum. The sequence goes on along the minus strand of CM037853.1, from coordinate 141,798,915 downwards.
GACATACGTGCTTTTATAAAAAGTCATCAGTTTTATATATTATTTATTTTTCTTTTTAATTTAAAGAAAACTTTTTTTTTGGGAAAAAATCTCAACTTCTTCAAAATAAATTTTTGTTTGTAATATAAAGTAATGAAACTTTTTCATACAAACTATGAATTTTATTCATTAAACACATGAAACTTTTATAACGTTTATGCTAGAACTAATGAAAAAAATTCCAAATACTTTATTTAATTTTCATTGGGCCATGCATTGTATTAATAAAGGAATTCTTTAATAATACGCACAAATTTCTATCAGTGCAGAGTAACACTTAAACTGATAATTTCTACCCCGAATAAACTTTTTAGTAGGATTGAACTCTTGGGTAGTGATTTATCTGGTTTTAGAAAAACAAATTATGAAAGAAACAAAATTAAAAAAGATTTTTTTTTCATAACCACTTTATTTGGACAATGGCCATTTCAGCGACCCCGTCCCCCTTTCAAAAAATCTGAAAAACTTTTGAAAATTCGATTTCCCGGTAATTTTATTGCGGGGTCCCGGGAATTAAAAAAATGCCAAAATTTTAATATGCTCATAGAGAGAATTCCGTAGCTTGTTTTAATGGGATTTTTTCACTAAACTAATGAAGTTTTCTTCATATTGTGAATGAAAAATGTCTTAAAATTTATCCAAAAGCTTCATAGTTTTAATGAAACTTTGAAATAATATGAAATTTCAATTTTTAATAAATAATAAGAAATTTCAATTTTTAATAAATAATATGAAATTTGAAAATTCATTGATATAATGCAGAGAATTCCTTCAGTGCTGCTGTAGAAGAGAAAATACTTTAATATATTCAATAAAAAATATTTTTTTTTTTTATTAATTAAAAATCATATAATTACACATTATATACTATTACCCTAACCGAACACTAGCTACTATGGCTTTCGTCGCGTTGTAGCGAGAACAGACCAGTGCCTCTGGTGGAAATCGAACCCACGACCCTCGCACTGATAAGCCAGCACACTACCAACTAGCTTCTTGGGACGCACTAAAAATAAATTATTACATTTTTTTAAGGGAAATGTCAAAACACTCAAAATATTGAATATTTGTTAAATGCCTCATTCATACACTTAGGAACAAAAGTTAGAATACATTTTTTCAATGGCACTTTACTATTTTTGTGCGAATCTTAAGCACAATTTTTTATTTTACTATCTTCTTTTGCTATTCTCATTTTACAAATTACTGAATTTTGTACTAATTTTTAGCAAAATGTTAGCAAAAAGTTTTGAAAATTGCAAAAAAAAATTTAAAAAAGTTTTCATCTATTATTTGTTATTTTACTTTTTCAAATCTTATTCTGTGAAGTTCTATTGGGTGTACTAAAATGTAGAAAAATTTGTTGCTGATTTTATCAAATTAATTCTAATTTGCAGTTTACTGAAGTTTGATGGAAATTTAGTGGTGGTTACTAATTTTTTAATTTTACTACAGTTCAGCAGCCATGTGTTGCTAAATATAGAAAAAAATACCGCAAGGCTCAAAATAGTTAAATTTACCCCAATAACAGCAAAATTTTTAGTAGCCATTAAAGCTGTTTTTCTTAGTGTGCTACAACCAAAAACTATTCGTATTCGAAAACATCGACTTTAGGTTTGAGCATTTTTATGAAGAATTTAAAAACTGCTAATTTTTGTTTGTAGTAGTATAAATGGAGTATAAAAAACTTGTAACAATTCGACCAACTTCTGTATTCGGAAGTAGTAGAATTTTTATAATTTTGTTTTCGATCTCATATGTTTTTTTTTTCTTTTTTTTTTATTCTTTTTATTTGCAATCTATCTTACAATATTAAGCAAATGTGATAATGTTTAGAACATAACATACTTATAGGTCTTCATTAAGACCAATAATATTAAAAATTTATTGAAATCACAATTGCAAGGTATATTTCTTAGGTAATAGCTATGTATGTATATTACATATTTACATATTTACAAAGTTTAGATTTTTATTTTATTTTATATATTTTTTTTTTTTTTACAGATTTTACAGAATTTAGATTTAGTTTCTGTATGGGAGGTCAAGTATATGAAGTCTTTTTAGCCCTTTTACTTCATTTGAATCATCTAATAATGATATGGCTAAAGGATTTTTATGGTCACTTAATCTTTGCAAATATCGATTGCTAAAATTACATATTTCCTTCTTGACTGATGGTATATTTAAATCATTGTGCAAAGTTTCATTTCTAACAAACCATGGTGCGTTGATTATCATTCTAAGCGGTTTTGATTGAAATCTTTGGAGAATTTCGACGTTTGAGTTACTTGTTGTACCCCAAAGTTGAATCCCGTAAGTGCATACAGGTTTTAATATTGTTTTATAAAGTATGATTTTATTTTCGATATTTAATTCCGATTTCGGACCCAATAACCAATACATCCTTTTTAATTTGTTGTCCACTTGTTTCCTCTTATTTTTAACATGGTCTTTCCAGGTAAGTCTCCTATCTAAACACATTCCTAGGTATTTAGCATTGTTCTTTTTTGGAATATTCACGTTATTGAGTTTAACTTCCGGGCAATCCCCACGCCTTAGAGTAATTGTGACATGTGTGGTTTTTTGTTCATTAACTTTAATGTTCCAAGTGTTAAGCCATACTTGTAAAACGTTTAATTGCTGTTGAATAAGATTTGAAGCCTCAGATGGTGAAGTATTAGATGAGATAAATACAGTATCATCTGCATAAGTTACAACAGTTACTCCATTAATACTAGGCAAATCTGAAGTCAAAATGGTGTATAAGACAGGTACTAAGACGCTCCCCTGAGGTATACCTGCTTTAATTTTGCGCATGGAAGAACTTTCATTATTAACTTTAACATAAAACCATCGTTCACGTAAATATGACATTAAGACAAGGTAGAATGGAGCTGGAATGACATTTTTTAATTTAAATAGCAATCCAGCATGCCATACTCTATCAAATGCCTGCTGTATATTAAGAAATACAGATGCAGTTCAATTGCATCAACAATAACATTAACAATTCGATGGCATTGTTCTGGGGTGCCATGCTTGTTTCGGAACCCGAATTGATGCTCAGGGATTATATTTTTATTCTCATGTATCGGAAGTAGTCTTCGAAGAAAGAGTCTTTCAAAAAGTTTTGATAGCGTGGATAGTAAACTTATTGGCCTGTATGAAGAAACATGATTCTCAGGTTTATTTATGTTGAGTACCTGTATTATTTTTTTTTAAATATTATTTTATGAATTGAATTGTTATGTATTTGTTTTAGATCTTGTATCTGGAGAACAAAATTTTTTCTTGATTTAAATAATCTCTTTACGGAATCTACTTTTAAAAGCTTAAATTAATAATCCAAGTTTCTCTTAAAGTTTCCAATTAAAATTGATTATTGTACCACTTAAATGTTTATTTTCCTTTCTTCTTAATCGAGGTATTTAAGTTGCTAAAACCCAAAAAAGTGGAAATGCTGAAACGCCCTAACATACACTTTAGTTGATTTTGCCATAATTCCACATATTTTGCATAGTTGTCAAACATTACGATAAATTCCTTGAACATAAATATTTGGACGTGATATGTTTATGACACTCTGATGCTGGTCGTTATTAAGTAAATGTGAAATAAAGTTACATATTTAAATTTTTGACAAATTGCTACATTTAAATAATTTCTGATTAGGGTAGTAACATATTTCAAACTTTTATATATTGAACATTAATATTGTGTGATCGTTTTTACACAACAGGTGTTCTTTTTGTCTCAAAAAAACAAAAAACTTTTTCAATGTTTATGCCGTCTTGAACGAAATTGTTTGGAATTTTTAAAATTTCGTGAATTTTCATCGATGCTCTGGACCAAATTTCAAAACAACCGAGTATGCAAATGTATTCGGGTTCTACATAGTTGATGTATGAATAAAAATGGAGCTTAGGAGAAAAATTCCAATACGCGTTTTTTGAAGCATAACTTTTTTCGTAAATTAAAAAAATTTATACAGTTTTTTGTTTTTATATCGAATATATTAAGCTAATATTGTTTCATTTTCAAAACAGAAAACTTATTATATTACTTTATTAAAATTATGCCACCAAAACGGCGTTTGGCAAAATTTGTTTCTTACAACAAAGACTCTACTCAAGATCGATTTTCTCCGATCTTAATGAAATTCGGATATGTGACAGAGGAGATCAAATAAGGGATACCCATGACTGAGAACATATACAATCAACCACTCAATTTCCTCCACCATTTCCGATTTCAATCAAACTTGGTGTAGAAGGTTTAAATAATATAACTATATAGTCCCAATGAAAATTATTCAAGTTCGCGGACATACTCTATATTTCTTTATTAGGATATTGTCCTAACAAATAATCTATAGATTTTTTTTGTTTTCAAATTTATCATTTGAACATTTCAGGAATCTGTTGATAGATCTATTTCGGGAATTTTCTAGGTTCCCATCATCAGAACACATTTTGAAAGAGGTAACAATCCCATGCCACACATCAAACATTCATATAAACTAGTTTACTCACTACATGAGAACTAATATATATATGAGCTCGAAGTAAAAGATAATCACCATTGATCAAAAAATAAATTGAAAACTTTGTTTGTTATGTGCAAGGTCCACCTATGGTGGATATTCAATACACGTTTTTGTTTTTTTCTCCTTTTTATTTTTTGTTTTGTCTATAAACAAAAACAAGGAAAGTAAACTAGACTGTACTTTGTCTTTAATACAAGTTTGATATAATTTTTATTAAAAATAAACCTTTAATTGTGCAATGAAAATGAAAATTATTCACGTTCGAGGCCATACTCTATATTTCTTTATTAGGATATTGTCCTAACAAATAATCTATAAAGTTTTTTTGTTTTCAAATTTATTATTTGACCCTTTCAGGAATGTGTTGATAGGTCTAATCTTTAATAAAAATTACATCAAACTTGTATAAAAGACAAAGTACAGTCCAGTTTATTCCCCCTGTTTTTATTTATAGACAAAAAAAAAAATAAAATGGAAGAAAAAAGATACTGTATTACAACTCAAACAAATACAAATATTTACAGCAGAAGTTCCCTGAGTGTAGAAGTCAAAATTGCATATTTTTTGATGCTATTTTGATCCATTTTTTTAGCGACCTAATCTCACGTTTAAGAGTAAAAAGTTAAAATAAAAATTATTACTTTTTTATATGGAATCATGTCTAAAATGAACGTTGAAGTTCTCGAAAAAGACAAAATTGTTTTTATCCATATTGCCTAGGTAGTATCTTAGGGCTGCCATTTTGAATATAAGTGAAAAAGCTGTAACAAGTGAGGTAACCCACCCGGACCCCAACAGTTGATAGTGAATTTCGAATATGTTGTACAGAATAAAAATTTAAGACTCTAAAGACTTGAAAATATTTTTGTTATAAAAAAAAAAAAATGTGCTGCATGTAACTTTAAATCTGGTGTTTTATTAAGGGATCTAAGTTGTATTGAGCTAAATATAATGCATAGCAATGCCTATTTAATTTAATTTAATTGAGTGTCTGAGCTTTTTTTGATTTGAATTTTTTTTTCAAAAATTTTTATTTATTAAAAATGTGTAAAATTTTTTTTTTTTATTTTTTTATACCCCAAACCTAAATAAAAAAAATAATTTTGTCGATATTTTTTACACATCAAAAGTTATGACCTTTTAAGTGAAGTCCCTACCCCACAATTTGAAGCTTTAGGGTTGCCAGAGTTTTCCAAAAAAAGAAAAAAAAAATTTTTAATACTTGCGTTCACTTACCGCATACACTCGCAAAATTTTATCAAAATCTGAAAACATCGATTAATTTCACGGTGATATTAAATGGAATTGCTCTATGGCGAATACAAATCTGTCCTTCAGAACTAAGCACTTTAAAATTTTTTAGCAAAACTTTCTGTTGACTTTTAGCAAAAAAAACTACTGTTATTTGCATTCTAAAAAATTTATGGTAAATATAACAAAAAAATTGTTGATAACACAAACTTTGCTTTTAGTCTGCAATTATTTAGTAAAGATTTTTTCTAATTTTAGCAGATTAAATTGCTATTTTCAATTAATAACTTTAACTCGAATTAACAAACATTTTGTAAGTTGACAGCTTTGTTTTCGCGGTTCTTATTTTATTAATACTTTTAACTAAATTTAAGTAGCATTTTCTGCTATTTTTACAGGTTTATTTCTATAATGTACTAATATTTATAAAACGTTTTACTAAAATCAGAAGAGATATAGTTGAAAATTCCGTTTTTTGTGTTATATTTTTTTTAAATGTCCCTATATGTAAATTGTGTAATATATAGAATTCAAGATCATATTAAAATCTTTTTAATAAAATTTTATTTAAAAAAATTAATTACTACCTCATTTTCAAATTGAAATTGTTGCTTTAGAAATCTATTTTGTTTTCCTATTAATATCCACTTTTCGTTTTTTAAGTCAGGGTCTGGCGTTGAACTTTTGCCAAGCCCAAGAATTTTTTTTTTTTTTGCAAACGCAATTTAATTTAATTTTGTTTACATATATGGAATATTTTATTATTGAAAAACAAAGTATCAATGTGTTCATTAAAAAAATCGAACTATAAGTTTATGCGTTTATAGTAATTACGATACCCGCTACTGATCCATCATATTGTGAGTTGGTCGTACATAACAAAAGTATACAGCAGATATTGTGCTGGCTATAAGCACCAATTACTCATGGAAAATATTTTAATTCTATACAAAAATAAAATAAATGAAACAAATAACATAAGACTAACAATGGAGTTACTGCCAAATTTGGATAAATTGTTTAAATAAAGAACAAAGGAAATAAACAAATATTATTGTTAAAATATCGATATGCACAGTAGAGTGTGCAGTTTTCAAAAGTTTCTGTGATCATATAAACTCAGGTATAAAATTTGGTCCCGATAGGACTAAAACTATCTTCTGCCTTCACTTTTAGCCTGAAAATTGGGGTTTTGGAGAAATGGACATAATTTAAAAAAACTTAAAATATCAAGTTAAAAAATGCTTTAAATTATTTATTTATATATAAGTTTTTTTTTTTTGAAAATATGCCGATTTTTTTAAAAACCCTAATTTTCAGGTTAAAAGTGGAGGCAGAAGATATTGTCAATTCTGGACCAACTTTTGCATCTGAGATTATGTTATTAATACTCAACTTTTGCGGGATGTTACGTTTCGATCAGAGAAACTTTTGAAAAATGATCCAGTCTAATGTACAGTAATGAATAAAAATTTTGTTTTTGTCATGGCATCGATCAATCGATTACCTTTTAAAATTATTCGATTAAAATTAATTTTAAAAATACATAAATAATTAACCGTATAATCTAAATAACCGTATAGTCATGTCTGAAGCCCTTCATCTTTCCCCACCTTTCATCTCTATACTATCCCTTTCCAAAGAAAGTAACACACTAAATATAGGAAGTATTTCCTGAGTGTTGATTCTCTTTAAAAAAAAAAAAAAACGCCAACCATATACTATAAGGCATTTTCATCTCGTAATGAAAAAGATAGAGCTTTTGTTTTAAGGTTTTTGTTTTTATTTGGGCTTTAGATTCTTGTTAGGGGTCCTTAAATTAAAAATAAAAATGTTTACATATATGCCCCCTCCCCCTCCTCAAATCAAATCAAACAAAAATGGACCCCAAAATCGGATTTTGGAAACTTCCTAGCTCATTCGAATTACCAAAAAATGCTTTATTTGATTTTGTCCTTGTCATTAAATGAAGCTAAGTACAAACTTTCAAGATTCTAGCTCTGATGGTTTATACAGATGGAGATACACCAAACTCCCCTTATTTCGGAGATCACGGCTGAAGAAAAAAATGGGAATTTGATAACAAATATAATGTTGATCAGGTTGTTCATATAAAATTTTTTTTCAATGACCAATGTCCTGTAAGCATATTTAAACAAAAATATGAAGTTTCATGGCATTATACATTTTTTTCTTTTTTTTTTTTTAAATGGAGTGCACTGTAGTGTACAGCAGTAGTGAAATAGTTAAAACGAAAAGTTTAAAATTTTCTTTTGCCCATTACTATTTTTTACACAAATTTTCAAAAAATTGGTAGATTTTCAAAAAAGTTTTATTAAAAGTAGTATTTTTTAATTATTCGTTTTATTCGATTAATCGTCAAAGAATATTGGAATTATTCGTTTATCGAAAATCATGTTTTTTAAATTGTTCGTTCACATATTCTTTTTGTTTGTTCGATTAATCGAATTATTTTCAGGGACCGTAACGGTTATAAGTGATATCAAAAAAGTTCCTTTATAACAGTTATTTTGTGGCTTAAAAAGAAAAAAAAAACATCCAAAACAGTTATTTTTCAACGTAAAAATAAAAGATCGGATTAAACTCTTAAGAAGAGAGTTTTATTTCGCCTTCATTAAATAAAACTCTTTTGAGGAGTTTTATTTTTTTCCGTCTAAAATAAAACTCATTTGAGGAGTTTTATTTTAAAACTCATTTGAGGAGTTTTATTTTAAAACTCATTTGAGGAGTTTTATTTTTCCGTCAGAGAATAAAACTCATTTTATGTAGATTGACACTCAAAGCTTGCCGCTTTCCAGATCATTACAATTTGTAAGGCAGTGTAATCTTATCACTTGCCTTGCAATTGAAAAAATCGTCATTAAAATGAAAACATGTGGGTTTTTAATTTGTTATTGTTGGATTCCTATTATTAAATGGATTCCTATTATTATTGAGCGACCTGCGTTCAAATCTTTCCGCAGAAAATTTGGAAAAAGTTATATTTGTTAAATTAAATAAATAAATTACTAATGTGTGTAGTAATTTATTTATTTAATTTAACGATATAGTCAAATAAAGTCAATAAAAAAAGAAGAAAATAAACAACATGAGTTTTATTTTAGACGGAAAAATTTAACTTCTTAAATGAGTTTCAAAATATAACTCCTCAAATGAGCTTTATTTTCTGACGGGAGAAATATAACTCCTCAAAAGAGTTTTATTTCAGACGGAAAAAATAAAACTCCTCAAAACAGTTTTATTTAATGAAGGCGAAATAAAACTCTCTTCTTAAGAGTTTCATCCGATCTTTTATTTTTTCGTGGAAAAATAAGTCTTAACTGTGGAGTTGAGATCGTTTCCTTAAGATCACAATAGATTCTGAAAGAGCACTTCAATACGATTCGTTTGGTATATAATAATATACGTCTCCGTTGACTCTAACATAGAGAGTTTTTGAGTTATAGTTTTCGGGATAACTGTTATTTTCGGTCCCTGATTATTTTTATTAGAGTGACAACCCTAGTCGTTTCACACTAAAAATGTAAACTTCACTTTCTGCTCGATTACAGAGCCCAATACTGCTTTAGTTGAAATAAGTTTAATAACTGGTTCTGAGTAAATCGATAAATGTGATATCAGAACTGCATTCACAATTTTTTAACAGTAACTGATTGTAGTTTATTTAAAAGTATTTTTTAAGGAATAGACATTTAAACCACAAAGAAATATTTTTTTAAACTTATTTTACCATTTATTAAAAAAAAAAAACTACTCATAAATAAAGTTTTTAGTACCATTTGTTATTTACATTAAAAAATTCTTTATGTGAACCAAAAAGTTAATGATAGTAAAAATTAAACTGGTTTTAATAACTTGGGAGTTGACTTTTGATAGTTAAAATAAAATCGTTTATTTTTACGGATTTGGGAGTTTTTAAAAAAGTTTTATTTTTGATAGTAAAAATTAAAGAAAATCTTTTATTTTTACGGATTTGGAGTTAATTTTTTAATAGTTAAAAATAAATAAAAAAAAACATTTGATTTAGAAATAAATTGAGTAGAACGGTTTTTAACTATATGTTTAGTAGTTGTGAAATACATCTTCCTTTGATGTTAATGATAAATATTGTGAGTGTGGATTTGGCTTTTCTGGGTCAGTTTAAGTTTTCGAGTTATTATGTAAGACATTCTCAAAATGACGATGATTTTGTATTTAGAAATACTTTTTTGACAACATTAAGTCATAGTCGTATATTCTAATTTTAATTTAAATTATATTATTAAACAATTTTATAATTTACAAACTTAATTGTGAAATAAATAACAATTAACTAACTACTCCTTTTTTGATTTTGACTGATTGTGAGAATTTAGAGATTAAAATTTGTTTTTCGATATTTATTGCTGGAAAGTCTATATAGTTTATATTGATGTTTTTTGTGACATTTACTAAATTGGGAGTATTTACATATATATCACAAGTTTACTAATACTGATTTATTTCTAAAGATTCCGAGTAACAAAAGCGGAAATGCGGTTCTCAAAATTTAATAGTTTTTTTGTAGTCAGAATTGGATTTCGACTTACAATGAAAATACATTTAAAGACACGTTTATTGATCTCGTAAAGTTCTTACATATTTGTAAGCCAACGAAATATTTTTTTTATACATATTTTCTTAATATACCAAAAACTAAAAGCTTCAATAACAATCTTTTACATTAAAGGTGACAATGCACGATTTGCAAAGAAAATGCTTTGAGGTCAGTTGATTAAGCCATGTTATGTCTGCTATTGTATGAAATTCTATAAGTATTGAAATAATATTTTAATTGAACTACTATACAATTAATTATAATATAATAATTATATGTACTTACTATTAATAGAGAAAATCGGGTTCTTAACCTTTTTTATACAAGTGAAATTTCCATTTTTGTATTTGCTTACCACCACTTTGGTTTTTGCATCCAGCAAAAGTTTTGGAAATGTTGTAATTTTTGAATTTTTTTCACTTCACATAAAAATCGTCAAATAATTTTTGGTTTATCCATCAATCAAGGAAGTTTCACTTTAAGAAATTTTTTTTCTTTAAAATTCCTTATTAATATACATATAATATACTAGCTGACCAGGCAAACGTTGTTTTACTTTCAAATTTTAATTGTAATTAATTCTTTAAATCAAGAAATTTCTTTTACGCAAATAAATAATTAAAAAAATAAATTCACATTAGTAAATCATTTTAAAATTTGTAATTTCATGGGAAGCCCAACGCCTCTTTGTCCTTCTATCGCATTTATTTGCTGAAGTATATAAAATGAATAGCTGAAAACAACTGCCATAACAACTGCGACGTCACCTATTACCGGTGCATTAAAGCGCCGCTCATGCTCACCAGCCGCTGTCTGGTCAGCGCTTATCACAACCGTAAATTCATCTGTCGGCATCTGGTCTAGGGCTGTTTTGAATAGACGGATGAGGCTGTTGTGTTCGTGTAACATAGCTTGAAGATTAACATAGGTTTTTTGTAAATATTAACATAGATTTTTTTGGAAATATCTTCGGAACTACATAACCGATTTAAGAGTCTGATATCTCGTTTTGAAAAACATGACAACGGCTTTCAAAACAAAAAAAAAATTAAATAAAAAAAAGCAAAAAAAATATGTCATTGGTGGTACAATATGATGGTATGTCATTGGTGGTACAATATGAAAATTGAATTTTGCCACACCCCTCCACCCACAGACAGAAAATCAAAAATCAGACTTCACAGTGTCACCCGCCTGAATATTCTGAAGATTCCTTAAAAATTTCATCAAAATCGGCCCAGCCGTTTGGAGTCCATACGTTACATAGATACACACATCCTGTTTTATATATATATAGCGGTACAACGCCCATTTATCGCACTCCGCCCATTCAGTTCGATTACTAATATTTGTAATTGATGGACTCGTACAAAATTTGAAGGCTATATAGCTAATATAGAACCCTAGATATTTAATATTAATATTAATTTTGTATATGACCTAAATAATCACTTTTTATGGGAGCTGCCACGCCCACTGGTATGATCCCGCCCAATTTTCCCATGACTATTCATAATATAATCAACATGCACAAATGTCTGAGACTCTGGCTATTATAGAACTGTAGATATATGGTATTAAATATTTACTTTGTATGGGAGCTGACACGCCCACTGGTCCGATCACGCCCATTTCTCCCATGACTATTCACATTAACAAATAATCAACGTGCACAAATTTCTAAGACTATGGCTATTATAGTACTGTAGATATATGATATTAAATATTTACTTTGTATGGGAGCTGCCACTCCCACTGGTCCGATCCCGCCCATTTTTTTCCTGATTATTCAAATCAGTAACATATGGGATACTGCAATGTTTCAAAACTCTTGCTATCACAATAGTCAAGATATATGATGTTATTCAATTTATGTGGGAGGGGCCACGCCCACTTGAAATAAATATATCCGAAAACCTAACTTGGACTATAACCGTTCAAATGAAACCGGTTTGGGCCAAATCGGTTTTATAATTTTAGAGTCTATAGAGGACAAACATACAAACATTGTATTTTATATATATAGATTATTTTTATGTTTCCGCTCATAACTTAAAAAAAAAATAAGTCCGTGACTTTTCGAACTTCCCTCGTAGTTATATGAAACGCAACACTGCTCCCATCAAGAACCACCTGTTAATAGAGTACTGTCAAATTTTGAGCAAGTTCCGTCATTTACTTTGCGTTTAACAGCTGTTCAAAACATACAACCTCGTGGATTTTTTTTTTAAATGGAAAGAAAAGAATTTCGAGTGCTCATGAAACATTATTTTTTGCGAAAAGAAACCATCAATCAAACCCAGGAAAAGCTTGATAAATAATATGGGGACTATGCACCATCGATTTCAATGGTAAAAAAGTCGTTTACTGACTGTCGTTGTGGTCGCACAAGTACAAATAACGCTGAACATTCTGGACGGCCAATTGAGGTCAATACACCCGAAAATGTCGAAAAAATGCACGATATGGCAGATCGAAGAGTAAAATTACGTGAGATTGTTGATGCCATAGGCATTTCATATGGCAGTGTGGTTTCGATTTTAAATGATCAGTTGGGTTTAAGAAAGCTGTCTGCAAAATGGGTGCCGCGTTTGCTCTCAATTGACCATAAACGTAATCGTGTGACAACTTCAAAGGATTGTTTGGAGTTGTTTAACCGCAATTCGAATGAGTTTTTGCGGCGTTTTGTAACTGTGGATGAAACATGGATCCATTACAACACTCCGGAGACCAAGAAGCAGTCTAAACAATGGACTCTCCAGATGAATCGGCTCCGAAGAAGGCCAATGTAAGTTTGTCGGCCAATAAGGTGATAGCAACAGTTTTTTGGGATGCGCGCGGAATAATCCACATCGATTACCTTCAAAAGGGAAAAAACAATAAACGGTGAATATTATACCAACTTATTATACCGATTTAACGAGGATTTTAAAAAACTTGGTTGATATTGATTAGCAAAAAATTTATTAAACATACTTAAATATTTTTATATAAATATCAGTAATTAATATTTGTAACAGAATCCATATATTCAAGGTATACAAATAAATGCATTTTTTTAGTTTCAGGCACTTTCCCTTAAACTGAAACCGAAAGTTCGCTAATTTTTTTTTCATAAATTAAGTAACTACATAGGTAGAAATTGCCGAAGCTACAAAAAACAAAGCAATGGCAGATCATTGGTAACAGTAATACCAGAGATAAATCATTGTGAAAGCACTTATTTGAAAAGCTTTGTCAACGTTTTAAAAAAGTTCTTTGTCGGTACTTGTTCTACAAAATTTACGAGCGTATATGGAACAATACTGCCTGCGAAACATTGTTTGAATTTGACCCGCCAGCGTTTATAGAAAGTGCTTTGACAGTACTTTTACAAAAGTTTACTACTGGCAACATATTGGGGAACAGGGCTTTGCCAGAACATGATTCACAAAATTTATGTCTGTATGTGAAAAAATACTGCTGGCAAAATATTTTTTTAAAGTGCTCTATCAAAATGTGAAAAAAGAGATTTGCCAGCACTTGTTTCATTTTACTTACTATTACCGCTTATGAAAAAAATTAATGTGGAAAATACCTTGCAAATGGACAATTCGGTATTTTATAAATTTAATAGAAAAAAAATTGTTGGAATAAGTGCAGTTGGCTTTTCGACTTTTCGATAAAAGAATCTCTTTTTATTATAAGGTTTTTCGTAAAAACATATTTCAAATATAATTTTTGTGCAAAGTCTTTTTTCCTCCTGCACCTCTCAATTTAAACTAAAAATAAGACCAGACCACTGGACCGATCTTCCTGAAATTTTCACAGTATGTAACTGGAACTCCGGAATGGTCAACAGGATACTTTTTTTTGGCCACGCCCACTTTACGCCCACTATTTCATTATTTGAAATTGTATACACATGATGCTTTAGCCTTGGGATAGAAAGCTAAAATTTTCACCATGTGTTCTTTGGAACATGACAAAATTTCCTGTACTTTTACTTTTTAAAATTTTGCCCAGGAACGTGGTAAAAGGGGGGATAAAAGTGGGAAAAAGTCTCCCCATTAGCGTCCTCACCGAACCCTTTACGATAGATAGCTGAAATGTTCACCATATGTTCATTCGGATATAACCCAACTTTCTGCAGTTTCACTTTTTGGAATTTTGCTCAGGAACGTGGTAAAAAAGGGGATAATAGGGCAAAAAGTCTCCCCCTCAGTGGCCTGACCATACCACTGGACCGATCTTCCTGAAATTTTCACAGTATGTAACTGGAACTCCGGAATGCTCAAAAGGATACTTTTTTTTGCCACGCCCACTTTTACACCCACTATTTCATTATTTGAAATTGTATACACATGGTGCTTTAGCCTTGGGATAGAAAGCTGAAATTTTCACCATGTATTCTTTGGTACATGACAAAATTTCCTGCACTTTTATTTTTAAAAATTTTGCCCAGGAACGTGGTAAAAGGGGGCATAAAAGTGGGAAAAAGTCTCCCCATTAGCGGCCTCACCGAACCCTTTAGGATAGATACCTGAAATTTTCACCATATGTTCATTCGGATATAACCAAACTTTCTGCAATTTTACTTTTTGGAATTTTGCTCAGGAACGTGGTAATAGGGGAAAAAGTCTCCCCCTCAGTGGCCTCACCAAACCCTTTGGGATAGAAAGCTGAAATTTTAACCATGTGTTCTTTCTGATATGTCCCAGCTTTGGAAAATTTACTTTTTACAATTTTGATACGTAACGTGGTAAAAAGGGGATAATAAGGGAAAAAGTCTCCCCTTTAGCGGCCCGACCAATTCATTATTTAGAAATAATCAGCAGTGAAATAATATAGTTAAATATATAAAAATGCTTAATATTTTTTTACAACAAGTAAAACATTAAAATAATGCTAAATTTAAATAACACTAATGCACAACTAGGTCTAAGGCACGCTAACAACGTGGCGGGCTGCGCCCGCTATAATCCCATATTTATGGGTGTCTATGCTAGTGGAGAAACCTACATGCGGAATTTCAAAATCAAGCGTTTTGGGCTGTGTGAGTAAGGGAACATATTTGTATTTGTACTACATTTTTATCAAGTTTTATTTTAAATTCCTAAAGGTATATTTTAAGTGCTTTAGCCCATAGTTTATGGGCTAATGCGACTGAAATTTCAGATTTTTATGAAAAGGGGTTTAAGTAGGACGATAAGGGGAAGACTTTTTATACTTTTTGTACCACATCCTAACAATTTCCATAGATCGTGATTAGTTGTATGCGATCGAGAAAGAACATCCATGACAAATTTAAAGTTCCAAGCTCCAGCGGCTTAGACAGGTTGGTTAGGCTGTACTAAATCCCTTTTATGTACCATTTTTACTATGTTTTTATTGCATATTTTAGAAATTAATTTAAATTTGAATTTTAAAATATCTTTCTTTTCGTTTTCTTTTTTCTTCTTCTTTTTGCTTTAAAGAGCGGATCCCCCTGGATCCGCGACTGCTTTAAAACCATATTAAAAGACATTCGCAGTTTATTTAGGTATATAAATTAATAAGAAATTTTAAAGAAAAAAATCTTGATTTTGTGATAAAAGTTAAATTCGGAAATTTTTCAGAAACCAGAGCTTATATTAAAATATATTGTGATCTACCTTTTAAAATCTATCAAAATTGATAAGTCGCATGTCCAATGCATTTTTAGTGTATAACTGTGTAATCATTTGAATTTTTAATGAAAATACATGATATTTTTTCCAAGAAATGTAAACAACTTTTTTCTGTTATAGAAATCGAAAGTTTTTCTGTTACTTAGCAGTTTTATGCATATCATGCCGCAATTAAAATATTAAAAAAATATACATTAAAACACCATAGGTTATCAGAAAAAGAAATGACATTTACAGAAAAAAAGTCAAGGCTGTCAAGTGTCTCTATTCATCAGACCGCGCGAAAACATTGGCTTAAAGCGGGTGCTTGCTCTTTAATACAGTCCTTTTGCAGAAACTAAAATGTGTATGCTCTTGTAAATAAATACGTAGGTTGTTTGATAAAAACAGATCTAAAGAAGAAAAAGTGTTTTAAAACCAAAAATATTACAATTGCTTTAAATATTATCACAAATGATTTCAAAATCATAAACGATGTACATTACTTTCACTGCAAGTATTAAAGTATGCTAATGTAATTTACTCTTAACATATGCTTAACATTTATCAACCACTCCATGTATTGAGGTAACACAAACAAACAAGCATTACAATTCAAAATGTATGTCATAGCATAAATTCACATTATTTAGGCATATATTTTTATTTTTTTCTTTCTTCTTCTTCGTTGCATTTCTTGTGTCAGTGACCATTGTCCAATGACGAAGAAGAAGAAGGAGCAAATCACAAAAGTACATATATGGTGTAAGAGATAAAGTATGTCTGAACTTGCCAAAAGCTTGAATTTAAAAGAGTTCGCACGCTTTTCATTGCAGAACTTTCAATTTCAGTATAACAGTGAAAGTCACAAGTTCACCAAAGAGTTAAAAAAATGTACATTAATATTAAAATGACTTTGTCCATAAACAAAAGTTCCATATGGACAATTTATGAAGCATTTTTTTGGACTTATTAGTAATTAGGTACACTGAAAGAATTTTGTGCAGTGGGTTAATGAAATCCATCACTATGAATTTCTTCCTTAAAAGCCCGCAAAGAAAGTTTCATTGGATTAATCACATATTTTTATAAATGAATTACAATTGAAATATTATTGGTTCCCTGTTTGATATTTATTTTTATATTTATTTATTTTACTTTTCTGTTTTTTTTGACATTTTCGCGACTTGAACCCGCACACAGTGGGCAACAGTGGCCTTTTTTGAGCAAATTTGCCTACGGCACAATTTCAATAGAATTTGAAAACATTTAAATTTGAAAAATAACTGAATAAATTCCAGATCGATTTCTAATGACCGGTTTTTAAGTTTTATAGCCTTGATAAATCGTCAAAATCAGCGATTTTTTTTTTTATATTTTTGCTATAAAATATTAAAAGTAGTGGGATACAAACAAAATGTATCTCAAATAAAAAATATTTATATTCTATATTGATACTTTTTGTTAAATCCGGGGTCCCAATTTCAGTTTGTTGATAATAATAAAATAAATTTTTGATATTCTCTTTTTGCTTTCCCATCAGCATCTTTATTATCTTCCCGACGAAAAAAGTTCCGATATAATCATAATATTATCACATATAACTAAATATCATATCTCATCTGAATCCAAACATGGCATACATAAGCTGATCTCAAGGTTTCTCATCTAATCTTATATAGTTTGATCCGAAGAATGGGTATATCTCATATGATATAATTATATATTGTTTGATACACTTGAAATTCATTTACAAACCATATAAATATTAATTTTAAAAAATAATGTTAAATCTAAAAATAAAACGCTAGGTAAAACAAAAACAGCATTTACGGTGAAAGAAAATAAAATTCTATGTTCGCAAAACAGCAAACTATATACGATCTTATTATACAAAATAATTACAAATTATACAATATAACTATAAGGTCAGTATTTTGGATCAATACGACATTTTGTTTATGAAGCATAAATCTCACTATTTAGTACTTCAGCAATTTTAGATTGTTCAAAACCATTATTTTATTTTATTAACAGCAAACCAGGATCAATGTTTGAAATTATATTGCCTATAGAACTAAGCAGCTGTTTAATTTTTAAAATTGAAAATTTAGAATCCATTACGCATGTTATAAGGGTTGGGTGCTCTTCTAAAAACCTGAACTGATTTTAAGAGAATTTCGTAAAAAATGTGAACAGTGGTACTTTTAATTAATTTTCATGCTTTTAAGCGATTTTAATTAAATTTTGAAGTTAACTTGTGTTGTTTAATTTATTATCTGCATAAGTTTTGTATAGTTAACACAAAAGTTTGTTTGTATATAGTAAAAAATATGCATTAAAAACCTCTAAAAAACTGTTTCTATTAAAACCAGTTGGCAGATAAAATTTAACAGATGGTTCTTGGTTCTTCTTTAGTCCATATGTTCGTTGGCTTAAGATCATGGTTGGCAAACACTACTCTATGGGGAATGTCGGATCAATTGACCTAAAAGTGACTGGTTAAAGAAGGACTTATCACAGGGCTAGTATAATTTAATACTGAAGTGGGTTAAGCAGTGTCAATTGTCCTAAAATTACCAATCCTGTGACTGGTAAAGGGAGGACATACCACCCCAGGAAAAAATTACACATTCCAAAAAGAAGGTGATGCCCACACTTGCTTACATATCTCATTGCCAAATTTAGTAACTGCAATACCAAACTCATTCCAACGATAGAGTCAAAAAAGCAAGTAGTATTGTAATCAATTCTTTAAATTTAAACCAGAAAGCATGAACTCAATAACAAAGTAATTATTTACTTAAAAGAAAATAACAATGTTATTAACTTATATGTATAACTTTTGTACTCAAGAAGTGATCATATACTTTTTCTTAATAAAAGGACGTTATTGGAAAGTAGTTCCTAATTTTGAAAAAAGAAGTTATACAATTTTAAAGAATTTATCTCATATATTTTTTTAAACAAATTTTTATTTGCAGGAAAATAATACTAAAAACAGAAATTGCATGTTGCCTAAATTTTGTTAAAATGTGGTTAGGTATAAATTAGGGAAGCGCACGTGAGCTGAAAATTGTAAGTGGAAGTTGAAATTACTGACGTTATCGTGAGTGAGTGTAAAACAAATTTTCGAGGGTGATTGTGCGTGAGTCATATTTTTGTTTTTAAATTTTGAATTGTTCTTTTTTTTGAAAAATTTATATTTCGTGGTTTATAGCTCCAAAATTATGACAAACCCATGTTATCATAACAATTCAATGTTTCACTTTTAAGTAAGTACTTCTTATTTTTTCTAGGGAACTACTTATTTATTTTTTTTGTGTAGGGTACTTCGTAGTTTTACAATGGAACTATTTCTTTATTAAAAAATGCATGTAGTTCTTAAAAATATAAAGTAAATGGTTCTTCGGTAAAAAAAATAATCAATTCTAAGAATCAATTATTTTAGTCTCACGCCCTGTTAAAAAATCGAGTAGGTAATCTAGTAAGGAATGCGTTCTGCCCAAAATGCTTGATTACAAACCCGCTTACCTTTTTGGAAATTTTTTGCTAGGGACTTAACCAGAATGCTTGTTAACAAGAAAAAGCCAGTT
Source organism: Delia radicum (assembly GCA_021234595.1). Taxonomy (NCBI): domain Eukaryota; kingdom Metazoa; phylum Arthropoda; class Insecta; order Diptera; family Anthomyiidae; genus Delia; species Delia radicum. Next base: position 141,779,256 of record CM037853.1, on the reverse strand, counting down.
GACCAGAATTTTATCCATTGCAAGCTGTTTAATTTTCGTTTATTTTATACGACATGGTAATTTTTCGACAGGCTTGTTGTATGCCCATCTTTGGTTAGTCCTGTAGCATGCCACTATGTGGTTTAAAGCAGGACAAATGACCCCCTCCTATGACAAGCCAATGTTAAAGTTGCCAGTTGTTTATATAGGGTAGGGTTTAGCAGAGGAACAGTTTCTTTCACGAAGGGACCGATCCTGTGGCACACGCAGGACCGGTCCCATTCCCCATAGGGTACCTTTTCATTATAACATTAGTTCTCTGCCACTCCTATCTCAATACCAATATGAAAATTTTAAACTGCGATTTTAATCAAAGGCTTTATTTAAAATTTAACAAATTAAATTTTATTATATCTACAAAATACCGTTATAAATCGATATTTCGGTGTGTTAGCGTTATTTTAACTTTTGTTCAAGATATTTCAAAATCAAACTGGTAAAATAGCAAAATATGAACGGTTATAAATGAACACACATGTCTTTAATGGAATCGCTTTTTAAAATTGGTTAGTTGGTCATATATTGTAGAATAAATATATATAAATCCATGTTTATTTCATATAATCAGATATACAAGATATGCTAATATTTAACGTACGATACAATGATATATATTACACCATTTAAAAATCATTGCATGAACTAAGTAAGATATGAATATATATCGTAATATATTGCCATATAAGCATACATAATGATATTAAGTATATGAGTATATATAAACTTTTTTCCTATGGTTAATAAAATCGTTGAACATTTCTTTAATTAAAATAAATATTCTGCTAAACAAATGCCCATTTTTAAAAAAAAATTGACAAAATTCTAGTGTGGTTTTTTTAATATTTATTTATTTTTTTGTAAAATACCTAATATTTGTATTAAATTTCTGATAATACTTTACTCATGTTTTTGAGTTAAACAAATTAACACATAATAACATATTTTATTGCGCTCTTGAAGAGCACTATAATTGAAATTTTTAAATATTGTAAAGTTGCATTTCGATGAAGCGGAATATCCATCACTTGGATATTCATCTCCACAATTGGAAAATTTTTTAAGATGTTGTATTAAAAATAACTGGGGTCTATTTCAAATTTTAATTTTGTCAAATTCGTTTAAAACTGTAGGCTGTAGGCAAATGTGCGCAAAAAAGTTAAAAGATTTGCTCAGGTATGCCCAGATTTGATCAGATCTAATGATATACCAAATTTGTCACCATTTATTAGATCTAATTAAATCTGATCATATATGCTATGAGATCTGTTTAGATCTGGTCAGACCAAATTTTTTTTACACTGAATACCATCTGAACTATCTCGACATATTATCGTTGATATATATAAATATAAATGACTTACTTCACACAAAATGTCTTCACTTTGCACTTTACAAAAATCATAGTTATATGGTTATATATATACTTACTATAGTTGAAAAAATAATGAGTCTAAAATTAAATTTTTTAAAAATTTAAGATCGTTATATTTGAAATAATGATAAAAATAAATACTTATGGGTAACGAAAAATGTTATGTATTGAAATAATGGGAAAATTAAATACCTAGGTAGAAATTGCCAATCGTAACAAGCAAATAGTACTGGCAAACCACTGCTATTTTTTAAAATCCTCTGTATTACAAATTACCAAACGTACATCTAATATTGTACTAGGAAAACTTTATTTTGTTTGCAATGCATATTCTTTGCCAGCACCACCCGCAAAATTTGTTGCCAATATTGTTTTTAAAAATATTACAACCAATTAAAAGCATTTTTATTTTATTATATTTCACACATTTATATATGACGTATAAGACTAAGATCGAACTATATTGCTGCTTTTTAAAGGTGTTTTATTAGACATATTTCTCAAAATTAATTTAATTTACGTTTAATCCTACGTTCTGCCATCGCATAAACGACCGTCGCCTAGCCAACACTGTGCCGATTGTATTTTGGTGCTTGGGTTGGTATAAGCTATTTGTTGTCCCATCGCAAATTTTGTATCATCACGCTTTAACTGGCTTCTTCTTTTGGTTTGTAAAACATCCTGGTGGAAATTGCCAATTGTATCAAAAAAAAAAAATACCAAAGGTACAACTAATATTGTTCTAGAAAAAACATTATTTTGTTTGCACAGCATGTGTTTTGCCAGTACTACAAGCTAAATTCTTTGACAATTTTTTTTTTAAAGTACCAACTGTTTTGCCAACGGTGGCCAGTTCTCTAAAACCAATGGTTGGCCACTGTTATCTATCGGGTAACAGGATAATACTGTCAAGATTGTTAATCCCACATTACCTACCGTATTTTTAATCAAAAAAAAAAACCGTTAATAAAAATAACTAAATATTACACAAAATTGGATTAAAAATGTTTCTTCGCTAAAAAGAACTTCGAGTTATTTTTATCAAATGATTATATTTTATAAAAATACTTGCTTTTTTTTGTATTTTTGACATTATCTTTATTAATTTTTTACAAAACGGCAAACCTTACAAATTAAAATGACTTGCTAAAAGAATTTTAACAACGAAAGGAAAGATTTTATTAAAAAAGTATTTTTAAAAAATGTATACCCAGGTAAAAATGTTCATATATTGTCATATATGGCCACATATATGAGTTCATATATGTTCGGATCCGAAATTTGAGGGTATATGGATATATATGGTCATATATGGTCATATATAACGCCATATATGAATGTTCATATATGGTCATATATTATTACTTTTCCTATATGCTCGTATAAAAAATGTTATTTTTAAGTTTTTATCAAAAATATTGTCTTTTTATTAAAAGAAAAGGTTTCTATTATATTTCTAAGAACATGTTACTGATAAATTCATATATTTCATATTCAAAATGCATTAATAAATATATATAGTTTATAGTGAAATTGTTTAAGAAAATACTATTTGCGAAAGATGATAATGAACATTAATAAGAGTATGGATAATGGAAAACCAACTTGTTCAAAAAAAAAAAAATAAATAAAATTCGATGATTTAGAAAATGATGATGACGGCGATAACAATAGTAATCAATCCAACCGACAGAAGAAGTCCTTTGGTACGAATACTTATGAATTTTATAAAATAAACTTTAACTGAAGTGCTTGAGTTTGATACACACAAAATATCGTTGCAAAGTAATTAGGAGCATTTCAACTAATAAAGTTTTTTCACAAAAGGGATTTTGGTGCAAAAAGCGGGATTTATTGACTTGAAATACGAATTCTAAAAAATTCGTAATTTCTTAGTTTGAATCGCTTCAAAAATTGATAGATTCTTTGAATTATTACAAAAACATTAGTTTTGGCTCGATTCTAATTTTGAAATCTGGCGCTGCAACTTTATTGCTATCAAAAAGCTTCAAAATGTATACTATGTTGAACAATTTTAAATCATTTTTTTTTTATAAAAATTAGAAAAATATATACTGAAAAGCTGGAAAACCTGGTCAGATTAGGTACTACCGATTTAGAATTAAGCACTTAAAATGCGACTGATATTCTTCAGATTGAGATGAGATATCTCATAACTCATTCTCTTCTATCGTCTTTATAAATTATACAAACTTTAAAATCTATTTTCTTTTATATATTTTTGTCAGGAATTCGTACAACAGAGAGAAATTGTTATAAATAAAAACAATTTTATGGAATAAAATTTATGGAATAATGGAATAATATATGAATTCATATATGGAAATATATGACATATATGAACCAATATATGCAATATATGAACCTATCCCTTAAATATATTTACCAATATATGCTTTCATATATTACATATATGTTCATATATGCCCATACATGGAACCATATATCCTCATACACGAATCTATATATGACAATATATGATCATATATGAACTTTTTCACCTGGGTACCTACTTTTTTATAACAAAAATTTATATTAATTTATAATTTGAGGAGCAATTTTTATTTTATTTCTAAATTTTTTCTGGAAGTCTTTGATCTTATATTCTGCTCAAAGTAGTCTTATATTCTGCTCAAAGTAATTTTAATAGTTTTCACAAAATAAATTAAAAAATTAAGTATTTGAAAGCTCTGCTAAAATTATTTTTAAACTTTGTAAACAAATAATTTATTCACTTGAATACAGTTTTTACCCAAATTTAATCATAAATTATATTTACATTTAAAACTAAAAATATTAAAGGTTCGTGCACAATACTGGATTACTATTGAATCATAGTTCGGGTTAAAAACAAATAATATGTAGAATTATAAAAAAAATAAATACCCAGGTGAAAATGTTCATATATGATCATATATTGCATATATGGTTTCATGTATGAGCATATATTGTTCAATATATGGGCATATATGAACATATATGTAATGTATGGGAGCATATATGGGTAAATACATTCAAATGAAAAGTTCATATATGGATATGAATGACACCATATATGATAATATATGATAATATATGATAATATATAATAATATATTGCATATATTGGTTCATATATGCCATATATCTCCATATATGAATTCATATATTATTCCATATATGGTTAATATGTTTTAATTTTTAATCAGATATGAGGAGAAATTTTTTTATTTTTAACCCTTATTCTGCCGGTCTACGAGTTCTTGACAAAAATATATAAATTAATATTTTTATTGATTTATAAAGACGATTGCAGAGAATGAGTTTGAATTCAAATTTGAAAATTGATGAAAATTGATGAAAATTGGTCCATCAACTGATATTATCACGCTAAATATACCATTGGTAAAATTTGTTGGCGAGCACCCCCTTTCCGAGGGAGGGGTTTAAAGTTGCAATTTTGTTTTGCGATTTTATCCAAGAATTGTGAATGGGTCGGAACGATTTTTGTACCATCGGAAAGGCATATGTCCCCATTTATTAACCCATTTCAAGCTATCTTAAAATTTTGTATTTTTTCATCTTTGTTTATTAATAATTCGCAACTAAAAAACTAATAAAAACTCCAAGTTTAAGTTTAACCAAGTTTATTATTAACAGGTCGTATTATATACATTCATATATGACCATATATGCCCATTCATATATGTCCATATATGAGCATATATGTCCATATACCCTCAAATTTCGGATCCGAACATATATGTATTCATATATGAACTCATATATGTGGCCATATATGACAATATATGAACTTTTTCACTTGGGTAGTTCTAAAGAGATTGAACAAAAATGAATATATTGTGTAGAGCTCCAGTATTGTGATTCGACCTTTATTTTTAAAACTGATTTCATTCAAATTTATTTCTAATGGTGTTTTCTTTTCTAAAGAAAAATGTCGCATTTTTAAAATGTTAATTTTTTATAATTTTGCCATAACCCCGAAAAAATGCGTTTTTTATGCTCAAAACAGAACACAAATATGCCACACTGTTTTTTTTTTTTTGAACAGCTTTTTTAGGTAAACAAATAGAAATTTATTACGTTTTCCACAAAGTTTTTGACTCGCGGTTCATTATTTCCTTCTATTGGTAGATGAAATTTCATCATCAGATGATGAAGATGAACCAAATAAATCCTCAAAAACCTTAGCAGCACAAAACAAATGCCGTAGATGCTTCCATTTTAACATTTTTTTTAACAAATGTTATAAAAGCACAAACTATATATTTGTTTTAAACAAACCAAAAGCGTAAAATATCAGCTGTTTTTTAGGGCAATATTTCACAATGTGCTTTTTTTCAGGGCAAAAAATGCAACTTTTTTGCACTTTGAAGATGTAATAATATAAGAAATGAACAGGGTACCCTTTCACAAAGCAACATTTTTTTGTGGAAAAGAGCATAATATCCCCCGTTAAGGGCAGAAATGTTAAATTTTTTTATCAGAAAAGAAAACACCATAAGTTATTTTTCACCCTTAATAATAAATTAATTGATAAAATTAATTAATATAAATGATAAATTAACCTATTTTGGTTTTAAATAAATTACATCATTGATGTACATTTACCAACAAATATAGTAATACAAATTTTTGAAAATTTTTTATTTTAAAAACTAAAAATATTTTAAAGGGTCCGCCAAATAACTTCTTTTTTTTAACTCCTGAACCAATTGGACTTTGTATGGCGTCATACCAAGGTCTTTATGCAAAATTCGTCTCAATAATGTCTCCGAAATGTTCAATTGTTGAGAACGACGGTGAATTGATGTTGATGGCGCTTCACGCACACTTTCTGCCACAGCAGCAATATTCTCGCGTGTACGCACTGTTTTTGGCTTTTCACGCTTTGGTTTATCGATGAGGATGCCAGTTTCTTTCACTTTTTTCACAAGATAACGAACATACGAACCATATTCGTTCAGCGGAAGGATAAAACTAATTATCTGTCAAATCAGACATGAGCTAAGTGTTACCATTCACGAAATAAACACTAGTTGAAAAAAAACGTTAGATGGCGGACCCTTTATTAAATATAAAAAACTTTATTTCATTTTACAATAATACGTAGTTGTTCAATAAAAATTGAAAATATTAAAATATCTTGAAAACAGACCGCACGATTTTAACCGAACATATTTGCGATTAGCGTGGCAATATTATGCGATGATTTATTGCAAGAGTAGGTCTTTCCAAACGTTAAATTTCGATCTGCGACCTATAAACAAAAGTTTTTAAAATTTGTTTGGCACACCATATTTATTTCCATAGTGCAATATTTTAAGGGTTGTGAAGCTCGTGAATTCCAAACTTTTTATTGGACTGCCTTAATGTTAAATTTACAATAAAGTAAATAAACAAATTGAAATAAACTATATTTTCTCTGTAAATACTTTAATATGATTACAGCAATTTATTGGTAGGAGGAGTATAATGATTCAAGCGATAATGATTGCCAAAAGTAATATGAGTCTTAATTTGTTTACCAAAAAAATCCGAACTACCAAAGTTAAAAATTTTGCCACAAAGCACAACATGTTTTACTATAAAGTATTTTGTTAATGGTTGATACGATTATATAATGTGAATGAATGGATGTTTACCAAAAGTTAAAAAAAAAACTCACAAAATATGAGTATCTCGGAATTTTCTTGACAGTTAAATCAATTTTCAATAGTGCTTCGAACATAAAGTCTACTTAAGCATACTTTAAAATTTTTGATCATATAAAAAGTGTTACGCATTTTTATGTACACAAATTTGTCTTCATACTTAATTCACATGATTTGCATGTGCAATAACCAATTTTTTTATTTCGTTTCGTTTTTATTGAATCATGTAACAATTAAGATAAGAAATAAACAAGTGTTTTTTTTTATAATTAAAAAAATTATGTAATATTATTTTAAGAAAAAGGGGGAAATAAGTATTTGGTATTCGCTTTCATTTTTCGGAATTTGACTTTGAAATATCTTCATCTGTAATGAATTTATTCAAACATTCATAGCGAGGCGAATATATTTCATTAGTGTTTTTATAGCAACTTTGAGTGTATAAAATAATTAATTCCTCAATTAACGTGCAAATCATAATATGTGTAGTTAAATATTTATTATTTTTCTAAATTGTTTAAAAGAAACAAAATCCAATCAACGGAAGTAATTGCACCCACACATTTTCAGCAACAAATTCCAAATTATGTAGACCCACGTTTTGAATAGCCGCTGAGAATATGATTTCAAATAAATGCATGGTATATAAGAAAATTAATAGTTAAAAGTGCAACACGTACGATCATATGTATGCACTTAAGGTGCCACATATTGGTATGGGAACGTTCAATTTTGACTTTTGATTTAAAGTAAGAAATATTAAAAGTGCAAACAATAATGAACAAAATGAAAAACCAAATAAAAATGCAACTATACTCTCATTGATAAAAACCTATACAAAAGCAGATAAAGCTAGTGAAAATATGTTAAAAATTACGTAGCAGAAAAGCTTCAGAAATTAGCGTTTTTTGCTAAATATTAGAAAATAATATGAATATAAAATATATGAATAGAAGTAGATTAAAAATGGAAATTTATTATGCTAAAATCATCAATAAATTTTGCTGAATATTTGTGGTCAAAAATAGCAAACAAAAACTATAATATCTACAAAGTTTTTAATATACTTATCATAAGCTTAGTTAAATATCTTGCTAAAATCAACAGAAATACTTTTTCAAATAATGGAAACTGCCGATTTCAAAGATGATTCGATTTTTATTCGAATAATAAATAAAATTTTGAAAAATTTAATATTTATGAGATTTTTTGTCTCTTAATAGTTAGCAATTTTTTTCTGATTATAGCACATTAAATAATCAATTTTAATGAAATAATTAAAATTTAAACTTTAAACTTTAAAAAACTTTAACTTTTTAAGTTAGGTTCCACGTTATTAAGACTAAGCTTCTAAAAAAACAGGGTGTTCCATAAAAATCTGAAAGTCAAAATATCTGGAAAACTAAGATTTTAACACGCGGTCCTTCCAAAAATTAAAATTTGTGAAAAAATCTTATCAATAGAAATTAGGAACCGCAATTATTATTACTTGAATGATAAAAGTCAGATGCGTTATTTTGTGACTTTTATTTTTTCGAGCAAAAATAAAAGATATTTTTTCATGCCAAACTTAAAGTTATGTTTTGACTTTTGTTTTTTTAAGCAAAAATAAAAGTTATGGTTTTACTTTTATTTTTTTTTTGACCAAAAATAAGAATTATATCTTGATTTTAATTTTTTTATTTTTTCGAAAAAATTAAAATCCAAATTTTAAAAGCAAAGCATTTCCTGAAAGACTTCTCCACTAGAATCAATATGGTATACCTGAATCATTTCACCAAAATTTGCCTCGATATGCTTTTTTTGTTTAAAATTTAAAAATAACTGTCATTGATTTTTCATATTAGTTGATCTGAAGATTGTTAAACGAATTTTATTTTTTTTTTCGGTTTAAGATATATATTTGAATCGATATATTATTGAATCGAAATAGTAATTGATAATTACTTTTTTACAGCATATAGAGAAAAAACTTTGAAAAAAAAAACACTTAGAACCAATGGTTGACACTAATGCATTTTCCTAGATACCAATCTATTCATCAGTTGTCTCTATGGCTTCATCTAGGGTTAACTACCTACAAATTGCTCTATTTAAGCAAACATTTGACAGAAAATGTGATGTGACTAGTAATCGTATCATTTGCATTCCAACTGTTTTCAAAGCTCTTTTGTTGATTTCAACTAGTCGATTTTAATTTGCATTGAACTAAGTGTAATCAAAACATTTTGCTGAATTTACTATTTTTTTTTGCTAAAAATCATCTCACTGATGTTCAGCAAAACCCTTTTACAGGTATATTAGAAGTTTTTTTTTGCAATGATCCTCAAAACAAACATTTTGCTGACCCAATTAACTTTTCTGCAAAATTTTACGAACTTTTTTTTGCTTATTCCTTAATAAATATTGTATTGAATTGACTTCATCAATTTTAGGTCCCCTGAGCTATACTAGCAAAAGCACTGTTTTGGCCTTCCAACGTTCTCGAGCATTTGTCAACACTATGTTTACGGCAATCGGGCATATAGGGCAGACCGAATACCGTTCGCTAATTTTTTGTTTGATCTACTAAAGTAATTAATTTTTTTTTTAAATTATTTTCAATCATAAGATTACACATTCTCGCTTTCATTTGAATGCATAAAGTTCCCAATATTCATATGCCTTATATAATATATTTAATGTTTTTCAGATCAACCTAAAACGGCTAAACTGCCCTACCTCGTGAGCCACAACTCACAATTAAACTTACTCTAAAAGTGCGTATTTTTTTCAGGTTTCAGACATAATTACGTTATAATTATGAGTCCACATTAGTTTAGAAAATACAGCGGAACTGAGATGCAATTTTACTTCAAGTTTTTGGAGTGATGATAATCCTCAAGTGTATGTTCAGACACCGTTACATCCAGAAAAACTGACTGATTGGTGTGCTTTATAAGCTGGTGGAATCATTGGTACGTACTTCTTTAAAACGATGCTGGTCAGAACGTTACAGTCAATTGTGACCGCTATAGAGCCATGATTACTGACTTTTTCGTTCATCAATTGAACAACCATGATGTGCAGGAGTTGTGGTTTCAACAAGATGGCACAACATGTCACACAGCTAGTGCCACAATTGATTTATTGAAGGAAACGTTTGGTAACCGCATACTTTCACGTTGCGGACCCGTAAATTGGCCAAGATGGTGCGATTTAACTCCGCTGGACTATTTTCTGTTGGGGATATGTGATGTCGCTAGTCTACGCCGATAAGCCCGAAACAATTGACCACTTGGAGGACAACATTCGCCGCATTATTGCCAATATACGGTCACAAATGTTGGAAAAAGTTGTCGGAAATTGGACCTCCAGATTAGACTACGTCCTAGCCAGCCGTGGTGGTCATATGCCAGAAGTCATATTTAAATTATAATGCCAGAAGATTATCTTTCGAATAAAGGAAATTTCAAAGTTCTATACCTCTATAAAAACACCCTTTATTTAGAAACTTGGTTTTAAATATTTTGTATAGTACGGATAAAGCAAAAATTTTGTTTTAAAAAAAAGTAAAATTTAACAAAATTAAACATTTTAAAAATTAAGATAGTTAGTCTGAAGTTTATTAATTTATTTAAAATTGACAATTGAGTGTCTCATTCCAATAAGGGTATAAGCGACAACTTTTTAAAAACGCTTTTTTTATATAATACGACATTTAAGCCATTAATACATCATCCTGTAAAGAAATGTTGAAAAGTTTCCGTGCGTTTTTGACGCGAATTTATCGGTAAGTACAGTGTTGTGGTACAGTGATAAATAAGTGCTTTATTTTTTTATTGTTTGTAATTACGCAAAAAATATTGCTAAAGAAAAAAAAAATTTTAACAAAATACACGTGCTTTTAAGTACATAGTACGAACTAATCATAATATGTTTGCAATAATCATAATATGGTAATAAATGATGACGAAATTTGTGTCCATGATCATAATATGACAACTAGGACAACAATATGGTTAAAATGTAATTATTATGATTGCTGCAAACATGGTTTGATCATTATAAATGTATTATGAATTGTATTCTTAACAATATGTTTATGCATGCTTCATTCTGTAGTCAAATGTATATGTGACACAATATTTTACAAAGCTTATTCTTCAGCAATTTGATTACTTAAATTATTTCAAACCTAAGTTTATTTAAATATGTGAATTATTAAATAAATATACTATTAAAAAACATGCATAATTTTCTAATCCAGCTTCAACAGAATGCTGGGAGAATACTGAAGGGCTTATATTATGATAATTTATAATTTATACAAATTTATAATGTTTGGATATATTTGGAACCATTTTGTATATATTTGCAATCTAATTATCATATTATGATACAGAAGCAGATAAGAGTATGGTTGTCACAATCATAAATCCAAAAGTGCTCTTTGAATATGGTTCCCTCAACCATGTTTTTTCTTTGCGTGATTCATTCAAATATTTAAAAATCAATAAAAAATATTTAAAATTAGAGCAATTTTGTCACACTTAAATGCAAAATTCAATCACTTTCTTTAAATATTTGAATGAAATTTGTTACACTCATAAAATTGGGCTTAAATTATCAAACTGTGAACAAAAACAATAAAAAATTTGATTTTTGAAGAGTTTCCCACGTTTTCCTCTTCTTCAAAGTTCTGAAAATGTATTATTTTATTCGAATTAATGATCAAACAGTAATCGAACGATTCATTTTTAAAAGTTATTATTACTATTATTAATCGAACAAATAACGAATGAAAATAAATGAAAATAAATAAATACATATATAATTAAAATATTTTACCCTATCATCTGAAAATTTTAGGAGTTTTGGCATCAATTTGAATTTTACAGTAATACAAATTCTCAAATTCAATCATTTGAGATTTCTCAATTATACGCCATTATCTCGTGATGAAAAAATTACAGATTTTCATATATATCGGCAATAATTTTGATATAGTTATCGAGCTGTTATTATCTTATTTTAGTTAGAAATTAAATAAATGAGTTTCACAGTTTAACTGCTAACGTGCTATCGTTGTAATATAGCCAAATTTACATGATTTTGTACAGTTCAAACTTCTAAAATCATACTATATTTGATCGATATCACTATATCTGTGAATTTCTTCATATTGATTGCTTGTAAGTCAAATCGTTATTGAAGAGCCATATCTTGGAAAATGACTAATAAAAGATTTAAAATTTCAGATATTTCTTCAATAGAGTTTGGATTTTATTTTGAATATTATGAATTTTTATTTTGTCTATTACGAAAATTTTCAAAAAAGTAATCGTAAAAATTTATTTAAATTATTCGTTATTCGAAATTCATGTTTTTTAAATTGTTCGTTCGAATTTTCTTTTTGTGTGTTCGTTTAATCAAATAACTTTTATTCGAGTGATAAACACTATCGAGCAAGACATTCAATTAACAAATTTAAATTAAATTAACTGTCCCTTTATCTACTACGAACGATAATAAATTTTCGTAAAAATAACGAGTATTTGATTTTCTTTCCCATGTATTTTTGACAAAAGTGATTGTCAATTTCGTAAAAGATAAACAAGAACTAAACTATTTACAAATTTAACGCAGTATTTTTTTGTTTTAATCTCGTCTTATGGATATCAAACATATACCTAATATCTTCTAATTTCAAGATATTTGGATTCTTATATATCTATTTACATCTAATTATGTCAAATGAATTATAATTGGATGTAATCAGATCTCAGCAAAACTCGGATAAAATTGGATACATTTTTATTAAATTGCATGTAACTAAATCTGATCATAACCAAAGTGATACAATTTAATATAACCATTTATCGGATCAAACTATATTACATTGTATTGTATGTGAGAAAAACATCTCCTCATGTATAATTTTATATAAAGTTTTTACACCGGTATTTATAACTTCACTCATAATATGTTAACAGTAACTGATTGTAGTTAGCTTTACCAAGTTAGCTTTGTAAAATTCTATTATAAAGTATTTTTATTTATCAAAAATCCCTTTATAAAATATAAATACATATTATAAAAAATTGGGTTAAACATATTTCTTCGTTAAAAAGTACTTCAAAGAATTTTTATCAAAAAATGATTATATTTTTATAAAGATACATATTTTTATATAAAAACACTTCCTTTTTATGCAAACAAGAGACAACTTGAAAACTATTTATTTTTTAACAAAATGTATCTTTAACAAAAAGGCAAATCTTATAAATTAAAATGACTTGTAAAAACAATCATTTTTAACATAAAGGAATCTTTTATGAAAAAGTTTTTTTTTAAAAAAGTTTTTTTAAATTTTGTTACCAACATTTTTTCATCCGCTCAACCGTTTTCGAGATAGAGGGCAGATACTCTGGAGCGCTCACCCCTAGCTAAACACATTAAAAATGGTATGAAACGTAATTCAATGGAATAATTGTTTTCATATTACAAACAAACATTTTCAAATTAAGAGAATTTAAGAAAACATCCTGAGAATTTATTATTTTTTTAAATATGTTGACCATGCTTAAGCGAACTTCGCTTATAACGAACTTAATTGTCCGGTCCCTACGAGTTCGTTATAACGGTACTCCACAGTATTATCTAACAAATAATATAAATTATTCATTGTTAGTGATATTTTAGTAATTTAATCACTTTATATAAGATATTATTAGCCGAGATTCGCGGTTGACGTTGAATAATTGCAGATAGGGGTGCGCGCTCCGGAGTATCTAGCCTCTATCTCGAAAACGGTTTAGCGCATCAAAAAATGTTTGTAACAAAATTTATTACAAATTGCATGACCTACAATTTTTATAATAGATGTTGACATCATTGGAGCTACAGAAACCGAGATAATCGCCAATAAATGATTTTTGTGACCTTTGACCTTGAATAACTCACGACGCACTGTGTCACGAGGGTGGCCAAAAATGGTTAAAGTCAATGTTAGAATTTGAACGTTTTTTTTTTATTTATTATTTTTTAACACTCTGGTTAGATGATATCTAAAATATCATCTTAAAATGTTTACAAATTGTAAAGTTATAGTGGTTCAAAGTTAAGATTTGTTTACAGCATACGAAATTTATGGAAAAATCCCAAATTTAATGTTCATTTATAATACTAAGAATTTAAGTATTTGAATATAATGGCTACCAAAATTTGTAACAGGGTTGTAAGTGATGCTTCTAGTTATAATTACAACACTGTGTTTGTTTACAAATATTGATCATACGTCAGATACCGTTAGAAAAAAATAGTGGTGAGGCATTGTCAAGATTTTTCAGCAACCGTGAACTTTCGTAGAGAATTTAAAAGAAAGTAGAAATAACACTTTTCCTGTTTTTTGTTTTTTTTAGCTGCAAGTATGTATTTTAATATATTTAAAGTTCAGCTGCCCGATATTGCCCGAATTCTTTTTGTGATTGTTTTTTAGTGTCAACCTCGTTGCGGATTCGTACTATTTTTCAACTGTGGCTAGAGATAAACCAAAACAGGCCCTGCGATGTTATGCGTTATGTTAAAGATTTTGTAGAAAATCATTTTTAACGAGTATTATTAGAAAGGGAACAACAGAAAATAAGGCTTACTCTTTAAAAATTTTCTAACAATTGGTCTAAATATCATCGCATGAGAGATAGATTTGAAACTGAGTTGAGTGACTGGCTAGATAGCGAATTATTTGGTGAATTCATTTGTAATGTAAGTTTCCGTATAAAGTTTTGGTTTTGCAATAAAACTAAATTGTGTTATACTATATTAGGAAGCAAATACAAGTGGTAGAGGCCGACCGAATGTTTCCTACGAGGAGGGTTCAATGAGAACAAAAAGGAGGCGAGTGGAAGAACTTGTCGCTTCTACTTCATCTGAAGCTCTTAAAAAAGCCGCAGAAAGGGTAACAGGTTCAAATACTAATAAGAAAATTTCTGTTGAAAGTGCTCTAGCATTATACATTGATATGGATTTATCTATGAGGCAGTACAATATGATGAGAAAAGTAGTAAATGCTCTTCACGAAGATTGCTTTCTGTCATACTATATGATTGCAGATGCTAAAAAAAAGATTTTGCCTGATGACATTCAAGTAACAGAAACTTCTGCAGAGGTTCCCTTACAAAAAATTTTAGACAAAACTGTAAGAAGCATTTTAGATGTTCATGATATTGATACCGAAAATGATATAGTTTTGGAATGCAAGTGGAGATTTGACGGCAGTAGTGGTCATAGTGTATACAAACAAAAATTTCAACTAGTAGATCAACTTTTGCTTTATGTCGAGCTAAGCCATCTGAAATGAACAGCTTATCGGTTTTCGAAAGGCCTGTGTATGAGCAGTGCTATCAGTATGGATTGTCGACATTACATGCATGGATCAAATGTTTTGAATGCATTTTGCATATTTCTTACAAACAGCATATAAAGAAATGGAAAGTGGTAGGAAAAGAAAATAAAGATCAGGTTGCTGAGCAAAAGAGAAATATTCAAGCCAAATTTAAGTCTGAAATGGGTCTTATAGTTGATAAGGTTAAGACGGGGTATGGCACAACGAATGGCAATACTGCAAGGCGCTTCTTTTCTAATGTGGAACTTTCAGCTCAGATTACTAATGTAGATGTAAGGTTAATAAAAAATGTTTCCATTATTTTAAGAACACTTTCAAGTGGTCATTATATAAATATATCAAGTTTTGAAAAGCTTTTAAAAGATACTGCACTTTTATACTTCGAATTATATTCTTGGTACTATATGCCTTCAACTGTGCACAAAATTTTAGTTCATGGTATAGATTTTATTCAATATTCTACCATTCCCATTGGAATGTTATCAGAAGAAGCAATAGAATCAAGTCACAAAATTATAAGAAATGCAAGATTAAGACCTACGAGAAAAATAAGTAGGATTGCCTCCATGAGAGACCTCATAAATTATCTTATTTTGCAGTCAGAGCCATCAATTTCGATGCATAGTCAGAAAATACTTTTAAGAAAAAGTGATTTAAATGATCTGAAAGGGTATTTAGTTGAAAAGAAAAGATTTAACGACATAAAAACAGCGAATGAATCATTGGTAGAATCTGAAAGTGATTACAGTAATAATTGTTAATATACTTTGATTGCCTGTAATACTTATATATATTTTATGTATGTATGTTAAATATGTTATGTTAAATAAATAAAATTTATGTTTCTAAATTTGTTTTTACTGAGCGGCAAGGACTTACGTACTAAATTTACTTTTGTAAAATTTTGCTCTTATCTGATCACTTATTTACAAATTATAATAATTTTTTTATTTGGGTTGTATGGGAGGTGGGCGTGGCGTTTGTCCGATTTTTTTGAAAATTGGAAATATGTTAAAATATTAATAAATATATTCACATGCAAACTGTCGCTCATATCTGATTACTAATTTCCAAGTTTTAACAATTTTTAAATTTAGGTTGTATGGGAGGTGGGCGTGGCGCTTGTCCGATTTTTTTGAAAATTGGAAATATGTTAAAATATTAATAAATATATTCACATGCAAACTGTCGCTCTTATCTGATTACTAATTTCCAAGTTTTAACAATTTTTAAATTTAGGTTGTATGGGAGGTGGGCGTGGCACTTGTTAGACTTTCCCCAAATTTCGCATAAATACTTCTTTTCCTAAGAAAAACATTCATGCCAAATTTCACCTCCCTACTCTAGCTGCTTCTATTTTTGGCCACCCGCTGTATGAAATCGCGACACAGTGCGACGTAGACACGAGATTTTATGAGACTTTTGAGACAGTATTTAGAACACCAAAATAAAGCCATATACGAGTTTCCAGCCTATTACCTGGAATTCGGAGGTGAAACCCTAATTTGACTGGACTACATAAATATTTTACTTAAATATTATTTATAAATTATATTCACATTTAACCAATCTAGTATCGTTCACGATACTGGATTGGTTTAAGAAAAAGGAGTAGATTTATAGTGCTTCAGTATTGTGATTTGACGTTTATTTTTGACACTCATTTCATTCAGTTTTAGTTCTAAGTTCTTTTTCACTCTTAACAATAAATGTATTGATAAAACTAATTAATATAAATGAAATATTAACCTATTTTGGTTGTAAATAAATTACATTATTAATTTAAATTTACCAAAAATTTAATAATACAAATTTTTGAAAATTTTTCATTAATGGGTGATAAAGTTTTTACTAAAAAACTTAGAATATTATGTTAAACATAAAAAACTTTATTGCAGGTTATGAAATTGTTTTAAAAAAAGGAAACGAAACATCGCAATTCTTTCCTAAAATATTAAAAACAATTCCTGAAATGTATACAAAATTTCGTAATTTCGTATATTTTACGAAAGATTTTCGTAAAATGCACACACAACTTTCGTAACTTTCGTATATTTTACGAAAGATATTCGTGGTGCGAAAGGACGAAACACAAAAGGAAATTCGTAAAATGCACCCAAAAAATTCGTATATTTTGTATATATTACAAAAGATTTTCGTGGTGCGAAATAAGGAAATATTTTGTACAATGTACGAAAGGTTTCATATATATTACATACGTATGGATTTTTTCAGTGTAAGAATGCATGATATAATATATTAATATTGTGTACAACATTTGTATTTCCAATATTTTTCTATGAATTTTCAAAAACAATAAGTATCACCCTTATTCACATGCATAAAAATTGCATACAAGTTAAAATAGTTTATTGACAGTTGCACAAATTATAGCTTTCAATTTTCATTGAGATTTATGGCAGCAAAAACAAAAAAAAAAAAAAAAATACAAATGTGGCACACTTGTTGCTGGTTTGTTAGCTGGCCAATTTGCATATAACTGCAGCATAAAAAAGCCAAGGATTATTTGTCAAAAAACCAACAATACCAAACAATTTTGTTTAACTCATACCCCAAAAACCAAACAATAGTTAGATTTATAGTTCTGTGACTTTTTCAGTTTGCAAAAACTTTTTTTTACATGAAATGCTAAACAATTAAAAAAAGGAAAATTGCCGCACCTGATATGAAAACAACAACATTGTACACATTTTGAAACAACAATGTTGTGACAGAGTCATAGAAAATTTAATTTAATAGTTTAAACATCTTGGAGGGATTGGTCAACATGCATAATTGTTGAAAGTTCGAAGTATTTCTTTTATTTTTGTTTTCTTCTTATCAAAACACTTTATGGCTTATTGACATATTAAATCAAATTTCTTTGCCACCAGCAATGTTATACCTGTATTACCATGTATTGTCACCACACACCTAACATTATGTCTTTATTAAATTGGTGCGAAAATGTTTAATAATTAAATTTTTTATTTTTTTCCAAAAAAAATATGCGTATTTTTGTGAAATTTTACAAAACAAAAAACTTTCATTTTCACTTGACGATAAAGTATAAAAATTTTAAACGTCTTGTCAGTGTGGAGGCTGACAGCGTAGTATGGATGGATGGACGAATGGTTGACTAGAGCCACCATAAATTTAAGATAAGAGAAATTAGATTTTCTTAGAGATGCCTTGAATGCAGATTGTATGAAATTATGACCAAGTGACTGACTAACAATATATTCAGCATTTTTATGTTGACACCTAAGACATGACAGAAAACAACCATTGGTTAAGTTTAAACGTTTACATAAAAATATCAAATGCAATCCATTCGTTACTTTGATGTGGTTAAACAACTTATTTCAATTAAAGTTTACGATACGTCACTATGAATTTGAACGTTTTGATCTGAAAATATAGGGCAAAGATGGACAGGGCCCCAAGATTTCTGTCATTGTTGTGGTTTGTATAGAAGTAGTTTTCTATGCAAAACCGAATATAAAATATCTGCTGGTTTTTCTACTGCAAAGACGAAACAATTTTTTTTTTGTTCGAAAAGTTGTTGAACACAATTTTGTTAAGTCATTTAAGTTATTTAAATATGCGATTTCGCACAGGTGTATGTTTGAGTATGTATATTTATTTATCGCATAACGATATTATAAAACGATTTTTTTTGAAATTTTGTTTTTGTAAAATTTTTAGTTACTCTCAAAAAATTAGTTCAAATGCCCTAAGATTGTCATGTAGTTTTTTCATTGGTGTTGAACATTGAAGTTAAATTTGAATTTTAAGGCCTCATTAGTTTTTACTTTCTGTTGCCGTTATGTGTCGTTCTGTTCTGTAGGTAATATTTTGTAATTACTTTTTCTGTGAAAGGAATCAGCTGTTTTCAAAAGTAAAAGAAACTCCAACCAAAAAATAGTACCAACCTGCATATAAAATAGTACTTTTTCGGCATCAAAAGTAAAAAAAAAATTAAATATAAATTAACGAACAAATCTTTGTACCCTCCAAAATGAACAATTATAAATGAAACAACAAAAATATATTAAAAAAAAATGTATGTTAAGATGTGAAAACAAAATTTTGAGGTGAAAAACTTGTTTGGCTGTGTAAAAATAACAAAACTATTTTTGAGGTGAAAAAAAATTTTTTTTTGTGGAGAAAAAAAAATTTGCGGTGCATTTTAAATATTATTCACCTCTTAGCGTCTGGTGAAAAAATATGACGTTATATTTTATACATCAGACACTACAATGAATTCTAATAATATACAGTGCATTATACACCAATTTGTATGGAAAATTTAGAGGTACTTTCACATTGCCACTAATTACTTTTGAACCGCTGGACCGATTTTGCTCATTTTCAATACCAAACTTTTTGGAAAAATGTACATAAATCTATGTAAAAACGAGCAGTGCGTACTAAGAAAACTAGCTGATTTTGATTTAAAAAATTATTACAATTTTGAGATTTTTTCTTAAATTCACCAAATTTTTAATATTTTTTAAACGTCCCATTAATTTTTGCTGGATTGAATTACGTTTCTCACAGTTTTTTGCGAATTCAATCCTTGTGATTGGTAGCAAACAAATTTGTTCGTGAACTCATTCGATTTTAAAAACACGCAGCTAATAGTCAATTTCACATTTTTATAAGATTTTTATTATTTATTTTTTTGAAAATCAAAATTAGTTAATAATAATTATAACCCTTAGTGATTGAATTCAATAATTGGTTTAATCGGTTAATAAAACTCTAATATAATCACCTGTAATCAGTCGCACTCAGTGAAATCATGTGATTGAATTCACAGCATTAGGTTCCAAATTAATTCATTGTGCATATAGGACTGCAAATCGAATTAATAATTATTGAATTTTAAAGGGACCAAGAAATTCATACATAGAAAAATTTGTAATTCGTACTAAATGAGTCATAGGAGTATCATGGTACATTTGAGGTGCAAATAGTACCATTAAAAGTACTATAGTACCAACTTTATCATTCCTGATTCAAATATTGAAAAAAGAATTTCACAACAAACCAATACATATGCACTTTAGGCTGTCACTTAACGTTGAATTCTATTTTCAATAGAATTGTCCGCAACAGAACAGAACGAAAAAGTAAAAACTAACCACACATACAGACTTTCAATTGAACAGAAACAAAACAGCTGATTCGTAACAGAACATAACGTACAAACTAATTCTGCCTTTACTGAAAATTAAAATTAAATATAGGAACGAGGCATACGTCAAAGAAGTTTCTTATCATTTCCCAAAAACATATTGCTTCCCAAAAACATATTGCAGATTCGAAAAGTAAAAAAAACCGCGCTAGTGAAGTAAAACATGCTGTCTCAGTTCAAAAAAATCATTAAAGGAAGAAAAAGAAAAAAGAACAACCAGCGCACAGTGTAAGATTTACAACTAAATACAACAAATATATATTGCCGCATTAAAAGTCCGATGTCTGTATATTAGCCTATTCGGAATTTTAAAAAATTTGCGAATTTCCTCACACACTCAAAAAAAGACATTTTTGAGTGTACATACTTATAGTTGCTACCCAAGACGTTCGTAGTGTATTTTTAAAACTTTTGGACAAAGAAGAGTTTAAAAATTTGGCAATGCTGACCATATTATTGGAAAAACATTTATAAAATTTCCATAGATTAATTGTGGTCCACCACAGCACAATTTAGTTTGAAAAAAATAATTTTATTTATTACTTGTTTTAAATTGAATGATATAGCGGACCAAAATTACTTTGTAAAAATTTTATAAATATGTTTCCAAAAATATACTCAGAATTACCAAACTTAAGTTCAATTTTGTACAAAAATGTAAAAAATACAAGTAGCGGACTAGTAAAAGTCTTCTCGATTTATTGTTTTTATTTTTCCCATGGTCAACTGGATAATACTCATAGAATGAGCATTATTACGTAAAATTGTGCAAATTTTGGGGCCCCCCCTATGTGAATTTAAACTTAAAAAAGATTTATGCAGTAACTTTTTTGGTAACCCCAAAAAAGTAATATGTGTCTTAATATTTGTTCATGGACTTAGCGGATATTGTAGGATGTTCATATATTTGTATGATATTGTATAAATTTTCATACAATCATATACAAAAATGTAAAAATTTAGTGCAATTTTACCAGACTAAAACTAGTATCTAATTATAATTAGATGTATCAATATACATAAAATCATATACAATTATATAAGGTCAAAATTCTGATCTGGTTTTTATATAATTATATCTATTTGTATCAGTTTAGATATAAACCGATACAATTAGATAGAAAACTGGTACAATCTAATACAATACTATCAGTCCATAATTCGGATGAAATATTACTGGACATTTACCTAATTGCATCAGCCTAGATCTAAACCCATACAAACAGATCTAAACCCATACAACAGTTATATGGGCCCATATTTCGCATGAAACTTAATAACATTGCAGATAGCGTCACACAAAAATTGATATGACTACATAAAACTCTACATACATTTTTTTAATCGGGCAACCATTTTTAAAATATAATCACAATCCGTTGAGACATACTGCCGGTCAATGTTTAATTCCTTTTTTTGTATATGAGCGTCTAGGAGCGTGATTCAAAACTTAAAATATCAAAGAAATAACAAAAACAACAACAAAATATTATCACAATTTTCTTTGTCATCTTCCAAATACTACTCTGTTTTTTTGACAGACCTAGCAATGTAGTGACGTTTATTCAAGTAAATCAACAATAGAAAATCGTATGTTTTCTATTATTGTCAGTTACATTTAAATTTGCACAAGCACCTGCATATTTGTTATTTTAAATTCATTTCAAGGAAATTTTCAGGGGACTTTGTTATTAGAATTTTTTGTTAAAAAGAGTTCAGATCTGACCAAATTTGATCTATCTTCCTTAGTTTCCGAGATATAGCCTTTTTGATAATTATAAAATAAAAAATATGAGAAAAAAAACGTCATCTCCAAGTGAAACTGATAGCTTTGAAACAATTGAGGCTTAAGTAAACTGGCAACATTTGTAAATTTGACAATCACGAGGTCGAAAAATTAGTTCAAATATGGATGAAATTTGTTCTTGAAGTAAAATGAGAAAACTTATAACTTTAGCCAAATAATCTGGAAAAATAACTTCATAAATGTCAACTGATGTTATATTATATGCTCTCTTCAATTAACTTCAAATACATAAATTGGATATATTTCTTTGCAGAAAATATCTACAACTTCATCTACTCATACATCATGATAAATCTAGGAAATACATAAATCTACTCCATTAAATGGCTACAACTAAGCGTAGACAACATAATAAATTAGTTTTATTTAGATAAAAATAATATTTGTTTGTCTGTACTTGTGAATTTCTAATAAAAAATTAATGCATTTTAACTTCTGAATTTGCATGCATCTACAATCTTTGTAAAAATAAGATGATATTTTTGATTTATTGTCAACTTTCTATCTTAACAATTATTATTTCGAACATTTATAACTTCTTCGTTGTCATGGTATACAAATGTGCAATAGGAAATAAATGAATACACTTGGAAAAAATGTAAGCTTAACAGGTAGAATCTCCCAATGGGTTCTCTATTATATTAATGCAATTTTGATATGTACAAGAGGATACATTTAGGTTTATTTGTACGTAGCGTTAAAGTACTTAATAATATAAAAAATTTTACACCCATATTGCAGATGTACCCAGCAAAAAATTGTGCTTGCACAATGGAATGCAATTAAAAAGCACAACATAATGCCTTCCCTAATTGAAGAAGAAGCTGCTCTGGAAGGTAATTACCGAGCGCTTCCAAAGCAAATCCAAAAGGCACGATTTTTGTACTCGATATCCCACATGATATGTTTATTTTAAGCAGGTGAAAAGCGCGCCTTTCATGTGCTCTAAGAAGCAATAAATTGGCAACATTTAATGTATTGGCATATTAGCTTCGTTGTTGCATTCTTTACTGCTTCATTTTATACATTATTTACTGCTTCAAAGAATGGATTTAGGAAAGCACAACATAATGCCTTCCTTAATTGCTTTATTGTATCGAAAGCATACAAATGTAGTTACTACTTACTAAATCCAGGTTATTTTTGTCTGGGTAATAGCTTAAGGTTGTCATTAATTTGAACTAGTTAACTCATTAATGGTACGTCATAGGTCCGATGAGAATTTTTAAAAATTAAAATTTTATATAATTCTGTAAACAAAGCTTTATATAAAAATATGTAAAAATATTTTTTTTTTGTTTAATGTTAACCAATTTAAAATTTGTTTTAAATAATAGCGAGGTATTTGATCGATTTTATAATTGTATATGGAAACCCTGACATTATGATTTTTAAAAGTGCAGTAGTATTTAAATAAAATTTAGCCATTATTTATGTTTTGAATTAAAACGGAATAAATTTTAGCATTTGAATATTTCATGGTCCGATCGGTAACATTTTCATAAATAACATGCCATCGATGAACTAATTTTTAGTGAAGAAATATATTGTCATTTTTTTTTATCCCGGGGAACTTACAATAAAAATATGTGCACACTTTTTTTTTTTTTTGTTATTTATTAAAAATTAGCTATAATAATTTCGATTTATAAGTTTGATTATTTTTTTTTTGTAACCCGTGAAAACTTATAAAAATATGTGCACACTAGGGTTACAACTTTTTTTTTTGCTAAACTTTTACCCTTCAGCACGTAATGGGCAATAATGTATTAACCCATTAATGCCTGACCCCCGATTACATTGTCCAATATCGATGAAATTTCACACATTCTTTACTTAAGGCTTTGGAAGTTATTTGATATAATTTTCTTTTCGATTTTCCATACTTGGGACATATGAATTAACCAATGATATAAAATAATTCCTCTGTGGTTTTTTAATTAAATTATTTTGTTATGCTCTTTCATGTAAAACTCTTCATTTTTACTTAAAAATAATCGATATTTCAAGCAAGGGTACTTCATAAAACTGTAAAATGCGTATTTTAATGGTCATGTCATGAAATCATACCTGTAGCCCAAGTGAGTGGTCCTACCCAGCTACAAATTTTTTGCACTTTAAAGAATACCTAACACTATTAGCCAACAATAAAGTTTTCCGATGTGTCGCTTCTCCAATTTTTCAGAGGCGATTTCAATTCTTTCTTTCAATTTTTCAGAATATGTAAATTTGCAGACAATTCAACAGATAATTACCAACTCCCAATTTTACACCAACATTTTCCTAAAGTATTTTAATCCTTTCTCCACCTACCTGTAAAAATCAATTTGATGCAACTCTTACCTGGCTTTAGCTATATTTTTTTAAGAAGGCTCCTTTTTGGGTATTTAAATACCCAATAGGCAGGAATGGGTTAATAATAAAAATCGCTTTTTTAGGTCATTTGAAACAAAAACCTCCCGCATAAAGTGCATTTCCTTGAAATGCATTTTTCTTTAAAGGTTTTAACATTAAAGTTGTACTAGTTGACCAATAATACTGCACAACATACATATTTTATTTAAAATTAAATCTACATGATGCTTTATATAATCAGACGATATTTAATATAAGTCTTAATACAAATTTATCTGGGAATTGGGCATATAAATTTATATAAGTTTGCATTAGTTTAGTTTTAATTTGATAATATCAGATTAAAAAAATATATATCTGAACTAGTATCAGTTCAGATATATATTTTTATTATATATATACAAAATAAGATATAATTTTATACGGGTTTTGCATATAAAACTTCATTAAAATCTGAATTATTTGCAGAAATAAATACGGTCAATTACGGGTCTTGCTTAAACGTTATTAATCCTTTTTGACTTTAGCCACTTGCAAAAAGTTTACGACTTTATAATTTGAGGCAAATTCCTTTCTATTTGGACATTTTATTTCATTAAGTAAAATTGTCTTGAAATTACCTAAATAAATTGTTTGAGAAAAAAATTTGAAAATGAAGATAGAATGAAAATGAAGACTTTATGGAATTTAGTAACTTACACCACTGAATAACAAACACGGAAAAAACGTTGAAACTTAATTTTTCTTTTTACATTGAAAATAATCTAAAAGTAAATTAAAAACTCCTACATCTTTTGTGTATAAGGTGTAGGAACTTAAGAACCGGAAAGAAATCAATTCAAATGACAAAATTTGGGGTAAATTTTGTGTATAAAATTATAACCAAATTGATATATGACATTAATTGTACTATTCTTGTGATGTAATACATGTTTATATCCAAAATCTGATTGCTAATTTTTTAGTGTGACTCTCCATGGGGTAATATACAATTTTATCCAAAATTAAATTGTGCTTTTTTAAATATGATATATCTAAATATATATTATTTTGTATTTTGCAATTGGTAGGTATATATAACGTCATTATTAATTGGATTAGTTTTAGTGTATTTTAAATGCAATATACAATTATATATTGAGCGAGATGCGATAAGACGGAACTATGTCATATATAGTTGCGTCTTATCATATTAAAATTTTTGACGAAATATATTTTATATGTAAATTTATATGTCCGGTTAAATACACTTTCAGACAAAAACTTATAAGTGTATATAAAATAATGTATTATTTTATGCAAACGTTTTAACTAGGGAAATTAAATATTTATAACCGCCCAAAAAACTATGTATTTTTTATTCGGGAACACAAAAGTTTCACATTTTGCAGACAAATTAAAAAAATATCCTATATAAATTGCATGACACTTACAAGAAAGCTTTCCCTTTGAACTTAATACATTTCAGATAGGAATAAAGGAGAAAAAAAATATGATAAACGTATTTTTTAGTGGCCCAAACCCATGTTTTGGGATTTAAAAGTGGCGGTGAAATTTAAAACATTTTGTATGAAAATATGTTTACAGTTTAGGAAATTTAGATTTATTTAAAAAAAAACGTTAAAATACTGCTGAAAACACACTTGTTGAAAGCCACTATGACACTATGTCATGGACCCAGGCTGCCGAGATAAAGAAAAAATATACTATTGGAAAATTTAAAAATATACCTGACATCGCCCAGGTCTTTCTTAAACTAAATAATATATTTATTTCCAATTCACTTTGATTTATATTTTCGACGATTTAAGATGCTTTTCAAACGTTCTTGTGTGTTTACTCTTCATTTTTAAATTTTTCGTCAATAATTACAATTTTCTTTAACCAATTTCTTCAATAAAAGCCCTTTAAAATTTCTCAGCAAAAAACAACATCGTTATACCATAAAGACTATATGTATAGCTGTATAGTTTTAAAATGTCAAGGAGTTTAAAAAAAAATTATGAAAATTTGAGTCAGATTGGACCACGTTAACACATGATGCATATCGATCAAAGTTTGAGCCTTACATTTATTTCGAAAAATTAAAAAAAAAAAATAGTCTCTGCGTGCTGAACACGAATCGCTTTAATGGATTTTCATATATCGTAATATATGCCGTAAAAAAACTACTGAAGACTCTGATACCAGATGCGTGCATGGCAAACCAAATTAAAATAAAAAGATTGCACTGTAACGTATCCACTTTTTAAATGATACGTAAACTTAAGTTTGGGTCGTTGTGGTATCTCCGTAGTGGTATCTCCGTTTTAAAAGATTATGTCAAAATACACAAAAAAAAATATTATTCCATTAAACTTTTGTTCGATTTCACTCGCTTTTAATTAAATGTTTAGTAATTTGTATTAAGGGTTTAATTGAAAATGAATTTGGTATAAAAAAAATTTCCAGTTTTTGTAATGTATAATAACAACATAGAAAAAAAACCAAAATTAAATAATTGAAAAATTTTATATAAGGAATGCTTTTAGAGGTTATGACAATTGTGGTTACTCCATAAAATTTTAAGTCGTTAATGATTTTGCGTTCAAAATTTTTAAAATGCCTTTTGACTCGGAGGTGCTGTTTAAAAAGTATCTTAGTTCAAGCAATTCGCTAGCTAATTTCAAATATAATTGTGCATGTCAGACTTAAATAACTTATATTTTAAAACAAATTTTCAAAAAACTCCTTATAAGTTTGTGCTATTTATATCCCGATATTGGTCCATTGACATCAATTTTGTATACTTTAGACTATTAATTAATTAAACATCGCTAAAAAATTAATTAAACATCGCAAAAACCCTACGAAAAAACTGTAAAAGTTTAAAAATGGAAAAATTTTGGTTTCACTTGTAAAACAACACTCATTTTTCACCAACCAGTGATATGGAAATTACTTTCTCAATGAATATATCTCTAGTGAGTCCATTTTGCATTGGTTTGGATGGGAAAGTTAAATACTACGAGCAAAAAAATAAAATGAATAAAAATACTCCTGAAGTTATAACAAATTTTTATTTTTGACGAAGTCAGTTTCACCAGGTGCCGAAAATTTTTGAAATATGTCTTATATTTTTTGAAAAATCAGAAAATCATTATTACTAAACGTCAAACAGTTTATACCAAATATTTAAAATTTTTTTATATCAAATAAAAATTTCAATTGATTGCTCCTAAAAATTTACTAAAGTGTAGTTTTTCACGCACTTTTATTAATAGTTTTTAAGATTCGTTTGTAATTGGTAAATTGTTACCAGTAGTTACAAATCTTTAAATTGTGTTAATATATTTATTAAGTTAAATGTGTTTTTGGTGTGCCTTGAAGAACAGGTAATATTAAAAGTAATTACGTTCCCATAAGATATGCAAACAAATCTGACAGTACATTAATAACACTTCAAAATGACATCATAAATCATCAGGATAATTTCTTCTTTTTCGATTTGTCAACTTTAAAGTGTTGCAAAAAGTATTTTAGATTTAAATTAACAAAACTTTATTGAAAATATATAGTGGACGAAATCAGAGCTCAGTTAGAGAAGTTTTATAAGGTCCGTTTCATATGTATAACCCATGAATGAAGTTACACTTTGCAGCTCAATGCAAATTAAACTAAACAAGTTATTTAAATTTTGGCAGCTTGTAATAATTAGTTGTTTTGTTGGTTACATATCATATTTACATAATCTCCAACTATATGAAGTATGTCGCGAAAAAGGATTTTTTAAAAACCCCTATTATTCTCTGAATATCATATTTATAACCAAGGTGAAGATTTTTTAATTTATAAGCGAATTTTAAACTTTTTATTAGTCAATTGTATCACCATTCATTTTCAATAGCTCAAATTATCTTTTATGCATAGAACTAGATTTTCCACCTTTTGACATTTCAGAAATGGGACAGTACTAAAAAAATTCACAATTTTCGTTTGGCACTTTGACATATGACTTGATTTGTGTATTTCGTGAAGGAACTAGTTCAATTAACCTACTAAGCCAATTGAACCATATGACCTAGTTCACCATTATTGGCTCTTTGAGTTCAATTGACAATTTTATCTCTTTTTAAAAGCCTTTACAGCAGGCTACTAATATTTTTAAAGTAATAACTAGTTGAGATCCAAATTAAACGAAGTACATAAAATATATTTTTTTACCAAACACATTTTCTATATATTAGCGGTATTCATTCTTGTTAGTACATAAACTTGTAGATCTGGTTTATGGTGCACGTTTCATAAATTTATCAGAATTTACCAGAACCAACAACAAAATGTATTGCACTAAAATGTAGTACGCTGTTTCGAAGTACCACACAAAAAACTGTAGTAAACACGCGTGATAAATTCAGCAAAAAAACAGTTGACTGTTCTGCCGTCAAAAAAATTAATTTTGTGTGAACTATTGAAAAAACTTACAAATGAATAAAAATATCGAAAAACCAAGTTTAAAACGAAAAATTTTTTCTGTAAATTTTGTAATTTTTCTTAAATTAAAGTAATTTTTGATACACATGTGTGCGAACAACAAAAATCAGCTGATTTATAAAATTACCAAATATTGAAAAAGACACTCACGCTATGTTGTGAACAAATAAATAAAGGGTCCGCCAAATAACTTTTTTTTTTTGAAAATGCTACTGAATATTTAATCAAATTTCTTTTTTTATTTGAAAGTACAATCCTTCCGGTTAATAATGGAAAATAATTTCATTCAAATGGCTGCCTCGGCTGGCCATGCAGTAGCCTACACGATCGGTCCAACTTTTAAGCACATTATCGAATTATCGATTGTGTGCAGCTGTATTTCACCAATGGCTTCACGAATATTGTCCTTTAAAGCGTCAATTGTATCTGGCTTGTTGGCGTAACACTTATCTTTGACGGCACCCCACAAATAATAGTCCAACAGTGTCAAATCGTAGCTCCGAGGGGGCCAAACGACATCAGCTCTGCGGCTGATAACGCAATCTTCAAAAACAGGGCGCAAAACATCGAGTTTGGCTTCGACTGTGTGGCACGTAGCGCCGCCCTGTTGAAACCAAATGTTGCCAATATCCTCCTCTTCAATTTTTTGTGAACAAAAATTCGTTCAACATGGCCTGATAAATATCGTCATTGACTGTAACGGCCACTCCTTGCTCATTACCTGCAACATTACCATGATTTTCAAAGTAATGTCGCAATATTTTCCAGCGTTGTTCAAGCGTATACACAACCATATTCTTTCAGCGGAAGGATAAAACTAATTATTTGTCAAATCAGACATGAGCTAAGTGTTACCATTCAAAAAATATGCACAAGTTGAAAAAAAAGTTAGATGGCGGACCCTTTATAATATGAAGTAAATATAAGACCAAGAATGATTCAAACATTTTGTTTTTATTTTTATTACATTTATTGTATTATTTTTATTAACTCATTAATGTCATGTCATAGAACCGCTGGACATTCTCCAACCAAACTTTCCCGATATATTGAGCCATGCTTAAAGCAACCTCTAGTGGAACTATTAACAACTAAAGTTGAAACTGTGGCAGCATATAAATACTAGACGGATGAAGATATTTTAAAAATTTAAATTTTATATAATTTTGTGAACATATCTTTATTTAAATATGTAGGAAAAAAATATTATTTTTTATGTACAATCAAGTAAATTAAAATTTTCTTGCTTCTTTAAAAACCGTATACATAATTGTACAGACATATTTTAAGACACATTTTAAATAATTTATTCTGTACTTACATAATTGTATCTAAAGTTAAACTGTTTTAAAGAGAAGTAAATGGGATTTTAATCCTAAAACTAAAACATATGAGATTAATGTTTCAATAATTGTAAAATGAATTGTAAATATATTGTAATTCACGCTATAAGAAATTATTTTGTTAAAATTTAAATTAATATAATGTTTTTCTATCGTATAATGTATATTTTATATAATGTTTTAAAAATATTATTTAAATATTTTTTATTTTCCTTTTTGAATTTTTATTCAGTATAAATATTTTATTTAAGTTAACCGATTTTAATTTTTTTTAGGAAAAGATCGTGGTTTTTGATAATTTTTTAAATTGCAATATGAAAAATCTGACGATATAATTTTTACAAGTTTAGTAATATTTTAATAAAAACCATCCAGTATTAATGTTTATAGTGAAAACTAAATAAATTTGTGGAATACCTTGGACTTAGTGTATTTGAAAATCTCACCGTTCAGTCGGTCAGATTTTTAAAAAATATGATGAACTAATTGCTAGCAGACTAATGAACTATCTAAAAAATTATAATATGAACCATTGCAAGAAATGGCAGAAATAACGAACTACGATGGCGGTCACAAAATTAGCTGACCTAAGAAAAAGCACACAAGAAATTTGGGAAACATTTTCTTTATTTCTCACCATAATTAATTACCTTTAAATTTTCCCTGCAATATGCAATAGCTTAAAATATCCATCAACCGTAGACTCTACCCTTTCATTGTTGGCAAATCTCTTACCAACGAGCCATTTGTTCAAGTTTGGAAATATAAAATAGTCCGAGGGAGCTAAATCTGGCGAATAAGTCGCGTGATTAGCAATTCGAATTTAAATTCATTGATTTTGGCCATCGAAATAGTGGATGTGTGAACTGGTGCATTGTATTAATGAAACAAGACTTTCTTTTTCGCCAAATGCCGCCATTTTCCTTATTTTCATCACTTAAATTTATTTGTTTTTGCTTTTTAAAAATAATCAATAAAAATTATTCAATGAGCATCCCTTTGTACGCGATTATCCTATTCCAGTCCACTGCATTGACTGTTCTATTGTCTCAATATGCGATGCATAGCACTTTTTGAAATGTCTATCATTTCAGCCCCGCACCGGCAGCCGACGATCATCCAATACCATTCTGTGAATTTTCTTAACAGTTTCTAACATGAACACCTCCATTGGTCAACCACTACGGTGTTCGTCTTGACAGTTCGTACGGTCTCGTGTAAACTCTGCCAGCCAAAATTATCTAGTCGGAAACGAATGAGCAGGCTGCCCCAGAGTAGAATCTAACTCGGCTTTAATATTGGTTGGACTGAGACCTTTCAAATGAAAGTATTGAAGCACATAATGGTGACCAATTGTTTTCATGTTTACAAATTCACTGAGATCGTTTGTTTTTGATGGCTCCAAAAAAAAAAAATCAATATTTAACAACGTGGGGCCTTGAAACTTAAAACATATGTTTTGTAAGGTTGCCACTTTTTACTAAAGTAATTTTTTTCAAACTACTGCCGTCACCTATACGTCAGGTCGGCTAATTTTAGGACCTCCCTCGTAGTTCATTCAAATCAATTGAACTAGAAATAGCGCTCCCTCAAACTAACTAGAATACACAACATGGTGTCCCTAATAAAAAACAATAAGAATACCAGTCAATCGATGAGAAAAATAAGTAAAAAATTTTAGTGTGGATCTTCAGTTTATTACCGGTAATTGAATTTACCGGTGTAAGTGCATTTTAACCAAAAAAATTTTAGAATTTTTTTTTCGAAATAGAGCCAAAAGTTTCCGAATTTTCGGCTTATTACTGGAAAATTTTTTAAATTTTTTCTAGAGTAATTTTTTAGGTTGAGTAAGTACAATTTCAATACTTCATATATTTTCAAATTGATATTGTACATAGAAATTGTACTTGGTCTAAATTATAAAATCCTGTGGTAAACCAAAATTACTCTACAGAAAATTTTAAAATATTGCTAAAAATTACGAAACTTTTGAGCCCTATTTCGAAAAAAAAAATTTAAACTTGTTTTTGGTCAAAATGAACTAAACCCCATAACTTAAAAAATGTTTACTTATTTTACCCATATTCAGCTCTTTAATATGCATTAATTGGGATACCCCAATACACAATTCTACAATTGACATAAAAAAACCCAAAATATACAAGTGTTGCTAATCTATTACAAAAATTCCAGTCTTGCTAATAAAAAAAAACATTGTAGTAGTACCAAAATAAGTGCTGAAGTTTATAAAGTTAGTTTTTTTCTCAAAACGGGACAAATGACGTCCAGTTCAGTACATCGCCGAGAAATGGGACATTCTACTCTAAAACTGACATGTCCCGCCAGAATCTAGAAGGTTGGCAAGTCTACATAGAACTGATTAAGTTTTTAAATAAGTTTAAGTCCAAACTTGATCACTCTGCTAAAGTGACAGATTTTAGCTCTTCAACAGTGTCATTGGCGTACGCCTTATGAACCAATATACCTCATAGGTTTTCTATGCACTTAGGAAATTATGTTGGTAAAGACGACAGCAATTGTAGTCAAAAACAAATGAAATTTCATTTAAAAAAAGGACGACTTACATTTCATTAAATTCAACTAATATTGTCATTTGTTTTTTAATGTTCAAAAAATGACTAAAAATTGTAGTAAAAATGAACCACATGGTAGTAAAAAATAAACCAATTTTTTTTTTTTTTTATTTTTTTAAATAACAAAAAACAACTGTAAGAAATGAATGTAAAATCATAAAACAGTCATTTGATGTGAGTTGTTTTTTTAAATGAACTACAAGGTTAGTTAAAAATTTTATTTGTTCTACAAATGACTTACATTTACATTAAAAATAATGAAACTGTATTACAACCCAAACAACTACATATTTTTAAAGCAGAAGTTCCCTGAGTGTGGGATTCAGATCTGGAGAGCGTGCAGGCCAGTCAAGAAGTGGAGTGTTTCTTTCGCGAAACCACATTTCTGTTTCGTTGCTGTGTGAATTTTTGAATTGTCTTGCATGAAAATCTAGTTCTCACTGGTTTGGTCTCGTAGCACTGCAAAACAATCTGCTTGGCAATACCGCAGTATAATTAAAACTATTCATTCTGGATAATGAGAACTGAATTACATATAACATTACCGCCTCGGAAATTGCGACATGAGAAGTATCCCACCCAATGGAATTTTTGCTAAAACGCGAACTATTGTGAATTTCGAAAAAAAGCTGAAATCCACTAAAGATTAAAATATGTCAATTTGACATTTATATCATAAAAATCTCCGTACAAAAATCTTAAAAATCCTTTTTTTTTAGAGAATATTCCTGAAAATGGGTATGTGTGGACATACTTTGACATGTTATATATACCTTTCGGTGGGCCTTAATATGATAATACTATTGTACTCGTATACTTTTTCTTTAGTTAATGCACAAAATTCTTTGCAAAACTAAAAAAATACTTTTTTTTAACGGTCTCACGGGATTTTAATGCTAAACACGAAATATTTTGGGATGCGGCCTACGTAAGGAAAACCTTACGTAGGCCGCACCAATAGTGGATATTTCGGTCTTGTCCATCCAAATTACATTTCACTGGTCCGAAAATATTAACTTGAGTGGAAAGAATCAATTTATAAAAAAAAAATGGATATCGTTATTTTGTTATACCGTGTTCCAATTTGTGGTCATGTCAACTCTGCGAATTTCATACGTTTTATTTTGTGTCTTTCTTAAAGTCGTGTATGCAATAAAACTCTGCAAGCTGTTGATTTGCTCACAGAAAGGCAAGCCCTAGCTTCTAATCTCTCTGGTGCTTATTATAGAACTATTTGCAACGTTTAAAATCCTGCGTGAATCGGGACTCGACAACTTGGGTTTTCTAATACTTCTTTTCTTTGTTTCACACTCAAAAAAACGTGAGTAAAGTCAGCTGAGTCAGAAAAATTTTAGTCAGGAGGGTGTTGGTAAAACAATTGCTAATGTCAGCAAAATCAACGAACTAATTTTTACCCAAAAAATTAATTAATTCAGCAAAAGTTTTGCTATCATTTAGTTGATTAAAAATTAAAAAAATTCTTGCTAAAAATGAATAACATTTTTGCTGAATATTAGTAGGCTACAAAAAAAATCAAAAAATTTCTAGAAAAATTATACTTTAGTTAATTTATTTGCTGACAGTGCTAAAAAAATTTGGTTTCTTTAAACAATAACTGACAGTACATTGAAAAATATAGAATCGTCCGTACATTGACGACATGAATTAATTTAATATCTGAAAATATATAGAAAAAATTATATAACAAAAACAAAAATATTTTTCAACTACTTACATCCATGGTTGTCTAAATGATGACAATTTGGACTGCAGCTTAATGCCGTAGATAATTCTAGAAACAAAACTCAAAAAAAAAAAAACAACAAAATATGACATACAATTAAACAACCCTTTATTTTGCAAAGAGAGAAATTAAATACAATAAATTGCATAAGATGCGTGTCATTCTCTTTCCCTAAAGATACATTTGTTTGCAATTTGCTCACAGTCTATAAATTACCACCATACAAATTTAGATTACAAATACATTTTATTTATATGAAATTTAAATTTTTATTTTGGCTTTAATTTAATTTATAATCAATTTCTTTAACAAGCCGAAATCAACACAATATTTGAGTTTTTTTGATCAACAATTTAAATGAATACATTTAGTTGGTATCCTTTTGTATGAAAAACATATAAAAAATCTTCCATAAAAAAGACAGATGTTTTCTGTTTTTGATTATCATTTTAATGAAAGAATATGAAAATGTATTTCTTTGCTAGAAATTAGTTCACCGATTGTATATAATTTTGTGACAATCTGACCGATCGAACGATGAACTTTTCTAATAAACATTGTCTGAAATATTACAAAATTTATTCCGGTTTCACTGAAAACATAAATAATGTATGGTTTTCATTAAAATTCTACTAAATATATTGAAATTCTATAGTCAGGGTTGAAAATGGTTATTTGAGTATGATATAATTTTTATTGAAAATAAAAATTATGTTTTGAATATCCACATAATTTTAATTTTTAAAGAAGTTTTCAATTTATTTTTTGATCAATGGTGATAAACTTTAAATTCGAGCTCATATATTAGTTCTCATGCAGTGAAGAGACTAGTTTATATGAATGTTTGATATTTGGCATAGGATTGTTACCTCTTTCAAAACGTGTTCTGATGATGGAAACCTAGAAAATTCCCGAAATAGATCTATCAACACATTACTGAAAGGGTCAAATAATAAATTTGAAAAAAAAAAAACTCTATAGATTATTTGTTAGGACAATATCATAATAAACAAATATAGAGTATGTCCTCGAACTTGAATAATTTTCATTGTCAAAATGGTTATTTTAAAAAAATGGTCAAAAACAACGATCTCCTTCCAAAAAATTTTAAAAATCCGTCAACTTAAAAAAAAAAAATTGTATATATTTGAACAAAGATTTGTTTAAAAAATCATACAAAATTTTAATTTTTAAAATATCTTCAACCGTCTTGAATTTATATGCTGTCAAAGTTTTAACTTTGGTTGCCAATATTTCTACTAGAAGTATAGATAACTATATCTGAAAAATTTGATTGAAAAATCGCAAGCGGATCTATGACGTTCCAGTAATGTGTTAAAAACTTTTCCTACCATGTTTTCAAATCCATAGTAAACTGTTATTAATTTAAAATTGGTATGTTCTATTTTGTAAATAAAGGTTCAATATAAATCTCCTTAATAATAATGATCATGTCTCTAGACAATATAATGACCATTAAATTATATTTCTTTTTTGTTATTTAACAAAAAATGTCTACATCATTTTAATGCCAAGTACGCATCAATTTCGTTTTTAAACAAATAATTTTTACTTCTTTGGATTTTTGCAACTCTTAAAGCGGAATATGCATATTTATGGCCCAAAGGATTTTTGAGAATTTTTTCAAAGCTTTTGAAATGCTGTACGGGTTTACTAAAATGTATTGTGTACAAAAAAGAGGTTATGACACAATTTTTTTTTATCCTGGGCTTCGTTTTCACAAAACCATATAAATCACTACTCAGGAGTTCAAACAGTGAAGTGTCAGGAGCAAGACTGGTATCAATTTATTTTAAAGTACTTTCCAATAAATTTAGTTTCACTCCAATACGATGAACTGTTCTGAAGTTATTGAAGTTTGAGTTTGGAAAATTTTTAATGTTTTACATTTGAAGTCATCTGAGTGACCCTTAAACTAATAACACAGGCCAACAAAATTATGGGTGCTAAATATATGTTTGCGTTCCGATTTATAATTCTAACTAATGAAGATTTTTTTAAAATTCAAAATAAATTTTGTAGGCGAAGAGTAGCACTTTAAGATGCCATAACGGTCTTTAAAAAAAATCCTGGACGTTACATGAACTCAAATGTACCCAAAAAACGTGTTTTTGGCACTTTTATGTTACAATATCTCGAAAATCTGACGTGAGAGGCCAATTTTGAGGATTTCGGATTCAGTACGTCTAAAACGCTCGAGAAAGTATTGACTGATTATTGGTTAGAAAACCTTGTTGCCCTGTGTAATTTTTACCCCTAATAATTTTTTTAGTAGGCTTGAACTCTTGAGTAGTGATTTATATGGTTTTCTAAACACAAAGCACAAGAGAAATAAAATTAAAAAAAAAAATAGTTTCTTAAGGTCTTTTTTTGCATATAATCCATTTCAGCAACCCCGTACCCCCCTTTAAAAAAATCTGAAAAAATTCTCTAAAATCCTTTGGGCCATAAGTATTTATATTCCGCTTCAAGAGCTGCAATAATACAGAAAAGTTGAAATGCTGAAACGACCTAATGTGCAATAATCAAATTTTAATACAATTATATGAAAATATTTCTGTATAAATTTCCTGCTTATAATATTGTTATGATAACCCTCTGCCGATAGTTTGACCTTGAATGGCGGAAGAAGTTTAACGAGGAATTGCGCAATAAATATAAATACACATGCACTCTGTAAAGGTTTGCAAGCAACAATAAACAAAAGACTTAAGGCACATACATGGTTTGTGAAAATTTCCATAGTAAATGTTTAACATAATGATTGGCATATTAAATGCATTTGATTTTTTTTTAATGCAATTATTTATTTCTCTATAATTTTGTTCTCATATTACAAGTCATTTAAGAAAAAAAAAACAATAATTATCTATCATTTACGTATAAGTAAAGTTTATTGAACTATATTTGTCTGTATTTATTCATTTACCAAAAAAAAGTCAAATGTTTAACAATTTAATGAATATAAACACTATGCATGATTTGACATGGTTTGTGTATAGTTTGCACTTCCACACCTTATTGTCACTCTAAACTAACGTTATGTGTTAATTGCAGTCAAAAGTTAAAACTATTTATCATTATTTGCTAAATTTACAGTAAAATTTAATAAAAAAAAAAAATTAAAAAAAACACCACGAAACTAACAACTGTTTAAAAATGTACATATTTGGAAAATCTTTACAAGCCATGTGTACATTTTAGTAGTTATGTTGCAATTGCATTCATTAAACAAATAAAGTAAAAAAAAAAACTCTGAATGTCAACTGTTGTATTACTTTTCAATTAATAATACTATATTAATGGTGATATTTTAACAGATTTCTATTTAGTATTAATTTATTTGGAATAAAGAAGAATTTGGCCGGTTTTCAGATAATTGTAGTTACACCAAATTTATAGTTCTATTTCTGAATTTTTTCTGAAATTTTTATATTAAAAATAATTTATTTTTGTTTGAAGCAAATTATTACATTATTACACAGTATTACACAGCTCTTCTGGGGCTTGAGAAGTTCCAAGTCAGGGTGAAAAACATAAGCTAGTGTAGTAAAACCTTCAAATTGTTTGGCGTTCTCAGGCCAAACTTTTTGTTTATGATTTTTTATATGTTTATGCCCTCAACCATATGTAATGACGGTAGTCACGAAGCGGAAACGCAATTAGATACTGCTCATTTTAAACTATATTGTTTACATCTTTGCAAAAAGTGATCAAAATCGGTATAGCAGATCAAAAGTTATGAGTGAAAATGTGAGGGCACCAAAAAATTTTTCATTCAAATTTCACCAGACGGTTAGAGGTGATTCATACTTTAAATTTACCAAATTTGTATGGAATATTTAGAGGTTCATTGACATTTTCACACATAACTTTTGATCCACTAGAGTGATTTTGCATATTATTGCGTTTTCACGCAGTGAATACCCTCATCATATATGGTGAAGGGTATAAAAATAGAAATGGTCATAAACAAAAAGTTTAGTCTAAGAACGCCAAGCGCCTTGGATGTTTTACTATACTGACCTAGTACTTTCACTATGACTTGGAATTTTTCCCCATGACCTCGAAATTGTTAAATAGTGTTATGAATTAACGTCATAAGAACAAGAGTTCACTGAAAGAATTATCTGCATGATATCAAAGAATTTTTGCATTCGATCTATGCTTAAATGGTTCATATCCAATACATTCTTGTGAGTATTTCAATATTAGCACACTTAAAACACAATTTTTTCTGACTCAGATTTGAATACACCTAAGTCTTTGAAAAATTACTCTGAAGAAAGAGGGAAATTATTTTGAAATGTGAAATTTCAATAAAAACATTCAGAAAATCTACATTTAATTTTTTAATGTTAAAGAATTTAAAAAAAAAATCGTATACCCAGTAGAAAATGGTTTTCAGACTAGTTAAAACAAACTAGTTCCTAAACAGCAATTTTGAACCAGTTGTGTACTAGTGTAAAATAATATATGTTTGGAATGTTTGAAAATATTATATAAACTTGCGTTTTTTTAGAAATTTATGTTTGGTTTAATTCATTTGTTTTTAAAAATTTAAGTCTGAGTTTAAAATAATCGTTTTAATTTTTTTTGTGAATTGAGCTGAGGTGCAAATCAACTTGTACACTACTGGTGCCAAAGAGGCACCCAGAGAACTAGTTTGTGTGTCTTTCTTTAGAAACAGTTTCGTTTCCTATATTGC
The DNA here is from genome assembly GCA_021234595.1 of Delia radicum. NCBI lineage: Eukaryota > Metazoa > Arthropoda > Insecta > Diptera > Anthomyiidae > Delia > Delia radicum. Next base: position 141,739,536 of record CM037853.1, on the reverse strand, counting down.
TTTCCAAAACAATAATTTTGAACCAGTTGTGTACTAGTTCCATAAGAAATATGTTAAGACTGTTTAAAAATTAATTTACTAACATTTATTTTTAATAATATATTTTGAGTTGGCAAATAGACACATACATTTTTTATTCTGAATGTAAATCATAAAAATAATACTTTTTAGTATATGAACCTATTTATCTCAAGAAGATGAAACTATTTGTCCAACCTTTCTTTCATGAAAGGAAAGCATCTTTATTTATATAATTAAGTTCTAAACCAACTGGTACAGTACTGGTGCCAAATATTTAGTTCAGGGGTGGCTCCGCGAGTGTGCCGGTTTTGCTCTCTAGTTTTCGTCCTTAAATTGTAGTTCTCAACTAGTTACAAAGCAGTAATTTGGAAAAAGCTTACATCGCTATCACGTCTCTATGTTAAATTCTACAGTTGTTTGTAGGGAGAAGTGGTAGTCACCTGTTTGCAACTAGGATATAAATAAAAACTGTAGTCTTTTCCGAACCCTTCAAAAAGGCTCATAAATAATTATGAAAAATATTGTTGAAAAATGTGTAAATTAAAAAAATATAACAATTTATGTAATTAAAAATTTGATAAGCTGTGGCCACCGTTTTGTGAAGAAATTCCTATAACCAGCCATGTTTATACGTAATACAACTTCTAAAACAAATTGAGACAATAAATATTGTTGGATAACTCTCTTAAACGAGTTCGCTACAAGTATATTAGAAAAATATTGATTTTGTATAAAGAGCATTAAGAAGTTTTAGTTAAAATTTTACATTTTGTTTTATATAATTGCATTTTACTATTATATTTTTTGTCTTTATAAATATAAATAAAATATTTAAAATAGTAAAGGCTAGTAAAGTTTTTATTAAAATCACTGCATAACATAAAACACTCAGTAATCCATCATAACATTCTTCTGAAATTACTCAAAAAAGACTAATAAAAATGTCCAAAATGTGGCATTTCTAAAAGTGCTCATAAAAAACTCTTAAAAAAGTAGAAAATTCCCCTACCAAGAGTTATAATTTTGCATCTTTTATGAGATATAAAAGAACTCTCATTCAATTCTTTAGCAAAGAAAAAAAATTTCATTAGCTCATGATTTCAGATGGTCGAACAGTGGGATATATCACAAAATTTTTGGAAATAATTCGGACTTTTTTAATTAGTGGTCTGATAGCAATGAAATTTGGAACAGTCATAAGTTACGTAATATCGAGCTTAAAGTTTTGATTGTGAACCTTCCAAAACCGCCGGGGCAGCAATATGACTACTCAAAACAGGAAACTCTTTACACATAAAATTTTGAGTGCTCAACATTTTTTTGTTTCTAATTCGATTTGTAATCTGCTAGTAGAGACTAACAAAAAATATTCTTAGATGTATGGACTATCTTTAATATTTCCCGATATATGATTTATTGTTCATGATAATTATAAAACAATTTCATAGAAATTTTTTCGTAAATTCAATGAACAATTTCATTATATTCAAGAAATTTTATTACTATTAAGAAATTTTTCATAAACTTTTCTTCATAAAATTTCATAGTTTCATAAAAATAAATTTAACGAAAAATTTCTTTAGAGCTGTGAGTTATTTCAACGACTTAGTTTTTTAGTTTTCTTAAAAATCTCATAATATCATTAATTTTCATACATTTTGAAACTTTAGTTTTAAGATTTAATTCTCAAGTGCTCAACATAGTTTATAAAGTGCTTTATAATTTCAATATAGCGTTTTATTAATTTTGGACTTCTACTGAAATTTTTTAAAAAACCATATGAAGCAGTTTATTGGCTTAGTTCCAATAAATTATTCAAGACATTTATGAAGAGTTTTATTAATTCAAACAACTTCTTAAAATTAAAGAACTTTATGAAATAGTTTCATAAATTCCGCTTCATTGTCGGTTATGATTCATTAGTGTTATCAAGATTTTCATTACTTCTACAAACATTTCATAAACATTGTCTTTAATGAAACCTGTTTCATAAATTCTATGAAAAGTTTCAACGAACGAGTTCCTGTGGCAATTTTCATTAAAGCTATGAAGAAATTCATTACTGAAGTGAAGATAATTCTCTCAGTGCATTTGGAAATTCCAAATTTGGTCCGACTCAGGTCTGTGTTTTGCAAATATCGGGACGATTTATTTTTTTAAATGTTGACTAAAAAAAAATGAATGCAATATATTGTTTCGCTTAAAAACTACATTCGTTTAAAGTAGAAATAAAAAAAAATAATACTTTTGCGATTTTACCCCAAAAAGAACCAACGGTCTTTTACCTTCATGTAAATATGTTATTGCTGAACATATTAACTGTGAATACTATTCTGAAAGGTCGTTTTATATAAAAGCGAGTTGTGTTAAAAATATTTTGGATTTTTATATACTTTTCACCGAGCCGAGTCTAAAGTTGCCACATTTTATAGATAAATATCACTGTTACAAGTTGTGCACGCCTCCAATTAGGTAGCGGAAGCTGTTGTAAATCTAATTTATTGGGTAAGTCTCCTCCAATCCCAGCTTTCAATGTAGACATGGCAGCAAAAAATGTAAAAAGTCCCCTTCTGGAGTTTGTTTTCTTATTTTTGGGAATTGCGGGATTGTTTAGATAACCTCATAAGTTCGGAAAAAAATTTCACATTGTTGACTTAAAAGTTAAAAAAATCATTGGATTATGTATATTAATAAATATTTTATTGAATAGTGAAACGACACAAAGTAAAAAGTGTTTCAATAGAGCAATTAAATACTTTAAATACTTTGTTCAATTCACAAATAAATTATCCACTGACGAGTCCTTGGAGGGGACGAAACTGCGGCAGTCTGGCATATCAATTGTGTCCGTTAAAATTTTCAAAATAAAGTGTTTTAGTACAATGTTATTTTAACGTAATATAGACAGTCGCACTTAATTTTTAATTAATAAGCATTTGACAAATTTAATTTAGAAAGGTTGAGGTTAAGAAAAGGAATAAACGTTTTTCCTCTAAAAAATATAAACACTATTAATTTTAAATCAAACTAGACTAGTTTCTGCCTCTCTTTGATGGACAGGCGTCATCTGTGATTTTCCATATAAATTGTATTATTATTTGTATCTAATTGTCAGATTGTCTCTATATGATAAATTTTTTCAACAACCTGCTGCTGTAAGAATCAAACCTGCGTTTCTTCTTACATTACACACTTACACACAGAGAAATAAAGTGCCAACCGAATCGAAAAGTGTATTTTAATAGTAACAACTTATAAACTAAGAAAGTACAGCAATATTTACATTAGATTTCAGAATATTTTTGGTGTTGTAACTAAAATATAGTTGAATTAAACGAACTTTGTTGTGAAAACTAATGTCAAGTTGTGCCAACCTACTGAACTTCGTAATAACCAAATTTGAGTCGTAGTAACCGAATTTCAGTTGGCAAATAGCAAAAATTTTCTCTGTGTGTAACAATACTACGCATGACCGTTTAACGATCACACCCAAGTATGGCCTCGAATATAATGCAGCTAAATTGCAGTTATCTTTCCTATTAGCTTTTCTGTTATTGTATATTATACTCAGAACTGACCAACACCAACACTAACAAACACAAATATTCTATTTTTAGATTTTTGTTTATTTTTCTAAACTTCTCAGTTTCACAACGTTACAGGATTGATGTATGGTTTTTACGTTCAGTGTAGACAACTTTGCATTTTTGTTGAGACATCGCCACAGGGCAAATTTTATAATGTATTTTAGTACCGTGTTATTTTAAACATCATATAGACAGTTGCAATTAATTTATATGCATTTGACAAATTTAATGTAGAAAGTTTGAGGTATAAACACTATTAATTTTTAAATCAGACTAGACTAGTTTCTTTTTCTTCCTGTAAAAATCTAACTAAAAATAATCTTCAGTAATTAATTGTAATAAAATTAATTACGATTGTCATTATATGACGGGTACAAAAATTTTACCCCAGTGAAAATTTATATTTTAACAAAAACTGAAATTTTTACATTCCAATTGGGATCACCCTATTTTTTGTTCTACCAAGAGTGCTAAATGTAATTCTATTTAAAAATACCGTAATCTACAATTAATTTTGTGTCCAATGATACTAAACTCTTACGAGTATATGATATTTTTATAACTTCTGAACAGGTAATCTTAAAACGTTAAAATATTTCTTATATATCTTATTAAGAGTGTTTGTAATCATTTTAAACTGTCTTCAATAACGCAAGATACAAAAAAAGTATCATAATAAGAAATATTTGCATAAGAAGTACCTTTTGAAGATTTAAGTTAAAGTTTAAAAAAGTCGTCAGAATCTGAGTGAAAAAGTCATCAGGATCTGAGGGCTTTTCTGCAGAAAAAAGTGCTGAAAATCTGAGGGGCTTTCTATAGGAAAAAGTCCTGAAATTCTGAGAATTTTTTTATAGGAAAAAGTCCTTAGAATCTAAGGGTTTTTCTATAGGAAAAAGTCCTCAGAATCTGATGAATTTTCTATAGGAAAAAGTTCTCAGATTCTGAGGGTTTTTCTCTAGTAAAAAGACCTCAGAATCTGAAGGTTTTTCTATAAGAAAAAGTCCTCAGAATCTGAGGGGTTTTCTATAAGAAAAAGTCTTCAGAATCTGAGGGGTTTTCTATAAGAAACAGTCCTCAGAATCTGAGGTTTTTCTAAAGGAAAAAGCCCTCAGAATCTGAGGGTTTTTCGATAAAAAAAAGTCCTCAGAATCTGAATGTTTTTCTATAGGAAAAAGTCCTCAGAATCTGAGGCTTTTTCTAAAGGAAAAAGTCCTCAGAATCTGAGGGTTTTTCTATAGGAAAAAGTCCTCAGAATCTGAGGGTTTTTCCATGGAAAAAGTCCTCAGAATCTGAGGGTTTTTCTATAGGAAAAAGTCCTCAGAATCTGAGTGTTTTTCTATAGGAAAAAGCCCTCAGAATCTGAGGGCTTTTCTATAGGAAAAGTCCTCAGAATCTGAATGTTTTTCTATAGGAAAAAGTCCTCAGAATCTGAGGGTTTTTCTAAAGGAAAAAGCCCTCTAAAGGAAAAAGCCCTCAGAACCTGAGGGTTTTTCTATAGGAAAAAGTCCTCAGAATCTGAGGGTTTTTCTATAGGAAAAAGTCCTCTGAATCTGAGGGTTTTTCTATAAGAAAAAGTTCTCAGGATCTAAGCGTTTTTCTTTAGGGAAAAGTCCTCAGAATCTAAAGGTTTTTCTATAGGAAAAAGGCATTGGAATCTGAGGGATTTTTCTATAGGAAAAAGTCCTCAGAATCTGAGGATTTTAGAAAAAATTTTTCTGTGTTGAAAAAAAAACTAACAAATTAAGACTTCTTGAAAATCAAATCCAAAATTTATTTCTACGTTCAAATCAAAGAAAAAAATATTTGTTTTTCATTGTATACAAATTAACTTAATTCTCGTAAAAATGTCTTTCAGATTACTTCAAAATCCGATATTAGCCAGATCTTCAAATTTACTAATTCTTTGCTAAAAATCAGCTCACTGATTTTCAGTAAATCACTTTGCAAATATTAACAATTTATCAGGAAGAATCTTCTCAGCTAAAATTTGGCTGACTCAACTAACTTTTTAGCTAACTTTACGGACTTTTTTGAGGGTAGGCTTATAGTCCATAAAAATATAAAGAAGCATATTTTTAATTTTTCGCGCTTTAAAAAAAGTGCTGTCATAAACCTTTTTGAAAGTTTGGCACAATTTATTTTATTTAATTAAACTAAAAATTACTATTTCGTTAAAATTTTAAAGTAATTAGACTATTACGATATCTATCGATATTAAAGGATACAAGCGTTTCCAAATTTGACCTGTTTCGCGAATTTTGATAACAAAAAAGACTATGGTGTTGTTTTGGTGGGAAGGGGTGTTAAAATTCGCAAAACAACGAGCACATTAGTTACAAGTAATTTACAGTAAATTTGGGCCACTAATGCAACTTTAATGATAAAAAGGGTATAAAAAAGAATTTTTTTAAAATACATTTAATTTTTGTTCCAAAATGATTTGAAAAAGCTTATTTTATTATTAATATAGTATTTCTTATCAAGTGGTAATAGGTAATAATGTTTTAAAAAATAATGTATAACTGCCAATTAAATAATACTTTTAAGTAAATATATATATATTAACAATAATTTTGTTTGCATAGTTTTTAACTTTCCATTTCATTTGTGTCATTTTTCTTTCCTGCAAATTAAAAATTATGCAAATTATTTTTCATAGAAACTTCCATATTTTCTTAAAGTTTATCTCTATGACAAACTATGAAAATGAAATAAATGTCTCCTACATTTGTCGCCTATGTTTACAATCTTGTTGTGGAAGATAGATAAGTGAAATTTCATTTTCGCTTCATTTTTATTTTTTTGTAAGAAACGTTACTTTGAGTGACATCTGCTTTAAAATTATAAAACTTGTTTAAGTTGTCAACATGAATTAAAGTTATAAATAAATTAAAAACATTCAAACTTATGTATATAAATAATTCAGGAAGATGTATTCGACTAACTTACAAAACCAGCATTAATTTTAACAAAATACATAAATGTTTATATGTATTTATGTAGTATGTATGTTTAATTATAACATTAGTACAGTCGACTACGCATAGGTGACAAGGCTCCAATTTGTTTCCTAATTTTTAATAATCACACAGATAATCATAATTAACCTAGCACTAACTACCATGGCTCGTTGTAGCGAAAATAGGCCAGTGCCTCTGGTTGGAATAGAACCCACGACCGCCCCACACATAAGCTAGTATGCTATAACTTTGCATACCGGGACTCACTGCTACAAATTTAGTGCACTATTTTCTATTATTTCTTTAGGCTGAAACAAAATAAATAATTGAAGTGCTTAGTGCAAAAACATGATAAGCCACACGATATCGAAAACTGATTTTATGTGTTCATTGCATTACCTAATACGGTATCAATATTCACATGAAAGATTTAAGCTACATATATTCTTATTAGTTTCAGATCTAGAGCAAAAGCTACTTTTTGCAATTCAATTTTATTGCAATAATTTTTTACTCAAGTACTTGAGAACTTGCCACACCAATAAGTTACAATTCTGGACAGAAATATGAAAGGTAAAGTTTTTTGCTCATATGGTGGACAAAGACTTTTTGCCGACGGATGATGTAGTAATTTCAGAAACCAGCGAAGTATGATTTATTATAACTTTTGTGGCTTTTCAAGTTATTCCTCACATTTTTTAAAGATGTTTCGATTTTGATAACGGGTAGCTGTTTTTCAGGAATATCATATTTAAGATACTTGTACTATATTTTTATTCAAACTACTGTCACATTTCCGTCGCTGGACGACTAGATGAGACTTAAAACCATGACTTAAATATTGTGGCTTATCAAGTTATTGCAGACATTTAAATATATTATTTATTTATTATTATTTTTATTTATAGATATTCTTATTTTAGAGAAAAAGTTGTTATTTTGCTGGACTTTTGTACTCTACATACTTGTCATCAGTGCCAATGTGTGTCTTATATTACATGTTCGTCGCTGGAAGGCTAGAATACAGTATAAACAATTTTTATAAGTCAATGTGGCTTATCAAGTTTTTGCAGAAATTTTAATTAATATTTTAATATTTTGAAGAAAATGTTGCTATTCTTCAGATTTTTCGTGCTCTAGATGCTTGTACTAAATGCCAATAAATGTCTTCTTTCTCCGCTCCAATACTGGAAGACTATATTTTAAAATCAATGTGGCTTATCATGTTCTTGCAGAAGTTCTATTTAAGATTTTATAACAAAAAAATAAATAATAATATATAAAATAAATTTTGTGCTATTTTGGCGCTTTACTCCCCCCTATCGATGAAATGTAGTACTAAAGCAAAGTTTTGTATTGTATGAACTTGAAACTGAATTTTTAATATTAAAAAAACTAAAAACAAAAACTTTAAAAAAATCATAAAAAAAAATCTAATTACACAGTGCAACACGAAAAAAAATAACCATATACGGACACCACTACGTGATAAAAGACTAAAAAAAAAGACCCGTGTCTTCCAATTTTTCCGAAAGTCATCTCCTTTTTTGTTTATGGGCCGCCAAAGATTTGGGGCCTCGGTATCATTTTCGCAAAAAAGTGATAATTTTCTCAGGCTCATATCTTGCAAACCGTTCAGAATTTCGATTTACTCTCTATGGCAAAGTTGTAGCTCTTGTCATAAAGAACAAAAATTGCGAACATATAAAATCAAAAAAACTTCACCTTCCAGATCAAAATCGCAAAAAACTTAAAAAATTCCTTTTTTTCCCGTGTTCAGGTCCATAGGTAGCAAACCGTTCAAATTTCAAGGAAACAATCAACTACAAAAATTTATCTAAGATCTCAATAAATTCTGAACGGTTTGCAAGATATGAGCCTGAGAAAATTATCACTTTTTTGCGAAAATGATACCGAGGCCCCAAATCTTTGGCGGCCCATAAACAAAAGAGGAGATGACTTTGGGAAAAATTGGGAGACACGGGTCTTTTTTTTTAGTCTTTTATCACGTAGTGGTGTCCGTATATGGTTATTTTGCCATGACTTAAAAAATTACACACAGTGTTATTTTATTTTTGGTTTGACCTTGTAAGGCTCTGAGACTATTAGGCTTCAGTATATAGTTATTGCTAAAAAGTAATGTCACATATATCTAACATTCGTTGTCAAAGGGTTAAGATTAAATTTAAAAATTTAGCACTTTAAAGCACTAAAAGGAGCACATTCGACCTTTTTTCTCTTCGTGAAAGATAAAAAAATATACTAAAATATTCAGTTTTAAACATTTAATTTTTAACCCTTTTAAGCACACATTTGCCATCGAATATTACATTTTTTAGAAAGAAAAGTGGGCTTGAAGGGTTTAAAACTTACATTTTTAAAACATAATATTTAAGAAGATTCCATATATTTTATTCCTTATCTTACACAGTTTTTTTTTTAATTTTGATAAACTAAAAACAAATAACAAATTGTTGATTTTTCTATCCACAAATTATATGTACAAGCTTTTTTTCAAATAATTCATTAATAATATATAAACCCCGGGAACCAAAAAATTAAGATTTTTTTTTAAATAATTTTTTTTTACTGATAAATCTATTCTGTTGTAAAGTGTATGTACTACACTCAAAAAAAGTTAGTAAAGTCAGCAAAAAATGTTACTGAATCAGCAAAATTTTAGTCAGAAGGGTGCGTGAAAAAAAATTGCTAATGTGAGCAAAATTTTCAGCTCGCTGATTTTCAGCAACAAAATTAGTAGATTCAAAAGTTTTGCTAATAATTAGATGATTAAAAATTTAAAAATTGTTGCTAAATTAATACAATTTTTTCTGAGTATTAGTAGACTAAAAAAACCCAAAAACTTTATTGAAAAATTATACTTTAGTTAATTTATTTGCTGAAAATCTTATTTTTTTTTTTTTTTAATAATTTACAATACATTACAAAATATAAAAATATTCATGCTCGCATATTGACTACATAAATTAATTTGTTATCTGTAAATATATAGAAATAATTATATATAACATAAACAAAATTGTCTTTCAACTACTTACATCAATTATTGTCTAATTATTCTCTATGAAATAAGGCCCCAATGAAATAAGTAACCAAACCAAAAATTAAAAAATTGCCCATTTTTTGGGGCTTTATTTCATTATAAAACAATGCCCAAAAAAAAAAAAAATTAAAAAAGCCCCAACAAAATGAAACAAAACCCCAAAATAAAATGAAATAACGCCTCAACTTTTGGGGCTTTATTTCATAATTAAGTAAAGCCTCTTTTCGAAAATGAAATAATGCCCCAATTAAAAAAAAAAAACTAAATTAGATATTACATTAAAATATTTTTATATTCCTAATTAAGACATAGTTTTTGTGTATATACCTGCAAAGAGTCCTCAGCTGTTTGACGACAAGAACATAAGAAAAATTAGTAAATGAAACCTGAAATATGAACATTAAAAATATGTCACTAAATAACAATTTTAAACAATATTCACTGGAAGATTATTCTTGTACCCTAAAAAAAATATAGCAAACGAATTGATAGTTTGTTTTTTGTGTCGTACGCAGAAAAAACTTTATTTTGCGTAGCCGCCTGCCTCGGTCTACGGAGGAAAAAAACCCTAAGAGCGGCCGAAGGCCGCCACACAGAAAAACTTGTTTTTACAAATCAAATGTCGAATCCGTTGAAATCTTATTTTTAAGACAATAAGTAATATATTTGACCAGTCATAGCTTTGTCATTTAAACAGCTAATTGATTGTTTTTTATCTTCTGCTTATTTAACGTTTAGACACTAATATATACGTAAAATTTTTAATAAAATCGACTTTTCAAAAATAATCATTAAAAAACAATAAATCTTGGTGTGGGTTTTCTTCGGCTTCGCGAAATAAAGTTTTTTCTGCGTGCTTTGAATGAGATTGGTTGCTTACATTCCTTAACAATTTTGATTTTTAAGAAAATGAAATAACACCCCCAAAAATATTATTTGGGGACTTATTTCATTTCTCAAAAAATTAAATAAAGTTCCAAAAAATGAAATAAGACCCAAATTTTTTTTAATAGAAATTGTTGGGGCCTTATTTCATTTTTGGTTTGGGGACTTATTTCACTGGGGCCTTATTTCATTGAGCCGTCTAATGGATGGAATATTTTAAAATAAGGCAAATTCTTACTGGATACGAAACAATAAATAGCTAAATGTGACATATACAAAGGAAACATAAGAAATTACGTAAGATGTGTGTCCTTGTCTTCCGCTTTTGTATGTCTACCTGAACATATATTTGTTTTACCACACTACATGAATATCACTATACATGAATAAATATCACTGAAAATGATTTTAAACATTTAGCTATCAAACACACACTTTATCTTTTCTAAATTTAAATATTTTATTTTGCCTTTGATTTAATTAATAGACAACTACTTTGAAAAGCCGGTGACAACATCAAATTTTGTTTTTTTTTTTAATACAAAATATATGAATACACATTGTTGGAGTCCTTTTGTCTTATATATGAAAAACAGATACAAAATTTCGATACTTAATTCAGATACACTTAATTCTCGGTATATCTTTCAATCTGGTTGTCTTCCGCACTATTATTTTTTTACCAAAATAAGTTAGTGAAACAGTAGTAAACTATTAGTAAAACATTAGTTCAAAATAGTTAAGTATAACTAAAATTTTAGCTGAAAACAAAATTTTGGCAAAAAATATTGCAGGAAAATAGTATAAATACCTGATTTACAAGACGTTTTGCTAACTTGTATACCAACTTATTTTTTTGAGTGTATAATTAAAAATTAAATTTTAAATTTTTTCTGTTAAATAATTTCCACCTATGTTAACAAATTTGTATGACATTATTTAAAATACTATTTAATTAAGCAATTTTTTTTTCAATATTAGAAACATCATACAGTTACCCAAAGTCTGCTGTATAACTCTCCCTTTTTAATTGTCAAATCGAAAGCAAACAAAAAATTGTCAATGATATTTGTTATATTTAAGCCTTTAAACAAGATGCATTTATAAATTCATAAAAATTCGAATATATTGTACCTCTTTGACACATCTCAAAAACAAAACAAAAAATGTTTTTCCTATTGTGATAGTGATCTAAAGACACGATCTTATAACCAAAACAAGCGCCAGTAACCCACTTTTATGGATTCACAGTATGAACGTTTTTTTTCGTTTAGTTTATAACTATTTATATATGATGCTTTCCATAATGTAAATTCTTTTATAACATTATATATATTATTGCAAGATCTGAACAAATTTTAGTACAGAACCCTATTAACGAAAACCCGCGTGTCGTTCAGTATTCTGCACTCCCAATATTTGTCTGTTAGTAAAGAATTAATTAGTTTTAAAGATTTATTTGTTAAATTATTGCAAGAACTATCGATTCGATTTTTGTAGTTTAGTTTTGAGAATGAATGCGTTTGGGTTTCATTAAAACTGGGTGCAAATGTAGTCAACGTTCCTATGATATGACTATATATGATACAACTATATACTGTTTAAAATCTTTCGAATTACGGTTGTAACGTTTGCGAAATGAAATTGCAAGAAAGCGGAAAGAGCTGTAATTTTTCTAACACAAACTTAAAGTTAATTTTACTTTTATTTTTTTAAAAAACGATGCTCTACATTAATTTAATGTAAACAAAAATTGTTCCAATTCATACAATTTTTAGGCTATTTGAAGGTAATTTGCCCGTAGCTATTGCAAATTTTGATGTTAGGCTTCTTCTAAACTTGGATTTTTGGTAATTGGATATTAGTTTGGTCTAAATATTTAATTTTATCACTTGTAAAGTTATTTTCCTCAAAAAAGGGCTTTACGTGCCATTTATTGGCATCTAAGATTAAATGTGACTAATCGTACATGTTGCAAATAATGGAGTTTTTGACTAGTTTTCACCGAATTTGTAAATTGAAGATTTAAGGTTGCTTCTTATGTTTGTTTTAGCATTCTTTCGTCATCTTTGTTGTGTTCGAGTATAATTAGGGAACAGTTTAAGTGTTTTTTCATCACATTAAACCCATTTTTCAAGCTGCCTACCCGATTTGTACAGCAATTACTTTTTAAAAATTAGTATAATCAGCAAAAGTTGTACTGAATTTAGCAACTTTTTGTAGTGATATTAGCAATTCCTCCGATAGGATCTTCCCAGCAAAAATGTTGCTGATTTTACTTACTTTTTTTTGAGTGTATTTAATGATTTACTGCAAATAAGTAACCATAACTCTAATTAAATATCATGAAACATTAAAAAAATGCAAGTTTTCCAAAATAAAAGCGGTTCCTAATATATATAAAAAAACATTTAGAGTATATTTGTATATTTTTAGGTATTGTAGTATATATGAAGAGTGTATGTATGTATATCTTTATTCAAAAAAATTTATAAAATTTAAAATAAAGAAAAATAATAATATATAGTTAACAATGACTTATAGTCGTCTGTTATATATAGATAAACAAAATTATAATTATAAATAAACAAAATTATAATTATAAAAGTATAGATATTTATTTTTTGGGATATAATTTAAGAATCATACAAATTCTTCAATAATCTTTTTCTATAATTTAAAGCACTATTGATATAGCTATAGAGCTTATTCCATCCAATTTGGCCATTTAGAATATCGATAAGTTCATTTTCGTTAAGATGTGGCTTCCCAAAATGTCTGTTTCTGAATTCATTAAATATGGGACATATTGCCATAAAATGTTTCAAGTTCTCATTTTCTGCTGTGTTGCATAGCGTATATGTTTTGCTATCTGTGTTGTTGTATTTATTTGCATTTAGTGGTAGCAAATCGACCCTTGCTCTAAAAATAGTAGTGATTTGATTCAGTTTTTTTAGATTGCTTATATAGTTGATACCTAAGCTATGATCTAAATGCTAGTAAAATCGCATTCTGCTGTTTTGTGCCTGTTGATGCATTTTTAAAAATATTTTTGATTTTAATTCTTGAAGCAACGTTGTTCCAAATCTAAGTAGTTCTTGTGCAGAAAGATTTTCATAGTCTAAAGCTAATTGGACTCCCACTTCACTGCCCAAATCTTTAATCTTTTTGCCCAAAATATATTTTCACGTAACGCAATAATGGACAATTTGTGAGGTATATGAAGAGTGTAGGCGAATAAGGGTATGCAGACCATATTTTGGGAATTACGGTTTTTACATAATATAACAGAACTAGTAAATTTACACATACTTTTATAAAAATTTAGCATTATTTCTGCGTTTTATCTAAAACAAATTACTAAAAAGTTCAATTTTCAATAGTGTTTTTATTTTTTTAAATATTCTTTTTAAAATTAATTTCAAAGAACTTTTTGAGTACAATTTAAAACATAGATTTTATTGACAAATTCAATGATAATATTCTAAAGTTGTATTTTTACCTTTCAAATTTGCAAAAATACCGTTATTGTAAGGGCTAGTTGCATTTAAAGTAGGTGCATCAAAAAGGCATATATCGATAATAAAAACAACTTTACAAGGTCTTAATTATTATAAATTTTATGATAAATTACTTAGGTAATTATTTCATCCCAATTAATATAATTTTTATAAAATGATAATAGTGATGGATAAGAAATAAAATATTTTTTACTAGTAACTATTATTTTTTAAGTAATATTTTGAAATGATTTTTTAATAGTTACGCATAGGAAAAAAAATAAAAGTTGTTTATAGTAATTATGCATTAATAATTAATTTACAAAAATGTAATGAAAATTGCATTTACATTTTAGTGTGTTTTTTTTTTGCACTTAACTATGTTACACATCTTTGTCAGAAAAGAACACGCCATTAAGTACAAAACAATTTTTATTATTTTTATGTACATCCCAAAAATAATTAAATATGTTCAAAGTAATTGATTGTTTTACAAATATCTTCTGTGCGCCCCGGAAGGCTAGTTGGTAGCGTGCTGGCTTTCAGTGCGGGGGTCGTTGGTTCGATTCCCACCAGAGGCACTGCACAGTGGTTTCCCTTATATGGAAAAGCGGTCAAAAATCAATATCGGGTGAATGCTATAACCCCCACTGAAATAACCCCCACCGCCGAAATGAAATAAGCCCTACCAAATTTAAAAAAAATTTTAAGTGGGGCTTATCTCATTTTTGGTGGGCAAAGTTTCATTTTAATACGTGGGTATTATTTCATTTTATTACCCACCATATTTAGTGGGGGTTAATTCATTTTCATTGGTGGGGATTAATTCAATTTGGTGGGGTTTAATTCATTTTAATTCTAATATCAATTCTTGGTTTTGGAATTAATTCCTACTTTTACAGTACTAGTTTTATTTTGTAAAGGTGAATTAATTCCTACTTTTACAGTACTAGTTTTATTTTGTAAAGGTGATATTAGAAAGTACGAAAAAAGAATACGTTATTTCAATAAAAAAACACATTTCTTCTTATTAAAAATCCATTCGTGCCCATATCACCAGGTTCCTTAGTTGGTAAAAAACTAATAATTTGCCCTTTTACAGAATGTTGACATGAAGGTGTATCCATATTTTAGAAGGACACGGTGGGGTCCACTAACACCAACTGAAATAAAACAAAAATGGAAATGAAGTCAAATTCACAGGTTGACTTTATTTCCAACAAAAATGGAAATAAAACCAAGTTGGCTATATTTCCTTTTAAAGAATATCGTGTTATCCAATTTAAATCAATATTCCATTTATTTAATCTCAACGTGAAAAAAAAAATTTAAAAAAAAATGTTTATTGTTTTGTGTCGCGGGCAGGAAAACTTTATTGAGCGAAGCCACCTGCTTTCCTACTGGAGGAAAAAACCCCTAAGAACGGCCGCAGGCCGCCACACAGAAAAACTTAAGCTTGCGAAGCCATATTTCATTAAATAAAATCAAATAAAAATATAAATAATGTAAAGTGGGGCTTTTCTCATTTTCGGTGGGCAAAGTTTCATTTTAATACGTGGATATTATTTCATATTAATGCCCACCAAATTTGGTGGGGGCTAATTCATTTTCATTGGTGGGGAATAATTCATTTTAGTGGGGATTAATTCATTTTGGTGGGCACAAATTCGGTGGGGCTTATTTCATTTTCGGTGGGCACAAATTCAGTGGGGCTTATTTCATTTCGACGGTGGATGTTATTTCAGTGGGGGTTATTTCATGCACTCATCAATATCTCCAAAACTAAAAAAGCTAGGGTCTTCTCATTAATTTCATCTTCTCAGCTCATTTCATGCCCGAAGAACTTAAAGTTGGCAAATTTTTAGGAAAAATATTAACAACTGTAGGCACAGTAGCCATTTGATCTTTTAAGGGTTAATTGGCTTATAGATCTGTTTTAAAAATTTTTGAAATAAAGTAAATTTTTATTTCATTTTAATTCATTCGAAATATACACTGAAAAAAACTAAATTAAAAAGTTAAACAAAGTTAAATAATGCGATATAGGGTATTATTAAGTAATATAAGGTAATAAAGTAAAATAGTAGTAATATATATCAAATATTAAGCAAATTTAAAACTCCTTGACTTAAACTACTTCTTTTCTTTGTTGGTAAGTTTCGGGCTCCAGAAATAAGTGGATCTGAACTTAAAAAGAGGCGATTTAAAAGATCTGTATTTGTAGCTATGCGCGATATT
The DNA here is from genome assembly GCA_021234595.1 of Delia radicum. NCBI lineage: Eukaryota > Metazoa > Arthropoda > Insecta > Diptera > Anthomyiidae > Delia > Delia radicum. Next base: position 141,723,281 of record CM037853.1, on the reverse strand, counting down.
TTTCGTGTATGTTGCAATCTAAACTGTTTTATATCCTTATTTTTCGCTTCAGCTGCTTCCTCCGATAATTCACCTATTGACACTAATGCATGCTTGATTACCTCAGCTCCATGGATAAGAATTTTGTGTACCGATGGAGGGAGGTAGTACCAGGGATACTCCTACACAAGTTTTCTTGCTGTCTCTACAGCATATTCCTCAAACTTTTCGGCATCAATTTGAAATCCAGAACTTGCAGCTTGGAGAATTGTGGCACATCTTTGCAAAATATCCTTATCGATTCCTGTTATTTTTGATGAAATGTTTGCATTCTGAAAAAATCTCCGCGCTGTGTTACCATCATTCGAATTTCCGCAACCACCAGCTTTTGGCCTATCTACCAAAAGTCCCATTTCGGCCCGAAATCGTTGTTGAATAAATTGTTTTCTCTTCAAAACACATGACTTTTCGTTCTTACTGGTCTTCCATTTTTTTAGCTCTAATTTGTACGATAAGTGAATGAAGTACTCAAAAAATCGTATGTTAGCATGTAATGGTGACTGTCCGAATTCGAAACGAGCTTCATCTACTTTTTTCTCGAGGCATTTTTCAATGTCATTCATTTCTGTAGGTAAGGCACCACATATGTGACATTTTGCAGAAGAAGTTTCTGTTAGAGCGTTACAAACTTTACCGTCAACCATGGTCAGTTTTATGTCATGCTTTATATGTAATTTTTGTTTTGTTTTATTAATTTCGGTGGGAGAAAGTGCAAACATTTTCTATTTAAACTAACGTTCCTCATTTTGACACAGTTGCGAAGTTTCTTTTTTAAATTGAAACCCCAACGGCCTGCAACAACGAGTGGATGACGGGCGCGGGTTTTTCCAAATTATAGTTTTGTTTTCCGTGACAAGTTGAAGAGGAACATAGGATGTCACAAAGAGGGAACTGTCATCCATAAGCCTATTCGACGATTTCTGCTTAAATTGGCTATGACCAGAACTGTCATCGAATCCCCATTTTCCAATCAGTGTTAAGTGTTTTTCTCCTGGGCCTAATGCTTCATCAAGAACTTGATCTTGCAATTGCACAATTCGATTAGCCGTATAATCAAGGAGAGCTTGTAGATCGACCTCTGCACTCGACTCTGTAACAGTAATGTTTTCTGTGCTTAGATAACAAGTTTTCTTAGCTGCCAAGATACTTTTATAGCCTGGGAAAAAATTTTTAGATATTTTTTTATTCACAAAATCTTTTATAGTTAAGTACTGTCGCTTAGTAAGTCTTGTTTCAACGAAAAGAGCCAAAACCTCGTAATTCTCCACATTGTGTGTCGGGGTAAAGTTGCGATTTTGTAAAACTTCGGTTAAAGAATTATCTATCTGAACACTTTAAAAATTCCTTAGCAGGACGACCACGCTTTTGGCTAGGTGCAGGTTGTTCTTTTTCAAGGGATTTTGCTTCTAGCTGAATAGTTTCAAAACTTTCAAACCATTTTTTATGTTCCTTCAAAATAATTAATTTGCTTCGATGATTTTTCGTCCAAAGCTTACCAATCCGCTTACAAATGCTTTTTAAAGCTTTTGTTAAATTGCTAGGGTCGAATTTAGTTTTTTCTGCATTAAATTTTTCCTCCATAATTTGAAATATTTTGTTTGCTTTCGAATGATAATTACCAGCTGTAGAACTCCAAATATCAAGCACATACATTCTAGAAAATTGGCACTGACAGAATAAACCTTCTATTTAAATTTCCATATTGATATTTTTGAAACTTTATCACTATCGCGAAAACAATTAATTATAAGAATTAAAATTTGACCTTTGTTTTGACACTTTTCAAATGCAATGAGTAAGCTTCACTTAAACTGAAAGTCAAATACCTTAAAATTGCAAAAATGTTTCTCTTTATTCATAACTGTAAATCAAATACCATAAAATTGCAATATAAAGTTTAAAATAACAACAATTAAAAAAAAATAATTTCTCTTTACTCATATTCTTAAAAAGAAATAGTAACAAAACAAAATGCGATTCACTATTTTTCGACGGATGACTTTGCAAATCACACCCATATGCGAAAAAATGCAAAAACCCGCGGCCACAATATTTTTTAATTTAAAGAGGTATAAAAAACCTACAATTTAATGTATACGAAGTTGTGGGTGGTTGAGGGCCATATCACTAAAAGTCTACGTGAAAAAGAAGTTTTTGAAAAACGTGTGTTTTAAAAAGGTCAAAAAAGTATTCTTCAGCGATTTTTTTATGGGCTCATATTTTTGCAGCTTTTGTTATTTAATTTGGTAGAAAATAACTTAAAATTTAATGTTTGTAAGGTTTTTGGAAACTTCTGCCACAATATCGCGAATAACTTTTTGGATAAACTTAAGTTTTCTTTTATGACTATGCAACCACAATATATGCAATATAAACCTCCACTTTCAACGGACACAAACAATAAATCTAGCCAAAAAAAAAACAACAAAATTTGTTAGATTCATAAAATCTAGAGTGTTATCAATAAATTTTGTGTAATAAAGCTTAAAAAAAAACAATAACTTTTTTGTTTTTTGGCCTATGGGGGAAACCACTGTGAACTGGTCTGTTTTCGCTACAACGCGCCGAAGGCCATAGTAGCTAGTGCTCGGTTAGGGTAATAGTATATAATTTGTAATTATAGAGCAATTCCATATGAAAACGATCAAAATTGGCAAATTTTTGGACGACCCCTCTCCGATTTTAAAATAAATAGTCTCAATCGATTGCCCAGCAAAAAATAATGTACCTACATATTTTTTTTTTTTTTTATAGTGACTGGTTTAGTGGTGGTGTGCACCACTGTCATGTGACAAAATTGAAGAATTCTTCATAAGGGACCTCATTGAAAGTTGTTTTAAAAAGAAAAATTAGGAAAATTTTATTTTTCAATTAAAGCCTGATTCAATAACTTTCCAACGAGCTATCACTCGTTGCGATCGCTTTAGTAGTTTTTTTTTAAACAACTTTCAATGAGGTCCCTTATGAAGAATTCTTCAATTTTGTCACATGTCATATGGAATTGCTCTATAGTGACTGGTTTAGTGGTGGTGTGCACCACTGTCATGTGACAAAATTGAAGAATTCTTCATAAGGGACCTCATTGAAAGTTGTTTAAAAAAAACTACTAAAGCGATCGCAACGAGTGATAGCTCGTTGGAAAGGTATTGAATCAGGCTTTAATTGAAAAATAAAATTTTCCTAATTTTTCTTGTTAAATAATTAAAAATAATTCAATTATAAAAAATATAAAAACAATGAGAACAAGGTGGTCTCTTAAATGCTTTTCTCCTGTCCAAACAAGGAGTCGGACCCATTTTTTTATTGCTGATTCTTAAAGCAAAAATTATGGCGAATCCAAAAAAAATAAAATTAGCCGGAAAATTTAGGAGCTTCTGTGGAAAATCGGAAAATTTAATTTTCATGGGAAAATTTAATTTTCATGAGAAAAAAGGTAAATTTCTGAGAAAAATTAGGAAAATTTTATTTTTCAATTAAAGCCTGATTCAATACCTTTCCAACGAGCTATCACTCGTTGCGATCGCTTTAGTAGTTTTTTTTTAAACAACGTTCAATGAGGTCCCTTATGAAGAATTCTTCAATTTTGTCTCATGACAGTGTTGCACACCACCACTAAACCAGTCACTATAAAAAAAAAAAAAAAATATGTAGGTACATTATTTTTGCTGGGCAATCGATTGAGACTATTTATTTTAAAATCGGAGAGGGGTCGTCCAAAAGGTGATCACTTTCATATGGAATTGCTCTATATGTTTATTAATTAATAAAAATAAAAATAAAAATAAAAAAAAAAAAAAATATCTTCGAAATTTAGCCACGTGCATGTCTATAATATGTGTGCATACTATTCTATTTTTAGATTATTTTAATTTTACCATCAACAATTTTTATGTAAGCATTTGAGGTATAAACTAGGTTTTTGGAAATACAATAAATAAATAAGTCGATAGTGTAATTTAAGTGTAGGTGGACTAATATCAAATCACCCTGAGTTCAAACCCAGTAGGAGACGCATTTTTTTATAATGAATTCTTATTTTTTTTAGTTTTTACGCAGAACTACAAAAAAAAATATATTAAACAAAAATGTTCTAAACTGATTTTTTCAATATTTTTTATTTACAGAAAAAATTTAAAGAAATAGTAAAACAAAAATAATTATTATTTATAAAGACATGATTTAACTATTAAAATCCAATTTTTAAAATTGAATTACAAAAGAATAGCTATGCCAACTTTTTTTTATTTTTACTTATTCATAATTATTTCAACTCAATAAAAAAAATTAATTTCATGGTAATAGTTAAGTGCGAATTTATATTTTTAATTAGTTCATAGTAATTATAAAAAAAATTTTATTTATATTCCTTAAAAGTGGGAAATTTTTTCGATTCTGAAAATTTTCATAATAGTTACTTTGGGTCCTTGCAACTTTAAAGATATATTATACTGTGATCATCAAAGGAAAAATTTTGAAAAACTTTGTTCATGGTCTGGACGCCCTTAGTCACGTCCCCTCTTCATATATTGAAATGTGATGAATACAATGAGATCTATAAATTTATGTAAATGTAATTAAATGCAAGAAAAAATTGTATCTTTAAAAGTTTTAATTTGCGCAAATGGATTCAGAATGCTTAAACATTGGCTTATACAAACACAAAACATTGTGTCGATAAAAATAAAAAATTTTAAAATAGTTTCCCTCCAAGTGTCGAAAGTTTTTAAAATTTAATTTAATTTTTAATTTTAAAAAAACTGCGTGAGAATGTAAAACTTTAATAATTTCCATGGTCTAAACATTTGGTTTTTTTTTTTAAGTGTCACATATCCTAATAAAATAATTTATTTTCAATTTATTTCGCCTAAAATATATATGGAAACCCCTAATTTTTACAATATTTTCTTATTTGTATACATTTTGTAAGCATTGCTTTTTTGCATTAAAAAGGGAAACCATTTCTTTCAGGCATACTTAAGTACTATGTTAGAATAACATACGAAAATTAATGTTTCTTGTGTTTTTTTTTGCGATTTACAAGGAAACTACACAGTGGTGAGACCGCAGATGCTGCGAGCACAGGCTTGCCACTTACTTTAAATATTAAAAATATGGGTTATAAAAATTTTTCGGGAAAAGTCCTGTTAAAGCTAAGCGATTATGAAACTTGAAAAAAGACCAGACACCCGCACGATTAAATTCAGTAAGCATTACTATATGCTAATTTGAACTCAAACCAACAACAAGCTCCGAAGCAAATGTGGTATACGAAAAAATTGATTTTTATAAAAACAAAAATGTTCTTACACGCACGGACATGTTTTGTATAGCAGTAGATAACTTTCATTTGATACTCAATTTGCATATGGTTATAAGAATATAGTTGCATATGGTTATAAGAAATATGTTAAAAATGTCAAATTGAAAATTTTTTACCCCACTTTTTAACCTCAGAACTTGATATTACACACCTACAAAACATACAAGTCTAATATTTGTTTGTCCGTTACAACATATCCTAGTTTCATTCTAATCTGAGAATTCACCACTGTGTAGATTCCTTGTTAGTGTTTTCAAGAAAGTGTCACTGTATCATGAATGTAATGAACTCTACTGCTACAAAGTTTACACGAAAGTGAATTCAGAGCGGGCATAAATACCTAGGCAGAAAAATATAATCGTCACAGTGTTGGCAAAGCGTCGACGACGGTCGGTTTTGCTTTGGCAGAACGTGGGATTAAAAATCTTAACAGCAATGTCCTGTTACCCGATTAATAACAGTGGCCAACCGTTGGTTTAAACAAACTTGACACGGTTGGCATAACGATGGTAATTCAAAAAATGTTGTGCTTTTAAAACTTATTAAATTAAATACATTTTGAGAAATATATGCAATAAAACATATTCAAAAAGTAGCAAGACAGTTGGAGTTCGGTCTTATTCTTATACATCATATTTCATTGTGTGAAATATAAGAAAAAAAAATGCTTCTAATTGGTTGTAATATTTTTAAAAACAATATTGGCAAGCAATTTTGCCGGAGGTACTTTCAAAACATATGTCTTGCACTTTGTTTTCCTTTGTTTTCCTAGTACAATATTTGTTGTACTTTTGGTAATTTTTAATATGGTGGGTTTTACAAAAATATCAATGGTTTGCCAATACTATTTTTTTTTGGTACCGTTGGCAATTTCCACCTGGGTATCTTTCACGCGTATTTCATTTTTAAAACTAATGTTGAACATTGTTCGTCTACCAATAAACATTCGTTTACTTTGTTTTTTGGCATAATATTGTTTGTTTACGGCTTAAATTTGTTGCTTTATGGTTATATTGAATATCAAACGACATTTGGCAAACATAATAACATATTTGGACATAACGAAATTTTCACTTATTAAAATGAGCCTTACTATTTAAGTCAAAATTAAGCGGTTTCGTTTGTGAATTTTATATTCATCGTATTGTTTTCCTAACTTAAATAATAAATGGAATTTTAGAAATAATTTTAAAAATGTAAAAAACAATCTACAAAAAGATAATCCGAACAAAAAAAAAAATTGAGATAAATTATAAGATCAGTATATGGCTCTGAATCTTAATTATAATTACAATGATGGTTTTTTTGTTCATTCTCTCCCGATTTTTAAAATGACATACATCAAAAGGACGAACATTTGTATTGACCCTATCTTCTCCATATTCACTTTATAAAAAGCAAGAGAGTAATACTTTAATTTTTGAATATCAAACTCAAAAAAAAAAAAAAATTATGGAATTAAAATGAGAAATATAGAATAAAATATAGAAAAATGTTCACATTATTTAGAGATTTTTTATTGATTAAAAATTTTTTGAAATTCTTACCCGTTTTAAAATTTTTTTAGTCCTGCTTTTATTCCTGAAAAATTTTGAATAGGAAAATACTTACAAATCTAAGAAATGTTTTTGGCAATCAAACACTCTAAATATGTGCGATTTATAATTACAAAAATAATGGAAACTTAAACATTTTCTTTTAAAACGTGGAAAAAACTAGAATTTTAAAATTTGGGTTCTTGTTTTCGTATAAGAAAACAAATCAAAAAATATTTTAAACCATTTGGGATTATTTATAGAAAAATCAAAAACAATCTTATATGTAAAAAAAAAACAACTACATATTTCTGAAACATTTCCATACCAGATAACAAGATCAATTTAAAAATTAAATTGGCTTAAAAGTAAATATTTTTGTGAGCTTTTGTAGAAAAGCACTACCACATAAGTGCTCATATAAGTACACTCGGAAAATTCTTCTCGTAACTACATGTCAGTTATAGTCATCTTAAATGTAATTGTAGTCATTTTATTATAGGGAAATGTAAAATAACTATTTTTAAGCAGTCATTAAAAAATATAACTAACCAAAAATACCGTACTTTAGTAACAGTTGTTTTATGAATTTATTTTGGGAAGCTGCAAAAAATAATAAAATGCGTGTATAAGTAATTTTTAGTTTTTCATTGTTATATTTTTTTTTTTTGATTCCTGAAAATAGTAAAAAAAACTAAAAACCTCAAAACTATTAATTATATTAAAAATCTGGTCAACCATTTTTTGAAGAATATTTAAGCGACTGTGCAGTGAGTAAAATTTCTTATATATAAAACATACAACTCTTTCCATATAGTATATTAAATATTTTAAGCTTCTCGAAATCGACATAAACCCGCCCTATACAGAAAATAATTGAATTATTAGGGTTTGGGTTACAGGAGTTTCCGGGAGAAAATAAAAATGAATATGCTGAGAAATAATATATTTCTGTATTAATTAATTATTAAAATTTTTCACGTTTTCCCTGGAATTTTAAAATTGCGTCGGGAATTCTTGGCTGAGGCAATTAAAGCAAACTTCACCAATTGTTAGCATTAATAAATTATTCAAAAACTCCAAATAACTTTACTGCCAATTCTAAAACATACAAAAGATTTTTACAATTGTATGCTGAACCAATTTGCAAACGCCTGTTTGATCAATCCATTTCTGAAATGTCCAGCGGTGACAATGACATATCTGAAACCCAAGTAGATGAATCTTTCAAAATGAAACTAAAAAATGCTATAGACAATGGCAAATGTTATAGACAAAGTCCAATCCAAAAAAGCAAAAATCAAATCTAGCGAATTCGATAAAGAGAGAATTTGCTTTATATGAAGCAAGCAATATGCGGATTCAACATTTAGATGATTTATATAATGCTCTGTTAACAATGAAGCCAACATCGCACAGTGGAGTGAATCAAATAAAAAGTGGTAATAAATATAGAACTACTTAACTACTGGACCGCTTAAGACCAAATGTATATGTAATTGTTAAGGAGGAGTATAGCTTTCAGAAAATTAATTTTGAAGTGTTAACACAGGGTGAGCACTAAGGTGCCAAAGTAGACCACCTCGAGTACAAAAAAAAACTTTTATAATGCTGTAACTTTTACAATTATGCACCGATTTCGATTTAGACTTTTTGAATCCGCTCGACGAGATTAATAAAAAGCATGCTTACAGTAATATAATTAATACCTCTTAAAGTTTAAAAGTTGTGTGATGTTGAACATTAAAATATAAATTTTTTGACAAGTTTTTTTAGGTTTTAAGTTAATAAGTGGTAAGACATTAAAAATAATTTTGTGTATTGCCACTTTTATCATAAATGTTGTGCTTAAAGTTTCATTTAATTATCTGTAACCTTTGAGTAAAGAAAAATCTGCAAACAAAATTTTTTGAAATAGGTCAAAAAAATTGTAAAATTTTTGAGAAAAAGTAGCTTCATTCATACGTTTGTTTTTATAACCTAGTAGAAGAAAAGTAAATATTTTTTTAAATATTCGAAAAGAACAGGCTTTGAGAATAGTTTTAAAGGAAAGTATTATTAATTTTGGACATGCCCCCTACACCCAGCATTTATCGAAAAATACCAATTTTCAAGCCAAATTTCAAGTTTCCACACGTGAGCAAAAAATGGCACACCCATTTCTTAACTTTTTAAAACGTTATATTATAGACCAGTGATGTGCTTCCTCTCAATTTCCAACCACACGGGGTTACAGAAGAAAATGCTGCTTACGCTGCGTCAACACACGTACACTATAAACATCTTCGTATGGCTTTCGATGTGCATATTCGGCTTTGCTTTGTTCTCACTGAGTTAAAAGAAAACAAATCAATTGTAGTTGAACCATTGTTGAGGCAACACCACGCTGCGGAACACAAATAAAAATACACGTAGAAATATGTTTGATGATGAATGGGAAAATACTTTTTTTTTTTATAGAGAATATGGATGACGATGCACAATGCTTAATTTGTAATAAAATTATAAGTGAAAAATTTTTATTTATTTATTTTTTTATTTAAAAACCCTAAACAAACACCAGTGAAATATTCGTATTTTAAATAAAAATATTAATTGACCCAGCAATATCTTTACTTATAGAAATAAGTCTGTAGAAAAAGCATAAAAAGTAACTAAAAACTAGTTAAAAATGACCCCGCAGAAAAAAACCAGTTGAATTAACAGATTTTTAAACTAAATATTTGTAGACTTAAAATAGCAAAAATAAACCTGATGAATAGTAACAAAGTAACAAAAACACCTGCTAACATTAGCAAAACTAATTACTAAATATCTGTACCCAAATAAAATCATAAACATTTTGAAAATTTTAAGTTTTTTTTAATGCAATTAAAAATTTTCCGTTATTAAATCAGAAATTTACAATTATTTAGCAAAAATTTCAGTTGGTTTAACAATTTAACCTGTTATTTGCATTTTACAAAATTCGGGCTAAATTTAGCAAAAAAAAAAATGTTAACACAACAGTTTTTGTTTGATATTTTAAGTCTGCAAATATTTAGTTAAAAAATCTCTTAATTCAACTGGTTTTTTCTGCAGAGTCACTTTTATCTAATTTTTAGTACCTTTTTTTTGCTATTTCTACAGACTTATTTCTAGGAGTGTACCAAAATTATATTTGAAATTAATTCTTGTACAGTCATAGAAATGAAAGCTATACTCATAGAAATAAGTCTGTAGAAATAGCAAAAAAAAAGTTACTAAAAAATAGTTAAAAATGCCTTGCTAAATTTAGCCCGAATTTTTATGAGCGCATTTGTACAGCTTTATTTCTATGAGTGTAGCTTTCTTTCTATGCAAAAAATCTTTTTTTTTTAAATTGTAACAAAATTTTTTTCACTTGAGTACACACACTAATATGATACAACGCTAAACTGTTTCTGAGCCATGGTGGTTCCCAGGAGCCCTTGTCCGCTTAAGCCGAAATAGAAAAAAATATATATTTTTTAGTTTCAAAGGGGTTCATATATTAAAAAATATATTTTTATGAAATTCACTTTTTTCAAAAAAAATATTTTTTCTGCAATTGAAATTTATTATCAGTGTACCGTAGAATAAACTTCGTTTTTTCGCTGCTACACACACAAGTATAAATGCAATAGTGTGCGTAAAGCACATCACTGTTATAGACTAATAAAATGTTAATTATTCTTCATCAAGTTTGCCGCCGGGAAATGAAAATTGGGGTCCTGGGAGGTGGTTTTACAGCATTTTAAAAGTTTTTTGTACTCGAGGTGGTCTACTTTGGCATCTCAGTGACTTCAAAATTAATTTTCTGAAAGCTATACTCCTCCTTAACGATTACATATACATTTGGTCGTAATCGGTCCAGTAGTTAAGAAGTTCTATATTTATTACCACTTTTATTTTTATTCACTGCACTGTGCATCGGTAGATAGTGAACGGGTTTTCTCCGTTGCTGGGAACTTTGCCACAAAAATTCGAAATCGGATGTCAAGAGAAACTAAATGTTTTAGTAGACTTAAAGACTTAAAATGAAAAACGAAATGAAAAAGTTCGGGAATTCCCTAATTATGTGGTAATATTTGGTTAGTTGTTTTTTATTGTTTTAATAGTTATTTTTACTCATATTTTTTTAATAGTGGAAATTAACTTCAATTACTATTGATTTTAATGACAATTGTCATCGCCTTTTCAAAAATATCTGTGATTGTTTTAAGTGTAATTTTTAGTCTTCTCCATTCCCTGAGTACACATATTTGGCAATGGCAAGTAAATACAATTATCATTACAAATCTGATTACTTTTATATCATTACTAAACACCTTACGAAAATATGAAAATTTTAATATGTGTTTACATATATGCTTACTAGTATGGACAAAAAAATGGGTCTAAAAATAAATTTAATAAGAAAATATGTGTTTTAAAAGGAAAACTTTTTTTAATAAAATGTGCCAACATGGGATTTGAGCCTGGGTCTCCAGTCAAGCTCTCTACCATTTGAGCTAACTCGACATATAATTCTTGATAGATAAAAACAAAAATGACTTCTTGCACATAATTTCATTACTTTCCAGCTTACAAAAAAGCAATAATAAGTAGTTATATATGTACTTACTAGAGTTGAAAAAGTAATGAGTCTAAAAATAGATTTTTCAAAAATTTTAAGATCATTTCTGTATGATTACCTATTAAATTTTAAAAAATTAAAACCAAAAGTTTATTTTTTGATCTTATCATAAATTATGATGTGAGCAAGATTATTCAAGTTCAAGATCCTTTGTTTTTTTGTTAAACAAAAAACCGTGCAATGTTTATTTAGTAATTAAAAATTTTGCATCCGCTAATTTAAAGCAGACTTTTCTACGGACAGGTCATTACATGTTTCATTTCGCATCACCGAAAATCTTCAGAGAACCAATGTAGAAGGGGTAGAAGATTTTACCCAAATTTTGAAGGAAAAAGATCAACGCTTTACATACATATATTGTTTTATTTACCCGATGAGGAGTAAAAAAACAATAGTGGAAGAATTGAACTAATTCAAATCAAAAATAAAATATTTTTAACTAATAAACATTGTTCGTGTATAGGCTAGAATCTCTAGTCATAATACACTGTGTTGTTATTGTTTATTAAATAAACAACAACACTTTCTGACTATAGTATTAGGGCCATAAGTAAGTTTTGCCGTACTCTGCACATCATCATAAATTTATATTGAAAATAATGGTAAGTCAATATTTTTTGTCTTAGAATAATGGGGAAATTTACTAGTTATTAGTATGTCCTTATTATTTGAGTTAAAGTAATGCAGAGAGTAAGCTGGTGTCATTACTGGTACTCCGGGATGTAATGACATTACCGTTTCTACACGGGTTATTTTTTGGATGTAATAAATTTCTTCAACTTTTTGTTTCATTTATGATTATTTTTAGAAGGCTCATATTTTAGTCCAAAAAATTTTGCAAAGTTTTGACAATAAAATTTTTAAATTTCAAAAATATGTGCTTTATTTGATTCATTTTCGATTTAAAAATTTCTGTTGATTTTAGCAAAATAAACTATTATTTTGCATTCTCTTTAATTTGAGATAAATATAGCAAACATTTTATTAATATTACAGTTTTCGTTTGCTATTTTGAGTCTACAAATATTTAGTAAAATTTTTGCTAATTTTACAGAGTAAAATGCTATTTTCAATTAACTAAAACTAACATCGAATATAACAAAAATTATGTAAAGTTAACAGATTTATTTTCGCTGTTCTTATTTCATTAATATTTATCAAAATTATCTGCTAAGTTTAGCAGTATTTTCTGCAAGGTAATTTTTAACTAATTTTTAGTAGCTTTTTCTACTATTTTTATACGTTTATTTCTATGAGTGTACATAATATTCCATACCTTTTTAACGGTTTAAGCTACGAGAGCCATTTTATAGCTACTTAAATTGTGGTTTTTATTAGTGCCACTGCTAGTGTTCACTTCTCCACAGAAAATGCATTGTTATCAAAAAACCGAGGTTCAAAAATCTGTATTTAAAAAAACTGTTTATTTTTTAAATTTTTATAAAAATATATGTTAAATATAAATTACTTCCCTATGCAGTGTCCAAATCACTATGTAGAGCTCTCACGGTATCCTCAGTTATGAATAAGAATTTGAAACTAAAACGCCGATAACTCAGAAACATGCAGGAGTACTAGTGATTTGGTTCGGTATAGAAGAATAATTTATAATTAACATATATTTTCTTAAAAATTTTAGAAAACCTGTTTTTTGAAATACCACGGTTTTAACCACGGATTTTGAACAAAAACATTCTACCGTCGAAAAGTTAATAATTTTTGTTTAAAATTACGAATCCATGACTCTTGTGTCTTAAACCGTTGAAAAGATATTGGCAATTATGTGGAACTACTTTTTTTTTTCAATAAATTATTTTTTTTATGAAAATCGTTTTTTCAGCTATATTTAGTATCTTTTTTTGAAAACACACATTTTGAAAGCCATTTTGACACTATGTCGTGACCCAGGCTGCCACTTATTCAAATTATTCACTTTTTATTCTAATTTTTCATATATCCGACTTATTTTAAGATCGGAAGGAACTCATCGGGGCTATACTCCATGTCTAGTATTAACAAATTCGTAAATTTTAAAAGGAAAAATATACGATTGGAAAATTTAAAGATTTACCTGACATCGCACCGGTCGTATTTAAACTAAATTATGTATTTCCAATTCACTTTGATTTATACTTTGGAGGATTTCAGATGCTTTTCAAGCGTTCTTGTGTGTTTACCCTTCATTTTTATCTTTTTCGTCAATTATTATAATTTTCTTTAATCAATTTTTTTAATAAAATCCCTTTAGAATTTCTAAAAAAACAACATCGTTATAACACAAAGACTAGTTCAGCTGCTTAATTTTAAAATGTCGCATTTCAAGCAGCTAAGATCGAAATTTGTTCACATTTAGTCTAAAAAAATGTGAAAATTTGAGTCAAATTAGAACACATGATGCATATTGATCAAAGTTTAAGGATTCAATTTATTTCGAAAAATTAAAAAAAAAAATAGGCTCTTTGTGGTGAAAACGAGTCGCTTTAATATATAATATATATCTTAAAAAAGTACTGAAAACAATGTTACCAGATGCGTTCGTAACAAACCAAATTAAAATCAAAAGATTGCACTGAAAGTAAAGTATGAACTTTTGAAATGACACTACGGCACACGTAAACTCAAGTTTGGGTCATAGAAAGTGGTATCCCCGTTTTAAAAGATTATGTCAAAATACACCAAAAAAATGATTGTTAAAGAAATTTAAATTAAATCTTTGTTCGATTTCAAACTCACTTTCAATTAAATGCTAAATATTATGTATTAAATGTTTAATTGAGAAAGAAATTGTTATAAACAAAATTTCCAGTTTTTATAATAATAACAGCATAGAAAAAAATACAAAAATTTTAAAAAATCGAAAAATTTAAAAAATTTTTTAATATTGGCAATTTTTTTAAATTTCAGCACTTTTGAGGATTGTTTTTTTAAATTTTGTAAATTTTTATTTAAAATTTGGCTTTTGGTTTTTTAAATGTTTTAAATTTTGGTCACTTCAGAGTATAATATACAATAGCAGAAAAAGCTAGTAGGAAAGAAAACTGCAATTTAGCTACATTAGATTCGAGGCCATACATGGGTGTGATCGCTAAACGGTGATTACTTGGTATTGTTACGTTTGTAATGTAAGATGAGCGCAGGTTTGATTCTTACAGCCGCAGGTTGTTAAAAACTTTATTATATATAGAAAATCTGACAATTATAAGACACAAATATTAATACAATTTAAAAATGGAAAATCACTGATGAGCCTGTCCTTAAAAAAAGGCAGAAACTAGTCTAGTCTGACTTAAAAAATAATAGTGTTTATAATTTTTAGAGAAAAACGTTTATTCTTCTTCTTAACCTCAGCATTTCAATTTTTTTTTTTAATTTAAGCAATATTTTCCATTAATTTAGGCAATTTTTTCTTTTAATTTAATTAATGTTTGAATAGTATATACTAAAAATTTGTTTGAAATAAAAACTAATATTCAATTAACTTTTTAGTAGATTTGAATAAAACTATAGTTGAAAATAATATCAATGAAGTAGTTACAAATTATTTTAATTGATACTAAAATTTTCTCAATAGGAGCGATTTCAATTAAACTTTTAACTAAATAAACAAACATTTTAATTGAAACTCAGTTTTAGTTTTTTCTGTGTAGATATATTTAATTTTTAGTTTGCATTGTCTCAAGCTATTTTTTGATTATATTTTAAGGCACACACATCAAAATCTCTTATGAAATGACTTTATTTATTGCTTTGTTGTCGAAAATCAACTCTAGCAATGATAGCCGCCCATTTGTAGGCGATGTTTTCTAATGAAACTCTACTTTTCCAAATCCAAAAAAAATTATATTTTTTTTATATGGGGCAATAAATTGTTTTGTTTAATCCCATATATTAATTTAATATCTTACAATGCCCCATTGGGTGGCCCTTATATTGCACTTTGTCGATTTATGCTGCTCCCAACCCCTAAAAACGTGAAACGATGTTTAAAAAGTAAATTCTGAAAATTTGAGCAAAATCGATTAACCCTACGATGCTGCTCAAATTGGTCAAAGTTTATGCTCCTGGGCCAAAATGGCCAAAATTGGAAAAAAAATTTATAAATTAAAATTTAATGAATATATCAAAACCTAAATACTTTTTCATTTACATTTGCCCAGAGATACTCTGATACAAAATATAAAGTTTTTGGGATATCGTTAACCCTTGTTATTCCGGCAATAAAAAAAGGTAAAAAATAGCATATTTTTCAAACCTCTAAATCGATTTTTTTTTTAATTTATATGCACGTCGTTAACCCATGTTTACCACAGGGCAAAATAATGGTATTTTTAAAATCAATGCCCCATATAAACTGAAAAATATATTTTTTTAATCAAGTAAATGGTCAAATTAATGACCTGTTCCACGACCTCGAACGAAAACCTAAGCGAACGCAAGCTAGTCACTCGAATTCGAATCAATTTGGGTTTCTCTATTTCGAAAGCTATCGTTCGCCTATACTGACGTGTGTCAATTTTTGTGTTTTACGTATTTACAAATCATAGTGGTGCCAGACCGGATATTTTAAACTTCTATTACAATTTCCTTTAAAAATACCAAAAATACTACTAAATTGTTTGAAGATACATACAACATTACTTAACAGTGATCAGCTGTATATGACAAATAAATAAATAGAACGAATAAATAAAACAAAAGAAAAATTAATAAATCAAAAGAAGAAAATCAAAAAAGTACTCCAGCGTTTTCAGCTGTTCCTTTGTGGATTTCATTAAGCTGAAATTTAAAGTTCTTAAAAAACTACAAATATTCGTGTTATTTTTTTCTTACCTTTTAATATCCATTCTTTTTTTTTAAATATTTATAATTTTTTATTATATCATTCATTCCAGCAAGAACATTGAAAAATGAGAATTTTTTTTTAGGTTCTCGGATTTTTTTATATTTTGTACATGAATACTCTGTAGTCCCACTTGCACATATCCTTTTTCAAATCACGAAATTTGTAAAAACTCGGGATTTTATGCACGTTTTTAATTTTCATAAATTTGATAAAAATGCTAAAAGTGCTTCACTTTGAAGTGCCATAACTTTTTCATTGTATATCGCATGTTATTAATTTGAACGATATTTGGAATATGCACTTGTCTTCTTTATAACTGGACTTTTTTAAACAAAATTATTGTTAAAAAAGTGCATACGTAACGCAAATGCAGTTTTCTAATGCATTTTTCAAAACTTTCTCCCCCTACAGTTTACTAAAATATGGAATCTTACCTTAATATACAAATACTGATTTTTATGGGATGTCTTCTATTTGTAATGATTTTTAAATAAAGTTTATTCTATTATTCTAAAATATGGAAATATTTTAATACATTTTTGTATCGTTTTTTAAAATATTTTTTTGTATTTTTTTATATGACTTCACCTAGTTAAATTTTCGCTATGATGTCAAAAAAGTTATTTTGGATTCAAAAATAAAAATATAACGTACTTAGCTTATTTTCCGTACAACAACCCAGCCAAAACTTCTATTCCCAAATACTATTTAAAAGATTCGTTACTCATATTTTTTAATTGCCAATAAGTATACTAGTAAGATTAAAGAATATATTACAAGTTTTATTTGAATCGTTTTTCTGATTTTTGTTCTTTCAATATTTTTTTAATAAATGAATTTTTTTATAAATATAGGTCTTCAAACAAGTTAGTAAATGAGTTCGTATTTTAAATTTATCACACAAAATATGAAATACAAGAATGTATTAAAATATTTCCATTTTATAGAATAAAAAAAATATTTTTTTTTTTATTAAAAATCATTAAAAATCATTGAAAAATGCATGAGTAGACAAGTGCAGTTATAAAGTAGACAAGTGCATCTTCCAAATATCGTTTAAATTAATAACATGCGATATACAATTAAAAAGTTATGGCACTTCAAAGTGAAGTGCTTTTAGCATTTTTTTGATATTTATGAAAAAAAAACGTGCATAAAATCATGAGTTTTTATAAATTTGGAGATGTGAAAAAGGAAATGTACAAATGGGACCATAGAGTATTCATGTACAAAAAATAAACGAAATCAGAGGACCCGTGTTCAGATTTTTTGCGTTTTCTAATGGAATGAATGATATATTTTATTGAAAATATTTTGTTACTCGAAATCAAAAAAGCAGGTGACTGGTTTTGACATTTACGTTCGCACTGTTGACAACTCGTTCGAAATAGAGAAGCCAAATTTTGTATGAAAACTGTTACGTTTTCATTCGACTTGTACTTCAAGTCATCGTTCGCATAGAAATTTAGTTAGAGAAACCCAAATCAATTTTCTTTCGCTTAGAAAGTGAAAGAAAGCTTTCTTTCGAAATCGAGAAACAGGCCATAAGTTACAAAATATTGTAATTTGTGGTAAATATAATTTTGTAGTAGTTAAATTTTTTTCAAATTTAACCCTTCGCTGCACCGACACCATTTTTTTTTTATATATAATAAGTAAGCTGAAAATTCACAAAAATTGCAAAACTGCAAAAAAAAAATTGGTGTCGGTGCAGCGAAGGGTTAAATTTGAAAGAAATTTAACTACTTCAAAATTATATTTACCACAAATTACAATATTTTGTAACTTAATTTGACCATTTACTTGATTAAAAAAATATATTATCCAGTTTATATGGGGCATTGATTTTAAAAATACCATTATTTTGCCCTGTGGTAGGTTAACAATGTTTTTCAATTGTGCTTATTTTTTAATGGCTATTTATAAGCCAAATAACTAAACAAAATATATTTATTTGTTATTAGTAACTATATGGATTTTTTTAAATTAATTTTTGAAAATTTGGCATAAAATTTTGGTTTTCTTGAAATCCGCCATTTTGAAATGGGTATACCCAAAAATTAAAAAAATAAATTTTTAATTTTTTTTTTATTTTTAACCCTTATGTGTGTGGACAGGTACCTGTGTACCTATTGCGTTTTCAAATCGAAATTTTTTATATAAGATTTTAGTCTACAATTCTACAATTTCATGAGAACTCCTAACTTTTTGTTATTATTATATTTTCATAGGTGTTTATATACAATATCAGTTGCTTTTTGCACCCTTAATAGGGTGAATAGGGTACCTGTATACGTTTTATATGGAGGCACATGAAAAAAATTAATTAGTTGCTTTACTAACGTGTGATAATCTATATTATTTGACTTGGTTTTTAGAAATACCATTAAATAAAACTTTATTTGATAAAAGAAAAATTGTTTTACAATAAAAAAAAAATTATTCAAGGTTTATTTTTGATAAAAAAAATTATTTTTCATAAAAAAATTTATTTCAAGGTTTATTTTTGATAAAAAAAAATTATTTTTCCTAAAAAAATTTATTTCAAGGTTTAACACAAAAAAAATATAATTTAAATATAAATAAAAGACATAGAAAATTTAATCCAAACAGTTGTTACATATGGGACGATTGATTGAGTGCTCGTTACAAATAGGCTTGAAGCAATTTTTGCAAGCCTTTCGAGTTTTTCTCTGCTTCTTTGTAAGCTTAGAGCATAGGTAACAACTACCCACAACCGCAATACGGCCATTCTTATCTCGAGTTTCTACATTAGTAACAGCTGTTGTTGAAATATCTCGCCCCAATACAACCTGTATTGCTGATCGAGTGGAATCGATTTTGATTACATTTGAATTTTCGGCCCGTCGTTCAATGTTGTCCTTACATAGTTCAAAACTTAAATCTTTCAAAAATAGTCTGCGACGGTCAGTTGAAATAAATTGGGCATTGTACTCCATGTAAACGATGTATGCTGCTAATGCTGCTACATCGATAATATTGAAAAATAATGCGAACGGCCATCGACATGTCCTACGTTTAGAAGTATATTCTCCCAATAGCTTATCCATATTGTCGACACCTCCTTTAGTTTGGTTGTAATAAGTTATAATTTCTGGTTTAGCAGCTGTAGTGGGTTCTGTTACAGGCTTTGTGTGCATAGTAGAGAACATTACTACTGATTGTTTCTTTTTAGGAACGTAGGAGCACAAAGTTGCCTCATTTCTGAAGGCAAAGTTGGTGGAATTTATTTGCCTGAAATAATAATATTTGCTTGTCAATTTAATTTTATTTTTGCATAGTCAGTGTATCATGCACGCATTTCTTTTTATGTGTAAAATTAAACTTACCTGTCTTTATGTGGCTGCATATTTGCTGGTAAAAATCTTTTGTTCTTTCTTACTGTTCCAACTAGAGTTAAATTCCACGAGTTAAGTTTTCGAGCCAGTTGTGAGGATGTAAAAAAGTTATCTGTAGTAACATTTCTTCCGGAGTATTTATATGGGCTAACAAGATCTAAAACTGTTCTTTCCCCTATATTTGTTTGACGCTCGCCTTCTGTTGGTTTACCTGTATATAATTGACCTTGTAAGGGGTAGGAATTACTTGCGTCACAAGCCCAAAATATTTTTATTCCGTACTTCTCAATATTAGACGGCATGTATTGTGTGAAGCGCGTTCGTCCACGATAACCATATAGCTGCTCGTCAACTGTTATACATTCGCCCGGCTTATAATTTCTACGTAAATTGTCATTAAGCATTGCCCAAATATCTCGAATGGCTGCAGCTTTATCAGTTGCGGCACGTGAAGTACGAGTGGCATCGTTGTCAAATCTGATGACACGCAACATCATTCTAAATCTATCAAGAGGCATTGCAGCTCGAATCAGTGGTAGATGAATAGGTTTCCATAATTCTGACAAATGCACTCCACAAAAAATTTGTGCACTCCACAAAAAATTAAAATTCCAAAAAAGGCTCCTAGTTCTTCTTCTGTAAATTGTTGGAATATTTTTGTTTTTGGCCGGTCGGCCACGTTTGGAAACTTTTGATCCCAAACAGTGCTATCTTTACCACAGAGTTCATTGTTTGGCTCTTCTTCCTCACTATCATCTGAATCATATGAATCCTCAGCAGCCTCAATGCATCCCACCTGTTCAGCATCTGAACCTTCCGATGCTGCGTCGTTAGCTGGTGGAATGTATTCATCGTCGATATCAGATGGTGAAAATTCGTCTTCATCACTTTCACATTCACACAACATCTCACGAATTTCGGTTGACGAAAATCTATTAGAACGTGTTCTTATATTTTGATCCATTTTGCGGAAATAAAAAATGCACTTTTAAAAAACTAGGCACCTTTACTTGGTGAAAAATTATTTCGAATGAAACTCTTTATGCAAAATCAATGTCAAAATGTCAATAAAAACTGCGGAGATGTGCGTATCTCATATGTGCAACAAAAGAAAATACGTAGTGTTTGCTCATTCATTATACGGGGAATCACATAATAAGATTTTTATTTTTTTGCTTCAGATTTAAAAATATATTTAAAGGGGAATCCCACATTGAAATTTTATCTATCTAGAAAAAAAGAAAAAGGGAACCCCCAACATTTATTGTGTGCTCATACATTTTATGGGAATCACAGAATAAGACATTTATTATACACCCAAAAAAAAAATTTTGTAATATCAGCAACTTGTTTTTTGGGAGGATCCTAGCAGAAAAAGTTGCGAAATTCAGCAAAAGTTGCTAAATTCAGCAAAAAACTTGCTGAGTTTAGCAATTTTTTTGCTAATGTTAGCAACTTTTTCTGCAAAGATCCTCCCAGCAAAAAAGTTGCTGATATTACAAATTTTTTTTTTTGGGTGTAGGATTTTAAAAAATATATGAAAATGGGAAAACCAGAGTAAAGTTCTAATATTATATCATTAACCATCGATTTTTGTACAATACAAGACAAAAAATTACATTTTTCATACAATTTGCATGAAGGTACCCAGGTACCTCTCCACCCTATAGAAGGGGTTTTTTTTCCACACACATAAGGGTTAATACTCAACTAATATACTCTAAAATTAATAAAGAAATTTAACATTTTTCGAAATTTTGTTTAACAAAATTTTTAAAAAAATCAATTTTGAGGTTTTAAAAATATGCTATTTCTTACCTTTTCTTTGGTACCAGAATAACAAGGGTTAACGATATCCCAAAAACTTTATATTTTTTATCAGAGTATCTCTGGGTAAATGTAAATCAAAAAGTATTTAGGTTTTGATATATTCATTAAATTTTAATTTATAAATTTTTTTTCCAATTTTGGGCATTTTGGCCCAGGAGCCCAAACTTTGACCCATTTGAGCAGCATCGTAGGGTTAATCGATTTTGCTCAAATTTTCAGAATTTACTTTTTAGACATCGTTTCACGTTTTTAAGGGTTGGGAGAAATTCACAAAAATTGCAAAACTGCAAAAAAAAATTGGTGTCGGTGCAGCGTAGGATTACTTTTGAAAAAAATTTAACTACTACAAAATTATATTTACCACAAAGTACAATATTTTGTAATTTGACCATTTACTTGATTACAAAAAATATATTTTTCAGTTTATATGGGGCATTGATTTCTAAAATACCATTTTTTTGCCCGTGGTAAACATGGGTTAAGGATGTGCATATAACTTCATATTTTTTATATGTTTAGTTCCATTCTAGTAGAATACAAAAAACATACTTTAGTAATTATTTTCAAGCACTTTAATTTTTTATCAATTTTAGCATAAAGCTCCAAATTTTCTAAAATGTGTAGTTTCGCTACCGGGTTAACATAGGTTAACAATGTTTTTCAATTGCACTTATTTTTTAATTTCTATTTATAAGCCAAATTAGTAAACAAAATATATTTATTGGTTATTAGTAACTATGTGGATTTTTTTAAATTAATTTTTGAAAATTTGGCATAAAATTTTGATTTTCTTGAAATCCGCCATTTTGAAATGGGTATACCCGAAAATTGAAAAGATAGATTTTTAAATTTTTTTTTATTTTTAATACCCAACTAATATACTCTAAAATGAATTAAGAAAATTAACATTTTTCGAAATATTGTTTAACAAAATTTTTAAAAAAAATCGATTTAGAGGTTTGAAAAATATGCTACTTTTACCTTTTTTTGGTACCGGAATAACAAATGTTAACGATATCCCAAAAAATTTATCTTTTTTTATCAGAGTATCTCTGGGCAAATGTAAATCAAAAAGTATTTAGGTTTTGATATATTCATTAAATTTTAATTTATAAATTTTTTCCAATTTTGGCCATTTTGGCCCAGGAGCCCAAACTTTGACCAATTTGATCAGCATCGTAGTGTTAATCGATTTTGCTCAAATTTTTAGAATTTACTTTTTAGACATCTTTTCATGTTTTTAGGTGTTGGGAGCAGCATAAATCGACAAAGTGCAATATATGGACCACCCTAATGCCTCATCCTACAATGTATGGCATAACATATTGTAAGATACAATTAAATATGCTGTTTTACGAAAAATTACAGTGGCAAGTAAAATTCTTTCAAAATTAACTAAATAAAACTTTACAAAACTGGATAACATTATTTTAGATTATATAATATTATTTTTACTCGGGCATCCGAAAATGTTTTAAAAACATTTTTATTTTATGGTCCTTAATGCATTTCTAGTATTGATATTAATTAACACATTCGGATTTTTCAAGTCATTAGTTATGTGTGATTAAGAAAAGTTAAGTAACAAATTTTCTGTCAAAAATTATCGTTAAGAAAGATCTTTAACAAAATAAATTTGATACGATATGTATGACGTACTTCATTTTACGCATCGTATACAATTTTAATATCCCTGCTGATATGATCACTACATTTTACAGAGTCAATGATTGTTTAGTGGATGTATTTCTTCTCACAATGTTTTTTCTTTAAGTTTTTTTTTTTTTTACTGCTGCATTGACTTTTTTACATCAGTTTATCAGTTTATTTAAGTTTTTTGTTATGTCCGAATAATCGCAAGTATTTTGATTTATTCAATTAAATTTTCACTTTTCATTTCGTTCACATCACATTTTTATCGATGAGCGAACAAAAAACAGTCAGGTAGACCAAAACCACCAAACACACACAGGCAATGTGGCAGTCACCAGACATCATTGATTTGAAAATGAAAGTTTATTTTGTATACTTTTTTTTGTTGTTTCAGAACTGCCGGCAACTTACAATAACTTTGATATTGTTTAATATTGTTGTTGCTTGGTGGTGGTGGTGGTGTTGTTGTAGTTGTTGGTCTTTCTGAAGTTTATACTACAGCGCTTGCTCTCATAATGTTTGTAAAGTGTACAAAGATATGGTTATAAAATAAATTCCTATATACTTACTTACATACATATATTACTTATGGGGCGCCATTCTTCATCTTACCACTTGTATGACCAGATTAGTTACTTACTTGGGATTCAAGTGCAGGAATACTATCAGTGCTCGCGTTTGTATGTGCCTTCATAAGTTACCTACTAACTTCTGTCAATAACCAAAAATGAACAAAACAAAAACAACGTGCCAATTTGTGAAGTGAAATTTCAATAAATACTTCTGGCTATTTTGAAATACATAAATTATTGCGCCAAATTTGTAAAAAATCATCCAAACTTTTACTTACAACATAAGATTGATGAAAAATATCTAATAACATCTAGGTGAAAAGTGAATCGATCATTTTGGTATTTTAAAAACATATTATTCATGTTAATTTTTAATATTTTAATATGCAAAGGAAATGCAATATTAAATTTTACAAAATATTTTTTTGTTAAAAATTTGCAAAATACACTTTTTACATAAATTTAATCTATTAGTTTTTCACCTACAAAAAGTAAAATTTTTAAATATCTACAATATAACTTTGCTATGTGTGATTTGCGATTTCGCTAAAATTGGAATTTGTAATAAAACCATCCGCCTTATTGGACCTGTTATTTTGAACTTAAAAAATCTGATGCCGGATTGAGCTCAAAGACCTCAAAAATCGTTTAATACCAATTCAAGCCTATTCAGTCATTCTTCAGCATGTTGCTAAGCGTCTCCGATAGTAGTATCACAGCTTGCGACTCCACCTTGGCTTAACCATTTTAGCTCCATATTTCGCCAATTGACTTTTAAAAGTAGAGATATTCACCTAAATTTTAGGCATTGATACAACTATGTTCGTCAAGCTCAACTTAGAAGAGCAGGGACCTTTTCACTACTGACTTTTTGTTTTTGGATATATATAAGAAGTAAACATGAAGAAATATTTGCAAGTGTTAAGTACTGTGCAATCGGCACAGTACTGGCTCTCAGCCCATTTCAAACAATTTTGCGTTTGTAAACTAATACAAAATAAAACTCAAGAATTTAAAAAAAAAAATATTAAAGAGAATGATTTTTTTCTGAATTGAAGGACTATTATAAATAGTTTTAGTGTTTGGGTAAAAAAAAAACTAAGGGGTCTGTGACTTTTCGAAAGTAACGATTTTTTCAAAAAAAAAATACTTTTCGGTTAAGAACATATATGGTAACCGATTCGATTCAGGTATTTTATATTTTCTTTTATTGTGTTAACGGTACTTTAGGGGATATGATATTTTAGTTATTTCGGTAACGGGTTTTTAGCGTTAACAGTATTTCACTTATTTCGGCAACGGTAACGTTATTTTAATTATTTCGGTAACGTTATTTTGTGGATAACGGTTTTCACTTTATTTCGGTAACGATATTTTAGTTATGCAGGTAATATCAATATCTTACCGCCAAAAAGACGTAAGCACCACAATTTTGGATTTTCGGTTGTTGATGAAAATCTTTATCTTTCAATCATGTGCCTCATTCCTAAAAATTTAATAACTCTTGGAAATACTGTTACAATTTACAAAAAAAAACAAAAAAGATATCAACTAAATCCCATGTTAAATTGATAAATGGGTGATCACCATACAACCAACAAATCCTGCCAGTCATTTTAGCAATTTGTTTAGTAAATGTACTTTTTGACGTATAACTGTTTGTTGATATCTTCAAATGTATTACTAGAAATTAGTTTTTTTATTAGCAACCCAGTATTTATTGAATTAATTATTGTTACACTTACCTTATGTATATTTATATTATTTATTTACCTTATTATACTTACCTTGTACTTATATTTATTACTAATGTAAACGAGGTAATTCGAAAACTATTGTGAATTATAATTTGTATTTTTATGTTCGACTTGCCACTGAACAATAATTCAATGGAAGTAGAACGGCTAAACCGAGGTTTCGTCGTTACTAAGGACGACATCCATGCTTTCTTGTTCATCAGCCATCTTAAGGTTAGCACCACTTTTTTATGCCACTCATAATTTTGATAATAAACCCCTGAATTATTAATAATCACTAATCATTGTCCTTTTATTTCTGTGGCAATTGATAACGATTAATTTACTCTAAATAATCGTTGAGTTTTTTATTCATGGTCCTTCGAACCGGATCTGAACCAGTGACCTATGGATCTACAGTCAATAAATTTAAAGAATTATTTTGTTGTTTATTATCATTAATTTTTTGTCGATTTATCATTAATTTTTAAATTTACATTTCTTTATTTTTTATATTTTTTAAATAAAAATTTTTAATAACATACGTCTTGTATATTAAAAAAAATAAAATTGTTTAAAAATATAACAAATAATAAAATTATAAATTATAGCATAGTACGTACCCAAACCACAATTTTTAAAACACATAAAACATTACATTTACAAAACACATTAATTTATTTAATATTTAATATTTAAATTAATAATTTATTACATTTTTTGTATTTATATAAATAATTTTCTTCACTATTTCAGATGATCACTTATATTAAAAAATAAAGTAATAACGGTAATAAAAGTTTACAATTGAAATTACATAAATTGATTTTAAAATAATTAATAAACACACATTTAACTATCTACTAAAATCAACTGAGTGTAATAATTCACAATTCTTTTATGAAAACCCATTCAACATTAATTTATAAATTTTTCTACTATTATAAATGGCTCTCACACGCTAACACGTATAATGCGCCACAAGACTAAATGCACGCCAAATTTACTTTACATTTTTCCGGAATTAACAAATGGAATTTTGTTATTTAAATAACAATAATTTGTCAAAACGACAATTGCTTCGTAGAGCTTTAAAAATTTTTGGTTTTACAAAAATGCACATCAATTTGAATAAAATAATTGTTGTTTTAATAATAAAATTTGTCAAATATCAAAAGAATTTTATGTTGATTTTACTTACGACTTTTGGTTCAGTGTATAGTACAAACTACAGTTTGTTTACATATTTCGTGACAGCGAAGTGTCGCTTACGTCTTTTTTCTTTAATGAATAACACAAAATCTTGGACACGCCTGAACATGTATTATGCCGCGTTGGATTAGCATTTCAAAAGAATTTTATTGAGATCCAAGAAGAGATATACACTTTTCGTTGGACCAAATAAGAAATAACGCAAAAAAATTATGTCAGATTATACCCCGTATTTAACCCCTAAAGTGAGATATGGCAGCTAAACAAATTTCGATGCAATCGAATAAACAAGGAAATATTTATTAAAAAAGGTTGTCCTGTTAAATTATGGTTCTGGCGTTTACGTCTTCTTGGCGATTAAGGTTCGATATTGCCAATTATATTTTTTTAAGTTGCATTCAAATTTTGTATTTTCCAGGTGATCTATTTAATAGATCTGTCTAAAATTTCGCATAGATGCTTAGAGCTAAAGCCATTTGTAAGATATATAATTAAATTTTATTTGTAACTTACCACTCCAAAAATTTATAAATTTATTTCAATTACCAATTTATTTTGTGCTCACCATTATAAATAAAAAATTTTATTTGACCAGAAGTTCCTTAAGTCGGAGAACAGGGTAAATAAAATAGCTTTGCGAATCAAAGATTTTGAGTTAAAATGGCATCGATTTGTTAGTGCTTATTTTTGCATATTTTGCTATGAATTATACGCTATTATGCATATTTTTATTGCACATTTCTTAGTTTTTCGTAAAAATATCACTTTGAATTTTATTTTGTATTTGACAAGTAAATATTAAATAACTTTTTTAAATGATTTTAATCAAGCATTGAAAAGGGACAATTTTAAATTAATTATTTTATATATTCTCATGCAATTTAAATTAAGCTCTAAACTTAATTTGTATTAATAAAAATGAAAATTATTCAAGATCGAGGCAATAATCTATATTTCTTCATTAGGATATTGTCCTAACAAATAATCTATAGAGTTTTTTTTTCAAATTTATTAATTGACACCTTTCAGGAATGTGTTGATAGATCTATTTCGGGAATTTTCTAGGTTCCCATCATTAGAAAACGTTTCGAAAGAAGTGGCAATCCCATGCAAAACATGAAACTTTCATATAAATTAGTTTTCTCACTAAATGAGACCTAATATATGAGCTCTAAGTTAAAGATTATCACCATTGATCAAAAATAAATTGAAAACTTAGTTTAGATATATAATACATGCTTTTTGTTTTCTTCCCTTTTTATTTCACAAAAAAAATTGGCATATTTGAAAAAGAAGTCAAAAAAGTTTTTGATTTTGAAAAAAAAAATTTTTATTTCTTTTTATATTTTTTTTTTTGAAAGATTGAAGAAATAGCTACTAGGGCGGATAAATGAATCCGTAACTTTTTAAATGAAACACATTTTTTTTTGCAAAAAAAAAAAATATTTTTCAACATAATGTCCTTTCAGCTTAATACACTTAATCCAAAGTTTCTCCAAATTTATCCCTTCCAAAAAATTAGATTTTTCGAGGCCCATAAAATAGGCATTTGTTTGATCAATAATTTCATCGTTGGAGCTAAATCTCTTTCCACCAAGCCATTTCTTTAGGTTTGGAAATAGTAAATATTCACTAGGGGCTAAATCCGGAGAATATGGAGGATGAGGTACCAATTCGTAGCCCAATTCATATAATTTCGCCATTGAGACTGCACACGTGTGCACCCGTGCATTATCTTAATGAAAAAGAACTTTTTTCTTGGCCATATGGGGTCGTTTTTTTTTTAAATCCTCGTTAAATCGGTCCAATAAGTTGGCATAATATTCGCCTTTTATTGTTTTTGCTTTTTGAAGGTAATCGATGTGGATTATCCCGCGTGCATCAAAAAAAAACTGTTGCCATCGCCTTATTGGCCGACAAACTTTCCTTGGCCTTCTTCGGAGCCGGTTCACCCGGATAAACCCATTGTTTAGACTGCTGGTTGGTCTCCGGAGTGTTGTAATGGATCCATGTTTCATCCACAGTTACAAAACGCTGCAAACACTCATTCGAATAGCTGTTAAACAATTCAAACAATCCTTTGAAGTTGTCCCACGATTACGTTTATGGTCAATTGAGAGCAAATGCGGCACCCATCTTGCAGACAGCTTTCTTAAACCCAACTGATCATTTAAAATCGAAACCACACTGCCATATGAAATGCCTATGGCATTAACAACCTCATGCACTTTTACTCTTCCATCGGCCAACACCATATAGTGGATTTTTTTGACATTTTCAGGCCCTCCAGAACGTTCAGCGTCATTTGTACTTGTGCGACCACAACGAAAGTCAGTAAGTCAGTTTTTTACCATTAGAATTGATTGTGCAGTGTCCCCATAGTATTTATCAAGCTTTTCCTTGGTTTGATTGACGGGTTTTTTTATCAAAAAATAATGTTTAATGAGCACTCGAAATTCACTTTTTCCATTTTTAAAAAAATCCACGAGGTTGTATGTTTTGAACAGCTGTTAAACGCAAAGTAAATGACGGAACTTGCTCAAAATTTGACAGTAGTCTATTAACAGGTGGTACTTCATGAGAGCAGTATTGCATTTCATATAACTGCGAGAAAAGTTCGAAAAAACACGGGCTCATTGATCCGCACTCGTATCTAAACTATTTAGGACAAATTTTGCTAAGAACAATAGGTAATAAGTTACATGGATGAGAAAAAAACATGTTTGGAAAAAGTTCAAATTTTGACCCTCACTAACTCAGAGAGTTCTTGACCGGTCTTGTTGAAACCTATCAAACCTACTACTATCAAACCTTGCTGCAAATTTCATCCCGATCGGAAGACATCGGTTTCAAAATTTGGATCACTTGAGTTGAAACGCCCCATATATTAAGTTTTTAGTGTGTATTCTAAGATTTTTCATACATATTATAGGCGCTTAAAACATACTTTTTTACTGCATAAATTTCCTGTCCCTGACAACAAAGATATCGCTTGAGGCAAAGCAATCTTAAAAATTGAATATCTCTATATCCACGATCCAAAATTAAGTTAACGTGTCCTTGGGTTTTGGAGTGTCATTCCAAAATTTGAAATTTTACTTGCAGTGTAATTCGAAACAAAGTGTAATCGATTTGCTGTTGCACATTTTGTTATAAGTGCATTTTTTATGAATTTTATTATATGTTTTTACATATGTTGCTTTAATTTGCATATTTTGTGAACAATATAATTAATAATTATTTAATTAAAAATAAACAAAACAAGGTATTTGTAAACCTTAAGAACAGCAGTAAACTGATATTTTTAATCCAGCGCTTTCAAGTAATCAATGTGATTTTGAAAAATCGAACAATTATAATTAATAAAATTTTTTTCATGTTTAGTGCATATTCATCGTTTGTAGTGCATATTTCGAACATATTTAAAACGCATATTTTGCATTTTTTTACTGCATATTATAAGCGTATGTTTTCGATTTTTAGTTCATATGAGTCGTTGCAGTGATTGTTATTTATGATTACTTAGAATTTTAAATGAACACTGTAGCGTATGAGTGTTTTTAAAATAAAGTAATCGTAGTCGTGTAATTAAAATAAAGTATACGCAAGAATTAAAATATTATATTTTTATTCTTGTTATATTGCTATATTATATTGTTAGCTTTTATGGTTAAAGAGAAGATTATTTTTTTATTTTTTAACGGATTTCTGTGAAACTTGGTACACTAGGTCTCATTGTTCCAAGGTAGGTCATCACATACTTCTTTCCTGAAATTTTTGTTTCTATTGGATTTCGTTCAATTTGGTACACCTATACTGCACTTATACCTGAAACGAGAAGATTTTTTTTTATTTTTTAACGGATTTCTGTGAAACTTGGCACACTAGGTCTCATTGATCCAAGGTATACTTTTTTCCTGAAATTTTTGTTTCCATTGGATTTCCCTCAAATTTGGTACACATGTTCCTTATACCTGAAACGAGGTCAACATATACTTTTTATTGGCTACGCTTACATTTACGCCTACTTATTTCAATTAAATGCATTATTTTACTTTAGATAAAACATTTTTTTCTGTTTGCAACTTGCTAAAAACTGGCATATGTGATACTCAAAACACAGGCAAGAATGCTACGTACTTTCCACTTACTACGCCTACTTTTACGCCCACTTTTTTTGAAATTTTTTATTTCAAATTGAATGTTCTCAAATTTTTTTTTTTTTATTTTTTTAACGGATTTCGCTCGAATTTACTTCACTCGAATCTCACAACTATCGCCAACTGCTTTTAAATTTATAAATGCGTGGTCTACTATTGAATTTCGGAATATAAAATGTTACTTTTCAGCAGATATCGCTTTAATTTAACAATTTTTTACTGTATATAAGACTATATATAAAACCATTTAGCTATTTTTTATACTCTTTATACAAATATTTCACAAATTTGAAGTAAAATTCTCATAACACAGCGCTATAAAATTTTCGCCTACCTTGATGATATAGTCTCATAAAACGTTTGTCATCAATGATTCATCATGTTTACGAAGTTTTCATAAACATTATGAAGACTGTCATTAAAATTTATGACTAATGTTTCACAGACCTATTTCATTTCATAAAAAAAGTTTCGTAAACTTTGTGAAAATATTTTTTTTTTCTATTTAGGGCAAAATAGTGAAATTTAGATATAAAACAATTTCATTTTCATTATTCGTGTAAAGTACAGAAAATATCATTTGCAATTAATTTTGGTGTTCTCAGTTTCAATTGATCTAAAAAAATTCTACACATGTACATTAGAGCGACTCAAGTTGTATGGAAGCGAAATTCGTGCAAGGTGTACCCCCCTCAAAATGAACATTGGTATTTTTTATGATGACTTCTAAAATATTTCGGCTCTAGCTTTGACCTCTCGTGAGCTGGACCATTTTGAAAAAGGGTCCATTTTTGCATATTTTAAGAATCTGTTTCCTTAACAACATACACAATATGGGTATCATAAGAAAGGTTTTTTTAAGGAAGAAATATGAATGAAAATAGGACTAAAGAAAGAAAAAAAAAATGATCCACGACTTTTTGGCGGCATATTTTTTTCGCAAATTAAAAAGAATATGCCGCCAAAAAGTCGTGGATCATTTTTTTTTCTTTCATTAGTCCTATTTTCATCCATACTAAATCCACAAAATTGCATTTATATATATTCCAGAGCACCGTGTAAAATGCATCTAATTTGCAAAAATCTAAATTATTTACATACAAAGATGATGTACTTGGCAAAAGAAAAAATTTGATACCCATATTGCCCTATTTAAAACGAAGAGTTACCACCCCATTTCATTTTTGTCAAAACTCGAACTAGCACGAATTTCAAAAAAAGCTGAGACCCGTATTTAATTTAATCGACTAAATATTAAAATATGTTAATTTGGCATTTTTATTACAAACAACCCTGAACAAAAAATCCACAAACCGTTTTTTTTTTTTTACAGAATATCCTAAAAAAAAGGACATGGATGATAGTCCTTGGACAAATTGTATATACGGTTGGACAATAATGGGTATTCTTATGATACCCATTATTGTATATGTTGGTAAGGAAACAGATTCTTAACTTAACAAAACATGCAAAAATGGACCTATTTTCAAAATGGTCCAGCTCACGAGAGGTCAAAGTTGGAGCCGAAATATTTTAAATTTCATCTTCAAAAAGTCCAAAGTTAAAACAAAACCGAAAACATTCTTTCATATGATGCATTTATGTAGTTTTATCCGCGAAACGGACCCGTATAATTAAATAAGTTTGCACTAGTTTAGTTCTAATTTGATACTATGAGATTAAATTTCATCCAAATAATGCCGCGATACAGTTTAATCAGTGTGGTGGGCACACTTGCAAAATAAAATGTTCGTTTAAAAATTTACCATTTTCAAGTGCATGTCCACAAATAATTAAAAATTACATTCACAACCTATCTTGAAGTCCATTTTTTTAGAAACAGTTAAAATATAATAATAATTATTAAAAAAGTAAATGAGTTAAGGTACATTTTCGGAGAAAATTTCCGATTTTTAAGAGTTTTTTTAAAACATTGATTATGAGCATTTTGCACAGCTAAACTGTTTAAGATAATTTAAAAATGTTTTCTGAAGTTTGTTTCTCAATGTGTTAGTAAATTTATAAATTTAATCTTTTTTTTGATTTGGTTTGGTAACAAAAAAGATATCGGCCAAAAACAAAAAAAAAGTCAAGGCAAAAAATTAACATTTAAGTTTTTAATATCAAATATCTTTTTAGTTATAAGAGAGTTCTTTCAACCATACGCATGTTATTGTTTATCTTGTATGGAAGATTATCTCAGTCATTTTTTTTCAAATAGGTTCACATTTTCCGAAGAAGCAAGAACTAAAAGATTTTCCATAGTTGGTTAACTTTGGTGTCATAGTAATCACCCTGTGGAAGCACAGGGTGTCTCAAATGACAATGTTCGAAAAGCCTAGGCCCTATCCTATAACTCCTCCAATTTTTGTGTGGATTGGGTCAGTAATATAGAACTGCTATACTTTTTACCACTTTTTTTTAAAACACACCACTGTGCGCTGTTAGTTAAGAAGATCCACTACGAAATTTGTTTAGTTATTTTACCCATATTTCGATCTTTACTACGCATCGGTTGAGTGATTCTCCAAATTTATTTTTTAATAGCGCGACCCTAATGTAGGTGTTGATTTTACCATTTCACGACGAATGGTTGATATATGTCCCATTTTTATTTTTGGTTGTATTAGATACAATTTTTAACCATTTTTCCGAGTGTTTTGTGTATCGACAAAGGATGGATGTAGCTTTCAGATCTTACAAATCACTTGGACCAATATGGTCTAAGAGCCGAAAAGGGTGACCCAAAGTTAAAATATATGAATATTTTTGTCATTATTTTTGGTACATATTTTCACGGATGTTATTGGACATATTGGTAGATCATGGTCCAATCTAATTCTAATTATAATTGTGAAATCAAAATAACAAAAAAATTTGATTAATTATTATTATTAGTTACGTTGAACTAAAAATTTCCATCACAGAAAACAATTTATAACTTTTTGCTGAAACAGTTCTAACAAAATATTTTCTTGAAATATACAATCTATACAGTGTTGGCAAAGCGTCGACGATGGTCGGTTATGCGTTGGCAGATCATATGAATAAATACCTTGACAGTATTGTACGGGAATTAAAAAATTTCGTGAATATAGAAAATAAAATCAATTTTCGTTAAATTTGTATTAAAAAAAAACACATTTAAAAAGCGAAAATTCAGTTCGGTCTGATTTAATGTGTGATATAATAACAAAATATTAAACAAATGCAATGCTACTGAATGGTTGCAATTTTGGGAAAAATAATATTGTCGAATAATTTTGCGTGCGGCACAAGCAAAGCACTTGCTAATATCATCAAAAGTCAGCTCAGTGATTTTCAGCAAAACTTTGTAAATTAAGCTAAATATTTGGCTGACACTTAGTTCAATGCAAATGAAAATCGGCTTGTTGAAATCAACTAAATTTTCTGCTGAAGCTTAGTAGATTGAAAAAAACTAAAAAAAAAATTGTAAAATATTTGCACTTTAATACATACCGTACATAATGCAATTAAATAAAAAATCTGAAAATAAACAAAATATTTTGTTAATTAAATAACAAAATTTAATTATTCCCATTAATTATTTAAGTATGATGTAATTCTTAAAAAAGCAAAAGGGAATATGCACATAGTTTGCATTTCTTACTACCTGCTACGTACAGTTCACCACGTCATACTTTATATGGCAGCACCTAGACATTTTTTTTTAAGTTTTTTTTTTTTGTCTGACATCAATATCGATTTGTGTGTGTATAAGCCGATATTTTAGCGTGTGAAATCCGTTAGCGTTAATCATTTTTATTAAGCGGCGCAAATTTTACGGCGGTTTTAAGTTAAAAATTAAAAAAAAATATTAAAATTACAGTTTTTGTTAAAATTGAAAAAGGATAACGCGTGTGGTTAATACCCCTTAAGGACTTTCTTAGCACACTACAATATTTGTAAAATCTTCAATATTTTTTAAAATACACTGAAAAAAAATAAAAAATTATTTTTTTTGATGTGTATGCATATAAAAATTTATTTAAAATTGTTAAACATTTTACAAAATTACGGCTAGTATAAGACATAATTTGTAATATTTTGGGAAAAAAACTATTTGCCTATAGCTAATGGTTTAAGAGATATAACCATTTAAACTTTACCACTCATGATTTTCTGCTATTTTGATTTTTTACCTTTGAAAATTTGTAAAATTGTTCTGCAAATTGGAAGCTGTAACTAACGTTTCGTTAGTTAAATCTTGGGTTCCAGTGATAAATTCTAAGCCGTTTTCAATTTTTTTTAGTTCGCAATTTTTTTTTTTGATGGCATTGTTTTTATTATTATTATTGTTATTGTTATTATTTAAAACCGAATACCTAACTGTCTTTCTTACACCAATTTGCGATTTGTTTGTTTTTTTTTTTTGATTTTTATTTTTTCAGATTGGCGATATTTGCGTTTTTTCGGTTAATTTGTTTCGCATCTCAGTTTTTACGAATTTCATGTTTTTTAATGTATAATCTGAAACCATTTTACTAATTTTTATTTACGACTGTTCACGCGCATAAATAAAATAAACTTAATTGAAACTCAAATATTTATCATAGAGTTTTTATAATAAAGCAAGTTCTTTAAGTTGTCATCGCATCGGTGGTAATTTGGCGGTTTTCGCGGTAGTATGTTTCAATTGTTTTGTTGAAATTTGCTAAAGTGGCTCTCGTGAATATTGTTTAAAAATATAGTCTCACTTTCTAGGGGTTCAAAAAAAACGCGTTTTTTTTGCAAATATTAATATTGGACCGATTATAAAATACTTGTTGGGATTCTGGGTTACTTATTAACCCGAATTCAAAAATAATTCTTTTAAATTTTCAAAATCAAATATTTCATACAAGGATGCTTTTTGAGGTTAAAAACATTTTGTTTCCTCCATAAAATTTTAAATCAATAAAATTTTTTGGTGCGTTTTCGATTTTAGTATCAAGCGCAGTAAAGTCTTCCATTCGATGTACGTTTGAGCGGAATTGATACAGTGCTTTAGTTGTCTCAAAGCGAAATGTGTTTGGAAAAAACTGCCGCTGCACGCGCCAGGATTGAAAAAAAATATTTTTTTTGCACTTTATCAGTTTAGTCCGTCGCGAAGAATCTATTTAGAAACCTAAACATATTCCCATGCCATGTTTTCATATAAAAAAAAGCTTAAAAAAATTGTTTTTTTTGCAAAAATTTTCAAAAGTTCATAAAATTTTTGCGTTTAAAAATTTTAAAGTGCGTTCTCGCCTCGGAGGTGCACTTTACGAAGTTACTCACATCACGCAATACACTAGCCAACTGAAAAGACAATTCAGATTGTCAGACGCAAAAAAGATACATTGTCAAAAAATTTACGCTAATTTCTTTTAAGTTTGTGGTGTCCGTGGAACGTTATTGGTGCGCCGACACCAACTTGATATACCTCAAACTTTATAAAATTACGCCGTTTTATTAATTCTGGGCTTAAAACATATTTTAATTAAACGGCGCAAAAACCCTATTAAAAATCTTCAAAAAGTTCAAAATTCGGAAAATTTTGGTTTCACTTGTAAACCACCATGCAACTTTTCACCCAGCAGCGATATCAAAAATTTTTGTGGATATATCCTCCAAGTCTAGTGACTATATTTTGTATTGGTTTGGATCTGAAAGCTAAAAACTATTACAGAGAAAACGGAATGAATGAAAAAACTCTTGCAAGTTTCAAGTCGTTTTTTTTAATTTTTCGAATTTTAGATGACCACCAATTCTTAAGGTGAAGACTTTTCAATGTAAAACTTTGCACGTCATATCCTTCAAGTATAGTCATCCAAACCCTGTACAACGTTTTTTTTTTCAATTCATAAAACTTAACGAAATAAGAGCCATAGTATGTCGGTTTCAGCAGGTGCTCAAAAAATTTGAAATAGCCCTTATGTATTTTCTTTCTGCTTGAATCTGTTGACTTCACAAGGATTCCTTAATTTCTCAATTTATTAAAGTATTGTTTATTGGGACACGATCATTCATTTAATAATTTTTTAAAATTAGTTTATTTAATTTATTTATTGTTTAGTTTATAGTTTTTAATATTCACAATTTTTATAGACATATTTTATTCAAAAATTAAATGAATGAAATCAACTGCTGTTGCATTTTGTTAAGTCTTATAATCGATGTATTTATTTCTCCCTACTTCGTCTAATCAAGCTGCAATAATCGGACGCAGAATAATCGGCCAAATCAGAGAAACTTCGGCTGCCGAAGTTTACAGCTAAACTTCGGCTTTTTACTTAAATTTTTTACTCAAAATCGAAATAAAACAGATCAACAAATATGTTTTCA
This sequence comes from Delia radicum, assembly GCA_021234595.1. Lineage (NCBI taxonomy): Eukaryota > Metazoa > Arthropoda > Insecta > Diptera > Anthomyiidae > Delia > Delia radicum. The sequence goes on along the minus strand of CM037853.1, from coordinate 141,686,059 downwards.
ATAACGAAATATGCCCCTTTTGTCTTCAAATACCAAAAAACCGACTAAATATTGTTTTTTTGACCGAATACTTCGGTCGGACACTACAAATTTTGGCAGAAACAAAAACTTGTTGAACATAAGTTCAAATTAGTTTTTTAGTAAAACAGTTTAACTAAAATTTTTGCCGAAAACTGACATTGGCGTTAATCGATACATTCTGTAATTCAATTACAAATTACAATTACATGTAATTGAAAAAAAACACTCAATTGCAATTACATGTAAATGTAATTAAGCTGAAGCTAAATTTCAATTACAAAAAATTGTAATTGTAATTAAGAAAATATCAAATACAAATTACATGTAATTGTAATTGAAATTGAAATAATATCAGTTACTAATTGAAATTGCAATTGAAAAATGTGAATTACAATGATATTTACGTGAAAAATGGAATAGGTTTCAAAAATAATACTAACAATAATGTAATCATTACATTAAAAATAAATTAATTTCAAAATTGTATTCAATTTCAATCATTCTCAATTACATATAATAACAGCATTTAATAGTAGTGAAAATAATAAAAAAAAAATAATAATAATAACAAGAACGATAACGATAATAACAATAATAATAATATTAAGTCTGTTCGATTACTTTTCCAGTAAAGTCCAGTAAAAATAACGCAGTAACAAAATTGCAGAGAGTAAGACAAATTTACAAATAAGTAAACGAACGGAAAATTTGTACGAATTGGTAAAATAGATAAAACAGCTGATTTTAAATACCAAATCTTAAAAAAAATCAACTGGTAAACGAACACACTTATAAACTGTAATAAAGGGTGATTTTTTAATAGCTTTCGGATTTGAAGTAAAAAAAAAAACACATAACATAGAGAAATGTATGAAATCTTTTTTTGAGTCAAATGGTTCATACTCTGAGTCCCATACACTTTCCAACATATCGGCCGGTATCTCACGAATAAATTCTTCAATATTGGCTTCCAGTGCGTCAACCGCTGCGGGCTTATTCCAAAAGACATGAGCCTTAACAAAGCCCCACTAAAAATATTCTAAAGGCTTTAAATCGCACGATCTAGACGGCCAATTGACCGGTCCTAAACGTAAAATAAACAGTTCACCGAACTCGCCTCTCAATTGGGCAATTATTTAGCCTGATGTGTGGCATGTGGCACCACATGTCGCCCAGGTCCAGCTCTTCCATTTTGGGCAAAACAAATTGTACCGTCGCATAATCCACACCAAACAGTGCATTTTTCGGGATGCATTGGCAGTTCTTGCAGTTCTTCTGGCTGCTATTCACACCAAATAAGGCAATTTTGTTTGTTCACGTATCCATTCAACCAGAAATGAGCTTCGTCGCTGAACACAATTTGCACTTTCTTAACCGAGCATGAATTTCGATAAGAAAATTCAATAATCTGCAAGCGTTGTTCGTTTGTTCATGGTTAAATTATAGACCAAACTGTACACGTTTAACAGTAAAACGTTGCACGAAAACAGCTGAGCTGCCAAAAACAGTGTTGCCAAAAAGAAAGTTGCTAAAAATCACGCCATACTAACAGCAATTTTATTTATGTACTTAAACAAGGCATAGCAAGGACCACATATTGTAAGCAGAGACCTGATGTTCGCACACATGCATGTTTCTCCCCTTAAGTCTGATAACAGGAAAAACCAAATATCTTTGCGAATCATAGAATTTGTGTTAAATTGGCATCGATTTGTTAGTGCATATTTTTGCATGTTTTGCTATTAATACATATTTTTTTGCATGTTTTGCTTTAAATGTACGTTTATATTGCTTTTTGTTTTGCTTAACATACATATTTGTATTGGGTTTTTCCTAGCTTTCCGTAAAACATTTTGATTTTAACAACATATTCTGAGAATATATTAAACAATACAAATTATATTCACAACAAGAAAAATAATGAATTCAAAGTGCCTTTTCCAATTTAACGTATTTTTTCGACAAGTGCAATTAATACTATAATTAATATGCATCTGATTTCATTGTTTTGCGAGAGGCGTGGTAGAAATATATAAGCATATTTCGAAAAATCATAACTACACTCAAATAAAAAAGTTAGTAAAGTCAGTCCAAAAAAATTGCTAATGTCAGCAAAATCTTTTGCTGAAAATTAGCGAGCTGATTTTTAGCAACAAAATTAGTAGATTCAGCAAAAGTATTGCTAAAACTTAGTAAGTATAACTAAAATTTTAGTTTAAAACATAATTTTAGAAAAAAATTTGCTGAAAAATAGTATACCTGATTTACAAGATGTATTACTAACTTTTCTACAAACTTATGTTTTTGAGTGTACTTGTACCTTTTTTAATTGAATCAGACTGCAGTCTCTGGTAATTAACCTTCATCAGTAATCCTGAGAATACTGCAATATTTGTAATGTTTTTTATTGTTTGAATGTATTTATATGAAATTTTTGTGCAATCACTGACCGCTTTCTAATACCACATGTACTTTATACAGTGCGTTTAGTGCTCTGACCTAAAGTCAGGTCGATTTTTGCTGTAACTTAAAACTAGTTTTGAATACACGGTGTTTTTGTTTTTGCTTATATAATTGCTGGAAGTACAATACAAACAACATATTGTAACATTTAAATTTTTTCAGTTTACCTATATCTATTCGTTTATTTACTTCGAAACTATTAAACTCCCACACTGAAAAAGTCAGCAATATTTTTGCTGGGACGATCATTTCAGAGTGCAGGTAAGACTTTTAGAAGAAAATTTCTAAGATAATTTAATAAAAAAAAATATATATATAAGTGCATATTTTTATAGTTTTTAGTGCACACTCTAATTAATTTCTGTTGAAATTTACCCAACTTATAGTAGGAAACTATACTCCTACTATAAGTTGGGTAAATTTACTCTATGTTTGTCTCCAATTCCCGTACTCTCCACAACGGGATCCCACAGGGATCCCCGTTGTCGGTCGTACTTTTTTTGATAGCATATAACAGGTTAAGTGATGTTATTCTTACCCATAACAATCTGAACTTCTGTGCTTACGCAGATGATTTTAATATAATTATTAGATCAAATGGGACAAAAAACCCCAAAATAAATCTTAATAATTTAGTCTCTGATATTCTGAATTGGTGCGATTATTCTGGAGCTGTACTTTCACGGACAAAATGCAAATATATCCATATTTGTAGAAAACATAGCTGAAAATGCACACTAATAACAAATCAAATACAAATCGCGGAAACTGAAGAGTTGAGAATCCTAGGCATCATTTTTAACAGAAGGTACAACTGGAGATCCCATATTGATTATTTGAGCACTTCATTAAATAACCAGCTAAACATTGTTAAGTGCCTTTCCAGTCAAAAGCTTGATTGTGACATTACATCTTTGATAAATATTGTAAAATCACTGATAGTATCGAAAATAAGTTATGGACTTTTTTTATTTGGATACGCTCCAAAAAGTATACTTAGAAAAATTTGTGGAATTTTAAATGCAGCAGTCCGAGTAACGATTGGAGCCCTACGATCAACACCAGTCAATAATATGCTATTTGAAGCGAATATTAATGATATTCTTAATCAACGAGCCTTTACCTCGGGAAAATTAGTGCAATCTCTCATTTTCTGTAGCGATAGCCCTTTAAACACTATAGTTCAGAAACTCCAAATCACATCTTAAAGATAATACGTTACCCATACAATATCAATGGTTGTTCCGTAGCGCAACCGAAAATCAAAAGGACTGCACTTTTATTTATACCGACGGTTCCCAATGTGGAGAAAATACAAGCTATGCGGTAACTTATGAAAACAAGTTAATCAAGGTTTCCGAGTTGCCAAGTTATAGTTCGATTTTTTCAGCAGAAATTATTGCTATAAATGAGGCAATTAATTTTGTCAAGAACACAAGGGGCAAATTTAAAATTTGCACTGATTCTCTATCGGCATTAAACGCGATTTCGAATGTAAATAACAATAATGTCTATGTTAATAAAATTAGGGAAATTTTAATCGAAAAACATCAAAAGGTTTCTCTTATGTGGGTTCCAGGCCACATGCAAATTACTGGAAATGAATGTGCAGATTTGTATGCCAAACAGGGTTTAAAGTCTCCTCTCATTAAAACCCAAAATTTTAACGTCAAAGATATAAATAAAAATCTCAGGAGAAAGACAATTCAGAGACATAATACCATTTGGGAAAATGCAAACATTTGGTACAGAAATATAAATTCATCAAACATCAACATTCAACATTGGATTGCACCGAATAGTGAAATAAAAAGACGGGATCTAATTAAATTGTTAAGACTGCGATTAGGGCATACGAAATTAACGCACGGACATTTAATAAGCAAAAATGACCAAGCCATATGCATCTGTGATCAAAGTACAACAATAAATATTAAACATATTATATCCGATTGTCCGCTTTATGCACAAGAACGGAGATTAATTTTGGATACACTGACCCTATCCTAGTTCTCTCATCTCCCTCAAATGAATCTGTTAAAAAACTAACAAAATATTTAAGATTAATTAAATTGTATCACCTCATCTAAGAACACACATAAAATTTAGATTTAGTTGTAAATATGAATTTGTAATACTCTAATTATTTTACTTTTTTTTTATACTTTGTAATAGCTTAAGGCCTTGCAGCTATAGCTATACTTTTAGCATTAAAATATCTTTATTCTAATGTTAAACCTAAATAAATAAATAAATAAATAAATACTCTATGTGTGTAAATGAAAATTATACACACATTAAGTGTAAGTTGGTCAACAGAAATCGTTTAAATGTACTATGCAAATGCGTAAAAATATAATTAAATTTAGAAATAAATAAATAATTTCACTGAATTTGTGAGTAAAAAAACATGCTTTACTTGTAAATATACGAATAAAATGCGTAAAAATACATTTTTATATGCATAAGAACCCCCTAAAAATGCGTATATTTACCTTGCGGTAAGAAAGAAAAACAGACCAAAAAATGTTTCAAATAAAACAAAGAATTAATTTTAGAAAGAGTTTTATTAATGTGTTGTATAATAAAAAATATAAAATATAAATATAATATAAATTTATTGTATATATGTGGTTGTACATATACAGAGCTTCAAAGGCTAAATTCTATTTCGAAAAAATCAGATCGGATTTTTTTAAATCGAATGATTTGTTTCTTAATCAATCGCAGAGAATTCATTCTTTGGAATTCACTAGTGGGGATTTCAATCAATTTAGCTAATTCGATTTTATCAATTATTGAATTCAATCATTGGGAAGTCAATTGGTGTTAATTCAATCATTGCGAATTCAATAATTGGGAATTCAATCTATTTTTTACTCAATCGATTTACAATTTGCCAAAATCGGCGAAACTGAAACACACCGCCAGAATTGAAAAAAAAAAAACGCTAAAATTGAAAAAAATATCGTTAAAATGAAAAAATCTCTAAAAATTTAAAACAATCTCCAAAATTGAAAAAAAACGCCAAAAATGTAATAAATGACTTAAATAGAAAAAATCGACAAAATTTAAAAGAATTTCCAAAATTAAAAAAAAATCACTAAAATTTGCCAAAATTGAAAAATCACCAAAACTAAAAGAAATTGCCAAAAATAAAAAATAAATGAGAAAAATTGCTAAAAGTGAAAACATCGCCAAAATAAAAAAAAAACTTCAAAATTTAAAAATGGCAAAGGTAAAAAATCGCGAAAATTTAAAAAAAATCACCATAATTGTTAAAAAAAAAAAAAAAATAGCTCAAATTGGAAAAAGTTGTCTGTGTCATTTATTTATCTCTGTTAGTTTTTGAAACATAGGCGATGTTTCAAATAAATACTCTTTTTTATCTGCGATGCTTACTTTTCGAGAAAAACGCGATTTACGAATCCAGCAAATCGAAATTTAGGATCGTTGTAGGGGTAATAGGGTTAAGTTTGAACAATGGTGCAACCATTTTTCCTCCAGCTCCATTAGTTTTCGAAATATGTACCCTTTAAAACTAAGCTTTTGACTAAATAAAAACCGTCCATAACTCAAAAATAAAAGAGCTACTGGAAAAATTTTTGCACCGGTTTTCACAACTCAACCCCGATACTGGTTCTAAATTTCTTAGATCGCGTTTTTCTAATTTTAACTATTTTTTTTTAATTTTTGCAGATTTTTTTTATTTTCGGGATTTTTTGCGATTTTATTAAATATTACCAATTTTTTTAATTTTTAGCGATTTTCTTTAAATGTTAGCGTTTTTTTTTTTAATTTGGAAATTTTTTTTAACTTCAGCGATTTTTTTTATTAATTTTAAACGTTTTTTTTAAGATTTTTTAAATTTTAGCGAATTTTTCAATTTTGGCAATTTTTTTCAATATTGTCGATAGTTTTAAATCGATTGACTGAATAAATCGAATGAAGAATTGTATTCTTTAAAGCTCTGTACATATATTATATTAAGAAAATATTTTTCCACAATTAGGCTGCAAACACTTGGAAATAAACTATAACATAAACACTAGACCAAATAATACAGTTATACATTTTTTTTTTCATTAAAATTCTCAATAAATTAAATTTTTCAGATGTTTTGGCTTTTTAACAGTGAATTTTATCGTTGATCTATAAATATATGTGTGAGATTTTATTTGTTCGGTTTTAGATCATGACAAATTTTTCTCTAAATTAACAGAAAAATTATAATTTTTATATGATAATTACTTTGATTATTAGAAAAAAAACACAGAAAAAGTTATTAGACACTAGCATGAATAGAATGCATTTTCTGACCCACTACGGTCTTCATTTAATTTGTTTAATTTTTTTTCAATTTAAAAATGTCAAAATATTTATTACTATTATAAGTTAGTATATTTACAAACTTTGTGCTTAAAAATTTTATTTAACAAAATAATACTACTTTTAGGCATAATGTGTTTAATTGTAAACACATAATTGGTAAAAATACTGTAAGTGGGTATTATTGTATATAAAAGTGTGCGCAAAATAGTTTTACGCACTTTTATGTATAAATTTATCGAATTTGCGTAATAATACATGAAACTTTACTCGTTTTATAGTAGTAAATTTACAATCATTTTTTAGAGTGCATATTTTAAGATTTTTTCATGCATATTATAGGCGCTTAAAACACACTTTCTTAGTGCATGAAGTTCCTGTCCCTGATTATAAGGATACCAAAAAACTTTCAAGTCAAATGCAATCAAATGAATCGTATGTTTACCGAAAATTAAACGGGGAAATTAAAAGACTTAAGACACAAACTTTTAATAAGGCTTATTTGTTGTTAAAATATTTAAAATCGAAAATTAGCTACTTTTCTTACTTTTGTTGTTTTATTTCATTACCACTACTCAAGGTTGAACAAATAGTTTTTTCTAACATCATTAACCCTGCCTGCTGCCCCAAATGACCCCAGACTTTTTTCAATTTACAAACTACTACAATTTACTACTATTGAACTTTAAGAAATGTGATTTAAAATATTGTAATACAATATTTGAATATTCTGTGCCCAAAATTGTGGGCAAATGAAACAACATTAACCCATGCCGTGACGCATTGTAACCAAGGAGATATTGCTTGAATTTATATATATTTGAACAAAAAATATTTATCATTCTTCTCTACCACGCCTTTCACAATTAAATAAAATAAAATTGCAGATTAATTATAGTATTAATTGCAATTGTCTGAAAAAAACGTTAAAATTCAAACTCAAACAAAAAATCAAACTTTGCTCTCTGGCAATTCTTCCCTAACTACGTAAGCGCCATATAGCGAATATACAAAGAATATATCATAGATATGGCATCACTTAAAACATATGGGAAAACAGTGGACAGAGTTTCTAAAAATAGAATTGTTGTGTTGTTGGAGTTGTACTTCTGAGATTATGTATGCAAGAACAAAAACACCATGTATTGAATAAAACTTGTTTTAATCACAACAAAACTCGACCTGACGATAGGCTCAGAGGTCTAACGTGTAGTGCGAGTGCATTTGGCATTAGAAATCAGTTTATCTATACCACGGTCAGTGATTGCACAGAAAATTTCATATAGACGCAATCGAACAAATAAAAAACATAACAAATATTACATTATTCAAAAATTAAAAAAAAAAAAAAAACAGGGTCACTGATGAAGGTTCAATACCAGAAACTGCGCAGTCTGATTCAGAAGAAATTGAAAATTTGCAATGTAGTTATGATTTTTAGAAAATACACTCATTCTTCTCTACCACGCCATTCACAAAAAAATATTGAAAATCTTTTTTTACAAACCTATCTAAAGCCATTCCTTAAATTCATAAAAAAAAATATTCTGAGCTAAATATACCCGTAGATACTCTTAATGTCCAAATGATCCTTAGTTGAAAAATCTTTAAAAAATATTTAGCACATATATTTTTTTTAACCCAAAAGAAAATTTTACCAAAATTGTTATAAAAAGCAGACAAATATTACTAGAGTTACCTGTTATTTTAGGAGAAAAGCGATTTTTGAAAAGAATATTTCATAACGCATATAATTAGTTTTTATTTTTATTTTGTTTCTTCGCAAGTTGGTTTGAACGTTGTAATGCCATTGAAGCTCCACTAAAAGTTTTTAATGTAATAAAAGCAGCTGTTACCTATTAAGAAATCGATTCTTGTGTTTCAAAAGAACTGTTCAAAAAAATGCGCCTGCATTTATGGAGAGAGGTGTGCAATTTATTAAAATTTTTAATAACGTTCTTGCGAATAGTGAAGAAGAAGAGTAGTTTTTGCTCCAGATTGTAAAATCATACAAAAAACAGTATCCGACATACAAAAAGGCTAGTTTAATTTAATAATATATTAACTGAAATAAATATAAATGAGTATATTGTTTTCAATTAAATACCTAAGATTTGTTTCTTTTTAAAATTTCGCACTAAATAAAGGGTCCAAATAACTTTTTTTTTTTTGAAAATGCTATAAAAAAAAACTACTGAATATTTTCTCAAATTTCTTTTTTTATTTGAAAGTGCAATCCTTTTGGTTAATAGTGGAAAATAATTTTATTCAAATGGCTGCCTCGGCTGGCCATGCAGTAGCCTACACGATCGGTCCAATTTTTAAGCACATTGTCGATTGTGTGCAGCAGTATTTCACCAATGGCTTCTTGTTCCGTCCTGTTGAAACCAATGTTGCCAATATCCTCCTCTTCAATTTTTGTGAACAAAAATTCGTTCAACATGGCCCGATAACGATCGCCATTGACTTTAATAGCCACTCCTTGCTCATTTTCGAAGAAAAATTGCAATTTTCGCACACATTCTGCAACATTACCATGATTTTCAAAGTAATGTCGCAATATTTCACAGCGTTGTTCAAGCGTATACACAACCATATTCGTTCAGCGGAAGGATAGAACTAATTATTTGTCAAATCAGACATAAGCTAAGTGTTACCATTCATGAAATAAGCACTAGTTGAAAAAAACGTTAGATGGCGGACCCTATATAATTTTGTTTACAAATTGCGAGGCTTAAATATTAATATTACTGATGTATTTAATATTATTATTTTTCAACAGAGGGTAATTCACACACCAGCAGCATCTAAGGGTTATTTAAGCCTGGAATATTTTTTTATGTATTTAAAGAATCGTTTTATTAAGGTTTGTAACAAAAAAAAATTATTTTTACCACTGAATCACAAAATATTGTGTTATAATATTTTAGATCACTTTTCTTTAAATTCAATAGTAGTAAGCAAAGTTTTGACTTTTTTAAATTGAAATAAATAAGTCTGGGGTCATTTCGGCCCGCAGGTCCACATCGGTTAATGATGTTCGAAAATTTGTTTTTTTCAACCTTGTGTAATGATAATAAAATAAATCAACAGAAGCTACAACAGTAGATTTTTTATTTAAAAATATTTTATGACAACAAATAAGACTAGTTAATATCAAAAAAACTCAAATTCTACGAAATCCGTAAAAATCAAATTATTGACCTACGCAAGTGTACTAGGGGATATTTTCAAAAATTTTTATTTCCATTCTACAAGTCTCTGGAGTGCATATAACAATTTGTTCGCTTCTTCCATATATCACAATTTTGAGTCTTTTGAATAGATAAATTATATTGCAGTAATGAATTTCAAAAATGTTCATGGTGTGTGCTCGAATTTCTCGGTCAAGTAGTAATTGGCAAAACTAGTGGTCTGAAGCAGTATTTATTGCTGGGCTAATTCTTCACCGATTTTTGATTTTTATACTTTTATATATATATATATACACTGGCAGTCATAAAAACCGCACCACTGAGAAATTTGTAGAATATTGTTTATAAAAACAGTTAAAATCGATTTTTGTAAAAAGGATATATTTTTTAATTATTTTTAAGTTCAAACCAAGGACAATATTAAAAAAGTACCAAATTTAAGGAAAGTTTCACTAGTTTTTATTTAAAATAAAATTATTGAAGAAAATTCACATTGTTATGAATATTGCTAAATATTAAATAAAACTAAAAGTTATTCAAAGTTTTTCAGGATTTTTTTTCAGTTATACTGACTTAACACTAGAACTAAAAAAAAAAAAAATATCAGTATCGTGTTGCTCATCCTTTTGCCTTTATTACAGCCTCTATTCTGGATGGCGTTGAGTCAACAAGGACTTGGAGGATATTATCGGTAATTTCTTCGTACCAGACTTTATCCAAATCAGCAACAAGCGATTTTTTACTCTCTGGCTTATTATCGGCTACTTTTCGTTTCATAATGTGCCAGAGGTGCTCTATTGGATTTAAATCGGGGCGAGTTTCCTGGCCAATCCATTTGGCGAATTCAGATATCAGTCAACACTTTTTTAATCTGGAAAAAAATTAATATTAATATTATTTTTTTTTTAATTTTTTTTATTCTTTTTGTTCTTAATTAACACTAAAAAGCCATTACTTACCGATTTGGCACGATGGCATGGCGCAGAATCGTCCTGGGAAACAAACTCATTACTGTACGATAAATGTTCCTCAATGGCTGGCAGTAATTGGTCCCTAATCATTTGTCCATATTTTTCAGCGTTTACAGTTCCTTGAATATGGAATAAGGGACCCCCGGATAAAATAGGAAAAAACAGCCCCACACCATCTGGCTTTCTGGAAACTTCACTGTTTTCACTACACAGTTATCCTTGTGTCTTTCACCATTTAACCGACGAACATACGGCAGATTATCCGCGCATAGCAAATTGAATTTGCTTTCGTCGGACCATATCACTTTTCTCCAGTCATCGAGGGTCCAGTTTTGATATTTTTTAGCCCAAGCCAAGCGGTTTGACTTCATCCGCTTAGTCAATAAGGGCTTTTTAGCAGGTCGTCTTCCATATAGCCCGCACTCCCGAAGCCTTCTACGCAAAGTTTCGGCACTCAAATCTACATTGTGATACCTCTTCATCTCAGTCCTTATTGCCACTGCACTTTTAAATCGATTCTTCATACTTATTTTCCGTATTACGCCGTCTGTCCGGGCGTTAGTCTTCCGAGGCCTTCCTGATCCTTTCGTCCTTGCCAAAGAGTCCACATTATTTTTTTTTCATGAGCTTTACAACAGTTGAGTGAGAGCATCCCATTTTGTCTGCTATACGACGATAAGGAACTCCCATACCATATAATGCAAAAATTTCGACCTTTTGGTCACGTGTCAATTGCTTATACCGTATGGACATTTTTAAAATTTTTACAAAAAAAGCATTGATAAGCAAAGCGGCGCGATAAAAACGGACAGACTATGCTTAAATCCGTTACTTAACTTGAAATAAAATTAAAACAATTATAACAAAAAAAGAATGTGCCACGTGTTTTGGAATTTTATCGAAATATCTACAAATTTCTCAGTGGTGCGGTTTTTATGACTGCCAGTGTATATATATATGTCCTTTATTTATCTAAATATAAATAGAATTACATTTCTGAACACCATAAATACTTAAATAAAGTTCAGTGTGAACATAGGGCGTCTTTTTTATACATAGTTTTATCTTTATATCTATTAATTTATCGTCTAAAATAAAAACTATGACCATATTTAAATTTGCCAAAATCTGAAAAAAAGTAATTTTTCCCCATATAAACTCAGTTTGAATTTTCAATCGATTTTCGGCACGACTTTTCTTTATCCGACTGGCACAAAATTTCACATATATAATATTTATATAGAAAGGAAATAAACGCGAACCAATTAGGGTAGATTTTTCTATTTCCCATTTTTTTAATTCTTTGAAATTTTGCCGAATTTACGACGTTGTGGAAAGCGATTCAATTTGGAAATTGGTTCAACTTGACTCAACTAGCATAACAAGTAATGTAAAATTTTAAACGGGACAGAAGGGTTAAATGACTTAATATTAATTGAAACCCGTTAAAAGAATTTAGTCTATATTTGTAATTCGTTTTCATTAAAAAGCATAAAGTGAATAGAAAATGCAATAATGTATTCAATAATTTCTTTTTAACCCAAATTTGGGTTTAACGGTTGTCTTCACTTTTCTCATCATCTCCAAAATAAAAAGTGCGACATTTGACTCACATCAGTGGCAAAGGCAGCCTCCTAATGTGCTGGCGCACAGTTTTATTTGTTTAAACATCGTTGTGGTAGTACAAGAGTGTATAATACTCTTTACTAACAAATGGAAGAAATTGAACAAAAAAATTAAATAAAACTAAACAATGAGAATAGTAAACGAAAACGAATGTTTGTTAAATCGTTTGTTATGTCGGTTTTATCTTGATGCCCAGTCACCTTGATTTGTTGCAAGAAATTGCCATTTTTAGCATTTTAGCGAAAATTGTTTTTTGTCTTTTCTGGTCACAGTAGCCAAAATATTTACTAAAAAACATTTAATACTCTTGCTAACAAACAACGCAAATACCACTACAACAACATTTACAACTATGGTCACAAACGGTAAAGGTCAATGTACACTAGTGCTGGTAAATTCGGTTACCTTTTAATACTCGATACTAGTCAATATTTGTAATATGGATACTTGATACTTTTAACGGTTTTAAATTTAAAATTCGGTTTAATTTTTACAAAAATTTTATGGAAATGTTTAATTTTATTGAAAATTCTAATTTCAACAATATATTTTTAAACTTTTTACAAACTTTTCAATGTTTTTTACAGTTTTTCAAACTTTTTTCTTTAAAATTTTCATCTTTGATTTTTTCTTCTTGCAGAGTTGTATTTTATTGCTAATTATTACAGCAGAGCCGCATTTTAGTATTGTTTTTCTGTTCAAAATACAACTCTGAAAATATTGAGTATTACCTTTTCAGTACCGACTACCCAACAAAAAGACAAATATTCGATGCTCGATATCCACTACCTCATCACTCTTTTACCAGCACTAATGTACACTGTAAATTAGTAACTACCCAGCAAAAAATAATGCTTACCCAAGAGCAGTTCCGAAGGCCATTATTTAATTAGCGAGCGCTTCCAAAGCAAACACAGAAGGCATGATTTTTGTTAGCGATGTCCCACTTGGTATGGCTGTTTTAAGAAAATGAATACCGCTTATTCATGTGCTCTAAAACTGAATAAATTCATGCCTTCGTAGGCAATAAAAAACATTTTGTTTTTTGTGTTTTGTGTGCATTCTTTACTGATTCATTGTATGCATTATTCACTGCTTCAAAGAAGGCATTTAGGGAGGCGCAACAGAATGCCTTCCCTAATTGCTCAATTGTATGCAAACTGGTTAAGCGCTATTTTGGAAGCATACAAATGTAGTTACTGCTCATCAAATCGAAGTTACTTTTTGCTGGGTAGGAGCAATAAGCTAACAATAAAAAAAATAAATCAGCAGCCTTCAATATATATTACTAGGATGAACTGCTTTCCACGCTTTTATATCAGATGCTGTCGTTTGTTTTTGTTTAAAAATACCCTACACTCAAATAAAAAATGATGCAAAAGTTGCAGAAAAAACTGTAATTTTACAGTAAAATTAACTAATTGTAACTATTAGTAAAGTAAAAATAGTCGAAATAATTAGTAACCTTTACTAAAATTCAGTGAAATTTTATTAAGCCCCAAATGGAAATGGATTAACTAAAATCAATCAATTTTCTTATTAAAACTTAGTAATTTTTTATTGAAATTTATTTTGAATAAACTTTGGTATTGTATTAACATTTTAGATTGTAACAATATTGGAAAAAAAAAATCACAACTATGACACTTGCTCCCAACTGCTTCCTAATATTAGCAAATCTGGTTTAAAAAATTAGAAAAATATCTTCCTAAAATTGTTAAAGAAAATTAGTAAAAAATTTGTAATTTGTTATTTTTAATTTTTATGAGTTTTCAACCTATTTACAAAAAATAAAGCAAATCAAACATATATCTAGGTTGATACTAATCGATCTAGCTAAAGATCTCATCATACCCAAAGTTTTAGAAAAGCTGGAGAATCCAGAATAGGCAGAGCTTTAATAAAAAACCTATTAATCATTAATTTGTCTCCATTATTTGTCAATTAAAAATAGAAACAATTTTTCTAAAAAAAATGATTTCGAACTAAAAATTAGTACAAAAATTGTTAATTGTGATATAAAAAGTTTTACAGAACTCTGAAAGAGTACTTCTTAATTTTTTAGATCCATATTTCTTTGTAGTAAAATATGTTAGATTTTTAAACCTCCTTTTAACGACATATAGGAGAATTATATATTTAAGAATACATATATATAAAGAAAAAATATTTACATTTTGTATTAATCATAGCTTTATTAAATGACATCAAATTAACCACAAAAAGCTAGAAAATATTTGCAATTCGTGGCAAAACTTAAGCTTGCTGTCTTTTTAAACTTTGGCAGCAACAGAGTATTTTATTTTTATTTTATTTTATTAATTAATAATCATATAATTATAAATTATATACTATTACCCTAACCGAGCACTAGCTACTATGGCCTTCGGTGCGTTGTAGCGGAAACAGACCAGTGCTTCTGGTGGGAATCGAACCCACGACCCCCGCACTGATAAGTCAGCACGCTACCAACTAGCCTACCGGGGCGCACAACAGCAACAAAGTACGATTATATGCTTATGAAGAAAATAATAAGTGCAAAGAGTTCAAACATATTTACTTGAATCTAGAATTGTCAAATTTCGATAAAAAAAAAATCTACAATTGTCAATAAAAATTTCATGATTTTTAACTGCAAAAAGATATTTCTAGATTTATCGTCATTTTTGATTATTCTTTAGTATAAAAACAAAACAAACTTTTTGGTGTTTTTAATTGTCGATTCATGAATAAGTATTCATTAAAATTAAAAAAAAGAAAAGTGCTAAGAAAATAGAAACATTTGGAAAGTATATATAGTAGAACATTTTATGTGACAAAACGACTTGGAATTGCTAAAATCTTTGTGTTTCTAAATTTGTGTTTTTTTTTTTTTTGCTAGAACGTTGGGTCATAGAAACTGTTATTTATATAGAAAACAAAATTATTTTGAATATCTCATTTGTATTTACAATTTTTATCACAAATGTAGCTAGTTTGTAGGTACTGCAATAAAAATTAGTAGTATCATAATATTTTTGGAAAAAATGTTTAGTAAATATATAATTGCGTTTTTTTGATCAACGAAAAATATGATTAATTTTCTAATTGTAGTGCATTTACACATAGTGATTTCTGAAAAGTGTAAACAAATATACTAGTTTCTTTTCACTTACTGATTGCAGCTTATTCACTCTGTTCAAGTTACTTTACATGATCTTGAAAAAGGCAGGTGTCATAACGGCTTTAGCAAATTTTCGAGTTTACAAATCCGGAAAGCAATGTGTCTATTAGGCAATATAAAGCAATATATCATGCATGGCTCCAGCATTTAATATAAAGGGAAAGACGTTTTCTTAAAATAATATTGAAAATACCGGATTTCACACCTAATTATGCACTGGCTTTAGAAACTGGAGTTACAGAAAGCCATTTCTATACTTAATTATTTGACTATTATTTGACTAAAACATTGTATAACTTTAGTACGGAAAGGTTGACATATAATTATCAAAGCTAGTTCTTACGAAGAACATTTTTTGGGCGAAGGAAATTAATGAAATTGGTGAGCAGTTTAATATACGTTTTGATGTGGATCTATCTATGAAAGAGTGGATTAACCAGTGTTTAGAAATTGTGTTCAAACTTCAAAGTAGCAAACATTCTGAAATGGAAGAACTTGCTACAGCAAGTAATACTCGTATTTACAAGCAGCTCACTCCTGCTATGGGTTTGACACACATACTTTGTCAATAAACGAAATATCTGCCATTATTAAAGCGCGATGTGACACGCTGCCGCTAAGAAAATGTATGTTTAATAGTAACACTTCTTCTATCTGCAATTTATATAATACGGGCAAAGATGAAAATTTTATACACTTTATGGAAACATGCCCGATACTTAGAGAATTTAGGGTTCGTTTTTTCGGAAAAAATAATTTTGATCAAAATAAGTTTATTAAATGGAACATGCGACGGTTGTAACTGGAAAAACCTAGCAAATTTTATCATAAATGCCTCAAGTTACCGAAAATTTTTGGTTACAGAATTTGAAGCTTAAAGCTTATCAACCACTGAAATATTGTTATAACAAATTTGTAATTATATAGGCTGACGACACTATGTCAATGCCTCTTACTGCTTTATTTGTTTTTTATATACTCAATAAAGTTATTCTAATCTAAATCTAAAAACCTATAAAGGGAAATTTCATACGCATCAGTGTACAAAAAACGCATGCCATTGTACATCATGGCGTATGAAATTTCCCTGTATATTAATTGCTGGAGCCGCGCATGATTGTTTTATATCTTTTTTGTTGCAGAAAATTACAGGGAACAATATTATCCACAATATCGTTTTTTTAAGTCAATTCGGAAAAAACACCTTCCTTACCGAAGCCAATTTCTAAAACCGATTTTTAAAAAAATGGAACAACTTTGAATCAGTACCTCATTGCGTATGGTGCAGGAACTTTTCGAACGACCGAGAAAGTAAGATCATGGTTTTTAATATTTTGTTGGGATTTACACGGCTATGCTATGTAATTTTTAACATTTTGCAAAAAATGCAAGAAGTTATAACTCTAAAGCCATAGTCATATTTTTTTACTTTTAATACTTTTTCATGAATGTCCATTAATTGAACTCAACATTTTAGGTTCGTTGTAATTCTGGGAGGCTTTGCAAATCAATTTGAATAAATTTCAAAGTATTTTTCCAATATAATTATATTTTTTGAGGAAATAACGAATGAAGACAAATAAGGTTTATAGATATGCACCAGTAATGGTGTTATATCCAACGACCATAAATGCGCACAAAGGTTCATTATGATTCCCTCTATCCTGCCTTCTCCTGATGTAATTCAACAAAGACCAGGGATTTATTCCGCGAACATTAAGAAGGTCCTGAAAGACATAAAAGGCAAAAAAATAAAATCTTCTAAACAAATTCACACAAAAAGTGAAAGCTTTCTTCCACAGCCTCCCAGCACCATCTGCATATATCGTCGTTTGTTCTACTAATCTCAACCGTATTCTTACCTAAGGTGTTGTCGCCTGTAATAGGGATTATAACCATTCGGAGTTGTATTCTATCCATGTCCATAAGTATTTTCCTCATACTTTTCCAATTTTTAGCTTCACAATTCTTTTGTCTTTATACTACTATCCGAAGTTGTACATCAACATATTTAATTTATCCTTCTGTCATGTCTTATCCGCTCATAGAGCAGAGAGAGAATGTAGGAATAACGTCCAAATACGCTGGCCTCAATTGGGAAGTTCATTCGCCAATTCGTTTCCTTGTATATTCTTTATCCGGTTACCCAGCATAGTGTAATTATATGCTGCTCGCTGAGAGCCTTTACATTACTATGGCAGCGGCTGCATACTTTACGCCTGATATTATTCGCGTTTAGTGCCTTTATAGATGCTTGACTATCAATAAAAAACCCGATATCGCTTTTATATATCGGCATCATCGAAACTTCCCTTTCTGCTATATATTGCATAGATTTCGGCTTGAAAAATAATACAGTTCTTTGCAGTGGAAACCACCGACAGTATCAAAATATGTTTTGGATCTATCAGTAAATACGTTAACTTGTGACCAATCAACATCCACTACTAACCAATCATCCGGGGTTGTGATTACCACATGAATACGTCCATCCGGTATGATGTGTGTGATTACATAGTCAGTTCTTACATTGTCCTCTAATGTAAGTTTAGTCCAAGATGTAAATTAATAAAACATTAGTAAAATATTAGTAAAACATAAGTTCAAAATAGTTAAGTACTGAATAAGTATAACTAAAATTTTAGCTAAAGACACAATTTCAGCAAAAAATTGCTGAAAAATAATATACTCGTGTTACAATGAGTTTTACTATCTTTTCTACTAAACTATTTTGAGTGCAGTTCCAGTTCTGTTATAGGCTTGCCATTCATTAAAAAAAATAATTTATTAGAAAAGTTAGTAAAACGTCTTGTAAATCAAGTATATATATTTTCAGCAAAATTTTTGCTGAAATTATGTTTTCAGCTAAAATTTTAGTTATACTCATTATGTTTTGAACTAATGTTGTACCAATATTTTATTAATGTTTCACTAATCTATTTTGCTACAAAAAATTGTGCTGATAAGCATATTTAAAGTGTGGGCGACAACCAGATTGAAAGATATACGCAGATGTAGATGTCGTAGATGTAGGAGAGACGAGAAAAATGATACTAGAAAGTACAACTCTTATAAGACATATAAAAAAATCAACCATGGAAGACTTTTATATCTGTTTTCATACATAATAAAACAAAAAGACGACAACAATGTGTATTAGGGCGGGTCAATTTAAAAATCGCTCAACGTTCAAGGAACCTCTAAAACGAATTCTGATGTCCCGACTTTTGACCCGTAGGGTAAAATTTTGATAAAGCCCACTTTGATATTTCAGAAAGAAGGAGGAATCTCTCCAAGATTATGGGAGCTACTTCTTCTCCGGGAGACACGCTAGCAGATTAATGCATAAAACATCATTCTAGGTGACCGTTAAGGGGTGAAAATTTAAGTTGAAAGAGGGCCTTTTTAGTCTTGTTTTTATAGAGCAATTCCATATGAAAGCGATCACCTTTTGGACGACCCCTCTCCGATTTTAAAATAAATAGTCTCAATCGATTGCCCAGCAAAAAATAATGTACCTACATATTTTTTTTTTTTTATAGTGACTGGTTTAGTGGTGGTGTGCACCACTGTCATGTGACAAAATTGAAGAATTCTTCATAAGGGACCTCATTGAAAAGGGACCTTAGGAAAATTTTATTTTTCAATTAAAGCCTGATTCAATACCTTTCCAACGAGCTATCACTCGTTGCGATCGCTTTAGTAGTTTTTTTTTAAAACAACTTTCAATGAGGTCCCTTATGAAGAATTCTTCAATTTTGTCACATGACAGTGGTGCACACCACCACTAAACCAGTCACTATAGAGCAATTCCATATGACATGTGAGTGCAGTGGTCCAATCAGCCCTCACTCTTAAACTACTAAACTAAACGTCAATAAATTTAAATAATGATCCCCCCTCGATGACGACTTATGGCTTTAAACAACGGTTTATGATTGGTACTTGGAACGTTAGGACTCTTTCGGAAACATCTCGAATCGAGCAAGTACGTAGGGTAATGGCTGCACATAGCTTGGATGTCTTAGGACTTAGCGAGGTACGATGGCTCAACCACGGTTCCACTTTTTTACCTTCTGGCTATCGTTTTATTTATGCAGGTCACGAAGCGCATAGAAAAAATGGAGTTGGAATACTACTTTCTCCAAAAGCTAGCTGCGCTTTATTGGAATACAATGCTATCTCTGACCGTATTATCACTGCTAGGATAAACTCTAAGTTTCGCAAGATCTCCATTGTTCAATGCTACGCTCCAACAGAACCTGATGACGACAGTGTAAAAGATACTTTTATGATCAATTAGATTCAGCTATTAGCAAGATTCCTACTGGGGATATAAAGGTTTTCATTGGGGACTTTAACGCGAAAGTTGGTAATAATAACAACAACCTGCAGTCCGTTATGGGTAGACATGGTCTGGGAACGGTGAGGAACAACAACGGCGACAGGCTGGTTGACTTTTGTGCTCGAAACCGATTATTTATCGGTGGTACGAAATTCCCCCACAAGGACATACACAAGTATACATGGGTGTGTCCTTCTGGCCGCACACACAACTAAATTGACCACGTCCTGATGAGTAAATTGTTTTTGGGATCCTTAATGGATGTCAAAACCCGTCGGCGAGCGGATATTGATAGTGACCACCGTTTACTCGTGGCAACGTTTCGTTTTAGACCTGCTGCAATTAAAACTAGGGATAGGCTCGACAAATTTAACACGACACGACTTCTTGATCGTAATATTGCACATATGTATAACGAAAAGTTAAGGACAGCCTTGCTCGAAAACCAACATCAGAACACATGGGCAGACGTTTCGTCTGTTTGCAAGGAAACTGCCAGATCGGTGCTTGGAACACAAAACTGCAAGGTTAAGCCGTGGATCAGAGATGAATCTTGGATTGAGATACAAAACCGTAAATGACTGCACAGCGAACGTATAAACGCTAAAACTCAAGCACAAAAAGAACAGGCAAGATCGCAATATCGACAGTCTTCTCGTCGAGTTCGAAACTTGGTACGCGCTGATCGTGAAAAATATTATAATAGCATTGCTGAACAGGCGGAACAAGCTGCAAATACAGGCAACTTGCGTGGTGTGTATTCGGCCATAAAACAACTGAGTGGAAATAATATTAGAGGTACCACGATTCTAAAAGCAGCCGATGGAACTGAATTAACATCACCCGAACAACAACTTGAGCGATGGCGCGATTTCTTTTCCTTGCAAGCTTCAACAAACCACAATGATCATCAGGAAGATGATACTCTTTTTCTTACAACTCGTCGTAACCCAAGAAGGGACATATCCACAGAGCCACCGTCATGCTCAGAAGTTGAAGATGCTTTAAATATGATGAAAAACAACAAAGCATCTGGCACGGACAACATTCCTGCTGAACTTTTAAAATATGGAGCTAGGTCTTTAGCGCAGTTTCTCACTCCTATCATTCAAGAAGCATGGGCATCGGACTATATACCAGATGAATGGAAGGAAGGTATAGTGGTCACACTACCCAAGAAAGGGGATTTAACGCAATGCAAAAATTGGCGCGGTATAACCATTCTAAACGCCATTGGTAAAGTAATGGCAACCCTCATTCTTCATAGAATCTCCCCTATTGTGGATCAGATATTGTGTGGTGAGCAGGCTGGTTTTAGACAAGGTCGTTCGTGTGCTGACCACATTAATACCTTGCGCATTATAATTGAACAGTCCGCTGAGTATAACACCCCTCTTTATTTACTTTTCGTCGATTTTGAACGTGCATTCGACACTATATCCCGAAATTCGATGTGGTCTGCATTAACCTACAAGGGAATTCGTGATAAAATAGTAAATATGATACGTGAGCTATATAGGGACGCTCAATGTAGGGTACGTTTCAATGGAAATGAGAGTCGGTCGTTTGTTCCAGGCACAGGTGTGCGTCAAGGCTGTGTCCTGTCTCCAACGTTGTTTTTGCTACTGCTCGATTGCGTATTGGAACAAACCAACAGAGATGCTCCTTGCGGTATTCGTTGGACATTGTCTGATTTTCTATATGACATAGACTATGCCGATGACATATGTCTAATGGCCCATCGCTTCTCGGATATAGAAGCTAAACTCACAAGTCTGTCTGAAAACGCCAAAAAGTTGGTTTAAAAATTAGTATAAGTAAAACAAAACTTATGCGCATAGGTACAGATATCGTTACCCCATTAATAATAAATGACCAACGTATTGAAGATGTGGATGCTTTTTGTTATCTTGGTAGCAAGATAACTAAGGATGGTGGTTCAAATGCTGACGTTACCGATCGTATTAATAAAGCTCGAGTAGCCTTTTTTTCCTTATCTAAAATTTGGCGAAGAAATAATATTTCTCGGAAAACCAAAATCCGCATTTTTAACTGCAGTGTGAAGTCAGTATTACTTTACGGCTGCACAACATGGAGCTTAACGCAAGCTACCACTAGAAAAATTCAAACTTTCATCAACAAATGTCTAAGACAGATCTTTAACATCCACTGGCCAGATCGTATTTCAAATTAAGCTCTGCTCCAAAGAGCAAACTCCTTGCCAGCACACATTGATATTCGTAAACGGAAGTGGACGTGGATAGGCCACATATTGCGAAGACCACAAACAGAAATTGCAAGAACAGCCCTCGACTGGAACCCCCAAGGACAACGCCGCCAAGGTAGGCCCCGTAACACCTGGGTTCGTTGCCTTAAACAAGAATGTTTACTTGCTCGAGTATCCTGGAATCAAACAAAAACAATTGCCAGAGATAGAATCAGATGGAGAAAATTTGTTGACGCCCTATGTTCACACTGAACTTTATTTAAGTATTTATGGTGTTCAGAAATGTAATTCTATTTATATTTAGATAAATAAAGGACATATATGTATATATATCTGTTTTGAAAATCAAATTGATATAGAGACAAAAAATATTATCCGTTCGATTTTAAATTTACATATCGCACCTGTACCTCTTAACAGAGTCAACTCAAAATTTTTAAATTTTCACTTTTTGCAAGAAAACGATGCACAGTGATCATATCTACCTACTGTAAAAATCTTACACCTTTTTTCTACTCTTTCTAAAAAAAAAATCAGTTGTATCCCTATTTGTGTTATAAGAGTAGCTTCTTTAAAATCAACTAAAGAGACATATTTTGAGTTGTCTCCAAATGTAAACCCAATTCATATCAGTGATTTTTCAACTAAAGAGAAATATTTTAAGTTGTGCCTGTGTTTATGTCATAACGGATTATTTTAATGATGTTCTATTTTGTTTTGTCCCTCTTTCGCTGTTATGGGTAAGTTTATTGTACTGTTTTATTTCGTTTTGCTTCTCTATTGATGAAATTGTTTAAATAGCATTTTCGGTTAACTGGCACAACTCAAAATGACAACACTAAATAAATTTAAAAATTTCAGATAAAGAGGAACAACTCAAAGAACTTGTTATTTTTTGATAATCACTGAAAAAATCGCAAAAACAACTACCGTTCTGTACTCCTTATACGTATTTCTTTACAATGGCATAATTGTTTTTATTTTTTTTAGTAAATAATAAACAAAAACAGTTTTTTGCCTCTACTGAAAATTTGTAAATTTTGAGTTGACCCCCTTTAGAGGTACAGGTGCGATATGATAGTAGTTATGCTAATGTCTATCGTTACCGCAATTCGTTAAACCACACATGTGCGATTCAATTTTAAGTTGAATTTTTCTTAACTTTCACCTCAATTTTCGTAAAACCCAGATGGAAACCAAATTCGCACAGAAAAGTTTAGTCGAAAACGAAAATTTTAATTTAGTCCTATTCAAGAGGTGAATGTGGACCAATAAGCCACATTAAGTAATTATACACAAAATTCCACCTAAATTACAGCAGTAAGTTTATCTGAATTTTTGAGAGTGTTATAATATCCGGAAACGAAATGCAGTTTCAAAATATATTTAAAAAAAATTTTTGTATTCATATCCCCAATACTTTATAAGGGGCAGTAGCCGTTTACTATAGTTATGAACAACGAAGTCAGTAGCCGAAAACGATTTTGACCAAATAATTTTGAAAGGATTTGAACCAAAATTGATTTTTTGGTGCACATTTTAAAAAATGCATTTTTTTTTTGTTTTATATGCATGTTTTTGCAGTATTTTTGGATATTTTTTTTATATTCTTTTTTTTTAACATTTAATTACGTACATATTTTCCTATTTTGCTTTTAAGTGCACATTATATGATTTTTACTGCCAATTTTTTTGTGTTTATTTTTTGGTTTTTGTTGCATATTTCTATTTAAGTGCATATTTTGCACTTTTCTAAAAAAAAATTTTAGTGGTTTTTAGATAAGTTCCTAACTTCTTATCAGAAGCCTACTTATCAGAACCTACTTGGCGTATGATTGATAATTTTTTAATTAAAATTACGTATACGTGTCCTTAAAGCAGAAACATACACTTAGGAAATTATGTTGGTAAAGACGACAGCAATTGTAGTCAAAAACAAATGAAATTTCATTTAAAAAAAGGACGACTTACATTTCAATAAATTCAACTAACATTGTCATTTGTTTTTTAATGTTCAAAAAATGACTAACAATTGTAGTAAAAATGAACCACATGGTAGTAAAAAATAAACTAAACATTTTTTTTTATTTTTTTTAAATAACAAAAAACAACTGTAAAAAATGAATGTAAAATCATAAAACAGTCATTTGATGTGAGTTGTTTTTTTAAATGAACTATAAGGTTAGTTAAAAATTTTATTTGTTCTACAAATGACTTACATTTACATTAAAAATAATGAAACTGTATTACAACCCAAACAACTACATATTTTTAAAGCAGAAGTTCCCTGAGTGTAATTAATTTACTAAAATAAGTTTTTTTTTTTGAGTTTTAATAATTCAGGATAAAATAAAAGGCATTAAAAGAGACTACATTAGAAAAGTAAGGGGATTCGGTAATGAAGTAGTAACACCCTTTTTTTTTTGTTCTTTAAAAGTCCATCCAATATATATATTTTTTTAAATTTTAAAAAAATAATCGAAAAATTCGGACATGGATACTTTTGGATTATTAAATCTTTAATTACGTTTTTAAGCCACAAAAAGCGCTGTAGGCTGACAATAGGCTGAACATACCCTGCGGAAAATGGACCTGTCACTGGTATGGTCACGTGACTAGCACTTGGTGTATATGAACGTGTCCTAGTTTTGGTTCTGTTATAAGAAAGTGACCGATATTTTTACCTTTCCTGAGGGAAATGAACCAGTCACTGGTATGTTCACGTGACTAGAACTTTGTGTGTATGAACCAGTCCTAGTTTCTGTTTTGTTATATGTACTTTTAACATAGTCTTGTCATAGGAGGTGACAATTGCTACCTGTGGAGCACTGTGTGATCGTACCGACTGAAATGAATATGCTACGGGACAAGTTAGAGGTAAGTAATGTCTAATTACGACAATTTTAGAATTTATGTGATATTCAACAGAACCAGTGGGAAAAAATTATGCCGTGACTGATGTAGGTGTACGTGTAGTAGAACTGGAGATAAATTGTTGAAGGAAAACTGGTCACATAGTAAGGGCAATATGTTCTGTTAAAGAGGTAATTTGAGTGGAATAATTTTGTAAAGTACCACTGCACAGGTCCTACGGGTACATGTCGCCGGTCATGCGAAAAGTACTTAGCAAGTAACCTGTCACTTTTTATTCAGTGTGTGCTATATTATGTACGAGTTGCTAAATAGCCCGTCCAGAACCAGTCACTGCGCTTATTCAAAAAACCTTCAAAAAGGCACAACAAAAATCAATTTGAAAACTAGTTTATTTTCTCTATACCCAACACAAAACTATAACATTAAATTCATTAAAACAATTTAAATTTGGAAAAGTACATAAACTAGACAAGAATTCCGGATGTTCAAAACATAGATTTTTTGCAAGTTTTTTCTTTATTGGCTAACATTAGTATTATTAAACAATTTCTACTAATTTTTATGTTCCAAGACTTCTAAAAAGCACTTCATGAACTTTTTAATTTTGTTTGCTGCATTATAATTCTAGTTCACAATAATATCTTCATAAAAAGAAGGAGCTGCAACAATTCAGCACAAATTTAATGTAGAACTTATAGCACAGAATAACAAAATATATACTCAGTTTCAATTTTGTTCCAAAAATATTTCTTAGAAATTGCCAATTACTTACACATAAATAATCGTTACAAAAATTCTTTTAAAATATCTTAACAAGATATTTCGAAACCAATATGCAAAAATTTTGAAATTTTAATTCATATTCTTGAAAAGTGTTTCAAGTTTTTGAATAAGCTGTGCAAAAAATCATATTCTGGTGATAGTTTTTTGGTAGCGTATTTTACGTGTAAAATCGGCATTCACTCGAAAAATCGCCAGTTGGGATTTCGAAAATTAACGCCAAACGAGTTTTAAGATCGCGACGTTTGGAGAAAAATCGATTAATCTGACAAATTTGGTCACTGTCTAAACAGTTCCGTATTCAGTTCTTTTAAACTAGCGGAGTGTTACGCCTTCATTTGTACTGTCAGAAAGTCGGTACAGAAAAATTTCCTTCAGTGTTGTATCCGCTTTGTAGCAGTAAAGGAACGACATCCTTTGGCTCTAATTGCCATGTTTTCAACCACTGCTAACGGTTTTGAACCAGTTCAATGACCAGTAGCAACTTTAACTGCAACGACCCTAGTTGCTTCAGTACACTTTGATGTTATGTTACTTTTTCTCCAGTTACATGATATACCTGGCACCAAACAGTCAATTTTTTATCATCATTAATATAGTCACGAGATTGGCAACGACGTAAACGGGTCGTAACGTGACGAGCAATTCTGTTGAAAACTAAATTTCTCTCCGTTTTTCTGTGAGATTGGTAAACAGCTGTTTTTAAATTAAAAAAAAAAAAATAGAAAAAAAAACAGAAAATATGACGTGTTATGTACTTTGAGTAACTTAGCAAAACAAATTTTCCGCGTTATGACTCGTTCAAGTTACATTTACATTCGAGTAACGAGCGATTTACAATAGCGGTATGTATTCAATGAAAGAGTTTCGGTTAAAGGCCTAATGATTTTCCCACTAGTTTCTGACTCGAATACATTTCAGAATAAGCTTTTTTGATTCGTTCCTTCAGGTTCTCAATCCAACTGATCCAATATTATCCCATTTTATACACAAGAACTTCTCGGAGTTAGATAAATGTATTCTTATACTATTCAGTTTCAGAAGGTTAAAATTCGTCACTAGCTTTCTTAAAAATATAACCATGGTATTTCGGTTCCAGTACGCAACAGGGATATTCAAGAAAGCGATCTTTGAATTTTGTGAACTATAACGTGAAGTGCTGAACCAACTGCTTTTCCTTTTATGTAAGCATGTTGGCTATCCGGTATATTCGATAGAAATGTACTTTTTCTAATGTATTCATCTAATATTCTTTACAGTATTTTTAACATAAATGAAGACAGACTTATAGGCCAATAATCCTTCGCAGTGAAATGTTGTATTTTTTCAGCTTTTGGAATTAAGACTGATATAGGCACATAAGTCTCCTGTCAACAAAATCGATAGATCTCTACCAGCATTTCGCCAATAAACCCAAGTTCTTCAAGAATCATCTTCGGATAATCTGCGTCCATTCTTGGAGATTTATACAACCCAAATTTATTTACCGCCCACGACTCTAAATTCATTGTAATAACTTCCTGTATTACTGAGTGATAAACTAGGTTCTAAAATTAATTAATCTCATCATCTTTGTGACCTAAATGTGTCTGTTGTCTCCGTCCAGACACCATCATTCATCGAAAGTTTCCTATGTTGTGATCTTGCTTCGATAGAATCTAAGGGAAGTTTTCGTAATTTAGTGTCCTTAACAGATTATCAATAAAGTTTGCATAGTTTTCCATTTTCGCTTTCCTTACTTCCTTTTATAGATTCCCAATTTATAATAGTGTCATAAAGTACTTCTGAATTTGAAACAAAAAGCGTTTTTCAATAACCTGGATTTAAAATTTTCATACAAAAATTGGATTTATTAGATCCTAAAAGAAAACTGGAGTTAATTATCTGGGTTTTGCACAAAGCAAAACAATAAAAATATATGAAACACCCTTTAAATTTAATGACAGAAAAAATTACGAAAGAAAGTTCAAAAAGGAACAAAAATATTGTAAAACTAAAAAATTAAATGTTTTCCTTAAATTTTTTTTGTATTACATTCATTTAGAAAAAAATTTACACTTTTTTAAATACATAATTTCTATATTGGACATGGATAAATAGCTGAAATATAGATGGTAATTTTTCACTCTACTGTAAGTAATTTAATTAAATTCAATTGGGTAAAAATAGACCGTTAACGCTGTTTTATATAATATATAATTAAAACTTTAAACTTATCATAAAGTTCTGCATCATTGGATTTAATATTATTTTTTTTATAATAATTTTTTAAACACATTTTGCATCAAGAAAGTGGTGCGAAATTTTTTATTATTTTTTTTATATAATAAGAGTATTCATGCCAGAAATTTCCTTCAAAAGAGAAAATTTAAAAATTACTCTATGCCTGACGCGAGCGCCTATTTTTTATGAATTATGATTGCAATAATGGAAGCAGCTGTATAAGATTTAAATGTTTCTGCATTTTCAAATCATGTTTTAAGATAACGTATCCATTTCACAATAATCCTTGTAGGATCTACCTTTGCTTCTTCTAAAAATGTTTGTTATATATTTCAGCTGAAGGATACTTAAGAAGGATACTATTCAATACTACTTTTCTGAGAAAAGCCATATTTTTTTTCATATCTCAAAATCTCGATTATCAGACAAAAAATTAAGTTTTATTAGAATACTTCAGCATTTATCCACTTTTTGGATATATTTTTAGTTTTATTTACATTTTTTACTTCTTTTTTAATATTTTTAGTTTTAGAATTAATTTCTTGGTAAATATTTATTTGTATTTTTTATTCACAGTTGCATTTTTTAGTACTATTTGTTAAATTTGCGAATGATAGCAACGCTATAAAATATTAGACAAAACATATGTTTAGAGCAGAGATAGGCAGAGATATTTTGTCGTTGTGTAAGTGAGCTGTAGCTCTCTATTACTCAATGCACTTAGAAAAACTTATAGGTAAAATAAGAAAACGTACATAAATAAAAAAAAGAAGAAAACCGGACTTTACAGGGTGTTCCTAAAAAATATTGCCCCCTCGGGAATTAAAAAAGGCATTTTTTCCATCTTCGGTTTTTTGGGCCGGGTCCCATTGGCCTCCCGGGCCCTAAAACTGGTATGCGTAGAAACATACAAGTGTGGGTACTCAAATGAAAGGATGTTTCCTCAGAATTTCAAAAATGATATTATTTCAATGATCCATCATGCGTAGCGCCCTCTAGAGTATATTTTGGGAACAAAGCCCTGGGGGCCCGGCCCCATAAAACGAAGATAGAAAAAAATTATTTTTTAATTCTGGAGACGACCTACTTTTTTTTGAGGAACGCCCTGTAAAGTGCAGTTTTGCCAAAAAAAAGTATTTCATATAATGAACACACCAACTAAATTACCAAAAAAAATAATTTAATGTATTAAAAAATGGTTTAAATTATTAAAAAAAAAATTTCAGATTCGTAGATTTGTTAGATTTAAAAAAAGTTGTATGTGGGTAAAAATTATTAATTCACATTCAAAATGTTCATTCATTCTCACAGTGCATATTAAACAAAAGGCGTCGAACCAAAAAACGAAAAGCGTACAATCAACCTGTTCGTTCGAATGCTCATGCGAGACTGATTGTTTTTTTTTTTATTTTTTAATGTGTGAGGGCTTGTAGGTGTGAGAGCAAAAACGCCGCATAGTGGTTTTGCCTACCTCTGGTTTAGAGTAATTTTTATCTTGAAAATTTCGCAATCGCTTGAGCCAGACAATTTTACAACCTTTGTGGGAATCATTTTCTTTGTATTTGTGTTTTTTGAAAAACTTTACACTTTTGAATTTTTCAAAGACCAAAATTTCCGACATGAATACCCTTAATATTTAAAATTTGTTTAACACCCAGACATATTTTCTTACATGTATCGAGAAATTTTGACCATTGGCGACCAATGGGATATATATGTTCCATGAATATTTTCATAGAGGAATTGCTAAAAAAAATTTTACTACACTTTTCTTTACAAATGTCGAGTCGATAAACCCGAATCCGCAAAACAATGGCAAATTTTATAGCAATTTAAGTTCGGTCGTGAAAGGGTTAACATATATTTAGATTTTAAAGTGTTGTTTTATAAATAACCAGTTAGACTCTAGGGACTTTCTCCTCAGATTCAGAGGACTTTTTTGTTTGGTAGAGAAGATTTTTTTAGTACCTAAATCACGTATACTTAATTTTAATTAAAAAATAATATCACTCATACGCCAAGTAGGTACTGATAAGCAGTGCTAGGATGTTAGGAATTTATCTATAAACCATAAATATTTTTTTTTTTAGAAAAAATGCAAAATATGCACTTAATTGGAAATATGCAACAAACACTACACAAAGCGCTACAAATTGCTCTAAAAATTATATAATGTGCACTTAAAAGCAAAATATAAAAATATGTACGTAATTAAATGTTGAAAAAAAAAAGTATATCAAAAAAAAATACAAAAAAAAATATCCAAAAATACTAAAAAATATACGCTTAAAAGCAAAAAAAATGCATTTTTTACAATATATGCATAAACTAACTGTAGTGACCGGTGTTTCCCGGATCAACTGTGATTTTTGAATGCAGAAAACACTTTAAGCTAGGAAATAGACGACTTAATTCTGTTGTGTTTTGCAAAAGCAGTTAGGATTTTAACGTTGAACTTGAAATTAAAGATTCCATTTGAAATTTATGAAATAAGCTTACAAAATTAAAAATTATTTTATCTTTAAAGATGTTGAATACAAAATGATGCTTTCAGTAGCAATTCACGACTATAAATTAATGTGCTTTATCAATAAAGATGTCTCATATTAATTTTAGTGCATGGTTTAAAAAAAAGTTTATCCTTAAAGAAATTTTTTTTTGTTTTTTTGAATTGCCAAAAACGGTAAGGAAAAATAACATTTTAAAAAATGATTTCATAAAGACATTGCAAAAAAATTAGTAGGTATATTATACGGGGGAAAAAAATCTTAAAAACGAAATGGTTTTTCCTAAAATGTTTTGATTGGATTTAATACTTTCAAATTACAAAAATGAGCTTTATTAAAAATAGTCTAATTTTTTGATTTTGACGTTTTTGATCAAAAGTCGGTATTGAAGTGGGCTATGGTAATAAACATTTTAATGAGGCTTTCCTCGGGAAACGTAGAATATATGTGAGTAATTTCAAAGAAATCCGTTAAAACTTTCTTAGAACTTTGTATTCGAAAAAAAACGAAATAATTTGAAAAATGTGAAAAAAATTTTAATTTTACATTTTTTATCAAAAATAGGCGTAGAAGTGGGCGCGGTCGTTGAAAATTATACTACGATCTAAGTTGAGGTTCGAGAATTATTCATGCCACATTTGAGGAAAAGCCGTTAAGAATTGCAAATATGTATAAAGAACAAACAAACAAACGGAAAATGAGTTTTATATAAAGGGTCCGCCAAATAACTTTTTTTTTTTAAAATGCTATAAAAATAAACTACTGAATATTTTCTCAAATTTCTTTTTTTATTTGAAAGTACAATCCTTCCGGTTAAAAATGGAAAATAATTTCATTGAAATGGCTGCCTCGGCTGGCCATGCAGTAGCCTACACGATCGGTCCAAATTTTAAGCACATTATCGATTGTGTGCAGCTGTATTTCACCAATGGCTTCACGAATATTTTCCTTTAAAGCGTCAATTGTCTTTGGCTTGTTGGCGTAACACTTATCTTTGACGGCACCCCACAAATAATAGTCCAACGGTGTCAAATCGCAGCTCTAAGGTGGCCAAACGACATCAGCTCTGCGGCTGATAATGCGATCTTCAAAAACAGGGCGCAAAACATCGAGTGTAGCTTCGGCTGTGTGGCACGTAGCGCTGTCCTGTTGAAACCAAATGTTGCCAATATCCTCCTCTTCAATTTTTGTGAACAAAAAATTCGTTCAACATGGCCCGATAATGATTCGCCATTGACTGTAACGGTAACTCCTTGCTCATTTTCGAAGAAAAATGCATTCTGCAACATTACCATGATTTTCAAAGTACACTCAAAAAAATAAGTTAGTAGAAAAGTTAGTAAAACGTCTTGTAAATCAGGAATACTATTTTTTAGCAAATATTTTTGCTAAAACCGTGTTTTCAGCTAAAATTTTTGTTATACTTATTCAGCACTTAACTGTTTTATACTAATGCTTTACTAATATACTAAAGTTTTACTAATTAATTTTGCTAAAAAAAAATGTGCTGATAAGCAGATGTCGCGGCATGTCAAGATGTAGTAGAGAAGAGGAAAATGATACTAAAAAGGACAACTCTAATAAGACAATTAAAAAAATCAACCATAAAAAAAACATATACAGACATGTAGACAGAGTAAAGCGAAAGACAAATACACACATCTTAGGTAGATTTGTATGGTTCCTTTTTCTTATTGCAAAAAAAGGGTTGTTTTTTTTTCGTTTCGTTTGTTTTTGTTTATTTTTTCGTTTCGTTTCTAGAATTATCTTCGGCAGTTTCGTCATTGAAAAGATAGCATAATTAAGACAACCATTGATGTAAGTAGTTGAAAGAAAATTTTTGTTATGTTATATATACTTATTTCTATATATTTTCAGATATTAAATTAATTCATGTCGTCAATGTGGGAATATGAAAATTTTTATATTTCGTAATTATTGTAAATTATTTTTAAAAGAATCACAAAAATATGTTTTATGATTTTCAGCAAATATTTTAACTAAATTACAATTTTTTTACAATTTTTTTGCGTTTTTTTCAGTTTACTAAAATTCAACAAAAAATTTATTAATTTTTACCAACGCTTTTTTATTTGTAATCTACTAAGTGTTAGCAAAACTTTTGCTGAATCTACTTATTTTGTTGCTAAAAATCAGCTCGCTGATTTTCAGCAAAAGATTTTGCTGACATTAGCAATTTTTTTGCTAGCATCCTCCTGACAAAAATTTTGCTGACTCAGCAAAATTTTTTGCTGACTTTACAAACTTTTTTTTTTTAGTGTAATGTCGCAATATTTCCCAGCGTTGTTCAAGCGTATACACAACCATATTCGTTCAACGGAAGGATAAAACTAATTATCTGTCAAATCAGACATGAGCTAAGTGTTACCATTCACGAAATAAGCACTAGTTGAAAAAAAACGTTAGATGGCGGACCCTTTATAAAGAACAAGCAAACAAATATATGTATATGTATGCACAGCGCATAGTTTAGGGACACGCCCAAAATTGTCGCTGAAATATGCGGTGTATAGAATAAATTGTCCTCATCTCATACGCTAGATGTATGAAAAGGCGCGAAAACTTTGGGGACAGTCCCTAAAGTAAGCAAATGTCCCTAAACTATGCGGGGGAACGAATAAATGTCTCTAGAGTATGCGCTGTGCATACATATATATAGATATATTAATAGATTGGTTCAAATCCTTTCAAAATTATTTGGTCAAAAGCGTTTTTGGCTACTGACTACAAAGTTGTTTTTCATTACTACAGTTAAACTTGAATTGCTCTTCGACTATCCCGGAATATTATTATCCTGTATTGGTGATATGTATAGTCATTTTTTTTTAATCCAATTTTAAATGGCATTTCTTTTCCGGATATTAGAACACTCTTACAAATGCTTGCAAATTTACTGCTGTAAAGTAAGTGAAATTTTGTGTATAATTATATAAAGTGGCTTATTGGTCCACATTCACCTCTTGAATTAGACTATAAAGTCCTTTAATCAAACCATTCAGCTATGGGGAATGTGGCTCAAATATTCAAAAAATTAAGAGAAGACAGTCAGGGATTTACGACTAATCGTTGGCGCTCCATGGCGTACATTGAACATTACCACTTTTCGAGATGAAATAGAAAAGTACTAAACTAAGAACGTGATAATCGGCTGAAGGTTAAATTTTGTAACAATTTTGTATGTTACAGCAGTTATAAAATCAAAATTTTTCAAACAGAAGACAAAGTGCAAAGAAAAAAACAAGTCAAATTTGCTTTTATTTAATGTGGAAATAATTAAACGGAAAGTTTTTTGTAAAACGCATTCACATATTTTATTTTTGAACTAAAAGCATAAACTATTCATGTGTATAGAATAAAAAATGACTGAATTAGCAAATATAAGTAAAAATAGCAAAAAAAAAAAGTAGTCTTCTCTAAATATGAAAGATAGAATATCGTTATCTCACCAGTGTGTATGAGGTCCGGACTAATTTAGAATTCAAGAGCTCCACAAGCGTAAATGATGGGAGACAAATGCAGTAATTCAATTAACGAAACAAAAAAATAGCGAAATTTTGACACAACCCATTTTTGCAATAAGCAAAAGGAAACATACAAAATTGTCTAAGATATGGGTTCTTGTATTTCGCTATAGTCTGTCTACATGAAGACATATTTGTTTGCAATTTGACCACACTACATTAACAAACACTAGGGTGGAACTTCATGTAAATTCACAATGTTAACCCAAAATCTTTGCAAATCAATAAATTTGCAGCAAAATGACATCGAGTTGTTAATGTATATTTGTGCATATTTAGCTATAAATGCTTATTTTGCATTAAAATTAATAAGAAAATTGTTTGATGTTTTACTGAAAATAAAATTTACACAATTTATAAATTTTCTAATTAAAATATTTTTCAAATTTATACATACAGTTTTTATATCACGAAATTAAAAATATCAAAAAAATGCAATTACTAATTTTCTGACTATATAAATATATATAAATAACAAAACTTGTGGAACTTATATTGAAAACTTTTAAGAAAATCAATAATAAATGAATATTTTTAAGTTTTAAGTACCTACATATGTTACGATTTTAAATACATATTTTATATACATAAAATACAAATATAAATGCATTCACTTTCGATCCATAATAATCACTATAAACATTTAGTTTAGAAATACATATTTAGGGCCACTAACTTTTCTATGAATAACCAAAACATAATTTTAATCAAAGATATTTCCATGGAAATATAACATTTTTAGCTACGGTTAAGCCTTAAACTTTTTTTAATTTGAAATAAGTTAGCAGGTCTTAATCTTTATTAAATTTAAATATTTAATTTTGTCTTTAATTTAATTAATAGACCATTACAAAATTTAATGTTTTTTAATACACAGTTTACGCACATTGTTGGCGTCCTATTAGTTTTTGTATGAAAAACAGATACAAAAATCTTACATGGTTTGATTTTTGTACTTTTTGATATCATTTTCCTCGTCTCTACTACATCTTGACATGCTGCGACATCTACTGCATTCAGAGTATATTTTTCAATCTGATTGTCGTCCACACTGTTAATGTGCCTATCAGCAATTTTTTAGCAAAACAAATTAGTATAACATTATTCAAATATTAGTAAAACATTAGTTCAAAGCAGCTAAGCGCTGATAAGAATAACTAAAAATTTAGCTAAGAACACAATTTCAGAAAAAATTTGCCGGAAAATAGTATACTTGACTTACAAGAAGTTTTGCAAACTTTAACTAAATTTTCTTTTTTTTTTTTGAGTGTATAATAACCAAGATTGCTGGAGCCTGAGGGCTTCAAATCGTGAATCACTGTTATACTTAGCCCAAGTTAGAATTACAACAAAAATTTGCAATGAGAGATATTTTTTATCGTTTTTATGTGTTCTGATGAATTTTAATTATTTTTTTAAAAAACTAAACTTTTTCCTATTTAGCTATTCGGCAGCCAACAAGTGAATTCTTTGGAATTTTATCTAAATTTGAATCACAACATTGCATCCTACCGGCCCAAAAAAGGTTTTATTAGTAAAATTAAATTAAGTTTCTTAAATTTTTGTTTGTATGGAGTTTTTGTATGCAAAAAAACGAAACTATTCTAAAGATGATGAAATCCATTCTATATATTTTCTAAAATTTTGACTATTCACTAGAGATTTTTTGAATTCATTCTCTTCTTCCTTTCCTTTTTCATTTTTCCTCTTGTTTCTTTTTTTTCTCTGGATTCACGCCTGCAAAATACCAAAATATAAAATTAGATACAAACGTATCAGGTTATGTCAAGCTGTATATGACATAAACTATTTGCGTCGAGTTAAAAACAAAATATATTATTTTTTTTTGGTATTTACAAAAATGATCTGTGAAACATGTTTAATATTAAAAACGAAATTTTTAAATTTTTTCTGTGTGCTTATATAATACTTATATACTTCAAATGATTTTGAGAGAGGATTTTTTGCAGAAAATGCCATTATTAATAAGTCATATTAAAGACTGTTTTGTGCTTTGAAAAAATCTGTTTGTTAAAAACTTACCAAAAATTAACTCTAGTTAGGAAATATAGAGTACTTCATTTGATCGGTATAGACCGGCAATTATTTTCATACGTATTTCTGTTGCAAATTTAAATACCTCTTATGCATACATGAACATGGTCTAACTACTCTGCTTTGGCAATATGTAATGGTAAATGATGAAAATGTAAGTGGGTGAGCTACTACTTACTTCCCAATGCTACCTACCGTACTTACTACACATATTGACATTGATGCTGCCATACAGATGTAACTGCTGTTGTTGCTACTGCTTTTGTTGCTGTTGTTGTTAGTTGGCGTATATATTGTATTGAATGATAATAAAAAAGTTTCAACATTATTAAACATCGCGATCGTCGCAAAAGAAAGTGAAATTTCACATTAAGAATTACATACAATTGTTTCAATGTTTTTCGGTCGGTTATTTTTTTGGTGGTGGTGGTTGTTTCTTTCGATTTTATTTGTTCAATAACATTTCTTTTGTTTACGAATATTTAACATTTCATTGGCATCAATTGAGAGTTGAGTTTTGTATCTTTACTGTGCATATGAGTACAAGTAGCCAAGTCAAATCATCAATTTGATATTGCGTGTAATTCGTTAACATGTACAGTAGTTGTACAAAATAATATGACCAGCTGATGTCAAATCTTTGAAAAAAAGGTGATGTTAAATCTCAGAAAATAAAGAGATTGCAATACTCTCACTTACTGAGAAAATATATATAACTTGGGGCTGCAAATAGTAAAATGAATATTTTTTCGCGACTTTAAATTGATAAATTGAGTTTTTTTTTGTCTGGAATATGAAAAATAGCGAAAAATTGAGAAATAAAAAAATGTTTACAATTTTTTTGTGTCAATCTATTTTGTTGGAATTGTTTATCAATTCTAAGATAAACATGACCACTATTAAATGAATATAATAAGAAGACATGACAACTTTTAAATGCTTAGATTCAAAAATCGGCTTTCATTCGAAAATCGAAAATTGTTTAGAAATTTTTAAGATCATGCCTAGTTTAATTTTGTTTATTGGGATTTTACAATCCATATCCTGAATTTCTGTTAGTTGCACTAAAAAGCAGACATATTAAATTAAATAATGAAGTTAATAGTCTTATTCCACGATTTTTAATTTTTTATTGTAATAGCTGATTATACATACTAATACTTTGATACAACATTCGTAGATCCAAGCAACTGGATAATAAATGATACTATTAAAATGCAAACGATCAAATAACTCAAATTTAAAATTTTTGTAAGCACATAAATGAGACATTTAAATATTCAATGCATTTAAATATAATTTTTACAACAACACTAGTTTTTGTTTGTTTTTAAACTTTTTTAAGAATTTAGTACATATAAGCACATGGCAGTAGTAATTTTCAACGTCTGAAAACTAAAAGCTGGAAAATGTAAAATTTAAACATTGATGGCACCAGTTCGTATAATATGTCTACTTTTAAGTACAATTAACAAAAACTTGCGATATTAATTGCAAAATCCCAATAAATGAAGTTAAACTAGGGATGATCTTAAAAATATCTAAAATAAAATCAGATATTTGAAAGTAAGTCAGCTTTATAAGGATTCAAAAGGGGTCATGACTTTTTTTTATCTTAGAATTGATAAACAACGCCAACAAAATAGCTTGGCAATTTGTCATGATTTTCCATATCCTAGACATTTTTAAGCCTGGAAGCCGAGCAAATTCTTGTGCCTTTTGGACTAAAACTTGTATGGTGAAGATTTGAGCCAAATCGGATAACGTTAGACGTGCACCTTTGAGGTCAAAGTTCAAATTTTGGAAAATTCTGTATATTCGCTATAATTAACTTAAAGCGATAGTTTTCTTTGATAGTTAAGTTGATAAATTTGACGTTTAAAGTATCCAAAATGATTTCTGAAAATGTTCTTTACAATTAACCCTATTATGCAAGGGGTATTCAAAATTAACCATTTTTGCATTTTGCAACCAAAATTTTCATAAAATATTTACCATGAACTACGTAAAACCATTTTTGACTTATAAATTTTAACCCCTTAATGCAACGAGGGTAAAAATTCCCCATTAAAATTGTTGTTTCCACTAAAAACAGAGATGGTCCAAAACCATTACAATAACTTTATTTTTACCGTTATACAATAATATTTTAATGAAAAAAATTTGTTTCTTCCCCGTTATAAAGCAAAAGTTTACTGAAATTTAATTTCGTTATCAACTTAAAGGAAGTTAAATTTAAGTTCAATTTCAATTTATTAATGTATATGAGAATGTTTTTAAAATTTAATTGGGTAATGAGCATACAAAATTAATTATGAGCATTTCAAAATAACTAAATACTCTGATCACAAATATAAAATGTCTGAAAATGGCCCTGTAAGGGACCTATTACTGTG
Organism: Delia radicum; assembly: GCA_021234595.1. Classification (NCBI taxonomy): domain Eukaryota; kingdom Metazoa; phylum Arthropoda; class Insecta; order Diptera; family Anthomyiidae; genus Delia; species Delia radicum. Next base: position 141,647,343 of record CM037853.1, on the reverse strand, counting down.
GAACAAGTTTGTAATCTGTAAGTATATAAAAACCCCTTAGTATTTGCAACGGGGATTTTTCAAAAAATATTAACATCCTGATATTATGGGCAACAGTATTCCAAACAAGCAAATTTGAAAAATCTAAGAAACGAATACTTGAAGTGCATGTATTTTTTAAAGTACATTAAAATATGACTAACTTCCAATATTTTTATTAAACAAAACTTTTAATTGAAACATAAATAAAGCAAACTGGCCAGTGCTTCTTTTAAAAAAACATTTTTAACTTAAGCGTTAATTTTTCTGGACAATATTTTTTTAAAATTATTTTGCGAAAAATGAGAAATTTGGACCCTCGGATTAGAAAAGGAATAAAGGTTAACTTTTTTTTTTAATTTGGATACAAAATTTGTTAAAATAAATGGGCAATTTTGAGCCCCGTTACATAAAAATGACATTTTTAATGAAAATATTTCAGAAAACAATTTAATATAATATAAACGTTAACTTTGTCAACTTTTAGCACACCGTAGCACAAAATGATTAATAAAAATGGGAAAACATTAGGGATTTTTGGAACATCAAGTTTGACAGGATTATGTCAACCTTTGAAAAAAAACTCGATTTTTTTAAGTAAATTATAGTTCAATATATTTAATTTCTAAAACTTTAACTTTGACCACTTTGGTTCACCATGTTAGTTTTAGAACCAGTGGTACAATAATCCGCTCGGGCTCGGTCAAAAATGTAAAGTTGATTTTTCATTGCCACCTTAATATGTATGCAACTATTACGTTCGAGTTCATTTTAATTGGTGGCTTGTTTGGGGCGCTTGTTTTTGTTATATTCCTACCATAAATATATTAGACTGATACTCGAATAATTTCAAATTCTTAATTGATTAATCGAGTATATTAAAAAACCCAAAATCGAGTTACTAGTTTACTCGAACAAAACCAAAGCCGAGTAATTTAAATACACTAATTATAGTCACCCAAAACAAAAGACTTAGGAAACAAACTCATTTCTCTAACATAGGATTGAAATAACAATCCTCCAAGAAATATTTATTACCATATGTAAACTTTTCCATCAACCATATTATAAAGACAATATACTGTAAATTCTACATACATCCATACAAGTGATCATTTGGACATTTAGACAATTGTTTTGCTTAATGGTGTATATAAATCGATTAAGTGCCATCGATAAGTATCATAAATTGTATATTTGTTTCGTTTGTTTCTGTTTCTTCTTCTTCAACATAACATTGTAGTAAAGATTTTAATGATTTGATATCCATAAATCCACCAACATTTATACAACAAGTAACAAAAAATTATAGTTAAATGGTAAAGAAAATAAAACACAATGAAATGTCGTTGAACTTGATTTTTATACGGCGATAGACATATTTTCTATTTATACATCACTGATAGACATTTTCGTTTTGTATTAATGTAAATTATGCTAAATAAATTATTTTTTATCACATGAAAATAGATTGCTGTATTTTTTCATAATTGCATTAATATTTCAAAAACTATACCGCCATACAATTTGCATATTGCGTGAGAATGTCTTAAATATAAATCTTTACTTTGCATGTCGTTTATTCATATTTACAATGATGTGACCGTTAAAAATATTAATGAATTATTATCATAGTTATAAAAGGAAAATTAACAACAAAAAATATGCGTGTTTAAAACGCACTTAAATGTCAAAATGCACCTTAATGATATTTTAAAGTTTTTGACACTAAAATTCAATTATTGTCAATTTCAAGACATAATATATGATTAATTTTTAAGAGCTTCAAGGTAAAAAATTTGGCTTTTAATTTCGTTTTTAAATTTTATGAAGAAAGATTTTAATTAATAGGTGTTCATTACACATACTGTGATGAGGTTATATATCAGTTTGTCATTCCGGTTGTAACGCATCGAAATTTAGATCTAAGACCCCATAAGGTATATATATATTCCTGATACTTATTAAATTAGATTGATGCGCATTTTTCTAAAAGCTTGGTGTTGAAAATGAAGAAAAGATATGAGCGAATATGTTAAGGAACCTTTTGGTGTATAATACACTACACAATGGGGTGCATCACAAATATTTTGGAAATAATTCAGCCATTTCTTACTGGCTGCTCAGATTGCCAAGAAACTTCACGTAATTTCAAGCTTAAGCTTTAAAGAAGGCCCGTCTACGTTCACCAGGCGCTGATAAATTAGACTTTAAAGTAGGACACCTCGGTTATCCAATAATCTTCAGAGCTTGCCAAATTTACCAACCGATTTTCTAAAATGAAAAATTTTTGGAATCTGCTTATAATTTCAAACAATAAATATGCTTATTCATGTGGCTTATTTCTTAAAGTGCGAAAGTTATCCGCATTTGAAAATTAAAATTTGCAATAACCTGCTCCGGCTTTTGGTAAAAACAAATTTAATGCAATGTTTTAAAATTGTATTTAAATATATAAAACAGAAAACTTAGTTTTACTTCAAAAAGAAATATATAGTTTAGATGTATTGCTCAAATGTTTAGGATATATACTATCAATTAAAAATTTTTTATACGACTAAAAAATTTCACATATTTTACAAAATTTATTTCTTAAACAAATTTACAAGTTAGTAACTACAATTTCATTTCTCAATTTTTAATTTTTATCAGCTTCCGTTTTCAATGCCACAGGATACATTTAAATTGCATTCAAAATATACATTCGTAACCTATGGATCTCTAAAATGAAAATTTTTAAATTTTTCCCACAATAAAATTATACAAATCTTTTATTTTAATTTACTGTTCGAATTTTTTTTCGTTTTATCGTTTTTTAAACACCCCAAATATGTTAACAATCATAAAGTGCTGATTGCATTAAAATGTGTGAAATTAATATTGTAGGTAGCCGGTCGCTGCAACATTAAAAACATCGAAAGTGAAGTTACAATTGAATGGGAAAAAATTGCAATTTCCTTTTACAAGCACGCCATGACATATAACAACTAACAAGTTTGTTTTGCACAAGGCAATAAAATGATTTATGTTATTTAATGAAATTTAACGCATACTTATACTACGCACAAAAAAGGATAATATAAATATGTCTTATATGGAAAATAACATAATTTTAATTAAAATTACAGAAAAACCTAAGTAAAAATGGAATTTATTTATGTTTATTTTAAATAAAAATATACACTCAGGGAACTTGTAGTTGTTTGAGTTGTAATACAGTATATCTATTTTTAAGTGAAAAACAGTCATTTGTAGAAGAAATTTAATTTTTGACTACAATTGTAGTTCATTTAAAAAAAAAGCCATATTAATTTACTGTATTATAATTTTACAATCATTTTCCACCGTACTTTTCTTATTTAAAATAAAATAAAAGTTTGTATATTTTTACTGCAAATGTGGTTAATTTTGACTACAATTTTGGTTCAATTTTTGAACAGTAGAAACAAAGGAAAACACTGCAAATGTATGTCGTGAACTTTCATTTGTTTTTAACTACATGTGCAGTGGTAGTTACCTACATAGTAATCCAAGTGTATATAATTGTAGAAGGTGTTTTTATAGAGGTATAACATTTTTAAATGGAATAAAACAAACGTTTCCTTCAATAAACTAATTGTGACACGAGCTGTGTGACATGTTGCTCCTTCTTGTTGAAACCACAGCTCCTGCACATCATGGTTGTTCAATTGATGAACGAAGAAGTTAACAATCATGGCTCTATAGCAGTCACCATTGACTGTAACGTTCTGACCAGCATCGTTTTTAAATAAGAACGGACTAATGATTCCACCAGCCCATAAAGCACACCAAACAGTTAGTTTTTCTGGATGTAACGGTGTCTCAACATACACTTGAGGATTATCATCACTCGAAATACGGCAGTTTTGTTTAACAAAATTCGCTTATGAAAATTTCGAACAGAACCATGATTTTCAAAATAAATTTGCACAATTTGGAAGCGTTGTTCAGGAGTAAGTCTATTAATGCCAAACCAAACTAAACATAAATCACAGCTGACAAAATGGCCTCCAGTAAAAAAGTGTTGCCACCTTAAAGTTATATACCTGCATAAAAAAACACCCTTTATAAAATATGTTAAAAAGGGGGATTCTTTCTTTTTAGCGTAAATAAAAGATTTTATATGTTTTATTTTATATATGATTAAACAAATTTTTACACATTTTCAAACAAAAGACTTAAGACACAATCTTCAATAAAATTTATCCATTTTCATTTTATCTTGTTTTTTTTTTACTTTACACGTGTAAATAATACTTAATTCTACATAATTATGAGCTTTTCAAAGAAAATTTTGAAGAACAAAAAACTAAATCTCATGCGCCACTTTAACCAATAGGGGGAAGTTAAATATTAGTTTCAAATTAAGTGCTTCAAAACGCCTAACTAATTTTGTTGTCATTTTTGATTTAGTGTTGAATATTTTGATAATACAATTGGAAATGGTTTGATGCCGATAAGAGAATTTAATATACCATGAACCCGGTCAAAACTTACGTATATAAGGACATTTTAAAAAAATTGAGCACAAATGTACGGTATTTGGAACTTTACCTCTTCTGATTTTAGCCAAACTTAGTACAGTAGAACACGGTGTTAACGAATTCGTAGGGACCGGACAATATAGGTCGTTATAAGCGAAGTTCGCTATAGGCTTGGTAAACATTTTCCTAAAATTAATAAAATGACAGGACTTTTTCTTAAATTCTCATAGTTTTTAAATTTTTGTGTGTAATATTGAAACCATTTTTCCATTAAATCGCGTTTCATTAATTTGTCAATTTTAATTTTTTAATTGAAGTTTTAAGCTTTTAAAATTTGCAGCACAGTTTTCATTTTAATATCTTGATTATCTTATGTGTTCGTTATAAGCGTAAAATTTTGTACAAAAATTCGTAAATGGGCCCAACAATTTTTTTGTTATATAAAAAGTTCACTATAAACGTTGTTCGTTATAACCGTATTAATGAAATATGGTACTAAATGCAGTTTGACCAGAAAAATCGTTTACTATAAAAAAGCTCTTTAACACCTGTGTTCGTTATAATCGAACTCCACTGTATGAACATTTTACTAATAAATATTGTATTTTTCAGTTTTAAAAAATTCGTTATAGTTCGTGTTTGACCGCTGCAACGTGCTGGGGGTTTTATCATAACTTTTGAACGCATCAACAGAAAAGTAAAAATTTTGTGAAATTTTTAAGATAAAATCCTCTTCTTTAAACAGCGTTGCACAGAAATAATTTTTTTTTTCTCGAAAAGAATTACGAAATTGAAAAAGTTTCCTTAATTCGCGAATATTGCAAAAAACCCTGTAAATAATAATTTTTAAAGAAATTTATTTTGCTATTAACTAAAAGTATCACTCGCGATACAAAGGTTCCCGATACAAAGGATCCCGATAAAGGTTTTGGGGAGGGAGATTAGCATATTTTTTATTAACTTTTTTAACTCTTTTCATATTTTTGTATTGAAAAATTTTATTTGGGAGAGGTGAAATATCCCATTTCCCCCCCCTGGATCCGCGCCAGTTCACGACATATACAAATTTAAAGTTACGAGGGGTTAAAAAATAAACTGAATTTTTCCGAAAGTATCTTTGATATTTAATATAAAATTTTGCATATTCATATAATACCCTAAAACAAATTTCAATATTTTTTTTGCACCGCATTTTAAAATCTATATGCATGTTAAGCAGGAGACAACATGTAGCCAAACTGCGTACTAAGCTTTTCATTATTGCATCCTATGTGCATTCTAAATTACATTTAAAATTAAATTTTCAAACAAATTATTTAAATATTTGTACTCATGAAATATTTCCAATATGGATGTCAGATGAGATATATAATCGCAGAAATCCCACAAAATTATTAATCGTAATATTTCAGGATAAAATATTAAAAAAAGTCCTCTTAAAAACTTGATTATTCAATATCCTTGACTGTTTTAAATAACTTGGTCAAAAGAAAAAGTTCATGTCAAAGGCTTGACTACACTGTAATCAGATTAGAAATAAATATTTGTACTCATGAAATATTTCCAATATGGATGTCAGATGAGATAAATAATCGCAGAAATCCCACAAAATTATTAATCGTAATATTTCAGGATAAAATATTATAAAAAGTCCTCTTAAAAACTTGATTATTCAATATCCTTGACTGTTTTAAATAACTTGGTCAAAAGAAAAAGTTCATGTCAAAGGCTTGACTACACTGTAATCAGATTAGAAATAACAAACATCTCAATTAGCCCTGTAAAAACCAAACTTATATGTAAACAATTTAATATATTCAAATTTGGTCTGTAGATGGATATTTCAAATCTTTGTTGCTGGAAGACTAATATTTGAGTATGTATTTATATAGTCAAACCTTTACTGTGGATGTTTGCTTTTGACGAACTTATTGAAAACAATCAAGAATATTGAAGGATCAAGTTTTCAAAAGAAGACTTTGGACATTTTTGGTCCTGAAATATTACAAATTATAATTTTGTTAAATATGTGCTATTAGTATCTTTCATTTGATATACATATTGACATCATTTAGTGAGTTTTGAAAAAACATAAAATCGAATAACGAATATCTGATTACGCAGTTTAACCCATTGGACATTTTAAAACCAAACTTTCCAGATTTATAGAACCATGCTTCATTAAGAAATGTTTGTAATTTTTTTTTCCGTAAAGCGTATAAATCATAGACGGGTGAAGATACATATTTAAAAACAAAAACTAATTTTGTATAATTTTGTGAACTAATCTTTATTCAAAAATATATGGAAAATAATTTTCTTTAAGTTCACTGATTTTTAATTTTTTTGGAAAAACTTAAACTTTTGACTTAGCAAATTTTACCTTCTAACCGGCAAGCCTGCCTCCAGGAGGGTCACTTTAAATTGGCCATACATAGGACAATTGAGTGTTTTATAATTAGGAATTAAGCTATTTCGATCATGTTTTCAAAATATAATGTGAAGTAGTTTTTTTGTGCGCAGTGCACAGTGCACAGTTTGGAAGTGAGAAAGTATTAAAGTTCAAATTTAGTAAAAGATTGAGATTGAAGCTTAAGCATTTAAAAAAAGCTCTAATTTTTGTCTAACGCCATACATGAAAGACATCGCCTTAAACTGAACAAGTATGAACGGATTTTCCTGAAATTTTGCATAAAAATTATATTATACCAAAGCCTTTAAGTTTGAACAATATATATTTAAGTTAAGGTGCTTTACGCCCTGATTTCGCAGTTTCCAAAAAACTAAAATCTCCATATCTTCTTAAGTAAAAATATAGTAAAAGGTGTTATTTTTGAATTGTAGTTACATCTTAGAAAAATTATTTCTTGATAAAGAATAAATTATGCCTAAACATATTTATTTTCATGAATTAGTTTTTGAGATTCACTCTAAACTTATTTTCGGCTATATCGCTTGAAGTACGCAAAAAAAAAAAACAAATTGCTTGAAAAACATATTGTTTATTTTTTGTGCCGAACACGTGGTACAAATTCCATTGAAGAAGGCTTAGGCTGGTTGTGAAGTGAAGTGAAGTGAATTACTAAATGTTTTAGTCTACTTAAAAACTCATTTTTTTTAACGAGCTAATGTATTTTTTATTTAATATTATATGATATTTATTTTTAATTTAAAATTATTTCAAATCGTTTTTGTTTTAGTTTTCAATGCACAAATTGAATACATATGGGCTACTTCAAAAATGATTGATACCTGCTGAAACCGAATATATATTTCTATTATTTGTCAAGGATTTTTGAATTGTGAGAAATGTTGAACAGGGTTTGGAAGACTATTCTTAAAATATATGACACGCATAATTTAACATTGAAGAGTCTGTACCTAAAGAACTGATGGCCATTTAAAAGTCAAAAATAAAAAAAAATTACTTGAAACTTACAAGAGTTTTTTCATTCATTTAATTTTTTTTTCTCACAGTTATTAACTTTAGATCAAAACCGATTACAAAATGGAGTCACTACCCCGGGAGATTTTGCAGTTTCTTACATATGGTTTTTCCGCCGTTTGTTGGAATTAAATTTTGAGAACAGTATTTAAAAAAATATGTAATTTTATAAAGCCATAAGTATACCAAGTATACCTTAACAATATAGAAACTCAAGTAAGTCAGACTAGCAGTATATGGCCAACGGTATATAAAAGAAGGCAACACTCAAGAAACAATAACTTGGATGTTAAAGGCTAGAAGTGATTTGATAGAGCTAAATGGAAATAGATTTCAAGCTAATGCATCAACTGTATGTTCTCTTTGTAATATGAATGAAACGGAAAATATACAATATTTGCTAGGTAGATGTCAAGCGTTAAGGGAATTCAGACTTATGTTTTTCAAAAAGGTTCTACTTCAGGAAAATTAAATAGTGAATATTTTAAACGGATTTACTGTAGATTGGAAATACATAGCTAATTATGTGAAAACTTGTATTCGATAAAGAAAATTTTTATTAGATGAAATTAATCTTTAATTAAATATCATGTATATCTTGCACATGTAAATTTGTATATGTCGACTGATGAACATAGGTTAATGTCTTACATATTTCATTTTTATTTTTTATTATATATATTTTTTAAATTAATGCTTAAATATATATTGTATATTTTAAAGGGTGGTTAAATTGTAAGGGCCGATGTTGAATGTGAACCACACCTAAACGCCAAGTTTTTTTCCGAATTTTTTTTGACATTTCTCTATTTCAGACTTACTCAATTTGAACCATGGAGAGATACACAATCCAACAACGTGTTAAAGTTATCCAGACTTATTATGAAAATGGGCGTTCAAATCAAAATGCATATCGTGCACTTCGTGATTTTTTTTTGGTCAATTTGATCGTCCAAATGTGCGTACAATCGCAAAAATCGTGTAAAAATTCGAGCAAACCGGGTCTGTAGAAGATGTGAGAACACCAGTGCATGCTCGTACAGCTCGTACTGCAGAAAATATTGCTGCTGTTCGCGATAGTATGGCTGAAGAGCCGTCCACCTCAACTCGTCGTCGTGCCCAACAATTGCACCTCTCACGCTCGTCGTTGATGAACATTATGCATAAAGACTTGCATTTACACGCTTACAAGGTGCAATTGGCTCAAGAACTAAAGCCTCTTGACCATTCCAAACGTCGTGAATGGGCAGAATGGTGGCAAGAAATGGCAACAGTGGATGATCAATTTTCGAAGAAAATCATCTTCAGTGATGAGGCACATTTTTAACTCAGTGGATTCGTCAATAAACAGAATTGCCGCATTTGGGCGAATGAGAATCCAAGAGTGATTGTCGAAAAACCAATGCACCCACAAAGAGTGACTGTTTGGTGCGGTTTATGGGCTGGCGGCATCATCGGGCCGTATTTTTTCCAAAATGAGGCCGGTCAGGCAGTTACTGTGAATGGTGTTCGCTATCGTGAGATGATAACGAACTTTTTATGGCCCGAATTGGAAGATATGGATGTGGACGATATGTGGTTTCAGCAGGACGGTGCCACTTGCCATCCAGCTAACGAAACAATGGCTCTTTTGCGCAACAAATTCAATGGCCGTGTTATCTCACGTAATGGCGATGTCAATTGGCCGCCAAGATCATGTGATTTGACACCGTTGGACTTTTTTCTTTGGGGTTATTTGAAAGAAAAGGTGTACGTCGATAAGCCAGCAACAAATCAAGAGCTAAAGGATCAGATAATTCGGCACATTAACGGCATAGAACCTCCATTATGCCTCAGCGTCATCGAAAATTTGGACCATCGGATGGAGGTGTGCCGCCGTGGTCGCGGCGCCCATTTGGCCGATATTTTGTTCAATACATAATTGAGTAATACCAATATATCATAATAAAATAAAATTACAATAATTTCCTAAATAGTTTGTGTTTTACTCAAAATCAACATCGGCCCTTGAAATTTGACCACCCTTTATATATATGTATATTGCTTAAATAATTTTTTTAATAAAAAATAGTATTACTACTACTTACTACTAAAGTATACCAAGTTGAAGCCAGCGCGCAAATAGCGGGATACGGACATTACAAACTTAAAAGAAATTCGCGTAAATTTTTTGAAAATATATATTTTTGCGTCTAATATTCACAATTATATTTGCAATTGCCTAGCGCATTTCGTGAACTGGGTATCTTAGCATACTGCACTTCCAAGTCAAAAATAGCATTTAAAAATTTCTAAACGCTAAAATTTTAGAAAGTTTTTAAAAAATTTTTTAAATTAAATCTTTTTTCGCTTTTTTTTCTATAAAAAACATAGCTTGAGAACATAGTTATGTAGCTAGAGTGAATCTTCATGACAGACATAACTGATAAAGTGAAGAAAAATTATTTTTTTTTTCGTTCCTAAGGAGTACAGCGGCAGTTGTTTCGAAGCACTTTTCGCTTTGTGACAACTAAAGCACAGTATGAATTCCGCCAAAACGTGCATCAAATAAAAGATTTTAATTAGCTTAGTAATAAAATCGACAAGGCATCAACAAATTTTAAGAACTTTTAATTTTATGGAGCAAACAAAATTCTCATAACCTCAAAAATCATCCTTATATAAAAATTTTACTTCTTCGAATGCATGTATTTGATATGATTTCCTGCAAATAACTAAGCCTAAGCCCAACTAAATATCATTAAACCGATAAAAAATTAGTGTTTTACAAAAAAATTCGCGGTTTAATTTTAAAGTTATAATATATGACAACACATTTTTGAGTCTATTTTGATAATTTTTGTTGTTGTAATATGTATTTTGAAATACGATGAAAACAATGAAATCTATAAATTGATGTAGCTTTAATTAAATGCGAACAATATATGTCATTTTAATATTTTCAATTTGCTTGAAACTTTTTCGCCGTTAAAGATAAATGATTAACGCGAATGGATTTAGCACGCTGAAACATCGGTTATTCATGTCATCCAAAAAAAAAAGTTTTAAAATATTTTACCTCAAAGTGTCGACAATTTTGAAACTCCTCATATGTGCTTTAATATTTAATTTTAAAAAAAAAAACTTCCTTTTAACACAAAAAAAACATTCCTTATTATCAAATTACTGATTTAAGTTTTCAGTTTCCGGGAATTCCCCGATTTGAAAACTAAGCCAGATATCGCAAAATAGCCAAAATTTCCGCAAAAGTTTACCTACGAAACACAACCCGCTAATACAACTGATGTAGGGGTTGATTTATTTTTAGAAAATTGTCATATTGTGACTTATTAATTTTTTCACCAATATGTGTGATAATTGGTAAATAATCAAAAACAATCAATATAAATTTTCAATTTACAACGAGCTTTTAACCTCCGTATATTTACAAAAATAAAGCAAATCAAACATATTAGCTAGGTTGATCCTAGTATTTCTATCTGGCTAAAGATCTCATCAGAACCCGAAGTTTTAGAAAAGTTAGAGCCTCCATAATAGGCAGAACTTTAACAAAAAATCAATTTTGCTCCATTCTTGTCTTCTTAGTAATCAAGCACGTGGTTAGGTCTTTTCATAACAAGCATCATGACGTTACTAAGCTTTGAAGATCAAAAATGTTCTATTTATATAAAAAAATTTAGTTTGTACTGTGGCTCAAGTAATATTTTTACAGTTATATTAGTTTTTTGTTTTTATATACATCGAGATTATTTTCATGTTATTTTCAATTTATAACGAGCTTTCAACCTCCGTATATTTACAAAAATAAAGCAAACCAAACATATTAGCTAGGTTGATACTAGTATTTCGATCTGGCTAAAGATCTCATCAGAACCCGAAGTTTTAGAAAAGTTAGAGCCTCCATAAAATTAAAAAATTAAAATAAAAATAATAATTTAGAAAATTACTGTATTTTAAACAGAATACTTTTTTTCTGATCAAAATTTAAAAATTAAGTTTTTTGTTTGTAAAATTCGGTGTATGGCTTTAAGAAAAAGTGTTTGTACATTTACCCATGTTTTTGGAAAAGGTTCATAAACAAAAAATCGAAACCAATTTTAAAAGTTTTTTTTTAATAAAAACCGTATTAGAAGCCGGTTTTTTTAAAATCAGATTTTTTTTTAACAAACCGAAAACCGGGTTTCTAAATTCGCCGTTTTTTTAAGACACTCTAACTGTATTTAAGAAATTATCAAAAGTATTTCAGAAATTTATTATTTAATTTCAGAAATGATCAGTTGTATTTCAGATATTATTACACAAGACCATACTCTGATGTATAAAACATAAATTAAATAATTTAAAAAATATAGAAATATTTAGTGAGAATTTTTAAATGTTAACGATGTGACCAGAATGTTTATTTTGAAAGTGGTATGAGTCATCCTCTTTTTTTTAATAGAAAAATACTTAAAATAAAATAATATTATAAACAATTTTGTGACCAATATTTACGTTAAAAGTTGAAATTCGCACTAATTTTTACCCCACTGATATAAAGTTTTATAAGCAAATTGTCTAAACGGTTATAAGATGTCGTAATCATTACAAAACACTTAATTTTTGAATATTTTATGAAACAATTTTGATAAATAACTATAGATATTTTGCAATTTTTTTTTTTCTTGTTTCTAAAACCCCTTTTAAGGATGAAAATGGGTACAACACAAGAATATCTTTTTATATAAAGCATAAATAAAATCATTTCAAAAACTGCATAAATATTGAGACAGATTTTTTAGAAATAATAAAATAATATTGGACAATACTTTTAGGACCAACATTGTTTACTAGTTAAAAATGTTTTATTTTTGATTTGAATTAGCTCAGTTCTTCGAATTTTGTTTTTTTACTTCTCATCGGGTAAATAAAACAATACCGGTAAAGCGTTGACGTTTTTCTTTCAAAATTTGGGTAAATCTTCTACCCCTTCTACATTGGTCCTCTGAGGAATTTTGGTGACATGAAATGAAATATGTAAGGACCTGTCAGTAAAAAAATTTGCAGATGATAATATTTTTTAACAAAAAACGAATGATCTTGAGCTTGAATAATCTTGCTCATATCATAATTTATGAAAAAAAAATCGAAAAAATAAACTTTTGGCTTTAATTTTTTAAAATTTATAAGTAAACCATTATATTTAATAACTATAAAATATTCACGGAGACTTTTAAAAAGTGACAGATTTGACAAAAATATATATTATGTGCCTTTTTTTTTCTTAATAGAGAAAACTTAAATAAACAAGAATATTGAAATTATTTTTGTATGGAAAAGTAATAAAGTAATATTAGAAAAAAGTTGAAATTCGCAAAAATTTGTTATGTTTTTCAATGTCGAGCTTTTGGATTAAAACTATCGATGGCTAAAAAAATTAGCTGAGGAGAGTTTATTTTTATAATTTTTTATGGCAGATTCAATAGCAAACGGATATGAGTCCACTTTAAGTTAAAAACCATTTAATTTCGCAACATCTATTAAGAGTTCTTTGTGATATGGAAAATTTATTTATATGTGATAATAAATTCATGAGCAATTCCATATGAAAGCGATCACCTTTTGGACGACCCCTCTCCGATTTTAAAATAAATAGTCTCAATCGATTGCCCAGCAAAAAATAATGTACCTACATATTTTTTTTTTTATAGTGACTGGTTTAGTGGTGGTGTGCACCACTGTCATGTGACAAAATTGAAGAATTCCTCATAAGGGACCTCATTGAAAGTTGTTTTAAAAAAAAACTACTAAAGCGATCGCAACGAGTGATAGCTCGTTGGAAAGGTATTGAATCAGGCTTTAATTGAAAACAATTCAATTATAAAAAATATAAAAACAATGAGAACAAGGTGGTCTCTTAAATGCTCTTCTCCTGTCCAAACAAGGAGTCGGGGGCCCATTTTTTTATTGCTGATTCTTAAAGCAAAAATTATGAGGAATCCAAAAAAAATAAAATTAGCCGGAAAATTTAGGAGCTTCTGTGGAAAATCGGAAAATTTAATTTTCATGGGAAAATTTAATTTTCATAGGAAAAAAGGTAAATTTCTGAGAAAAATTAGGAAAATTTTATTTTTCAATTAAAGCGTGATTCAATACCTTTCCAACGAGCTATCACTCGTTGCGATCGCTTTAGTAGTTTTTTTAAAACAACTTTCAATGAGGTCCCTTATGAAGAATTCTTCAATTTTGTCACATGACAGTGGTGCACACCACCACTAAACCAGTCACTATAAAAAAAAAAAAAAATTTGTAGGTACATTATTTTTTGCTGGGCAATCGATTGAGACTATTTATTTTAAAATCGGAGAGGGGTCGTCCAAAAATTTGCCAATTTTGATCGTTTTCATATGGAATTGCTCTCATGTAAAAATTCTTAAGTAATTTCACCCTCTCAACTATATAGATAAACTGATTTATAATGCCACATGCAATCGCACTACACGTTAGACAGAGCGCTTTAGCGCACTGATCAATCGTCAGGTCGAGTTTTGTTGAGATTACAACTACACTTAGGAAATTATGTTGGTAAAGACGACAGCAATTGTAGTCAAAAGCAAATGAAATTTCATTTAAAAAAAGGACGACTTACATTTCATTAAATTCAACTAACATTGTCATTTGTTTTTTAATGTTCAAAAAATGACTAACAATTGTAGTAAAAATGAACCACATGGTAGTAAAAAAATAAACCAAAAATTTTTTTTTTATTTTTTTAAATAACAAAAAACAACTGTAAAAAATGAATGTAAAATCATAAAACAGTCATTTGATGTGAGTTGTTTTTTTAAATGAACTACAAGGTTAGTTAAAAATTGTATTTGTTCTACAAATGACTTACATTTACATTAAAAATAATGAAACTGTATTACAACCCAAACAACTACATATTTTTAAAGCAGAAGTTCCCTGAGTGTAGTTTTATTCAATACACGGTGTTTTTGTTCTTGCATACATAATCTCAGAAGTACAACTCCAACAACACAACAGTTCTATTTTTAGAAAATTACCTCACTTTAATGTCCCCTGTTTTCCCATATGTTGTAATTTTAACGTCTTTTTCAGACAATTGCAATTAATACTATAATAAATATGCATGAGAGTATTTTCTAAAAATCATAATTACATTGCAAATTTTCAATTTTCTGAATCAGACTGCGCAGTTTCTGGTATTGAACCTTCCTCAGTGACCCTGGTTTTTGAATACCACGCCTTTCACAATTAAAATTAAATTAAAATTGCACATTAATTATAGTGTTAATTGCAATTGTCTGAAAAAGACGTTAAAATTCAAACTCAAACAAAAATCAAAACTTTGCTCTCTGGCAATTCCCTAACTAAGTAAGCACCATCTATCGAATATACAAAGAATATATCATAGATGTGGCATCACTTACAACATATGGGAAAACAGTGGACATTAAAGTGAAGTAAGTTTCTAAAAATAGAACTGTTGTGTTGTTGGAGTTGTACTTCTGAGATTATGTATGCAAGAACAAAAACACCGTGTATTGAATAAAACTAGTTTTGATCACAATAAAACTCGACCTGACGATAGATCAGTGCGCTTTGTCTAACGTGTAGTGCGAGTGCATGTGGCATTAGAAATCAGTTTATCTATACCACGGTCAGTGATTGCACAGAAAATTTCATAAAGACGCAATCGAACAAACAAAAACATAACAAATATTACATTATTCAAAAAAACAGGGTCACTGACGAAGGTTCAATACCAGAAACTGCGCAGTCTGATTCAGAAAATTGAAAATTTACAATGTAGTTGTGATTTTTAGAAATTACACTCATTCTTCTTTACCACGGCTTTCACAATTAAAATTAATTAAAAATTGCATATTAATTATAATATTAATTGCAATTGTCTGAAGAAGACGTTAAAATTCAAATTCAAACTCAAAACTTTGTTCTCTGGCAATTCCCTAACTACATAAGCGCCATCTATCGAATATACAAAGAATATATCATAGATGTGGCATCACTTGCAACATATGGGAAAACAGTGGACATTACAGTGAGGTAAGTTTCTAAAAATATAACTGTTGTGTTGTTGGAGTTGTACTTCTGAGGTTATGTATGCAAGAACAAAAACACCGTGTATTGAATAAAACTAGTTTTAATCTCAACAAAACTCGACCTGACGATAAATCAGTGCGCTAAAGCGCTCTGTCTAACGTGTTGTACGAGTGCATGTGGCATTAGAAATCAGTTTATCTATACCACGGTCAGTGAATGCACAGAAAATTTCTGCGCAGTCTGATTCAGAAAATTGAAAATTTACAATGTAGTTATGATTTTTAGAAAATAAACTCATTCTTCTCTACCACGCCTTTCACAATTAAAATTAATAAAAATTACATATTAGTATTAATTGCAATTGTCTGAAAAAGACGTTAAAATTCAAACTCAAACATAAAGAAAATCGTTTTGCAATAGAAAGGCGCAATACTAAATATTGGTCTAAAAATTGTAATTAAAATTCAAAATAGTATGACAGCCCTGGTGGCCATATCATTATGGATCCATTTTTTAAAGTTACAGTCACTGCGGAGCCATGGAGCCATCTGAGAATAAAATTATTTATTTTAATTTTTCTTTTAAGTACGGTTTGAGATATTTTCTTATTTTCAAATAAAAAAATTGTAATAATTAAAAGAAGTACTTTTCTGAATTTTTAAATTTATCATTTATTATAAATAAATGCCCAATATTTTGACCAACGCAACGTTGGTCATTCTCACGTTGGTAGACTCAATATAGCACACAAAAACTGTAATATTAACAAAAGTTTTCCTATATTTACCTTTAATTTAGTATAATGGTAATAACAGTTTATTTTGCTAAATTCAACAAAACTGTTGGCTAAAAAGATTGATATTAATATCTTATAAAAGGTTGTTTAAGGCGCGTGAAACGTTAGGAATATAAAACATGTCAACGCATGTCCACCCATATCCTTTTTTATGGATATTCTCTATAAAAATATTTGTTTAGGTTTTTTTCTACGAAGATTATTGTCATTTAAATGTCAAATTATCGTATTTTAATACCTAGTCGATTAAAGTAAATACGTGTTTCAGCTTTTTTTAATTCGTACTAGTTCACGCTTTACCAAAAATGCAATATGGTGGGAAAGCTATGTTTTAATCACATCAATGTCGGTATCAACATTTTTATTTGGGCAAGTTCTTCATCTACGTGTTGAACTATTTTTGAATTTTTAAAATTTAGTACACTTTCCTTGGTGCTCTGGACCAAATTTTGAGAAAAATGTTTTGTTGATACAATTTGCCAATGTAATGTAATGATAAAAAAAATTGTTGAATTTTTAAAATATAAAAGTTTGTAAAATGTTGAGTTTGCGAAAAAAAATTATGCCAACAAAAAGCGAGCCGAATTTTCATACTTACGTCGGCTTGCAGACCGGATTAATTAATTAAAATTGACCGGCCCCAAACGTAAAGTAAACTGTTCACCAAACTCGCCTCTCAAGTGGGACATTTTTTCGCGTGCTGTCTGGCACCGTCTGGTTGAAACCACATGTCACCCAAGTCCAGCTCTTCCATTTTGGGCAAACAAAATATTTGTAATTGGGCCATTGTTTCGGGTGCTGTGTTTCATGTGGTACCGTCTGGTTGAAAACACATGCCACCCAAGTCCAGTTCTTACATGTTGGGCAAACAAATTTGTAATCATCGCCATTCACACTAACGTTCCTGCCTTCGTCGCCTTTGAAAAAGTACGGTCCAATATTGAAACCGGCCCATAATCCACACCAAACAGTGCATTTTTCGGGATGCATTGGCAGTTATTGCAATGCTTTTGGCTGCTCTTCAAGCAAAATACGGCAAAATTGCTTGTTCACGTACCCATTCAACTAGAAATGAGCTTCGTCGCTGCACACAATTTTCCGATAAAAAAAGTGAATCTTCATCCAACTTTTCCAGCGCCCATTCACCAAAAGTTAGCCGTTGTGGTAGGTCGTGTGGCTTCAATTCTTTCACCAGATGTATTTAAACCCAAATCCTTGGGTAAAATTTTCCACGTAGTGGAGTAACAGAGGCAAAATAGCTGCGAAAGGCGCCGAATCGATTATTCACGGTCATGAACAACACTGGCGGATACAGCTGAGGTATTTTCCTCTGTCCGCACTCAACGTATGCGTGCTTGTGGTTTAATGTCCAATAATGTAAATTTGGTGCGGAATTTAGTCACAAGATTCCGAATAGCCGACTCAAACTGACCATAAATTGGAA
Organism: Delia radicum; assembly: GCA_021234595.1. Classification (NCBI taxonomy): domain Eukaryota; kingdom Metazoa; phylum Arthropoda; class Insecta; order Diptera; family Anthomyiidae; genus Delia; species Delia radicum. The sequence goes on along the minus strand of CM037853.1, from coordinate 141,629,068 downwards.
GAAGTGCACGATGTACTTTCTTAACCGAGCATGAATTTTGATAATAAAATTCTTGGTGCAAGCGTTGTTCGTTTGTAAGTTGATTCATGATTAAATTATAGACCAAACTGAACATGTTTAACAGAAACATGTTACACTAAAACAGTGTTGCCAAAAAGAAAGTTTCTAAAAAATGCATTTAATTTTCAAAATTTTAAATTATTCCCATACATAGATGATGCAGTTGACTAAAAAAAATATTAATACCGAAATTGAGCTTATTAGAACATAGTCCCTAGAAACCCTATTGAATTTTTGTAAAAACGCAAGCTATTGCGAATTTCGAGAAAAGCTGAAACATGTATTTACTTAAATCAACTGAAGATTAAAATAATAAAAGTTAACAATTATATCACAAAAATTTCTGTACAAAATAACTGAAAAATCCTTTTATTTTACAGAATATCCCTGAAAACGGATATGCTTTGACATGTTTTATATACCGTTGTATGTGCCTTAAAAAAACGTTTACATGATACTAATATTGTATACTTTGCCTTTAGTTATTGTGCAAAATTTTTCGAAAAACTAAAAAAAAAAGATCTTTTTAAAACGATCCAGCTCACTTGATCTTAATGCTAGACTCGAAATATTTTAGAAATCATACAACAACCCAAGGTACATTTTAAGGGGTGGACAAAAATCACTTTTTTTTCTCCGTACAAGGTCTACTATATATTTTATTTTACACAAAAATAAATTATTTAGTCCCTAACGCATTTTTAAATTTTTGATTTGCATTGAAATGCTAATAATGTAAACTCAAAAATAAAAAAAAAAAAACGCATAACAAATTGTTCACTAAAGTGGTCCTAAATTTTAAGAAAATTATGTAAAATCAATAAAAAATTTTATATATAAATTCAAAATTACTTAAATTTTGACCATTGCAACTTTTTATGTATCGTAGCGGTTACCATATGTAGTAGCAACACGATACTGCGTTTATTTTATAAGCCTAACTTTTTAGTTCCATTAAGTGCAATCGATTCGTTTTCGGTCTAAAGCATGCTAAAAAACTGTTTAAACTGGAAAAGAATTGTTAAAGTAACACAGTAGGAAAAAGGCAAACGGACCGCCAAGGGCAAGGCACTTTAACAGGTGCTACAAGTTCTGGCAACAAGTGCTTTCCTAACCCCAAAATGAACACATCATTAGACAAAAGGTTTGTCGGCTCAAAAAGCACTAAGTAAACGATATTTCCAACTTTGGCAAAGCCACACAAATATATGGTCCTGTCGGTATTCGAACCCTGACCGTCAGATTGGCCGTCGACAGCTCTACCCACTGAGTTAACAAGACATATAATAATTGATAGTTTAAAACGTAAGTGAATGATAACCATAAAATGTAGATTTAAAAAAATAAACTATGCTATTATTTTGCTTTATTATGAAAAATATATTAAAGTAACAACAAAATGGGACATTTCCATTTTTTTTTTGGTAACATTCACATTCTTTAATGAAAATGAAAGTTGTCAGAACAGCCGGCATATCACAAAAGAAATTTATACATGTTTTTTGTTTTATTAACTTGTGATATTTTTTCGACCTGCATAAATGCATCTTCTTTGCAAAATTGCACTTGTTTAAGTCATTCATGCTCAAAGCTAATAAATAACAGAGGCCAATGCCATTGTTTTACAAAAAAAAAACGAAGAGGGAAAAAGACTTACAACATACCAAAATTATTGCAGACAATAAGCGCCATACCTCAATTTACCACTTTAAGGAAGGAATTAAAGTGATGCAAGTACACGAACAACAACATTGCAAATGAACACACATAGTCAATAAGAACAGTGCATAAAATAATTAATACATTTTTAAATAAAATTGCACATTATTTTATTTTAACCAGAAATTACTAATAAGTATATGAAATAAAGTGTAAAGTTAGGTTATAAATTTATATACTTTTTCGTGGTTTTCAAAAAAAGTTTCGTCATAAATTATGTGGAAGTTCGTAATATACATCCAGAAAACAAAATCGGTTGTGGCTACCGTATTTGTTGCCAATTAAATGTTTCGGTTGCAGCGACCAAATTTTTCGGTTATGATATTCGTCAATTTACAATCATTCGATTAAAACAACAGAAATTATGCCACGACAACAGAATTTCCATTGCCTCAACAAAAATCCCTGTTAACAACCTAAAAACTCTATAGCTTTCAAAGAACTATTATTTTTTTTTTTGTTGTAAGAGAAGCAACACTCAGGAAATTCTTCCTATTTTGTTAATGTGTTGCTTTCTTTGGAAAAGGGATAGTGGAAAGATGAAAAGTGCTGAAAGATAAAGGGCTTCAAGCATGGCAACACTGTAATTGAGCCCTGATTCATTATTTGACTTCGGTGAGGTTAAGTGCTATGGGAACCCCGAAGGTGGACGCTGCAATACGTATGAGGGATAGAAAAGTCATACATATTATTTTTCTAAATCGATGTTGTTGTCGCCGGGAATCGAACCCAACGCGCTAACTATTACACCACAACGCACACGCACAATAATCTAAAAATCAGTATTTCTCAAAAAGGTTAAACGATGCGTATTACCGTATTTCGATAAAAAAAAAGAATAAAGAGTCTTTCACTATATTGTCATCAAAACTACGAGTATATAACGAAAAATGCATAGCATATATCTTTTCTCTTTTTGTGCTCTTACTGGGAAGGTTTATGTTCCAAAGTGATCAGAAAAAAAAATGATTTTGTTATTAATATATTATTGTCCAACACGTGGTTATGGAGTTTAAAATTTTAAATTTTTAATGACACAACAAAAACAAACTTAGACAGCAATACTCTTTAAAATTATATGATTTATATGAGTAATTTCAAACATTTTCAACGCTTTGAAGCCAAATATTAAAAAAAGCTTGTTTGGATGATCTTTAATTAATCTTTTGTGTATGTTGCATGCTAAATTCATTAGCGTTAATCACATATCTTTAACCCCCCAAACATTATGCCGGTTTATGTTTAAAGCGAATTAAAAATATTTAAATTGTATTTTTCGATTGGATTTAATTAAAGCTACGCCAATATATAGATTTCATTGTAGTTATCGCATTTCAAAATATACCACACCAAAAAATATAAAAATACACATTTGATGTCATAAATTAGAGCTTAAAAAGAATATTGCTATCATATTGGAAAACATGAACTTTTTGCCCGTTTTTTATATTTAATTGGGTTAAGGGTTACTTATGTGCAGAAAATCATATTAAATACTTTTGAATTCGCGAAATTAAACTTTTTATATAAGAATACCTTTTTAGGTTATGAAAATTTTGTTTGCTCCATTAAATTAAAAGTCTTTAAAATATTTGTATGCTATTTCGATTTCAGTATTAAGCTCACTGAAATCTTTTATTTGATGTACGTTTTAGGGGAATTGATGTTGCTATTTAGTTGTGTTTGGAAAAAACTGACGCTGTATGCGCTAGAAAGAAAAAAAAATAACTTTTTGCTCTTTATCAATTTTATACGTTATGAAATTTCACTCTAGATATCTAACTAATTATGGCTTCACACCATATTTTATATAAAAAAAAAATAAAAATAGTAAATTTCACAAAATTTTTAACAAGTTTATAAAATGTTTGCGTTTAAAAATTTTTAAATGCGCTTTTGACTCGAAGGTGCTGTTATTAAGAAACTCAGTTCACGTAATACGTAAACCAATATAAAATATAATTGTGCATGGCAGACGCAAAAACATACATTATCAAAAACTTTACAACAATTCTCTATAAGTATGCGATGCTTGTACTCCGTTATTGGTAAGCTGACATCAACTTGGTATAACTCAAGGTTTATAAAATAACATAATTTTTTAAATACTGTTCTCAAAACCCAATACTATTAAACGCGTCAAAAACCCTATGGAAAAAACTGCCAAACTTTAAAAATTGGAAAATGTTCTTTTACTTGTAAATCACCATACAACTTTTCTCCAAGCAGCCGATATGGAAATTATTTTTAAGTGAAGTGATTTCCCATGTTTAGTGATTATATTTTGTACTAGCTGACCAGGCAAACGTTGTTTTGTCTTAAAATTTTAATTGTAATTAATTCTTTAAATCAAGAAATTTCTTTTACGCAAATAAATAATTAAAAAAATAAATTCACATTAGTAAATCATTTTAAAATTTGTAATTAAAAAAAAAGTAAAAAAAAGGTAAAAAAATTAAATATATTTTTTATGTTAAGTGTACCTGTTAAACATGAATTATTACTTAAAACCATATCATAAAATTTATTGTTTACTTCTTTACCTTTTTTATTTATTCTAGGACTATGAGGAACGCTAAAACAATTTTTGAACAACATTATTAAATAACCTTGCAAAAAGTCTTGAATGTGATAATTTATTTTATGCTTATTTGTTTTTTGCTTTTGGTACCACGCCCATTTATCCCATTCCGCCCATTTTCAGTTCGACTACTAATATTTGTAATTGATGGACTCGTACAAAATTTGAAGGCTATATAGCTATATAGAATCCTAGATATTTAATATTAATATTAATTTTGTATATGAGCTAAATAATCACTTTATAATATAATCAACGTGCACAAATTTCTAAGACTCTGGCTATTATAGAACTGTAGATATATGATATTAAATATTTACTTTGTATGGGAGCTGACAAGCCCACTGGTCCGATCACGCCCATTTTTCCCATGACTATTTACATTAACAAATAATCAACGTGCACACATTTTTAAGACCATGGCTATTATAGTACTGTAGATATATGATATTAAATATTTACTTTGTATGGGAGCTGCCACTCCCACTGGTCCGATCCCGCCCATTTTTTTCCTGATTATTCAAATCAGTAACGTATGGGATACTGCAATGGTTCAAAACTCTTGCTATCACAATAGTCAAGATATATGATGTTATTCAATTTATGTGGGAGGGGCCACGCCCACTTGAAATATATATAGCCGAAAACCTAATTTGGACTATAACCTTTCAAATGAAATCGGTTTGGGCCAAATCGGTTGGATAGTTTAAGAGTCTATAGAGGACAAACATACAAACATTGCATTTTATATGTATAGATATATTGTTTGGGATCTAAAAGTTAAAAACTACGAACAAAAAATTAAATGAATAAAAAAATTCTTTTAAGTGTCAAGTAATATTTTTAATTTTTCGACTTTTAACTGATCATCAGTTCGTTAGGTGAAGACTTTTTATCGTGAAGTCTTGCGTGTTATATATTTTGAGTAAAGTCTACCTAACCCTATAACAAGGCAGCTAAAGTCAACAGGTGTCAAAAATGTTTTTCAAATTAAGAGTTAAAAATTGTCTTTGAAAATTAATTATTTCAAAGCTCTGCATAACTGAGCATAATCAAAAAAAGGTATTGTAGTCGTCTTTACTAAGCGTATGTATGCATATGTGATTATCATGAAACAGAAAATGAAGTGAAAACATTCAAGTGTACGCCTGTCTGCCTCTGACTGCTAAAATCGATTTACCGGCAACTTAATTATATTGTTGGTAAATGATTGTACAAGTGCGTGTGGACGCAATTTACTAAAACATGTTGGGTGTATGTAAAGAAAAGACAATCTCGGTAAGTTTGTCGTTGTGATTTTTATTTATTTTGAATTCAGATTTTTTTTAGGCAGTACAAAATTGTTAAAAGCCCACCCATAAACACACAGTAACGAAGTCAATCGAAAAATTTGTTTTATTTATTTTGTATAAATAATTCCTATGGAAAGGATATGCTTCTTATTTTAAAATTCGTTAACATTTTTATATGATATTTTTTCAGTTGTGAAAGTTTTTGTGATAAATTAATATGATTTAAGGTTATTTTAATGAAAATGTTTCATTAAAATTAATTTTAAATAATAATTATGATAAGGAAAACTTTACTCGCTTAACCGAATGGGAAAATAGCATTAAAATTTCATAACCAATCAAATGCTATTTAAAATTTTCAGATACTGCAGATATGTATTTAAAAGTGAATTTTATTCTCTAGACCAAAACATTTTTTTTGCTTAAAAACACAACATCATTATTGCTTTTTAGAAATTTACATTCAACGAACAATTTTAATTTCAAGATTTTTTCGAGATTCTTAGATTTAGGAATTTTTATAAAGCAAAAATTCGCAAATTTTTTATATTTTTCTAAAAAAAAATTTAAATTGCTAAATTTTTAAAAACTTCCCAGCAAAACCACACATTACCAAATAATGGGTAAAGTAATGTATCGCAATTGGGCTTCACGCATTACATTACACCTTACTTCAGTGATGAATTTTACAGGCGATGAGCCTAAAAGTAATGGGTGGACTCATTACCTTGTAGGGGGTAAAGTAACTGGTTACTTATATGGTTACATGGTGGTGGTTTTTCATAAAAAAATGCGTAACAAATTTTTTTTACAGATATTTTTTCTTAATTAAATAAATAACTTTTTTTTCATTAAATAAATAACGTAGTCATGCTGGGATTCGAACCTGGGGTCACTGGTATTTAACAATTAGTTAGGCGAGAAACTCTACAAACTGAGCTATCGATACATATAATACTTAATTGCTTAAAATGTAAATGGGTTGTTGTGCTTCGTGTTTTCGTTAGTGATATCAAAAATATACACCTTACCCTCATGTTTACAAAAAATCACAAAGTAGTGTGTCTATAAATAGATTTTCAAAAATATATATTATAATTCATGCATTATGTGATTGATGATCGGTATGTCATTATTTTATGTTTTGAAGTAATGTAAAATTTAATGAGGTAATCCATGAGTGTTCAATTATCGGTGACTCATTACTTCTTGTTGGAAAATAATGATACAGGTAAGGAGTACACATTACAAGGTAATGCATTACTTTATCGCACCCATTACCAAAGTTTTGCTGGGTTATTCTCAAATTTTAGAGCATTCACACATCAAACTTTAATAAGCCATATTCCTACTGTCTTTATAGAGTGTCCAATTATCACTCTAGGGTTTTTAATACAAAAATTATTAAGATTCTGAAAATGGATTTCCTTTGAAAATCCTTATATTGGCTGACTTTTTTCCAGTAGTGAAATTTCAGGTTATTTTTCTGAAAAAAATTTATAAATTCTTAGACATTATAAAAAATATCTGGCAAAGAGTTATATTTGTATGGTTTTGGTTATTATTTTTTCGGCTTTAAAGAGACTTCTCTCTGGGTCCACATAGGCAATATGTTTACCAGTATTTATATTTTTATCAATTTAATTTGTACTTCTATATCACGTATCCAAATTTAATGAAGATCTGGGGTAACTCGTCTGGATAATTTAATTTTTAGTAGGTTTTCCTCAAATTGAAAGGCATTTTTACATTTAAAATCTTTATTATCTATTGACATTTTTGCAACAAAATGTATTTAGTCTTAATATGCCAAAACTTTTAACTTTAAGGATGAGTAACTTTTCTAAAAACAACCAGAGTTAAACTTTAATCACAGAAATTTTCATGTGAATTTGAGATTCATAACCACGGTGAAGCCTTAAACTTAGGTTATTCTGAGATAAGTCAACAGGTCTAAATAAAAAACGTACCAGATACTGAAACATTTATGCATTCAAAAAATTCTTAAACACAGAGATATTTCTGATATTAACTTTTTTTGATATAATAAAGTTTTTGGATTTAGAATAATTTTTCTTATAAAAGATTCAAAGACTATTTTTACTGAAAAGATTTTAAAAGTTAAGGCATATCTATACTATTGTAGTCTGAGAAATTTATAAAACAGCAGTTTTTCAGTGGTTTTTTGTATAAAAATATTAAGTATGTTCGCGTACCCAAAAATTTATACACAGAAAGAATTATCAACCTAAATTATCTAATAAAAGATTTGATTTGAATTAAATTTGTTTATAAACAAATATTTAATAGAATCAATTAATAATTTAATTGATTTGTAAATCTATAAATACTTATTTTATTTTAAACATAATTCTCACATTATTTTTTCATACACTGTAGCTTAAATAGAACAATTTTTGTATAAAATACCAAATGCATTTGAAGTTTAAAAACAAAACAAGCACACACACAAACAAACAAACAGACTCAACATTAACAAAAACACACATACCAATGTATCGCTCACACAATTTTTTTTTTGAGTACCATATTTTTGTAGATAGTTATTTATAGCTTTATAGCTTTTTTCTTTTTAATTTTCAATAAATGTTTTAATTAATATTATCATTGCCGTGATAGGTGCAAAATCAATTAAAATTTGAATTGGTTTAATAAATTTTTTAATTGAAACCAGTTTTTAGTTTTTTCTGTGTACAAATTCGTAGAAGTTATTACTGAAAATCATAAAAGAGAGGATAAAGTGACAGTTCGATGAAAGAAAACTTACAAGTCTTTTTTATTCCTACACATTTTCCGTCCGCGTACTTTTTTGTATATTTTTCTTTTTAAGAGCAAATTTCGTCTTATTTCTGTAATTTTGTTACAGAATATTTTTATGAGACTTTACAGAGAAAAAAGTGTAGGCACCAACAATTGAATTTGCAAATTAAATTTTTTAAATTCAAATTCATGTCCAACATTTTGTGTTTGAAATGCTTGCAAATTGTAGTTTTTCATATAGAAATTCTTTAACCATTTTATACCACTCATCGATCAAGTGTGAATTTTTTTAACGAAATTTTTTAAGAAGACAATGGTATCCCAATAAGTATTTTTTGAAGTTTTTGTATGCCTAGTGCTCCCTCTAGCGGTGGTATTCGCAATTTGAATTAAAATTTTGGGTCTCTGTATGTACTTAACGGGTTAAGATTTTCAATAAATTATAATTTTAGTGGACCAGCCACTGGTATAGTCACGTGACTAGATCTTTGTGTGTATGAACCGGGCCAAGTTTCGGTTCTGTCATATGAAAGTGACCGGTACTTGTAACATGGGCTTGTCATAGGAGGTGACAATTCCTACATGTGGAGCATTGAGTGACGTGGCGAATAACCTGGCCAAGGTAACCTATCACCGTACCGACTAAAATGAATATGCTACTTGACAAGTTGGAAGCAGGTTGTATCAAAGTATGACCATTTTAGGATTTAATGTGATATGCAACAGAACCAGTGGGAAAAAAATTATCACGTGGGAAAAAAAATAAGCCTTATTTTTACAATACGTGTATAATTTCAGACGAACGTGTTTCACCCGAACGAATACGTAAGGAAATGAGTTTTGATAATTCGTTCGTCTGACTTACGTTTGAGTACGTAAAGCTTTATGTTATGTCAAATAGTAGAGATTGCCATGATATTGTTTTTCGGTTTTTGTTAGCTTTTTCATATACAAATAACACATTTTTTGTTGGTAGATGGCAACCCAAATGTGTAAATGAAATATAAACAAAAACAACTGTTATTTGTTTGGAAAAATATTGTATTCATTTTAAAATAATTAAAGTGTTCAAAAAATTAACTTTGTGTAATAACAAAACAAATTCACAAATAAAAATGTTCCGGTCAATTGCTATGGGATTCTTTAAGCTAAAATTTTCAAACAAAGCAAATAAAAACAACGTGTTTTGTTTACAAAATGCATATTTACCTTTTTTTGTTATTTTCGCTGCTCATAATTATGTTTTTATTAAACTTTTTAGTTAAATGAAATTTTTATTCGGACGAACGTTTACATCACAAATGCTTTTTTGTGAACGTCTGTTTTTGGCTTTCGTGACATTTCAAATCGCAATATAGAAACCGCAAAAGAGAATATAAATGAAAATGAAAATGACAACTCTTACGTTTTCACTCATTACAAAGTGACATTCGTGATACAGAACCCCAAAGTAATTTTTATCACTCGTTTAGACGAATTTGTTGAGTGACACGTCATACAAAAACAGGCCATAAATAAAAATTTTTTTCGGACGAACGTGTGCATGAAGAATGCTTTTTTGTGAACGTCTGTTTTTGACGTTTGTGCCGTTTCAATCACACCATATACTTTAAACGTATGCTTTACTCGATTTTCTATGCCGATTTCCAATACAAAATTTGCATTTGGGGGAAACTTTACCTCCCCCTAAAATGAAACCCAGATATAAACTTTCAAAACGCCGGATACACGTGTCTTTTTTTCTTGTCTCTTCTATAAAAATTTATAGGTCGGACCTTTTTTTTGTGTTGTACAGTGTTATTTGTTAGGACAATATCGTAATAAATAAATATAGAGTATGGCATTGAACTTGAATAATTTTTATTTTAATTGCACAATTAAAGGTCGAAAAACATAATTTTTATTTTCAATAAAAATTATATTAACTTTTGTTATTTTACCTTAAGAACTAATGTTTTGACAAAAAACGTAGTAATTAGAGTTTATCAAATTTACAAATTTTTCCAGTTAATTTGACCCTCTAACTGCCAAGCACACCATTAGACAGGGTATTTTAAATTTGTGAGCCGAATGAGTAAGAAATTGAGCCATTTTGATTGAAAACCAAATTCACAAAATATTTTGAGAAGTAGTTTTTTGTGTGCAGTGCAAGGTTTGGAACCGAGAAAGTATTCAAGTTAAAATTTCATAAATTTTCAAAAAAAATGAAAGATTTCAAAAACCTTAAAAACCTATTAATGTTGACTAGAAACCATTGATAGTAAAGACAAAATGATATTTTTCAATACAAAAATGTAAAAAATTTAAAAATTAGTTAAAAATAATTTAAAAAAAAGTGATGATATCAATTTTTTTGAAGAGCTCTAAGAAGTTGAAAAATATATTCCTATTTATTTGATTTGATTCTTCAGTTAAAATCAAGCTTTACGTATAACTTTGCAAATGAACTTGAATCGGTAAGAGAAAATATATTGTGAGTATACTACACATTGTTAGGTTTCAGTACTATTTTTTTAATTTGATACTGTTGGGTCTACCATTCATTACTACAATTATTTTTTTTATTCATTACTGGTTGGTTTTACCAATTATTGAAGATCTGTAGAATAAATTTGGTTGCATTACATTGATTGTAGGAATACTTAAACTGTTTGAATTAAGAAAATTTAGTAATAGGTATAAAATTTCTTGTTCTGCAAAGGATTTTTTATATTCTCAACCGATTTAAAACTAACTTATTCTCTGTGTGTATAAATTATTATTTTTTTGCTGTATTCCCGATTCGGTCAAAAATTTTACCGATTTCCACCAATTTGCCATTTTTTATAACAACGGTTCCAAATTGGGGGTCCGCAGAAATATTTCATGGGGTCCGCGAAGAGTCCCGACAATATTAATGTTGTAAGCTAATTTAAAAAAAAAAAAATCACAATATTTTTTACAGTTTCATTAATATTTCTAATTATTAAAGAGTTGAATTGAATAAATAAATATTTTTTTGGACTCCATTAGATAGAGAAATTCATTCTTGGTTAAAATTGTCTTTTACTTACAACAGGTCCTTTTAAAAGTTGTGCACCAAATTTTTCAGTACCTCTCACTGATTGCTGTTGTAATTGATTTTATTAACAATTTTTAAAACCAATTTAAAAGAAAAAGTCTGCGAATCTAGTTGTGACTGTATTCCCCTTGGCTTTGTTGTTGCAGGAGTCACAGAAAATTATATTTATTTGAAATTAACTTGACAAATAAAATTTAAATTCAATTTTGTTTTGTATAAAAACTTGTGACGTTCAGTCTTTAAGTTATTCTTAAGGCAGAATTAGTTTGTACGTTCTGTTCTGTTACGAATCAGCTGTTTTGTTTCTGTTCAATTGAAAGTCTGTATGTGTGGTTAGTTTTCACTTTTCCGTTCTGTTCTGTTGCGGACAAATCTATTGAAAATAGAATTCAACGTTAAGTGACAGCCTAAAGTGCGTATGTAATGATAAAGTTGGTACTATAGTACTTTTATGGTACTATTTGAACCTCAGATGTACCATGATAATTATTAATTCGATTTGCAGTCCCATATGAACAATGAATTAATTCGGAACCAAACGCTGTGAATTCAATTACATGATTTCACTGAGTGCGACTGATTAGAGGTGATTATATTAGAGTTTTATTAATCGATTAAACCAATTATTGAATTCAATCACTTAGAGTTTTAATTATTATTAACTAATTTTGATTTTCAAAAAAGTAAATAATAAAATCTTATAAAAATGTGAAATCGAATTTGTTTGCTACCAATCACAAGGATTCAATTCGCAAAAAACTGTGAGAAATGTAATTCAATACAGCCAGATATTAATAGCACATTCAAAAAATATTAAAAATTTGCTGAATTTACGAAAATTCTCCAAATTTTAAAAAATTTTTAAATCAATATCAGATAATTTTCTTACTACGCACTGCTCGTTTTTACATAGCTTTATGTACATTTTTCCGAAAAGTTTGGTATTGAAAATGAGCAAAATCGGTCCAGCGATCCAAAAGTAATGAGTGACAATGTTAAAGTACCTCTAAATTTTCCATACAAATTGGTGTATAATGGACTGTATATTATTAGAATTCATTGTAGTGTCTGGTGTATAAAATATAACGTCATATTTTTCCACCAGGCGCTAAGAGGTGTATAATATTTAAAATTCACCGCAAATTCTTTTTTCTCCACAAAAACTTTTCATGTTTTTTTACGACACAATTTATTTTTTTTACATCCAAAAAAGTTTTTCACCTCAAAATTTTGTTTTCACCTCTTAACATATTTTTTTAATATATTTTTGTTGTTTCATTTGTAATTGTTCATTTTGGAGGGTACAAAGATTTGTTTGTTAATTAATATTTAAATTTTTTTTATATTTGTGATGCCGAAAAAGTACTATTTTATATGCAGGTTGGTACTATTTTAAAATCGCATTTATCATCCCTGATTTGAATGTTTTTAGTTTGAGTTTCTTTTACTTTTTAAAACAGCTAATTCCTCTCACAGAAAAAGTAATTACAAAATATTACCTACAGAAGAGAACGACACAGAACGGCAACAGAAAGTAACAACTAATGAGGCCTTGAAAATAGAATTCAACGTTAAGTGACAGCCTAAAGTGCATATGTATTGGTTTGTTGTGAAATTCTTTTTCAATATTTGAATCAGGAATGATAAAGTTGGTAGTACTATAGTACTTTTAATGGTACTATTTGAACCCCAAATGTACCGTGATACTCCTATGACTCATTTAGTACGATTTACAAATTTTTCTATGTATGAATTTCTTGGTCCCTTTAAAATTCAATAATTATTAATTCGATTTGCAGTCCTATATGAACAATGAATTAATTTGGAACCAAATGCTCTGAATTCAATCACATGATTTCACTGAGTGCGACTGATTACAGGTGATTATATTAGAGTTTTATTAACCGATTAAACCAATTATTGAATTCAATCACTAAGGGTTATAATTCTTATTAACAAATTTTGATTTTCAAAAATAAATAATAAAAATCTTATAAAAATGTGAAATTGACTATTAGCTGCGTGTTTTTAAAATCGAATGAGTTCACGAACAAATTTGTTTGCTACCAATCACAAGGATTGAATTCGCAAAAAACTGTGAGAAACGTAATTCAATACAGCAAAAATTAATAGGACGTTCAAAAAATATTAAAAATTTGGTGAATTTAAGAAAAAATCTCAAAATTTTAATAATTTTTTAAATCAAAATCAGCTAATTTTCTTAGTACGCACTGCTCGTTTTTACATAGCTTTATGTACATTTTTCCGAAAAGTTTGGTATTGAAAATGAGCAAAATCGGTCCAGCTGTTCAAAAGTAATTAGTGACAATGTGAAAGTACCTCTAAATTTTTCATACAAATTGGTGTATAATGCACTGTATATTATTAGAATTCATTGTAGTGTCTGATGTATAAAATATAACGTCATATTTTTCCACCAGACGCTAAGAGGTGAATAATATTTAAAATTCACCGCAAAGTTTTTTTTTTCCACAAAAAAAAAATTTTTTCACCTCAAAAATAGTTTTGTTGTCTCAAAAATGTTTTTCACGACACAATTTATTTTTTTACAGCCAAAAAAGTTTTTCACCTCAAAATTTTGTTTTTTACATCTTAACATATTTTTTTTTTTAATATATTTTTGTTGTTTCATTTGTAATTGTTCATTTTGGAGGGTACAAAGATTTGTTCGTTAATTTATATTTAATTTTTTTTTTTTAGATTTGATGCCGAAAAAGTACTATTTTATATGCAGGTTGGTACTATTTTAAAATCGCATTTATCATCCCTGTTTTTGGTTTGAGTTTCTTTTACTTTTAAAAACAGCTGATTCCTCTCACAGAAAAAGTAATTACAAAATATTACCTACAGAACAGAACGGCAACAGAAAGTAAAAAACTAATGAGGCCTTTAGAAAAGTCCCAGCCAGTCACAGTCTAAAATCGTATATCTAAAAATTTAAATTTAAATATAAATAGTTCCTTAAAAAGAGTTTATTCAAAAACTCCTAATCAAATTTAATGGCTCAAATATTAAACGTTTTTAAAATTAATTAATTTAATTGTTCAAAAAATATAAAAATGATCCACACTCTTTTTTGATTTTGATGATTCTTTTTAGAAGTCTCGTGTAGTATACTCGTTTAAAACGTCCCGGTTAAGATTAAACCTCGGTTATTGCAAACTAATTTGAAAGTCCTGACGTTTTGGTAACAACATCAAAGTAACATTTGTTTTAAAATTTTGTGGAAAATAAAAAAATATTTACTGCAGGAAATACGAACCTCGCTTCTAACGTATAAATTATTTTGTTCGTAGATCATCTTAATTGGGTTGTATGGCACTCGGTTGTTGTAATGTCATTTAAAAAAATGTAACAACATTACAAAAATGGACTTTGAAATGAGTACTTATTACCTTTTTTATTACTTTAAATAATAAAGTAATGGGTTACCGATAAAAAACTTATAATGTATTACTCTCATACAAAGAATAATTTGTGAACTATAATAGTTTATGCTTCTTTTTACTTAAAGCAAGATATAAATATACAACAATTTTCTGAAAATCTATTTCTAGACTCAATGTTATTTGTATTTTTAAAAGATATAGGTTATATCTTGAACAAATTTACATAGAAGAAAAATGCACTTATGTTTTAAACGATGATATATTTTATGCGTCGATGGCTAGGGTATAGAGCATTCGCCTGTTAATCAGATGGTTTCGGATCATTTCCCGGCACTACCACGTTTTAAAAAAAATTAATAACATATTTTTTAAATTCATATTTTTTTTTATTATTCACACCCTTGTATGCATATACTTAACCCATGATAACTCATATCTACGTAATCCTGCCAGTAATACATAACTCATTACATTTCGGACATTTCATATAAAGAATTTAGAATTATAATATAAAGGGTAATACGTCCAAACCATCGAGTTTAGATTACTAGACTCATTATTTGGTAAGGTGTGTTTTGCTGGGTAATGAAGCAATTAACCAGATGAATAAAGCTAAGCATAATTATTTGTAATATTTTTATTTTCATTTTCAATTATTCCCACTGCAATTTAAAAATATTTGCTTTCGTTTTTCGATATCACATCGAATAACAACATAACAGCATCACTTTCATCTAAACCATCATTAAGTTGAAAAATCATCATTATCATCATGATCGTCACTATCATTTTCCACCTGTCTTAGATGTTATATTTATTTCAAACTTATTCAAGACAACTAACTTTAACTATGAAAAATACTAACTGAACGACACCCAATAAAATCAATGATATACTCTGTGCTCGAAAAGTTTAATAAAACTATTCAGATAATTTAAAGAATATTGTCCTTGCAGTTTTTTAAATAACTGTATATACAAATGTACTATATCAACACTATACTGATAAAAAATCCCGTACAAATAGTTGAAAATTCGGCGCAGAGATAATTGGGAGTTAGTTCATAATGAAATGACACCCAAATCCTGGGGCATTTCTAAATTTTTTTCGGAAGTTATTTAATTTTTTCATTTGGGCGTTATTTCATTGTGAAAAAACTCCCAATTTATTTGAATGAAATAACTCCCATTGACACGGCGAAAAAAAATTACAAATCTATTAAATTTTTAGTATGAAAATACGCATTTATCGTAAACTTGACAACTTCCCAGCAACTATGGAGAAAGTATAAAATGTACATTTTTAGCATGCATAATTTAAAATAATTATTTTTTAGAAAAGGCACTTCAATTAGCTAGAAATTGGTTGGTATTGATAAGAAAACATGTGTTAAACATACTTGAATGTTTTTAATCTGAATTTTATTAATTAAGATTTGTCACGGACACCGTATTTTTAAAGTATAAAAATAAATGTAATTTTTTTAATTTTTTTTAGTTTTATTCCTTAAACAAAAATAAAAAGTTCGCAAGTTTTTTCATCAAATAAGAAACCAGTAATGTTTACTAAAGATACAACCCGGTTAAAAAAGTTCATATATTTACAAATAAGTATGTCCATATATGGTTACTTATATGGACAAATATGGAACTATATATTTCTTATATGGAAGTATATGCGATTACATATATTCAAAAAGGACTCACATAAATGGTCATATTTGCAAATGGTGCTTGTATATGAAAGTATATGTTATTTCATTTACGCAAAAGAGAGCCATATATGAAAAGCTATAGAAGTATATAGAATTCCATATGTGCAAAACGGTCCCATATATCAACATATAAGGAATTATATTTGACCCCCGTGAATGTGGCTTCTGCCAATTTTTTTTTTTTATTTTTATCAAAAATTCCATACAAAAATAAAAAATGTGTTTCTGTATATATTGTTACTTAAATTAAAACATTGTTTAAAAATTTAAGATTATAAGTTTTCTTAAACAGGACCTCAAAGATAAAAATACGAAATACTGAAAATGTCCAGTTTGTACGTATAAATTGTTTACATATAAGTTCACATTTTCATTTCAAATTTCTTAGGTTAAAGATCATAATTAAATCTTACTATTAAAAAGAAAGTTCAAGGTTTTTTTAATTGTAAGAGAAAAACATTTAAATTTTTGAGTAATTCGTGTTTTTATTAAAAACTTATAATATTAATAGTGTTCACAAAGTTTTAATTTAATGTGGTCATATTATACTTTATTTTAAAGTTGTTTAAAATGTCGTATTATCGTGGGGCTTTCAATTGCAGATTTTTAAATCCTGTAGCTTTCTTCCAGAAATTCCTTTAATAAAATATGTTAATCTGCCATAATTCGACGATAAATGAGAGTCGATAAAGGAAATCGAAAAAATAAAATGTTAATAAAATCGTGTTTGCGAGTAAATTACTAAAGTTTAAACAAAAAAAAAAATTATTATTTACCAAAAGTTTGTTATAATTATTATTTAAAAAAATAAAAATTATGTTTTTTCGACCAATAATTCTGTTATGAAAATGAATTTATTCAAGTTCAAGGACATACTCTATATTTCTTTATTAGGATATTGTCCTAACAAATAATCTATAGAGTTTTTTGTTTTCAATTTATTAATTGACTACCTTCAAGAATTTGTTGATGGTTCCATTTCGGGGATTTTCTAGGTCCCCATCATCAGAACAAGTTTAGAAAGCAGTGGCTACCTCATTATATATAAGTGTTTGAGTTTGTGAATGAGGTAGCTACTGCTTTCTAAACTTGTTCTGATGATGGGGACCTAGAAAATCCCCGAAATGGAACCATCAACAAATTCTTGAAGGTAGTCAATTAATAAATTGAAAACAAAAAACTCTATAGATTATTTGTTAGGACAATATCCTAAAAAAGAAATATAGAGTATGGCCTTGAACTTGAATAAATTCATTTTCATTATTATTTACCACTAATATAATTATTAAAGTTGTTTCCGGACCTGGCCCATATTTAAATCGGCTTGATAATAACGTGCGACAATAGTTCTCCGAAACAAAATAATTCTATATACTTGAATATATTAAAAAATACACCTAATTTTCATCAATCTGGCTTTTTGGATTAAAAACAAATCAAGTTTTTCTATAGAAACAAAAATCGAATAAATTTCCAAGGGAGTTTTGACGTAACACTACCAAAGGTAAATTCTTGATGTAATTAGTAGTTCGCAATTTATTTATTAAATGAAGCCAATTTTGAGTTGAAAATTCATTTTTGTGGTGAAAAACAATTTCTGTGGTGCAAAGCCACTTACGTGCTCTCCCCGATTTAAATTTAAATTTAGTTATAGTAGTACTTTAAATTTAGTTATAGTAGTACTCGCTTAATTTTCAAGATATGGGCTGTTTTATGAAGTGGACTAATTTGAAACAAAATAATTCCGAAGTTTTTTGTTACAATAAAGGTTTGATATTGGATGGGAATGGAAAAATCACGGGGATATGGCGTAGCCTTCTACAAAATTGTGTATAAAATGGTGGTGCCATATACCGAGTGATAGGAGAGACACAAAAACATTTTTTTAACAAAAAACTGTATAATATTTAGCAAATTAGTTTTTAAAAAATAGTTTTAAATTATTATGAAATTAAACACTCAAGCAGTAAATATTGCGTTAAATGAAGATGTATAAAATTTGTGATGTTACAAACGAATTTGTTAAAAATTTGTTGAATTGATTTAAATTAAGTTTTACAGAGCTATTAGCTAATTTATATATTTTTGAGCCTCCGCTAATAATAAAATATAAAAAACGTTCAAGATGGAGCTATTTTAACATTGCCCATAGTTTATTTAAATGCTTATTTTGTATTTCACCTATGGAAAGCGTTGCCGTATTTCTATACAAATTGTTTTTGTTACAAAAACGATTCACATTGAAATAACGCAACGCCGCATCTGGGTGATGTACAAAATAGGGCCATTAATTTATTATTAGTTCATCTTAAATTTTTAAAACTTTTCTGGTAATAAATGCTTATCAACGTTAAGAAAGTTTTTCATTTATTTTCAAACGAAGTTTTTTTTGGTTGATAATTATATCAACGTATCTAATACATTTTTCATAAATTTTCGAAACGAATATTTATCGACCATAGTTTACAGAAGTAATTTCTTTTGAAAATGCTTAATAAAAGTAAGTATACTTACAAGGAAGGTATTCCGACGGGACCCAGTCTTGTTTTTTTGCAGTTTATTCATGGTGGTCCTTAAAAAATATATATAAATTGGGTATCAAATAATAGGTATATTGGAGATATATCTAATGAAAAATATAAAAAAAGTTTCGAACAAACTCCAATTTTACCCCCTAAAAATTCGATTGTACAGGCATGTTTCTTAGCGAATATTTCTTACCTTTGTCCCTTCTATTACATACCAAAGTTTTATTAGGGGTTTGGTGGTCTGTGTCGGGATACATCCCTTGTTAGAGTTCGTACGTGTATTTCAAGAGATGGACATTAAGATATGATATCGTTGTATATCTTGTGTTTATGTGATGAAACAAAACTATTGATTAGAGTGAGGATAAAAAAAAATAATAGAGATCAACTGCAACAACTGTTGTTTAGTTTTATGGGAGTAAGTATTTATCGGTTGTTTTAATTGTTGCATTTGTTTTAGTTGCACCTTGTTGTAATATATTTCAAATAAATGACATTATTTGATCAAAGTGGTTTAATCTTTTTTTTTTTTGTATGTTCCTTTTGTAACCATTTTTGTTTGGCTTTAAACGTTTTGACAATACCATGGTGTTAGTTGTTTGGTGTTTTAGTTGTGTCCACCATCCAAAGTGACTTATTAGCCAATCAAGGTGATGACAAACTTGTCATGATAAATTGCATTAATAAGTTTATAAAATTGTTTTAAATTATATGAAAAAATAAATAAATACTGCACATATAAACCCATAAATAATATTAAAAAAAGTTAAACTGGATTTGTTGATTTTTGGCTTAATAGTGTGTGCATGTTATTTTTAATTAACTTGGATTTGAGTTTTATTTTATTTTATTATATTCTCTAAGGATTTGTTTCAAGTCTTTTTGTTTATGATGATATAAAAACATTTTGTTTTTGAGTGTTGTCCATGAATTTGTAAATTGTTTGCTATTTACAATTTCCGTTTGCTCAAAACGGAAATTGTTTTGATTCTTATCAAACAATTTCCAATTGGTAGTAGTAATTTGGTGAATTTAAATAAAGTGTTGGTATTTGATGTAAATAAATCAATAAACTTTACACATGTTTACATAGTCAACTTTTATGCAAAAATAACATAACCATACCTTTTTTGACTTTAGTTGCAAATAAAGTGTCCACATTTTAACTTCGAAAATTAAAAGCATATTGAGACATATCATAAAAACTTTCAACGTCTCCCTTTTCTCGATTAGGTCAAATGCCATATTTTTTAATAAAATGTTTATAAAACTTGTCTTAAGAAAATATATAAAATCAACCGCTCGATTTGGTATGGAAGATGTACATCATGTAACTATAACCTCGTTTAAATGTACGACAGCTAATCGCAGCGGATCTTGAAATGTCGCGTTTCAAATATGACAAATATTCGAAAATTTTAAAAAAGTAGTCGCATATAATACTGCAAAATACATTATTTTCAAAAACCGCTCCACAAAAAGATGTATTTAAAAAAACTGTTTTTTTTTTAATTTTTAAAAAATATATGTAAATTATAAATTACTTCTTTGTTTTATTTTTGTAAATATACGGAGGTTGAAAACTCGTTATAAATTGAAAATAACACAAAAATAATCTCGATGTATATAAAAACAAAAAACTAATATAACTGTAAAAAATAATACTTGAGCCAGAGTACACACTAAAAATTTTTTATATAAATAGAACATTTTTGGTCTTCAAAGTTTAGTAACGTCATGATGCTTGTTTAGTAACGTCATGATGCTTGATTACTAAGAAGACAAGAATGGAGCTAAATTTATGATTAAAAGGTTTTTTTGATAAGTTCTGCCTATTATGGAGGCTCTAGCTTTTCTAAAACTTCGGGTTCTGATGAGATCTTTAGCCAGATCGAAATACTAGTATCAACCTAGCTAATATGTTTGATTTGCTTTATTTTTGTAACTATACGGAGGTTGAAAGCTCATTATAAATTGAAAATTACTTCTTTATGCAGTGTCTAAATCCCTATGTTTAGATCTTACGGTATCCTGAATTATGAAAAAAAGAGAAAAAATTTAACTTAAAAGTCGATACAGCGGTTTCAACCACGGATTTTGATAAAAATGCATTTTGCCGTCAAGAAGTTAATTATTTTCCTAAATCGGTAAAACCAAAATTTAAGTAGCTTTAAAAGGAGGTATCAATGACTCTTGTAGCTTAAACCGTTAAAAAGATATGGGCAATTGTCTGCAACTACTTTCACAAAACTTTTATTTTAATTTTTTTCAATTAATTTTTTTCAATTAATTTATTTATGTAAATTTTTTTTAATTTTTCCTTCAAAAATAAATTTTTTCGCTTATTTCATTCACAGCACGATAGCGATGCACTGCGTGAAATGAAGGGTCGATTGATTCAAAGTGGTAATTCTGTGAAATATGATTGGGGAACACGTCACGCAACTGGTGAAACCAAAATTGTGGTGCCCCCAAATGTGCTATAGTTATGGTGACAAAAAATTCACTGGTTGGTACCAGATACATCACGTAACTGAAGAAAAAGTAACATAACATCAAAGTGTACTGAAGCAACTAGGGTCGTTGCAGTTGAAGTTGCTACTGGGCATTGAACAGGTTCAAAACCGTTAGCAGTGGATAAAAACATGGCAATTAGTACCAAAGGATGCAGTTCCTTGACTGCTACAAAGTGGACACAACACTGAAGGAATTTTGGCGCTACGAAATAACCCCCAAACGACAAAATGAAATAACCCCCAATGAAATAAATCCCAAAAAAAATGAAATAAGTCCCAACAAAAAAAAATTAAATAATACCCAAAAGAAATGAAATATTCCCCAAAGGTGAAAATGAAATAACACCCAAAATTTGGGGGTTGTTTCGTAATGAAATAACTCCCAAAGGAAGAAATGAAATAACCCCCAATGAAATAAGCTCCAAAGAAATGAAATATGTCCCAAATTTTTTTTATTTTTTGTTTTCATATTTTTGATTCTTTTGTTACACTGTTCAGTTTTTCTGCGTGGCGGCCTGCGGCCGATCTTAGGGGTGTTCTCCTGCATAGGACGCGGTAGGTGGCTTCGCTGAATACAGTTTTCCTGCGCGCGTCTCATTATCTTCCCTAGTGTGACACGCGCAGGGAAACTTTATTCAGCGAAGCCACCTGCCGCGTCCCATGGAGGAGAAAACCCCTAAGAGCGGCCGCAGGCCGCCACGCAGAAAAACTAACAAATATTAAAAAATTTCACTTTTAGCAAAATGAAATATCCCCCAAAAAATATGAAATAACCCCCAAAATAATTGCATATGAAATAATCTCCAAAGAATTTAAATTTTGGGATTTATTTCATTGGGGTTGCTTCATAATGAAATAATCTCCAAACCGTAAGATGAAATAATCCCCATAAAAAATGAAAAAACCCCCAAACAATTTTACACAATTTTTTTGGGGGTTATTTCATTTTTGGCCGTTGGTGGTTATTTCATTGGGGGTTATTTCGTAGCGCCAGGAATTTTTAATGTACCGACTTTGTGACAGTAGAAATGAAGACGTAACACTCCACTGGTTAAAAATAACTGAATACGGAACTGTTTAGACAGTGACTAAGTTGGTCAGATATGGCAATTTCTCGCCAAACGTCGCGACTTTAAAACTCATTTGGCATGTTAATTTTCGAAATGCCGACTGGCTATTGTTCGAGTGAATGGCGATTTTACACATAAAATATCGCTACCAAACTTTTTCAAAAACTGGAAACACGTTCGTTCGAAATACGATTATGTGTAAGTAATTGGCGATTTTTAAGAATTTCTTTGGGAACAAAATTGAAACTGAGTATATATTGTGTTGCGCTGCTTTGTAAGTCATACATTACATTTGTGCTGAATTGTTGCAGCTCCTTCTTTTTATAAATATATTATTGTGAACTAGAATTATAATGCAGAATACAAAATCAAAATATTCATGAAGCGCTTTCTGGAAGTGTTGGAACATAAAAATTTGTAGAAATTGTTTGATAATACCAATGTTAGCAAATAAAGAAAAAAACACGCATAAAATCTATATTTTGAACATCCGTACTTCTTGTCTAGTTTATGTACTTTTCCAAATTTAAATTGTTATAATGAATTTAATGTTATAGTTTTGTGTAGGGTATAGACAAAATAAACTAATTTTTAAATTGATTTTTGTTGTGCCTTTTTGAAGGTTTTTTGAACAGGTAGTATAACACGCTGTTTTAGATAAGTGCAGTGACTGGTTTCGGACGGGCTATTTAGCAAGCCGTACATAATAATAACTCCCGCTGAATAAAAAGTAACAGGTTACTTGCTAATTACTGTTCGCATGCCAGGTGACATGTACTCCCTTAGACCAGTGCAGTAGTACTTTACAAAACTATTCCACTCAAACTACAGCTATAACAGAACACATTGCGCTTAATATGTGACCAGTTTTCCTTCAACAATTTTTCTTCACTTCTACGATACGTACACCTACACCAGTCACGTGATAATTTTTCCCACTGGTTCTTTTGCATATCACATAAATCCTAAAATGGTCATGCTTTGACACTACCTACTTCTAACTTGTCCCGTAGCATATGTTAAAACCGGTCACTTTCATATAAAAGAACCGAATCTAGGACTGGTTCATACAAACAAAGTTCTAGTCACGTGACCATACCACTGACAGGCTGGCTTTAAAATGAGTTATCAATGTATTACGTATCTTTGAACGTTAAAAAGATATGATCGATTGAGTACGACTACTTTTGTTAAATTTTCGTTTTTTTGTCATATTTTAAAACGCGATATTTCCACAACTGTTAGAGCTAGCAACCCAAAACTAGTACCATGACATATTTATATCACACTTACCTTCCATAGAATTGGTTTAAATTGAAGGTGGTAGAGGTAGAAAATTCGATATTTCTGATGGTTTTATATCGAATTCGTCTTAAGTATTCTACGCAAACTATAATTGATATATGAGCCGTTCCACATCAAACTGGACGATTTTTTTACATCACGATTTGTATTTGATTTTAAAATTGGAACACGATTCTTATAATTGACACGTATTTTTGTAAAAAAAAAACTTAAATTTTTTTTTAAAGAAGTTAAATTGATGTATTTTAAAAACTAGTTGGCCGACATTAATTTTTGATGCTCTTGATATCTAAATTAATATGTTATCACTATCTGAAAGTTTTTTTTTTAGTTTTTAAACTTTCGTTTGCATTTTTCACCAGTAAAAGACAAAAAATTCGTGTTGGCCTTATTTTTTAGGCTAAGATTTTTGCTCCATTTGTATATTATTACACACCGATAATGCAAATAACTAGGTGCGGGAAAGATACCGAGGCATCACTTTTTTACAAAGCTTGTGGCCGCCTAATTTTTTTTACTTATAATATAAACTGTTATACTCCGTTCAACAAAGTCCGTTCCCAGTAATCAATATTCCAATTCGACTCGTTCCAGGTTACCTTCCATATCATTGTAAATGTTAAGTCAAGTCCATCCACATCTTTTTAAAAAATTATGTATTTTTATTTCCATGTCCAACCCTGTTGTTCCGTTGCATTTATCGGTAATACAATTTCAATGGTAATGAAAAATTTCCATGTATGATAAAATTAAATGCAAAATTATTTCAATTTTGCTGTCCAAGTCGTTTTTTCACTAACTTTTCGACAACATAATTTATAACCACCTTTATGATAAATACCCGAGAATTTACCCATTTTTACCTATTTTTTCGTTTATTTAACTCTTTCCTCTACCCTCCTTGTGGGTGAAATCAATTAATGTATCGGATTTGATAAAATACTCATTGTTTTTTTTTTGTTGTTAGCTATAACGGTTGTGGAAATGACGCGTTTGAAATATGAAAAAAATCGAAAATTTAACAAAAGTAGTTGTACTTAATCGTTCATATATTTTTAACGATTAAAGCTACGTGATTCATTGATACCTCATTTTAAAGCTATCGTTATTATGCTTTGAATAAAATAAGCAAAAATAATTATATTTTTTTTTAAATCTGCCGTTTAAACCAAACAAAAAACATTTCTTTTTTTAATTTTCTCAAAAATATGTGTTCGTTATAACTAATTCCACTATGCCTTTGCCAAATTAATATGTGGAGCTCTTGCAGAATTCAAAATAATGGATTAAAGTCTAAAAAAATACACTAAATATAGTAGAAAAAAAAACTTTGCATAAGAAATATAATTTATTGAAAAAAATAAATAAATGTCTTGCAGTTGCCCATATCTTTTTAATGGTTCGAGCTACAATAGCAATTGATACTCACATTTTTATTCATAACTCAGGATATCGTAAAAGCTACACGTAATGATTTGGGGAAGTCATAGGGAAGTTATTCATAATTAACATATATTTTTTTTTTTAATTTAAAAAAACTGTTTTTTGAAATACAGCTTCTTGAACCGCGGTTTTTTAAAACAATGCATTTTGTAGTGGGAAGTGAATAATTTCTATGCACTAGTAAAACCACATTTTAAGTCGCTTTAAAATGATGTATCACTAACTCTTGTAGCTTAAACCGATATGGAATATTATGTAGGATTACTTTATTTGAATTTTCGATATTTTTCATATTTTGAAACGCGATATTTCAGGATCCGCTGGTATCAGCTGTCATACATTTGGAAGCGGTTATAGTTATATGATGTACATCTTCAAATCACAAGGGATGGAGGAAACTGAGTGGTTGATTTGACATGTTTTCAGTCAAAACATTTTTAACCCTAAAACTAGCGCTAGCGCAGCTAAAAAACATAAGTGTCTAATATGTTTTTGTTGTCAATAGCATATAAAATTTTCATTAAAATATGAGGATTCACCACTGTATAGTTTCCTTGTTAGTTAATTTTAAATTAATTCGTTGAATTTGATTATATAATTCCGTTACTGAAATTAATCTTCGAACATCTGACTGCAACAAAGTTGAATGTATTTAAATACGGTTAAATTAAAAAAATATGTATCGGACATTCCACGAAAGATCTGTCAAAAACGCCATGGAAAAAAGTGAATTTCGAGTGCTCATTAAACATTATTTTTGAGAAAAAAAAAAAAAACAGTCAATCAAACTAAGGAAAAGCTTGATAAATACTATGGGGACTCTGCACCATTGATTTCAAAAGTAGAAAAGTGGTTAACTGACTTTCGCTGCTGTCGCACAAGTACAAATGACGCTGTACGTTCTGTACGGCCAATTGAGGTCAATACACCCGAAAATGTCGAAAAAACCCACGATATGGTGTTGGCCGATCGAAGAGTAAAAGTGCGTGGAATTGTTGATGCCATAGGCATTTCATATGGCAGTGTGGTTTCGATTTTAAAGTATCAGTTGGGTTTAAGAAAGCTGTTTGAAAGATGAGTACCGCGTTTGCTCTCAATTGACCATAAACGTAATCGTGTGACAACTGCAAAGGATTGCTTGGAGTTGTTTAACCGCAATTCGAATGAGTTTTTGCGACATTTTGTAACTGTAGATGAAACATGGATCCATTACAACACTCCGGAGACCAAGCAGCAGTCTAAACAATGGGCTTCTCCGGGTGAACCGGCTCCGAAGAAGGCCAAGGTAATTTTGTCGGCCAATAAGGTGATGGCAATAGTTTTGTGGAATGCACTCAGGATAATCCACATCGATTACCTTCAAAAGTAAAAAACAATAAAAGGCGAATATTATGCCAACTTAGTGGACCGATTTAAGGAGGATTTAAAATAAAACGACCCCATATCGCCAAGAAAAAAGTTCTTTTTCATCAAGATAATGCACGGGTTGCACACATGGGCAGTTTAAAATGCCAAAATTCCATGAATTGGGCTACGAATTGGTACCTCATCCGCCATATTCTCCGCATTTAGCCCCCAGTGACTATTTCATATCTCCAAACCTAAAGAAATTGCTCGGTGGAAAGAGATTTAGCTACATCGATGAAATTATTGATCAATCAAATGCCTATTTTATGGACCTCGAAAAATTCTATTTTTTGGAATTGATACAAAAATTGGAGAAACGTGGACTAAGTGTATTGAGCTAAAAGGAGTTTAAAATATTTTTTTTTTACAAAAAAAAAAACTGTGTTTCATTCAAAAAGTCACGGACTTATTAATCCACCCTCGTATGTTATACGCATAAACTCTTTGGAACATCTTAGAAATTTGAGTTCTAAATTTCTCGAAATTGTAATTTTACACAACTCTACTTTTATCACGCTACTGTTTAAAATTAAATTCCAATAAAATCTAAGTAATTTTGTTGGATGAAGTCATTTTATCAGCAGTTAAGCTTAAGTGAGACTAATTATTTTGTTACAAATGTAATGTCGTTTTGTCAACCAATTATTTTTTAATTACTGTATGTAAGTATAAAGGTAAGCCATATTATTTAAAAACTTGTAACGACATTACACACAACTGAGTAATTATCTTGGTAACCACTTATTTTTTTTTTTTTTTTTGTGCGTCTTTTCATGAAGCAAATATGTAAACAAAATAACAAAAATAATGAATTTGGCGCTGAATTATTGGCCCTAATACTGCTGCATATTATTTAGATACTGGTAATGAGAGCCCATTACTAAGATTTATCTGAGATCTTTATAAATCTGAAAAATAAAAAATGCTATGAGCTTTTTTCAAAAAATCATTAAAACATGGACCCCATAAAAGTGAAAAAATGTGGCTTTATGCTCCATATTTTGCAAATAAGCATTTTTTTTTCAAATCGAAAATGATCAAGGTTTAGAAAATGTATTCAAAATATAATTGGCATGAAAATTACATTTCTTTTTGACGATGAAAAATAATAAAAGTACACGAGTGTACTGATCCGATAAATATTAAGAAAACTACGAATGTTAAAACTTTCACACGTTTTTAATATTTTTCGTTTTTCGAAAAAAAAACATATCGCAAATAAAACTGATATTTCTTTGAACTTCGGGAGTTTCAGAGTGCAAAAATTTAATTCAAGTCGATGGACCCAAAATCGGATTTTGGACGATCTGTCGTGAAATGGCCGATATAAATATACAAAAAATTATACAAATAACTTATTACATGCATAAAAACAATAACTTTCAGTCTAAATAATTTATGAATAAAAAGTAACAATTAATTACTCACTATTACATCATCATCTTAAACACTTTTTACAATCCTATGGATAAGCTTTAACCACATTGATTAAAAACGCTTGGTTGAAAAAATATCCTAATTGCATACTGTATGCATAAGTTATAATAAACAATTAAAGAGCGTAACAAATTAAAATAAAAAGAAAATTATAATATTAAAAAAAAAACATACATTTTATTAACTATTACTTCCTTATATTCGATATTGCATTGAAAAATTAAAATTTTTGCAAGCAATATCCGATAAAAGAAAACTACAATAGCCGATGATAATGGTTACGGCGGCGGTGGTGGAGTCGACTATAAAGAGATTATGCGGTTTTGGAATTTTCTGTTTTTCATCTAACATATTTATTTTTTCTTCTGTGTTATACTCGGTTTATGTACGTACAAGTGTTTCCTTAATGACCAAAAGTCTAATCGACCACCTTCGCCAGTAACAATCAGCCACCAAGTCATTTCTTTTGTTTCTTAGTTAGAAAAAGTATTTTATGTATATATATTTTACAACTAATTATGTGCAAAGTAATCAGCAAAATACAAAAAAAAATGTGTATTAGGATGTCCCTTAAAAAACGATTAATAGATTTTCGGTCACCCTCAGTTTTATTACAAATGGTTTCGAATGGAAGAAAACAATTTTTTTTTTTTTGAAATTAAACCGTGCCGAAAGTTGGCCAAAATGGCTCAGTTCGGAAAAAAGTGTTTTAATATTAAAAATTCCCAAAATTCGAAATTTAAGAAAAAAATTTTTAGTTATTTTATTAATTTAATATACTTAAAATTATTCAAATATGAAATTTTGATTTTATTGGATATCATGTATTTAAATTAATTTAAAAATTTTTTAAAGTGCCTAATTTGGAGATGTCGATTGTTATTTTTATAATATAATAGTTGTTAAAAAAAATAAATTGGAAAAATTATATTTCGAATTTTTGTGGGGAGCGACTCTTTTCCAGGACATTTAATGAAAATTGCGTATTTTGTAAAAATTTGAAAAAATGTTGAGGTTTTTATCAAAGTTTACATAATTTTCGGAAAATATCTTTTAAATATGATTAGATAGTAATTATATTTTCTCTGTCTAAAAAATCGTTAGCTCTTAGTGGCCCAGGGACAAAAAAGGACCCATTAAACATAACTTTAATTATGACTACAAGATTGTAAAGTCTTTAAATTAATACAAAAAAAAAAAATCCCCTGATAAAAATAATTTTTTTATGTAACTTGATTTATAAGTTTTATATTTTTGGCCAAAAAGACACCCACTAAGAAACTTACAGAATAATTCCTTTCATAATTTTCAGATAACATCACTCAAATTTTATCAGACTATTATTATCTTCAGTTTTATTCAAAAACGCTTTATTCCTTAGTGGCCAGGGGATAAAAAAATACCCATCGAACTTAATTTCAATTATGACTACAATAAACCTTAAAATTGATCAAAAAAATTTACCAAATAATAAAAATTATTATTTTGTGTGATCCACTTGATCACTTTTCACCATAAAACCCCAACTACAAATTCACAGAATAACATTTTTCAGATTTTTATTAAATTTTGTTTTGCTAGCGAACCAGCTCAATTCTTTATAGTCACAATCTTATTTTAAGGACTAATAAGGTATGGTCAAAAGTTATTCTTAAAAATAATATTACGAACATAAAGAATTGGGCTTGTTCGTTAGTTTGTACCCTCTATCACATATCCGAATTTAATAAAAATCTGAAATTTGTTATTCTGTATATTTCCTAGTGAGTCTTTTGTAGTGAAATGTGAAAATGTTAGCCCTATTAGGATCAAGTTACACAAAACAATAATATTTATCAAGTGAAAATTATTTTTGATCCATTTAAAGGCTTTATATACTTTTCCTGCAGTCAAAATTTAAATTAAGTTTCATGGGTCAATTTTGCCCCGGCTACTAAGGGTAAAAGATTTTTTTAATAAAAGCAAAGATAGTAATATCCTAATAAAATTTAAATTAAATTCATGGGTTATTTTGGCCCCCGGCCACTAAATGTTAAAGATTTTTTATACAAATGTAAAGATGCTTATTGTTTAATCAAATTTAAGAGATATTTTGCCAAAAATTATGCACACTTTGATAAAAAAGAAAGCCATTTTCATAAAATGTCCTGTTAATGAGTCGCACCAAATACAAACTGGAATAATCATTCTCCAATTTATTTATTTTTTTTTATTTAATAACAACTATTATATTATAAAAATAGCAATCGACATCTACAAATTATGCAGTTTAAAAAATTCTTAAAAATTAATTTAAAAAAGACTTTTTGTTTTAAGAGAAGCAACACTCAGGAAACTCTTTCTATTAATTCATATGCTGCTTTTCTTCGGAAAGGGGATACGGAAGAGATGAAAGGTGAGAAAAGTTGAAGGTCTTCAAACATGCCAACACTGTTATTGCGCAAGATGATAAGTCTTGCAGCAGTTGTTGGTCTCCAAGTGATTCATTATTTTACTTCGGCGGGGTTAAGTACTATGGGAACACCGAAGGCGGGCACTGCGATACTTATGAGGGATAGAAAAACTCATATATATTATTTTTTTAAATAGCTGTTGTCGTCACCGGGAATCGAACCCGGGCCCATCTGCGTAACAGTCCTACGCGCTAACCATAACACCACAATATGAACAAATGACAAAAAAAATATTTTTTTAAGTTTAGATTTTGGGAATTTTAATAATACTACACTTTGCTCAATATAGCCCATTTTCGGTCAACTTTCGGCACAGGCTAACGTTTTCGAAAAAAAAATCAATTTATTGAATTTGAAACAACTGGGGACACACTTAACGGACACCCTAATGCAAGGGGGTCCGTAGGGGTATTCCAGAGGTCCGCGAAGAGTTCTGATAAAATGAAGGTTTAAAATTATTTTTTAAAAATTTTACAATTTTCAATTTTATTAATATTTCAAATTATTAATAAACTTGAATAACTGAACATTTCTTGGACTCCATTAGTTAGATAAATTCATTCTCGCCAAAAATTGCGTGTTACTTATAATATATAATCCTCTTACCAATTGTGCACCAAATTTGAAACAGAAAATTATATTTATTTGAAATTTGACATGACAAACAAAATTTGAATTTTTTTGTTGTTTTGCACAAAAAGTTGTGACTTTTAGTCTTTAAAATAGTCTGAGGAACAGACACAGTCTAAAATAGTGTTTCTAAAAATAAAAAACTTTTTTATGAATGTAGTTCTTTAAAAGGGTTTGTTTCTTTTTTATTCAAAAACTTCTAAAAAAAAATTTTTATTGTTCAAAAAATATAAAAATATACCCACATGTTTGAATTTTTTATGATAATTTTTAGAAGTGTCGTGCAGTAAACTCGTTTAAGGCGTTATTATTAGCTAATTTTAAAGTACTAACGTTTTGGAAACAACTTCAAAGTAACACCTGTTAATACGAACTTGCTTAAGATGAACCCTATGTTAAGATGAACTGTTTTTTAACAGTTCCACAAACAAATTTTTCTAATTTTAATACAAAATATAAAATTAAAATTTTTCAAATTTTCTTAAAATGTCTTTGAATTCAAACATATTTTAACCCGAACACACCGAAATTTTTTCCGAAATGTACAAAAAGCTCTTCATTTATGAAATCCATTGAAAGAGTTTTAAAAAAAGTTTATACAAAATTTTAATATTTTGTTGACAGTAAACAAATTAAAAAAAGAAAAACAAATTTTACTGTAGTAAATAAAGAGTGTTTTTTTTATAGAGGTATAAAACTCTGAAATGGAATAAAACAAAGATGAAATTTTTAAATTGATATGAAATTTACTTTATTCGAAAGATAACGTTCTGGCATTATAATTTAAATATGACTTCTGGCATATGACCGCCACGGCTGGCGCGGACGTAGTCTAATCTGAGGTCCAATTTTCGATGACTTTTTCCAGCATTTGTGGCCGCATATTGGCAATAACGTGGTGCATGTCGAGTGCATGCAAGTGGTCAATCATTTCGGGCTTAATGGCGTAGACTAGCGACTTCACATATCCCCCAGAAAATAGTCCAGAAAATAGTCTTTCAATAAATCAATTGTAGCACGAGCTCTGTGACATGTTGCGCCGTCTTGTTGAAACCACAGCTCCTGCACATAATGGTTGTTCAATTGATGAACGAAAAAGTCAGTAATCATGACTCTATAGCGGTCACCATTGACTTACAGACTAATTGGCCGTCTCTGTGGATGCATATTATTATTTAGAATAAACGTGGGGCGAGAACGTTCCATAGTTAATCGAATTAATTGCTCTGTTGGACGATTATATTGACCGTAAATTGGACGTAGTGGGCGATACGTATTTCGAGCAGAACCATGATTTTCAAAATAAATTTGCACAATTTGGAAGCGTTGTTCAGGCGTCACTCTATTCATGATGAAATTACAAGGCAAACTAAACACAAATCACTTAACAGCTGACAAAATAGCCGCCAGTTAAAAAAGTGTTGCCAAGTTAAAGTTCTGTACTTGTATAAAAAATACCTCGCTTATAACTAATTAATTTTATTGGTACCCCGGAGTTCATCTTAATTGGGTTCTGCTGCATTTTTTTTTTATAATGTTTTTTTATTTTAAAAAATATAATTTTTTTTACTAAGGTAAAGTGTTTGTAAGCGTCATATAGTACAATCGTAATTAATTTTATTATAAGTAATTACTGAAGAATTTTTTTAGTTACATTTTTGACAGGATTTTTTTTTTTTTATTTTTTTAGGGGTCTGTGAACCAGTAAAAATGCGTCAAGAGGTCCGTGTCAATCAAAAGGTAGTGGGAACTGCTGCCCTAATGTGTATGATATTTTTTTTTTTCTTAACGAGCTTTAAATATGTATATTAGGTAAGTAAAATTTTATTTTTTTTTAATTTTACCCATATGGCCAACATTTTTGTGTAAATAACGGCGGTCGACGCGATGTTTGTGTCTGACTTCTAAATTTCAAATCTTGGTTTATTTTATATTACTAATAAAGTGAAAAACTATTTTTTTCTCAAGTTTGCTTTTGTTCTAAGTGCTGCCTACTTCTGATCTTGAAATTCCAAATTTACATAAGAGCGGCATTTTTTGGTATAAAGAAAAACTTTTTCAAAAAATTTAAATTTATGGTTCAGATTATTGTAGTATTATGTATAAAAGTTATTCGGTGCAAAATTTGAGAAAAATTGGATAGCATGAGCCTGTGGCGCCCCGCCAACAAAGTTTTCGGTTTTTGAAAATTTTTCTTAAATTGCTTTAATAAAAATATGTCTTGTGACACATGATTTTTTATTTATTTTGGCTTAATTGATTCAAGTAATTTTTAATTGACAGCTTTTAAAATTTTCAACAAAGCGATTAATTGAGAAGAGTAGGGAAATATTTTTATCTGTGTAAGACAATAATGAGGAGGGAATTTATTTATTAAATGAGCTAAACTTTCCTACTCATTAAATTTCCGATTCATTTATCGAATCTCTAACATTATAAAATTAGCTATATATAACGTGCAGGTTGGACAATACAGTTTAGTATATATTTCTTATTTTAAAGTGTAGTAATTGGTGTCTTGGCAAAACGGTACGCATTTATATACAGATAAGTTTTAATTTTTATGGTTTAATTGGCGAAAACAAAAAGTTATGCATAACTTTGTATTTTGTTAGTGATTGTAATTAGTACAAGATTTTTTTGGAAAATTTATTGTTTTAAAATTACAAAAACATGAGCACCACCAATAATTGTGCACTCATTAAAAATATTTTATCTTGACCCATTAAAATTTTTTGACATTCAACGTGACATTGTCAGATTTGGCCACTTAAAAAATATGTGTTCTTTATGTGTGCTCCTGTATCACATATCAGAATTTCATTAAGATTGGATAGAACACATTGAGAGACCCTCCTTGTCAGATATGTGAGTGAGTGCAATAATCTGATGTATACGAGGCAACTTCAAATATTTTCGACACCTGTTGAATCTGAATTTAAGATGCCTCTTATTAGTCAAGGTTTTTTTAATTGAGAGAAACGATGGATAGGGTTCGGAAAACTATACTTAAAAGCTCGGCTATGCAAAGTTTCACCTTGAAAAGCTTCACCTACAAAACTGATGGCCTTAAATGGCCAAGTAAAATTAACAAAAATATTTTAAATATACATGAGTTTCTTCATATTTTTTTCTTCATAGTTTTCAACTTTCAGATACAAACCAGTACAAAATGAAGTCACTAGACTTTTGAGGTACATTTACCTAACAAGTAATTTCCATACCGTTATTTCCGATTTTTAAACTTACGCAGTTTTTTCAATTGTGGCTTTGCCGTTTGGAATTGAGTTTTGTCAACAGTATTTCAAAACCGGTATAATTTTGTATAGTTTTAGATATACCAGATGTCAGCGCAAAAACAACGCGATACAAACATCACAAACTTAAAAGAAGTTATCGTACATTTTTTGAAAATGTATGATTTTAATACTCACAATTATATGTGAAATTATCTAGCGTATTGAGCGTACTGAGCTTCTTAGTAAACAGCACCTCCAAATTAATATAGTGAGGTATCCAAAGTGAATCATCACGACGGCCTAAAAGAAGTGCAAAATTTAAATTTGTTTCATTCCCAGTGAGTACACAAGGGCAGTTTTTTCCAAACACATTTCGCTTTGTCACAACTAAGCGCTGTATAAATTCCGCCAGAGAGTACATCAAAATAAAAGATTTTTTTTTTTAAATAAAGGATTTTAAGTAGCTCAATAAATTCTAAAATTGAAAATAAATAAACAAATTTTAAGGACTTTAAATTTTATGGAGTCAACAAAATGTTTATAACCTCGAAAACATGAGTATTAGGGTTTCCCGACAACGATGAGTATTAGATAGCTGAATACTTAAAAATAACTGAAAAATAAAGGGTACTTTTTGTTCTCGACACGTGATTTAAGGTTTAAAAATCGTTTTGCTTATGTAGAGCTTATTATGGAAAAATATTTATATATCTTTTTTTAGAAACTTTTGGTCCACCAAATGATTTTTTAAGTTTGAGCAAGTAAATACTTATTATATATATTTTTTTTTTTAATTGTTAATAAAAACACTCAAATATCATTTTGCTAATGTCAACATTTCAGGAAAAACAATTAAAAATTATTTTGCATAATTTTTTAATCCGCAAATTGCGGAATACAAATTAAATGAATTTTTTAACAAAATTTTTAACAAAATTTTTAACAAAATTAAATCAGAAACGTGTCAAAATATTGGACATATTGTTTCGCTTTTAATCGGACCGCAACTCATGTTTAATGAATCTTCTATTCGGTGAAAATTGAAATAAAATGTATTATTTTGTATGTTTATATTGTTTTGCAAGGCAGTTGCAAGGTTTCTTTAATAAACTTTATGCACTTATGTATAAAAAAAATTATTTCGCAAAAACATTTTTTAAAGCTTTACCAATTTTGTTTAAAAATACTTTTGCGCTAAACAAGCTTTGCATTGCAAAAATTGTAAGCCATATTTTTTTCAAATGCTAAATTGTTTAATTATTTAGAGAATAGCGGATTTCAAAATTCTTTAAAACTTTTTTAATTATTTTTTTGTTTTGAAATGTTGACACAAGTTAAGTGTCATACAAGTGTTTTTATAACAAAAATTAAAAACGAAAAATATTATATACTTGCAGAAAACAAAAAAAAGCTTTGGTGAACCAAAAGTATTCGAAAAAAATTAGAAATATTTATCCCGTAATAAGCTCTTTATAACGAAACTTTTGAGCATATTTTCGACAAAAAGTAAGACAACCTTTTTTGAGCAAAACATACCATTTTAAAGATCTTAAATGCGTGTCGGGACCAAAAAGTGCCCTTCAAAAATTGTTTCTTTATTTTTTCCATATTCAGCTTAATAACACAGTGCAACACAAAAATTCCAAACAAAAAAACACTTATCCCAGCCCAAAGTACTCGATGAGAGGAGAAAAGTAATTTCTGGATTTTGCTAGATTGGTTGCCGTTCGTTTTTATGAGCCTCTATAGTTTCTTCGCCAAATTCGATTTTGAGCACTTTTTTGCAATTTTCTTCTATTTTTCGCATGGCCATAGCTCGAAAAATGCTGTGAATTTTTTTTTGCAGTCTTCAGCAAAGTTGTAGCTCTTGACTCGGCCAACAAAAATGCTGAATATATTAAGTCGGAAAAATTTCATCTTCATGCTCATACCCCAAAAATGTCGAAAAAATTACCACTTTTTTCACCGATTTTTTCCGTTTTACGACTACAGCTCTTGAACTAATGAAAATTTTACCAAACAATCAAGGGAAGAAATGTAGCCTATAAAATTATGAACAACTTTCCAGTACATACTAACTTCCTACGACCACTCCTTGATACGGATTTTGCCATACAAATGTGATTAATTTTCATTTTTTTTTTTTTTTTTGATTTTATTGTTTTTATTGAGCAAAAGTTTAAAAAAGGCACACGGAAAAAATCGGTGAAAAAAGTGGTAATTTTTTCGACATTTTTGGGGGTTTGAGCATGAAGATGAAATTTTTCCGACTTAATATATTCATCATTTTTGTTGGCCGATTCAAGAGCTACAACTTTGCTGAAGACTGCAAAAAAAAATTCACATCATTTTTCGAGCTATGGCCATGCGAAAAAGAGAAGAAAATTGCAAAAAGTGCTCAAAATCGAATTTGGCGAAAAAACTATAGAGGCTCATAAAAAACGAACGGCAACCAATCTAGCAAAATCCAGAAATTACTTTTCTCCTCTCATCGAGTACTTTCGGCTGGGATAATTGTTTTTTGTTTGGAGTCAAAAGTTGAATATTGCGTCACAGTGTAATCATCGTTTGGGAGCAATTACTTAAAATTTTTCCTAACGGGACACCCTAATGACTATATAACATTTTTAGTTTTGTGAAATTCAAAGTATTTGAAATGATTTCCAGGAAATAAGTAACCCTAAACCCAATTAAATAGCATATAACCGACAAAAAATTCGTAATCGCTGTTTTCTGTTTAAGTTCTAATATATGAAAAATAAATTTTATAAGTGCATTTTTATATTTTTTGGTAGTTAATATGAATTTTGACATCTAATTATTACAATGAGATCTAACATACTCATATAACTTTTATTGAATAAAAGCAAAACTGAAAAAAATTTAATAACAGCAAAAAACGAAATAATTGTTCCTTCGTTTAAAATAAATGCTTAACGCGGTCGCATTTAGCATGCCTAAACATCTGCTAACACATACACAAAAGGTTATTCATGTCATACAAACCAAATCTTGAAAATATTTTGCCTGAATGTGTCAAAAAGCTTTGAAATTCCTCATATAAATATCCCGCGATGTCTTTAAAAAAATTCGCTTTTTCGAGTAATGAAAAGGTTACGTATTTTATATTTCCACTTAAGGTACCCATGCACTACGTAATATTCTTGTGCAGCTTTTGCTATTGCTCAAAATATTAGCAGCGTGTATGTCATATTGGAAGGTTGTACAATATATTGCGACAAATCAAAAGTCTAATTACGTTAAAATTTTAGCTAAATATTAATTTTTAGTTTAATTAAATAAAAAAAGGATTACGCGGAAAGCTTTTTGAAAACCGTGAAAAATAAAATTGCGTTACTTTATATTTTTATGTGCTTAATATAAGCCTAGGGTAGCTAAAAACTTGATAAATGTAAAAAAAGTAAAAAAGTTTTTAATCATACGAAATTTAATATGAGTCTTAATACAGTTTTATCCGAGAAATGGGCATAATAATTATATAAGTTTGCATTACTTTAGTTTTAATTTGATAATATCAGATTAAATAACATCCGAATAATGACGCGATACAATTTAATACGATTTTATACAGCGGTATAAATTTATATTTGAACTGATACTGAAATATACAAAAAAAGCTATAGATGTATCCGGTTTTTGATTTTAAAACTTCATTAAAATCCGAAATATCTATTAATCCTTTTAGACTTTAGTCACTTGCAAAAGGTTTACAACTTCATAATTTGTAACAAATTAATTTCCATTTGGACATTTTATTATATTCAAAAACTTCTCTTGAAATTACCAAAAAAAATGAGTTGTTTGAGAAAAACATTTTGTGGAATTTATTAACTTACACCATTGAATAACAAACACGGAACTTTGAAACAAAATTAAGAGTTGTACATTGAAAAAAATCTAAGACTTAATTAAGAACTTATAATGTTACAAACGAAACAAGTTCTTTTTTTAGGGTTAAGAACCAGAAAGAAATCAATTCAAAAGACAAAAATTGGGGTAAATTTTGTGTATAAAATTATACACAAAATGATACAATTAATTGTACTATTGGATTGATGTAATACATATGTACATCCAAAATATGATTGACAAATTTTCTAGTGTGACTTTGCATGGGGTAATATACAATTATATCTAAAACAAAATTGTGTTTTTTTAAATATGATATAATATCAAAATATATATTATTTTGCAATGTCTAGTTATATAAATATAACGTAATTATTAATTGGATTAGTTTTAGAGTATTCTAATTGCAAAATACAATTTTACGCAACTATATATGACATCATATTAAATTTTTTCTACGAAATTAATTTTATATATGAATTTATATAATTATGTCCGATTAAAAGCTCTAACAGACAAAACCTTATAAGTGTATATAAAATAATGTATTATTTTATGCAAATGTTTTAACTCAGGAAATTAAAGATTTATAACCGTCCAAAAAACAAATTAATAGGCAAGTATCCAATATTCGGATAAAGCAGCAAAAATATATGAAAAACGTATTTATTTTTTTAAATTGGCGGTGAAATTTAACACATCTTTGTATGAAATTATGTCTAAAGTTTAGGTAATTTAGACTTATTTAAAAACAGCGTTAAAATGTTCGAGAAAACTCACATTGTGGTGTAATGGTTAGCGCGTTGGACTGTTACACAGATGGTCCCGGGTTCGATTCCCGGTGACGACATCAATTTAGAAAAATAATATGTATGAGTTTTCTATCACTTATATGTATCGCTGCGCCCACCTTCGGTGTTCCCATAGCACTTAACCCCACCGAAGTAAAATAATGAATCAGGGCTATGAAACAAAAAGCTTCAATAAATTCGCTAACTCTACATCAGGTGGCGAGCAACAACTGTTCTAAGACTTATCTACTCGCGCAATTACAGTGTTGCCATGTTTGAAGCCCTTCATCTTTCACCACCTTCCATCTCTCCACTATCCCCTTTCCAAAGAAAGCAACACATTAATTAATAGGAAGAATTTCCTGAGTGTTGCTTCTCTTTAAAAAAAAAAAAAAAAAAAACAAAAAAAAAACAAATTATTCACTATTTTTTTTCCCTTTTTAATATATCCGCTTTGCAAGCAAGAGTGATTGTAGTCTGAAAGAAATAATGATAAAGCAAAAATATACAATTGGAAAATTTAAAAATATACCTGACCTCGCCCAGGTCTTATTTAAACTAAATTATGTATTTCCAATTCACTTTGATTTATATTTAGGACAATTTCAAATGCTTTTCAAATTTTCTTTAATCAATTTTTTAAATAAAAACCCTTTAAAATTTCTAAAAATAAAAAAACAACATCGTTATAACACAAACA
This sequence comes from Delia radicum, assembly GCA_021234595.1. NCBI lineage: Eukaryota > Metazoa > Arthropoda > Insecta > Diptera > Anthomyiidae > Delia > Delia radicum. Next base: position 141,589,061 of record CM037853.1, on the reverse strand, counting down.
CTGGTTTAGCTGCTTGATTTTCAAATGTCGCATTTCAAGGATCGCCGATCGAAATTTGTTTACATTTAGTCTACAAAACAAAAATTTAGAAAATTTGAGTCACATTGGACCACGTTAACACATTATGCATATCGATTAAAGTTTGAGGCTTAAATTTGTTTCGAAAAATTAAAAAAATATGATCTCTGTGTGTGGAACACGAGTTGCTTTAATAGATTTTGAGATATCGTAATATATATCGTAAAAAGGGGCTCTTTTTTATTATTACTTATTTTATTATTAGTATTTTTGACTAATGTTATATGTAATTGATAATTATTGTAATTGAATACATTTCCGAAATTAATTTATTTTTATGTAATGATTACATTTTTCTTATTATTACTTCTTAAAACCAATTCCTTTTTTAAATTACATGTAATTGTAATTTATATTTTTCAATTACAATTGCATGTAGTTAGTAATTTATATTATTTTAATTACAATTACATGTAATTTGTAATTGATATTTTCTGAATTACAATTACATTTTTTGTAATCAAATTTTTGCTTCAGCTTAATTACAATTACAATTACATGTAATTGTAATTGAGTTTTTTTTCAATTACAATTACTTGTAATTTGTAATTGAATGCGTAAATAATTACAAAATGTAATGATTAACGCCCATGTCTGTTATATATTTAAATAATTTTTTGGGAAAAAGTGCTATAAAAATGATAAATCATAGATTTTAATTATTTGTAAAATGTATAAGAATCCTAGAATTAGCTCACAAGATAGGTATCCCTACACGGATCTTAATGAACTGCCCAATCTTATGTTTAGGCGTTACTAAGTTGGGCCAAAATCCACAATCGGTCACTACATGAGCACACATGATTCATACATGTCCACATGCACTCATACATTATTCATATGTGTTCATAAATGATTAATATATGTTCATATGTTGGACCATATATGTTCATTTGTGTGTATTACGAAAATTGAGGTAATATTTACATGTGGGATCACATATGAACACCTAAGAGCATATATAAATCACATATGGATTTATGAATTTATATATTTATGAACTTGAATGTCTTCATATGTATAGATGAATCTGTTCATAAATGTCCATAAATGGGTAAATATGTGTTGATTTTTACACGGGTATAGATAAATATGGTATCCAATGAAAGGTTTTTTGAATTACCAAATTACAAGTATATACTAAAAATACACTCAATCGGAAGATATTTAGAGTTCGCTATAAAATGCGACTGGGTTAGTCTCTTATATCACGTGCAATTACTAGTAGTACAGCGTTATTGTAACTGTTTATTCACAGTGAGAAATATGACTGTGTATTCTTGTTTTACAGTGTATTTATATAATTTGGTCATTGTTAATTCTATTCAAACTCTTTTATGTGATCTATATGATAAAAACTCAAATGGACCCATCCCAATATTAAAAAAATAATAATACGTTTAAATAAAGTTGATTCGGTTGTACTTATTGGCAATGAGTTTGAACTTATATAAAGTAGTTTGGCCTTTTACATCGAAATCTGAAATCAAAAACGTTAAACCAGCTCGCATATCCGAGTTATGGACCAATCGTTTTTTAACCTTCTTATCAGGGCTTATGTTTCGGATGCTGGTTTAATTTCGGTGTTTGGACTTCAGAATCTTGTTTAGACGACCAAAGTACTTAATAAAAGGTTTATTATAAGTGTGTACAAACAATCTATATCCATTAAATATTTTAATTTCTGTTAAATTTCGATTTTCCCCAAAAATCGGGGTTTCTGGGAGTACTTTGAGTTATAATTTTAACTTGGTCAAAAGCCAAAATTTTCTTTGCTTCTGAGTCAACATTTTTAAAGGAAAATGTCAAAACTTTGAATAAACCATAAGTTTCGGCAATGCTTTTGAATATTTACGTACAATATATTACAAACCTACTAAGTTTTGCATATACTTTGAGAATAACGCTTTATTACTTTTTAAATTTCTATGAAAACGGTAAGCAAACGAAAGACGCAGTTTAAAAGATTAATAAATTCTAAAAAATTTAAATTTGCTATTAGTGTTCCAAACTTATTATACAAATTTAAAGCTTTGTACCTATTCTATAAACGTAATAATGACATTTGCTATTTGCCATCGGATTTTCTTTAAATTTCTAGTTTCGTGTACAACACATTACTGATATTTGATATCTTGAGCGATAAAAAACGCGAAACATCTCATATTAATGAGATTTTTGCATTTTGCGAACTTGCCATTTTTGATATTTGATATCATAAGCGAAAAAGTAAATGCTAAGCTCGAAAAATCTCATAATTCAAAGTAGAGATGGGTACGTGAGTGAATTTCGATTAAAAGTTTAAAGCAAATCTGATGAAAATTGGCAAACAGCCGAATAATCTTAGGGAGCTTATTCTGGTGAATAAATTGTTGGTCTTCAAGTTTGGTAACGTCATGATGCTTGTTAAGAAAAGACCCTAAACACGTGATTGGTTACTAAGAAGACAAGAATGGAGCAAAATTGATGATTAATAGGTTTTTTTGTTAAAGTTCTGCCTATAATGGAGGCTCTAACTTTTCTAAAACTTAGGGTTCTGCTGTGATCTTTAGCCAGATCGAAATTCTAGTATCAACCTAGCTAATATGTTTGATTTGCTTTATCTTTGTAAATATACGGAGGTTGGAAGCTCGTTATAAATTAAAAATAACATAAAAATAATCTCGATGTATACAAAAACAAAAAAACTAACAAAACTGTAAAAAATTCAAACTTTAGTTCATTGATTTTGGCCATCGCAATAGTTCATGTGCGAACTGGTGCATTGTCTTAATGAAACAACACTTTTTTTCGCCAAATTCAGCCTTAACTTCATTACTTAAACGCTGCAATAAGTTATCATAATACTCGCCGTTGATTGTTTTTCCTTTCTGAAGATAATCAATAAATATTATACCAGCGCATCCCCACAAATAGACAGCATGACCTTGCCTGCAGATGGAACTGTCTTCGCCTTCTTTGAACACGATTTTCCCATTCCAGACCACTGCATAGACTGTTCCTTTGTCTCAGGTGTGAAGTGGTGGACCCATTTCTCAATCACTCTATTAAAACATCTTCACGACGCTGTTTTTGTTATATTTTGAGCAAACGTAGCACCCATCTTGCGCACAGATTTCTCATCTCCAACTTTTTGAAATGCCTGTCATTTCAGGCAGCTCACGCTCCTTCAGCCAACGATCATATAACATAAACAACATTATCTTTCAACAACTTACATCAATGGATGTCTAACTATACAACACTTTTTGCAATAAGAAAAAGGAAATACAAAAAATTTTATAAAATGTGTGTCCTTTTCCTTCGCTTTTTTTTCAAATAATTATTTGGCATCTCTGGATACCATTTCTTTATAATTTTTTTATTCTCGATTGTAGTCAATAATTTCAAATTTTTATTTTTTTTATTTTTTATTTATTTATTTATTTATTTATTTAAGTAAAAAATTGCAGTATAAGAACCTTAAGAATTAAATTCTTTTATGGTTCAAAGGGTATCACATAATGAATGTCATAATAACAAATTTTAAAATAATATCGTTTAAAAAAAAATATATAATTTAAATTTAAAAACTTATTCTAAACATATAGTAGTTAAAGAAAAATATATATGTGGCTATCTAGTTGGTATAGCAAAAGATGAAAAGAATAGGCTGAAAATAAAGAAGGTATAGAAAAGTAGTAGTTAGTTGTTTCTAGAAATTAAATTATTTCTAGTAATTAAATTAAAAAGTTCACTTTTAAAACTGTTTTTTTCTGTGATGAGTTTAAGATTTATGGGTAAGTCATTCCAAAGTTTAATGGCATTAACGAAGAAAAATCTACCTGTGTTTAAATAGTAGTATCTAGGTATAATTAATGTCCCTGATCGTATAGACCTGCCGAATTCAATTTTTTCATAGAGATATGATGGAGTTTTATCTGAAATTAATTTATGCAAAAACAACAAATTTCTCATGCGTAAATAGTCATCTAAGTCACAACCAAGTACCTTTTTGTTCCATGAAGAAATGCTACTAAAACGACGTAAACTAAATATGTACCTTGTAGCATTGTTCAAAGATATCTGTAGTTTATGCGATGAATGCGAATCTAATTGACTGTAAACCTCAGCTGAATATGTTATGTGCGGAATTATTAATTGAATGACTAACTTTTTCTTAACATCAACTGGGGTAAAACTGGACGATACTCGTAGGTTACGAAGTGTAAGAAATGTGTTACGTATTATGGTATTAACATGATCGGTACATGACAAAGTGGAGTTGATAACAAACCCTAAATATTTAACTTTATTAACATACTTAAGACCAGTTTCACCCAAATAAGCTGTTGGAAGTTCGACGCAGGGTTTGTATCTACTGATAGGAAGTATCAAAGACTTGCCGGGATTGAGCGTCAGCTTATTGACTTGTGCCCAATTATTCATTGCCTGTAAGTCCTCATTTAATCTGAAGCATGTGTCTTCTAAAAGGCCTAAACGATTCGAAATATATAGCTGAATATCGTCAGCATAGGCATGCATACGTGCATTTTTACAGACTTCGAAAACATCATTTATAAAAATACTAAATAATAGCGGTCCTAATACAGATCCCTGAGGAACGCCTGAATAAACTCCCTTAAGGCATGATTCCCTGTCACCCACAATGACTTTCTGGGCACGTCCGGTTAGGAAAAATCCAGTAAGCACATTAACGTTAGATTACCCATGTCATAATCGGGTCTTATATCATCAATTACTTTTAAGACAGCTGTCGTACAGCTGTGAGATGCACGAAAACCTGATTGAAGAGGAGATAAAAGCTTATTCGTATTAAGATATTCAGTAATTTGATTCGTCATAAGAGATTCAAAAATTTTAGCTAGTACTGACAAAATGCTGATGGGTCTGTAGTCATTTGGAACAGTTGCAGACGTAATTTTTGCCACAGGAATTACTCTGCCGATTTTCCATAATTTTGGAAAGACGGATGTGGTTATGCAGTGGTTATAGATGTGCGTAAGTGGTCCTATAACAAAAGGTATTATCATTTTTAAGAATTTTATTGACACACCATCTTCACCAATGACATTTGATTGCACCTTAATAATTGCTTTATACACATCAACCTCAGAAAGTACATCGAATTGAGAGGTGTTTAAATTGTAGAGGGGGTTCTGAATTCTATTATTATCTCCAATGTTATTAATGTTAGCAATCGGCTCACTTCTACAAAAAAACTCATTTAACTCATCAGGATCTAAGCTACAATCTGATGAACCTTTAGAATGTACACCTAATTTTTTAATATTCTTCCACAATTGGCCTGATGGTAAAGAAGTATCAAGTTTACGAGCAAAGAACGCTTTTTTTGCTCGCCTAACGATAAGATTAGACCTATTTCTAGCCCTTGTGTATGTAACTTTGTTAGCAGAAGAGGGGTGTCGTTTCCAGTTACTATAACAGTTGTTGCGCTCACGAATGGAATTCTTTACTGCAGCAGTATACCAAGAACATGACGTATTTTTTACATAAAAGCTGCGTATTGGAACATGTCTATTCTAAGCATTTTGTAGAGTGGATAGTAAAGCATCTAACTTACTATCAACTGAGGTATAATACCAGCAATCATTGAGATTTGCGACAGAAAGTTCGGAAATAATAAGTTTAGATCAATTGAGCTGTAGTCCCGATATGAAACAAGTCTTGGTTTTTCGTTTCTACTTATAGTAACATTTAATGTACAAAAAATTAGATCGTGGTCAGAGACAAATGAGATTTGATCAAATAACAACAGTAGCTTAGGATCCGAAAGCAGAAAGTAATCGAGCAAACTCTGACTAGAACCAGAGGAAAAATGGGTAGGCATCTGATCATTTACAATAGACAGTCCCACTGAGCTTACAGAGTCAATAAAGTCCTCACTAACATTATCTTTAAGCAGTAAATTTATATTAAAATCACCGCCAACAACATAGCAATTATAATCAATAAGGCGGCTTTTGAGGTCTTCAAAAAATGGTTCAGGGCTGTGACTTCTGTTTGGATTGTAAACGCATGATATTAAAATCTTGTTCATAGAATCCCATATTTCAACATTGATAAATTCCACATCTGAATCCCTTGATTTACTGATTAGTTTTGCCTTTAAATCTGATTTGCAATATATAGCAACACCACCACCTCTTCTTCCATCACTTCTACAATTCTGAAAAAGATTGTAGCCATTAACCATGTAATGCTTTTCCAGTGCTTCATTACTGAACCAGGTTTCCGTAACACAGAACACATCAACTTGTGAATTCTCAAAAACGGTTCTTACATGATCAAGCTTAAGTCCATTTAAACTTCTGGCGTTAAAATGTACTACATTAAAACCATGTCGCTGTTGGCACAGTATATTTAACATGGCAGTGTGGTTCCCGTTAACACCATTATTAAAATTAAATCGATTCATAGCAACATCCAGAAAGAACAGCCTTAAAAGCATACATTGAAGATAGTAAGAAAAAAGAGTAGTATAGAAAACTAGATAGTCTTACAGGAGTTCGATTCATGTTTATAGAATTAATAAATTGTTTGGTAAAATTAAAAAAAAATATAAAAAAATACATTTAAATATAAAAAAAAATATTATATAACGACTTTATTTAATAATCTCATCCAGGGCCTTTTCATCCGCAATATGTATTGCCGAGGTATTTTTTTGAATACGGACGTATACTTTTCCTCTTGCAGAAAAAACGCTTACAAATTTTCCTTTCAGTTTTTCTTGCACAGCTGATTGTAATAATTTTCTGTTTTTGAGGTCCAAGCTCTCATAAATACGAAAAGTGGTATCGCTATCAAAACCTGCAGCTCTCATAGATACTGAGACTTGAGATATCTTACGGTATTCAGAAAAAGCTTTTAAACAACGATTCCTGTCAAATGGTGTGTAAAATTTCACTATCACGGCAGTGTTTCTATTATCAGGTGTTTTAGACTTAACACGAAAGATATCTCTTAATTGTGAAGGCAAGAAGTTAATTGAGTGACAAACTTGATTAAAAATACTTTTTAGGTTTTCTGATTCAGTAAAATGAATTCCAAAAATTATTGCATCACTAGTTATGTCCTTCACTGTATTGTTTACTTCTTTTGTTTTGATGTTAGTTATTTCTTTCTTCAGGTCATCAATTTCTTTTTTTAAATTGGCAAAAACTGTTAGCTCACTCTCAATTGAGGCTATTCTATCCTCAATCTCATTTGCTCTTTGTTTAATAAGGTTTATCTCACTTTCAATTTTGTTTACCAGTTTTGTTTCCAATAAAGCCAGCTCAGAGGATAACCGATTAAACATTAGATCATTGTGTGTTTGCAATCTCTCTTCCATTTGTTTCATTTCACTCAACACCGATTTAATTGTTAGTGTCCCATCATCAATTTTTGGATTTTTTTAGTGAAGGAGAGTAAAAACCTTTATTTGTATTAGATGAACGAGGAGGGGATGGCTTACGTTTAATAGCGGGAGATCCCATTTATTTTGTTATTGTTTAATTGCTTTTATATTCTTTCGTAGAAGTTTAAAAAAGTTAATTTTGTTTTATTTGTGAAGTATGTGTACGCGGAAAAAAAAATCAATTTTATTTTTAATAATTTAACACAAATTCATACACAATGTAAATATATTAATATAAATTTTCATAGCTCTTGAATTGTACTATTTTATGAGTAAATCACAGATTTTAAAAGTTTTTTTTTGAAAAAGTTTTTTGTGCAAAATTACAGAGCAAATATTTTTATATTACTCAAGTGTAAATTAGTGCTTCATGACTTAATAATGTTTTTCCCGTAAAAATATATATGTATATATGTTAAAGGTACTTGGTCAAAAAGGAGCACTCTGTCAAAAATTAATTAATTGTATTGAAGAAGCTATAAAAAATACATCTTATATTATAAAGGGTCCGCCATCTAAAGTTTTTTTTTCAACTAGTACTTTGAGAAAATATTCAGTAGTTTTTTTTATAGCATTTTCAAAAAAAAAAAAATTTATTTGGCGGACCCTTTATTTAGAATATATTTTAAGTTTTGAAATACAATTCATCATTTCTTAAATACAGTTGGAACTTCCTGAAAGCGATTGTTATGATTTCGGAAAAACAACTAATAAATGAAATGAATAGCCATATTCATGTAATGTCGTATATAATGTAAACATCGTATTTTTATAATATTAATGTCATAAATGTTTTGCCAACCCGGAAAAGTTTATTATACATTTTGTTTTCTATTTTTATTTAAACGTTTCAAAAATTTTAAAAATAAGTTTTGAAAGAAATAATAGTGTTAAGAAACGAACCAATTTTACCAAATTTAAAATGCGCCAACAATATTTAATTTAAGTACCTACAAACACGCTTTGTGTACTTATGCACTAAACAGAAAGCGTGTTATGATTCGCCCCAATATTTTCTGAAATACAATTAATAAAACTGAAATAAAATTGAAAGTTTCTGAAATTCAATTGATATTTTCAAATTCAATTGATAATTTCCCGAAATCCAATTCATAAACATGGATACAATTGGGAATTTCTAAAAAAAAATATAACTTCTGAAAAACAATTAAAGTTTAGTTATTTCTCTTTCTAAATACTTTCATCAAATATTAAAAACTAGTGGTACCTTGATTTCTAAAAACGTTTTTTTTTGTGGTTATTAATCGTCATTCTGTTAAAAAGTGATTTACAATCTATATGAGAAGTTTCACCATAATCGGTTTACAGAAAAGATTTATGTATGGATTATTTAAAACGCTTATAATTACTTTAACAGAATTGTTGCTGATTTTCTAATAAAATAGATTTTTTTTAAATAATTAAGAAAAATTCGCGTGCTATCCAAAATGACACCGCGTACCACTAGTGACATTCGTGTCATAGATTTGTCAGTCCTGCCCAAAAGTCTGCAACAGCAAGTTTAAACAAATGCAACACATACAAGCATAAAATTTATATTATTAAATCTTAAATATCGCTCATACGTCTGGCCCCCTTTGTTTTCATAATATGTATCTTAAAATTATGCAACAAAAAATTTGGTTTGCACTACTAACACTCACGCAATACAAATTATACCAAATATTTATATATCACTCATACGGCGGGTGTATTTTATTTTTTTATAATAAGCGTTCCTTAAGAATGAAACAGCCAGTACTGATATTTTAGCATTTTTTTTTTCCTTTTTAACATTTAAAATTTAGAAACCAAGTTATAACTTTTAATTTTTACCCATACAAATTAAATACGAGCTAAGTTTTCAAACCCCTTTGGGGTTTTTGGTCTTCTGATAGTCAAGTTTTTTTATCCTGCTGGTCCCGTTAGGGACACAATTTCATGATGCACAGTGGAATTAAAAACATCAACCAGCTGACAAATACCGTATTCATTTATTTATATTTTAAGTGGTTTTAACGATTGCGTTATTTTTATAAAATATTATTTTAAGACATTTAATTCTTGAAAATATATGCAAACTAACGAAGATGTTGGACCAACAAAAAATGCAAGTTATACAGTTTATTTAAAAAGGTTAAATAATGAATCGGATTATTTCAACTGATAATTTTGTACACCATTTTCTTATACTTTTTATAAAAAAAATTTTATACAAAAAAATAAATTAAATTGAAATACAACTACTAAAGTATGTTGCCAAGATTTTTTTTCCAAATCAAGATTTTTTTTTGGTAAATGTCAAGCAATTTCCAAATTTGAATCTGGCAATATCATCTATATACATATATCACCTTTGTTGATTACACCACCGCATTTGACAGAATATTCCGTTGCAAAATATGGGATATTTTACAGACCTCTGGCATTAAAACTAAGTAAGCAAACAACCTCATAAGAGCTCATTCGGGAAACAGGTGTAAGACAGGGATGCTTATTGTCTTCAATACTTTTTCTGCTTGTTGTAGACAAAGTTTTGGAATACATACTTGCTGATAATCGACACGGAATTCAATGGACTTTAGCCAGTCATATCGAGGACTTAGACTATGCTGACGATATATATTTAATGTCCACTAAGCATTCGTATATGCATCCCGAACTTGATGACTTAATTGACCACTAGGCAAATGTTGGCCTGAAACTAAATACCGGGAAAACGAAGGCAATGAAAATAAGATCCACAAACAACAACCAAGTTGACATCTGCTATCTGGGAAGCACGGTTTCATCAGAAGAAAGTGCAGACATTGATCATAGAATCAAGGAATATATAGACTATGAAGTACAATCATGTGCAACAGATAGTTTTTCTGCAGGTTAAACTATAGTTCGCAAATGCAATAAATCTGCATCTATATGCGAACATCCTGTACCAGAGATCGAAAAATAAAGTATATACAAAGTATCAAAAAATAAAGTATTATATTCTAAAACTGCGAATATTTCAAATATTAATAGATTAATTGAGGCGAAAAAAGTCCTAATATATTATTAACGAAACTATAAGTCTATATATATAAAACAGGATGTGTGTATGTATGTAACGTATGGACTCCAAACGGCTAGGCCGATTTTGATGAAATTTTCAGGGAATCTTCAGAATATTCAGGCGGGTGACACTGTAAAGTCTGATTTTTGATTATCGGTTTATGGCAGTTGTTTTCAGCCATTCATTTTATATACTTCAGTAAACAAAGGCGATAGAAGTACAAAGAGGCGTTGGGCTTTCCATGAAATTACAAATTTTAAAATGATTTACTAATTTCAATTTATTTTTCTAATTATTTATTTGCGTAAAAAAAAATTTCTTGATTTAAAGAATTAATTACAATTAAAACTTGAAGGCAAAACAACGTTTGCCGGGTCAGCTATATTTCATAGCATATGTATAACTGTAAAGAAAGTGTAATACTTTTCAAATTATTTTACGTTAACCCTGTAAAGTCAAGAATTTTTTGCATGCAGCTTGGGTCTGAAAGGGATATGGAATTGGTGGTCATACCCTTACTAATTTTCAAAAGTTATGATTTCTGTCCTCCTGCGTAATCAGACCATAATATATAGTAATGAAATGTGTAATAACAATTGTAAATACTTACCATTACCAAAAATGTACAAATATAACCACTTATATGGTATGATATGCTTTTCTACACTGGTGTCATTTTTGTTTTTATCTATCAAGTATAACATGTAGAGATAGCTCAGATAGTCAACAAACTGGAGTACCATGTTCGAATCAATAAAATAAAAATGTTTTACTTCCTCTTTTCCATCTTATGGTATACATTATGGGCAGGCACGTAGCTAGGTATTTGTTTCTTTTTTATTTTGATTATGTATTTTTTTTTTAACCCGGGGAAACTTATAAAAATATGTGCACACTAGGGTTACAACTTTTTTTTTGCTAAATTTTTAACAATCAGCACGTAATGGGCAATAATCTATTAATAATAGAAATCGCTTTTTCAGGTCATTTTGAAACAAAAACCTGCCGCATAAAGTGCATTTAATTAAAATGCATTTTTTAACATTAAAGTTGTACTAGTTGATACTGCACAACATATTTAAAATAACTTTTTACTTCTTGTGTTCGTTATTTTGCGATTTTTGATGTATGTTTATATCGCGAAACAGCGCTTTAATATGTACTTTCAAAATCGACGAAACACTTCAGACTTTGAAAACGTTTGTGTCCTTAAAGTTGGATATGCAGGATATGCATCGTTATTCTCTAAATACATTAAATTTTTAGCTAAATATTAATATTCTGTTTCGAAAACCGCTAAAAAATAAAATTGCGTTACTTTATATTTTTATTTACTAATATAATTTTATAATTGTAAAAAAGGTCAGAAGTTATAACCCTAGTACACACAGAAACTTTCGACTATTAATAACCCGATTAAAAAAAATTAATTGGATGCTTCATGGTATAATATGAGCCTTAATACAGTTTTATCCGAGAAATGGGCCCATCTTATTATGTAAGTTGGCTTTAGTTTAGTTTTAATTTGATCATTCGGATGTAATTTAATCTGATATTATCAGATTAAATTACATTCGAATAATGGCGCGTTACAATTTAATCCGATTTTTTATAGCGGTATAAATATATATCTGAACTGATATTAATTTGATTTTTTTAAATGTTGGCGAGTTTTTTATGTTAATGTTAATTAATGTTTTAATTGTATCTACTAAAATTTTTTTTGAAATAAAAAACAATATTCAATTAAATTTTTAATAGATATGAATAAAACTGTAGTTGAATATAATATCGATTGAATATTTACAAATTATTTAAATTGTTACTACAATTTCCTTAATAGGACCGAATTCAATTAAACTTTTAACTGAATCAACAAATATTTGAATTGAAACTCAATTTTAATTTTTTCTGTGTAGACATATTTAATTTTTGACTCAAGCAATTTTTTGATTATATTTTAAGGCAAAGACATTGAAATCTGTTATGAAATGACTTTATTTATTGATGGCCTCCCATTTGCAGGCAATGTTTTGTAATGAAATTTGAAGATTCGAACCATATAATACTGAACGAACAGGCATTTCCTATTTGCTCCAAATTAAAAAAAAATTATCTTTATATTAAATTTATCAATAACATTGTTATTTGCTAACGAATTGTATTAAGTTTTCAAATTGTCAAATAATTTCTGGGGGGCTTAATATTATTTAATTTTTGTTTTACATAAAAAGAGCGTCTTTTGTTGTACCGAATTCCATTGTTAACTCCTTTTTTTAAGGGAGGTAAAAAAAGGTATCGTTATTGAACATTATTGTTTTATTAAATATTTAAAAATTAGTTGTTATGATTACAACATATTATAACCGGTAAGAAAATTTTCCATAAATAACATAAGATTTTTGTAAATTTCAACTTTTAACGCGGATATTGGTCATTAAATGTTTTCGAACATTATTTTATTACTTTCATATACAAAAATATTTCCATGCTCTTGGTCATTTAAATTTTTTCCTATTAAAAAAAGGAGGACTCATACCACTTTCAAAATAAACATTTTTTAACTTCGAGCTCATATATTAGTTCTCATTAAGTGGGAAAACTAGTTTATATGAATGTTTGATGTTTTGCATGGGATTGTCACTTCTTTCGTGTTCTAATTATGGGAACCTAGAAAATTTCAGAAATATATCTATCAACACATTCCTGAAAGTGGTCAATTAATAAATTTGAAAACAAAAACTCTATAGATTATTTGTTAGGACGATATCCTAATAAACAAATATAGAGTATCGCCTCGAACTTGAATAATTTTCATTTTCATTAAAACATTAATTTTTAAAAATTCTCCCTCATATTTCTATAGTTTTTCAATTATTTAATTTTTGTTTTATATAAAATATAACCAAAATACTCTTCATAAAATATTTAAAAATGTGTCGTTTCGCAATGATATCAACATTGCATAATCGATAAGACAATTAAAAATAAATAGCCTTAAGATTTGTGATTTCTTATTTTCCCGAATTTCCATTATCAGCGCGAATAGTGGTGATAAAATTGTATTCCAACATTATTTTATTACATTTCCACACAACAATAACTCCAATTGTCTTGGTTATTTAAGTATTTTTCTAATACCAAAAAACTGAGAACTCATACCAATTTCAAAATAAACATTTTTGTCAAATCGTTAACTTTTAAAAATTCTCTATTAATAATTCTATAGTTTTGAATTAAAATAAACTTAATAAACTGTGTTGTATAAATTTTCGTGAATTTCAACATTCTTCGTGTTCAAATGGTAATAAAATGTTTTTAAACATTATTTCATGACATATCCAAGCAAATATAATTTCAATATTCTTCCTTATTTAATTTTTTTTATTAAAAATAAAATACGTACTTATAAAACTTTCAAAATAAACATTTTTGTCAAATCGTTAACTTTTAAAATTCTCTATTAATTTTTCTATAGCTTCGAAATTATTTAATTTATGGTTTATATAAAAATGTCGTCTTGTGTTATACTCAATTCCATCACTAAATCGTTTTTTTTGTAGTCTTATACCGATATTAAATACAACCGATAGTCTTTGAAACGATTGAAGTAAAATAAACTTAAAATCTGTGTTGCATAAATTTTCGTGAATTTCAACATTCTTCGTGTTCAAATGGTAATGAAATGTTTTCAAACATTATTTTATGATATTTTCATGCAAATATAATTTCAATATTTTTGCTTGTTTAAGTTTGTTTTTATTAAAAATAAAATAAGGACTTATACCACTTTCAAAATAAACATTTTTGACAAATAGTTTACTAGAAAAAATTCAAAAAATTTACCTACAGTTCACACTTTTAAATGAATTTGAAAAAAAATAAAATTTTAAAAATAATTAAATAAATTTAAATCTTCCCCACTGTGCCGGGTTCGAATCTTAGCACGACCACTTTATTTAATTAATTAAAAAAATGTTTATAATATTTTTTTTTTTGGAAAACTATTAATAGACACATTATATTTCCACCGCGACAACCAAATCAGTGACCAATTAATTTACCCCCTACTAGGTAATGAGTCCATCCATTACTTTTAGACTCATCGCCTGCAAAATTGATCAGTGAAGTACCCATTATTTGGTAATGTGTGGTTTCGCTGGCAAAGTAACAAACAATAAATAATAAGTAGAATAACAAATAATTATATTAATAACCAATATTTTGGCACGCTTGTACAATTGCATCTTTTTTCACATTATGGAAATTTGTGAATTATCTTTATGTGCCGAATTTTGTAATTATTAAAACCGTTGATGGTCATTGTTGACTTTATACAATGTGGCAAAGAAAAAAAACATTATCCAATTTTTCTTAATATATCCAATTTTTTTTTTAATTAACTTAATTTATCCATTTTTAACGCATTCAATCAAATCAACAATAGTTTTTGGTGATGCTAATGTTGAAGACACTGAATCAAATGAACACTTGAAGATCTACCACACTAAAATCTGGACTATTTGGCTGTTGATTTTTTAATTTTATTTTCCATCCATCTTCAGAAACATTTGTTACCAAAACTTAGTCGCTTTCTTTGATTTCCATATCTTGTTAAATATAAAGATTTGTTTGTTTTATAAAAAAAACAGGAAATTTACTCCTGAAAGCTGGAAAACATTTTCGGTTATAAGTAAAAAAATATTGTTCTGGAAAATTATCAAAATATTTTTTAATTTTAGCTATTTATTAAAATAATACGAAGACAAAAAACCGCAAAACAGTCTATACATACCCAATGCAGAAATGGTAATGACATGTCGTTACTCTTCGGACTAGCAGTAATGACACCAGCTAACTCTCAGCATTACTTTATCACAAATATTGAGTCCTTACTAATAATAAGTGCATTTTCATTTTATTTTATTATTATTATTAATACAAAAATTAATGCGTTACCCATAAGGACTTATTTTTTATCATTGTTTTAAATATAAATTAATGATCTTAGAATTTCTTGAAAATCAATTTTTCGACTCATAATTTTTGCAATTTTTTTTTTAATTTAGTTTCTCTGAAAATTTATTTTTAGAGTCTTTATTTTTTAAGCATATAACTAACAACATATTTTCGTAAGGTGTTTAGTAGAAGGAATGCGAATTGTAATGAGCATTGTAATTGCTTGTGAGTACCAAGGATATACTTATATAACCACTTATATGGTAATGGTTTTCTACACTGGGTAATTAAATAGTATATTGTCCTCAGTTATTTTTATGGATTTGCAAGGACATTTGTTAGTACTTGCCATTACCAAATATGTACTTATATAAATACTTATATGGAGAGAGAATTCTTTAGACGAGTTTTAATGAAATTTGTTCACTAAACTAATGAAGTTTTCTTCACAATGTAAATGAACAATTTCTCAAGCTTCATAGTTGTAATGAACTATTTTAATAAAACTTTTTCATTAGTCGTAAGAAATTTTTAAAAAATAATATAAAATGTTCATTAAATTTTACGAAAAATTCATTCATTTAATGAAAGTATTAAGTAGGCGAATTCCAGTAACAATTCATAGATATAATGCAAAAATTCATTGATATTATGCAGATAATTCGCCCAGGTTAGTTGATTGATGAAAACATAAATGCTTAGAAACAATCAAAAATAAGTAGTAATATTTGTACTTACTACACCTTTTACAACTGTAATTCAAAAATATCAATTGAAATTCAAAATTTCCATTTGAAATTCAAAATTTCCATTTGAAATTCAAAAAATATCAATTGAAATTCAAAAATTCCATTTGTAATTCAAAAAATATCAATTGAAATTCAAAATTTCCATTTGAACTCAAAATTTCCATTTGAAATTTAAAAAATATCAATTGAAATTCAAAAATTCCATTGTAATTCAAAAAATATCAATTGAAATTCAAAATTTCCATTTGAAATTCAAAAAATATCAATTGAAATTCAAAAATATCAATTGAAATTCAAAATACATCAATTGAAATTCAAAATACATCAATTGAAATTCAAAAATTTCTATTGAAATTCAAAAATTATTCCATTTGGAATTCAAAACATATCAATTGAAATTCAAAAATTTCCATTTGAAATTCAAAAGTTTCCATTTGAAATTCAAAAATTTCCATTTGAAATTCAAAAATTTCTATTTGAAATTCAAAAATTTCCATTTGAAATTCAAAAAATTCCAATTGAAATTCAAAAAATATTCCATTTGAAATTCAAAAAATTCCAATTGAAATTCAAAATACATCAATTGAAATTCAAAAAATATCAATTGAAATTCAAAAAATATCAATTGAAATTCAAAACACATCAATTGAAATTCAAAATATGTCAATTTAAATTCAAAAATTTCCATTTGAAATTCAAAAAATTCTAATTGAAATTCAAAAAGAATTCCATTTGAAATTCAAAGAATTCCAATTGAAATTCAAAAAATGTAAACAAATCAAAATGTAAACATTAGGCCAACACTTTTTTAAGTATTTTGGTTTATCATGGGTGATAAAAACATTATGAAAGCTTTTAAGCCATTTATTAATTTATTTATTTATTTAAAGTACTTAAAATAAATATTTAGTGTTAATAACAATTAGAACTAAATATAAAATTATATGTTTTAAAAGTAATCGATTAAAAAAATAGCAACAAAAAAAGCTATAACATATAATAATATAAAAACACTAAGCAAATTAAATGAAAATTATGATTAACAAGGCAAAAAATTATGTTTTAAAAATTTAATAAGGCTAAAAGTTAAAAAAAATAATTAAAAAAGCTTTATGACAGGTTATTACAATATTTTCCAACAACATCTTGTATACTCTCCTGCAATAAATGCATTAAAAGTTTTAATAATGTTTTTATCACCCATGACAAACCAAAATACTCAAAAAAAGTGTTGGCCTAATGTATTAATTTCTTAATTGATTTGTTTACATTTTTTGAATTTCAATTGGAATTTTTGAATTTCAAATGGAATATTTTTTGAATTTCAATTAGAATTTTTTGAATTTCAAATGGAAATTTTTGAATTTCAATTGACATATTTTGAATTTCAATTGATGTGTTTTGGATTTCAATTGATATTTTTTGAATTTCAATTGATATTTTTCGAATTTCAATTGATGTATTTTGAATTTCAATTGGAATTTTTTGAATTTCAAATGGAATATTTTTTGAATTTCAATTGGAATTTTTTGAATTTCAAATGGAAATTTTTGAATTTCAAATAGAAACTTTTGAATTTCAAATGGAAATTTTTGAATTTCAAATGGAAACTTTTGAATTTCAAATAGAAACTTTTGAATTTCAATTGATATGTTTTGAATTTCAAATGGAATAATTTTTGAATTTCAAATAGAAACTTTTGAATTTCAATAGAAATTTTTGAATTTCAATTGATGTATTTTGAATTTCAATTGATGTATTTTGAATTTCAATTGATATTTTTGAATTTCAAATGGAAATTTTGAATTTCAATTGATATTTTTTGAATTTCAAATAGAAATTTTGAATTTCAATTGATGTTTTTTGAATTTCAAATGGAATTTTTGAATTTTAAATGGAGTTTTTGAATTTCAAATGGAAATTTTGAATTTCAATTGATATGTTTTGAATTACAATTGTAAAAGGTGTAGAGTTTAAAAAATAATGAGCCTAAAAATAGTTTTTCAAAAAATATTAAGATCATTACATTATATTTAAATTAATGATAAAAATTAGTACACATGGTTAACATATTATCTGTTGCATTGAAATAATGGGAAAATAAACTAGTAATTCTTAAGTCATAATTATTTGCTTCAAAGTAGGCTGGTGTCATTACTTTCAAACTGAGATATTAAAACTATAAAAAAAAAAATTAGTCGCATGAATTTTAAAAACTTATTTCATACTGCTTTTTTTATTTTAAGTATACTTTAATAATTAGACAATAAGTTAAAACCTATGAATCCAAATAACATAAGATATGCATATGGTCGCTATCGACTAACTATAATTTCTTACTTGTCTTTAAATTGAATTTCTCTGCTTTTCATCAAAGCCAAAAAACTATTTATGCCTTGTCATCAAACAATATCTGTGGCATAAAGTGACACACGGAAGCCCACCTTTAAGCCCTTGGATAAGACACTTAAACATGTAGTAGTTTCATTTCAACAGAAGCATAAAAATAATGTTGTGTGTTTGTGGATTTTCGATTTTTTTTTTCAAAAGCAGCCAATTATTTTTACTATTGAATAAAAAAGCTAAGCTAAAAAGTCATGAAATTTGCCACTTATGTATGTTTTTAAACCTTTTCGGTTGATTAATGTTCAGCAACAAATAGTGGTGTACGTTTTATACATAGATTCATTTAGCTTGTGGTTTATTTTGTGTGTGTGTGTGTGATAGATATTTCTATAGGGAAAGTAGTGGACATAATAATGCACTTAAAAATCAAATTTATTAAATTATGAAATTCCATATAATTTAGGTTTAGATCAAAATAATCAAAGTTTAGTGTTTAAGTTAATAGCAATGAATGTAAAATTCGTATGCAATATTGTGGTAAGCATTTAACTCTGTTATCATAAAAAAACACAGTAGGAAATAGTACCTGAATTTTCACCAGCAGAAATTTCAATAAAGTTGAGAATGGCAGTCTGCTAAATTTAGGTGACCTAAATTTTAGAAGAACTAAATTTGAGGTTGACAATTGTTGATAAATTTGAGTTGACAATTGTTGATAAATTAACTATGAATTAAGCTAAATCAGCAGAATTTTTAAGCTGGATCAACAGAAAATTTCAGATAAAAAGCTATTTCCGGCTCTGACAAGAGGCAGGTCCATGTTTATTACCGGGAATATACAGTTGTCAACTTCAATGGCTACATGTTTGAGAAAATTTAGTTAACAATTCTGCAAGTCATGCTAAAGCTATGGTTTAAAAAACTTTATACTGTGTACATCTCAGTTATTGTTAAAAAACCAAAACCATTACGCTCGTATATTTGCTGAAAAGTCATATAAATTAGTTTTCTGTGTATATAAATGAGGTGTATATATTTTCCACTTTGAGATGAGCAGTTAACAAAAATTTCGCGGATTTGTTTAAAATTTTTTGCAGATTTATAATTTTTTTTTTGTCAAATTTAATTATATGACGAAAATCGAAATCGCGGTGATGTAAAAATTTAATATTTTAAGCATTAAATGGGAACTTCAGTGGTATATGAGATTATAAAGGGTGTTTTTTATACCGGTATAGAACTTTAAGTTGGCAACACTTTTTTAACTGGCGCGCCATTTTGTCAGCTGTCAAATGATTTATGTTTAGTTTGGTTTGGCATTTCAACATGAATAGACTGATGCCTGAACAATGCTTCCAAATTGTGCAAATTTATTTTCAAAATCATGGTTCTGTTCAAAATACGGATCGCGCACGAATGTTGCGAATTTTGTTTAGCGATAAGGCTCACTTTTTGTTAAATGGATACGTCAATAAACTAAAGTAATGTATTTGGAGTGATGATAATAATCATGTGTATGTTGAAACACCGTTACATCCTGAAAAACTGACTGTTTGGTGTGCTTTATGGGCTGGTGGAATCATTGGTCCGTACTTCTTTAAAGACGATGCTGGTCAGAACGTTACAGTTAATGGTGCCCGCTATAAAGTTATATCCATAGTTAGGGTTAAGTTAACATAAGTTCTTTATTTAGAAAATAATTTAAATATAGGGTCCGCCATCTAACGTTTTTTTTTCCGATGCCGATTTTGCCAAAAAAAAAATCATCTTTTCAGATGAAGCTCATACTGCATGGCCAGCCGAGGCAGCCATTTGAATGAAATTATTTTCCGTTATTAACCGGAAGGATTGTACTTTCAAATAAAAAAGAAATTTGAGAAAATATTCAGTAGTTTTTTTTTTATAGCATTTTAAAAAAAAAAAAGTTATTTGGCGGACCCTTTACTTATAATTTAAGGTAATTACAAATTGTATGTGCCATTTGAACAACTATGTAATCGTTTTGGCCTAATGGGCTTATAGATTATGAATAAATAAAATTGAAATTGAAATTGAAATAAAGCCATGTCTAAACAGGCGATGAGCCTAAAATTAATGAGTGGACTCATTACCTCTAGAGGGTAAAGTAACTGATTGTCTGTATGGTTACATGGAATTAAAAGTAATGGGCATATAAATAGATTTTCATGAAAAAAAATTTGATAAAAAAAAAAATATTACAAATACAGTACATTTAGCTTACACCTCTTAGTTGCACATTGTGTACTATATCGCTTATGCTTAATTTTTAATATATGCCATTTCGTTGCATATAAACGACTTCGCATATAGTCATCAATTACTGTGATTATATAAAATCTGGAAAAAGTTAGAATAAAAAAACGATGTTTTTAAAAGATTCAACTCAATCTTCTGGTTCATTTAAGCATCTGAATTTTTAGATGTCACAATTATTTTGGAATTTTTTTTTTGCATTGTGACTATAACTTGAAAGATTTGCATATAATGGACTATATCGAACTCATTTTGTGTGAAATTTGATATTGCACTCATTTTGTGTGAAATTTGATTTTAGATGAGAGTAAGAGCGTAAAAAGGACTATAAGCGATGTAATTATAACCAAAAGTTCTGTATTTGTTTTAATTAAATAAATAACGTGGTCCCGCTGGGATTCGAACCTGGGGTATCTGGTTGTTAACAATTAATTAGCCCAGAACTGTACCAACTGAGCTATCAATACATATACTATTTCATTGCTTAAAATGTAAATGAATCGTTGAGCCTCGTGTTTTCGGTCTTGATGGCAAAAATATATACCTTACTTTCATGTTTACAAAAATTACAAAATAAAATAATATATTACATTACTATAAAATATATTACATTACATTACAATGTAACCAACTATTGGTAACTCATTGCTTTATATTTATATATAATGCTGAAGGTAAGGAGTATTCTTTACAAAGTAACGCATTATGTAACCCACTATCGGTAACTCATTACTTTATGTTGGAAGGTAATGATACATTGCAAGGAAATGTACTACTTTATCGCACCCGTTTACAAAGCTATCATTTTTTGAGTAATTTTATTCCATTTATCCAAAACAACCACGGCAATAACGCTTAATTACTAAATAAACTCAATTTCACCAATATTAAAACTCAGTTAGTTAAAGATGATTTTTAAACGATGCTCTGAAATGTTCGCCATTAATACGAGTATAATGCCCAGTTTTTCACTTCGTATTTAAATGCCATTTAAATAGAACTTAATATTTAAATACAAACATCAGTTTTTAAATTCAAATTTAAATCACATTTAAGTGACCAATCTTGGGCATTTAAAGTCTATTAAAATTTTACAAATATAACATATGATTTAGACAGTTTTTTTTCGCGTGGAAAAACAAACAATAAAAAAAAATTAAATTTCAACAGCCAATAAAAATTCAACTTCGGTTGCACTGAAATTTTCACCTTTCTTCATTTTTATTTTATTAATTTAATTATAATTTAATTATATATATATTATTTCTATATTTTATATTTTCTGTTATCTTCTGTTTTTTCTCTATTCTTTAAACAACTGTTTTACGAATAATGTTCATTAATTTTTTGACATTTCATGATGCTACCATACTTTTGTCGAAAATAAATAACAATTATCATTTAAGACTGAAAAACTGAAACTGTATTTAAATTCAACTTAAATTTAAATTGCAATAAACTAATTGCATATTTAAATACGAAGCTAAAACTGGGCATAATTTTGTGATTTGTTGCAGCAGCAAAGTCATAAAGTCAGCGAAATAAAAACTCCTTGCTAATAGTTCATCAAAGTTTTGTGGAATAATAGTAGACTGAAAAAACTATAAAAAATTGGTAGAAAAATTACACTTAAGCTAATTTATATACTGAAAATACTAAACTTTTTTTTTGTGATCCTTGAAAAATAATTAATGATAAGTTACAAAATATAAAATGTACATTGAAGACATGAATTAATGTAATATTTGAAAATATATAGAAATAACTATATGCAACATAAACAAAATTATCTATCAACTAGTTACTTTCATCAATAGTTGCCTAAATAATAAATAGTTGCCTTTTAAATGAAGACAAATAAATGTTTTAGATAATTCCAGAAACGAAACGAAAAATAACAAAATATGACATATACAAACCATTTTTTGCAATAGAAAAAAGGAAACATAAAAATTACCGAAGATGTGTGTGCCCTAGTCTATCGCTTTTGTCTGTCTACCTGAAACGTATATTTGTTTGCAATTTCAAACTGCCAATTTGACCACACTACATTAATAATTATTATAAACATTTAGTTTCCAAATACACATTTAATATTTATTAAATTAAAATACTTCATTTTTTCTGTAATTTAATTAAGAGACAATACATTCACAAGCCGGTGACAACACAACATTTAAGTTGTTTTAATCCACAATGTTGCTTCATATATGAAAAACAGATACAAAAATCTTCCATGGTTAATTTTTTAATATGTCTAACAAGAGTTAAACTTTTTAGTATAATTTTTCCTCTTCTCTACTACATCTTCACATGCCGCGACATCTTCTCCATATGCGTTTAGTTGTCAATATGGTTGTCGTACACACTATTAATGTGCTTTTAAGCACAATTTTTATTAGCAAAATAAATTAGAAAAACATTATAAGAATATTAGTAAACATTAGTTCAAACATTAGTTCAAACAGTTAAGTGCTGAAAAAGTATAACTAAAATTTAACGTGAAAACATAATTTTAGCAAAAAATTTTATGAAAAATAGTATACTTGATTTACATGACGCTTTACTAACATTTATACTAACTTATATCTTTGAGTGTACTTAATAGGTACGGAGAAACTGTGTTTGTGGTTATAAATTAAAAATCATGAGAAAATAACGCTGCATATATAAGAACGCTATATATATGTTGAAAATTGTGGTTTAAATTAACTAGAAAAATTTGTTAATTTCAGAATCACGAATTACTAAACTTAAGGTCGAGAAATTCGTTGAAATACAGATATATTTGTTCTTGAGGTAAAATGAGATAACTAATAACTTAAGCTAAATAACTGATATAAACGATAACATTAGAAACAAACTAGCCCAGATTTTTTTATGACTTTGTATTTGTATTTATTAAAGTATTTGATTTTCTAATACAACAAGATACAGTATCTTATAAATTACAGTATTAGAATCTGAAAAGTTAAAGTATAATTAGTACACTAATTTGAGAAACAATATTTAATTTAATAATATTATATAAGTATAAAGAAAAATAATTTTAATTTAAAGAACAATAAAAAATAAAAAAACAATAAAAAATAAAAAAACAAAAAATTTAAATTGTCAGTAATTTTTTGAATTTATTGCGTTGATGGTTTTTTGCAGATCATATGGAATATGGTTCCAGAGATGGATTGTTAGAATAAAGAACTGCTGTCAGAAGCTGTATTTCGATGTTGAAATTGAATTATACAATTATTTCTGGGTGATAACGTGAGTGTTAGCCGATCAAAAAGGTATTTGGGTTCTTTGGTCATAACTATTTTGTGAAGAAAAAACTAAGTTTTTAAACTTTAGGTGAAATGCCCAAAATACGACAAGAATACCTAGAGACACTATCAAATCTTGAAAGACCAAAGATGTACCGTGTGATGTTATTATAGGTAGTGTTTAGCTTTCTTGTGTTATTTGTATTACAACCAGCGAAAACTTCAGAAGAGTACAGTAAGGTTGGTAATAGATAGGTTTTTGCCAATAGCATTCGTATTTTCGGCGGAGTGAAATATTGAGTTACCCATAAGCTTCTTAGCATACCGTAGATTCTACCACAAGTTTGATTTACGTGGTTAGACCAAGTAAGTGTTTTATTGAATACGACGCCTAGATTTTTAAACAGTATTTACTATATCAATTTTTGAGCCACCAAGAAAAATGTTTATTTCGTGATCAATTTTAACCGACTTTTACATATGATTATGCACTTTGATTTCTTTGGATTAAGATGTAAACCATTGGCTGAAGCCCAGACAAAAATCGTATGTAGGTCATTGTTAAGTTTAATTATTGTTGAACTTACTAATGACTTTGGACAGCTCAAGTACAATTGGACGTCATCTGCATACATCTGAATATTCGTATGTTGAAGCTGTAGTGGTAAATCATTCGCATACATTGAGTATAACAGTGGGCCAAGGATAGAGCCCTGTGGGACACCCCTTTTAACTAGCAGAGGCCTTGAGATATTACCATTACTAACAACAGACTGCGATCGATCTGAGAGGTATGACGAGATAAGTCTGACAGACATTGGAGAAAAGTTAAACATTTTCGATAGTTTTATGCCTAGTATATTATGGTCAACTGTGTCGAATGCTTTCGAGTGGTCCAATAAAACCAGGAAAGTTATTTTACTATCATCCAACTTGCTTCGAATGTTCTCGACAACATCCGATAGAGCTGTGATACAGCTATGATGGGGTCTAAACCCTGATTGACGGTCAGTTAATAATTTATTCATTTCCACATATTCATTAATTTGTTTATGCAAAAGACGCTCAAAAACTTTGGAAAGGAAAGGAAGAATGGCAATTGGTCGATATTCCTTATCCGTTTTTGGAACCGGAATAATTTTGGCATGCTTCCAACCGTTTGGATAAGTGCTGGTGGTAACAATAGTGTTAAATAGATACACAACATAGTGAATTATGAACGGCAGAATCAGTTTAACAAACCTGGGATGTATCTCATCCAACCCCATCGCATTAGATTTTACTGAATGAAAACCTTCAACTACATCTGTTGCGTTAAAACATTGAAAATTAAGTTGATTCGCTAACTCCATATTGTCACTATTGGACTGGTTGGCATAAAAGCTTAGTTTGTGCTGGTGGTTGTGCTGGTTAATAGGAACATGTTTATCATATATTTGTAAAATACGATTATTAAGAAAAGTTAACTGGTTATCAGCAAAGGGAATGTGATAGATTTGATCCCAGGGGGTATTTACAAGATCATATTCCAAAGCCGTAGTATTAATGCTGTTAAAGTCGCGATAGCTATAGGTTTGAGGTTGACTTTTCACGTTAAAGTTGTAAGTAAGAAAAATAATGTCATGTTTCGAAAAATCTGGTGCAGCTAATTGATCATAAAGTAGCACATTTTGCATATCATTTACAAAAAATAGATCCAGCAAAGTTCCATCAGCTGTGGAGAAATGTGTAGGTCTTGTAGTATTTACTGAAAACAGGTTAAATGATGACATCGTGGTAACAAGGTACTTTCCTATCTATATTTTAGATAAGTTATCCGCCTTAATTAAACTCACAAGTAAACTACACAGTGGTGAGACAGCAGATTTTAATAAGACTAGGATATGCTGTAGTGGACTAAAAATTAGAAGAACTTTACCCATTTTAAAAGTTTTTTTTAATATATTTATCATATCAGTTAAAAAAACTATAGGCAAATTGGATATCAACCGAAAATATTTCCTCATTGTCACGTGACCACACTATGACGTGTCTTCAATTGCTGTTAAAAAAAAAACATTTTTCGAATACAACACTGGTATGGAAAATTGTTATTGGTTATAGTTCAAATTTACATATGGGATATTCTTAATAATATTTAAAACTGAGGTAAGTTTTATTTATTTTTTAAATTTCATGGCACATTAATATTTTTTTTTGTACGATAATATACCACTATTTAGGCACGTCAAATCCTTTTGGGTGAATCACTTTCTGCAAGGATCGCATCAGTTATGGCGGTTTAAATTTAAAAATTTTTAAAAATCGAAAAATGCAATTTTTTTTATTTATTTGAAAAGAAATGTCCACATGTTATTATTATTATTAATATATATTATTTGCAATATAAAGTAATGATCTCAAAAAGATTTTAGAATCTATTTTTAGACTCATTATGTTTTCAACTCTAGTAAGTACATATTAGGGTATTCAATCGGTTAACCGTTACTCGATTAATCGATGAATTTTAATTTAACAATTGTTCGAGTAATTTAAAATGGCCACTTTTGAATAACGAATAACTCGAACCATTTTGGTCGATTAATCGAGTAAATCCAAATATGTTCTATTTTATTTCTAATTTAAAAAAAAAACTTAAGTTCTTTTGTACTTTTTAAAAAGAATTTTTTTTAATATAAAACAATGAGGCAGTTACCGTTTTAATATAAATGGTATAATATAATTATTTTACCAGGGGTATAATTTAATGTGGCACCGCGATATTGATAAAAAATATTTTTATTTGGTAATTTTGGAAAAAAAAACATTTCAGACCAATGTCTAAAATATCATATTTTTAGCCACTTTTAAAAATGTCATTGAACAATAACAGACATTATTATACTCAAATGAAGGGGTAGTTTATGTACACATCGAAACTACAAATAATTAAGACCACATGGTCCGATGTCCAGAAATTAAGCAGAAAGTTTATATATCTATTTATTTAACAATTATTAAAAAAAATTGCAAGAATCGCAAAACTAATAGATCGTGCTAACGGTTTTTGCAAGATTCAAAACGAACTTAATTATAAAATTTTGGTATTACAACTTTGATTGGGTATTACAGCTTTTGTTTTCTTTTTTAAGACCTATATTCAACTTACAAGGAAGATATCCCGATAAAGACCAAAACTTAAGAGACACGCATTTCTTTTAATTGCCCAATATCACGTTTAAGGGTTAACACTTTCATTGGTTTTTTTATGAAAACTTGTCTTTAGTTTACGAAAACGAGATTTTATTTGCGTACAACAGTGTTAAAGTACTCAAGAAAACAAAAATGTTAAATACCCATTTTGCATGTATACCCAGAGCAGCCACATTTTTGAATTATTTGAAATATTGAGAAAAAATGGTCATCGGGAAAAGTCGCATAAAAACCGAATGGTTTCGACTATCGAAAAAAAGCGGAGACACCAACTCGATTAAATTAAGTAGTCATTGCTATGCATTATTTTGAGCTTAATACAAAAAACGCCAGATTTCTACCAAACGCCAGATTTAATATTACTTAAAAGTCATTTTTTTTATAACAAAAATACTTTACACTCTTTGGACATAATATGTACACCAATGAAAGTGTCTTCAAAAAACTTTTCATTTAATATCAAATTTGTCTATAGTTACTTTAAAAAAAAAATGAAATAAACCGAAAAAACGTAAAACGGGTTGATTTTTGACGCCACTTAGTAACGCTAAAAAAAATCAAGGGTTCCTAAAAATTTTATTCTCTACAACATATCCGAAGTTCATTTAGATCTGATGGTCCGGGTCGGGAGACCTCGTTTGTAAGTCATATAAATAAAATATATCTAAAAAATTTCAATCGAAAAAAAAACCAACTGACAACTTGGAGACAAAATTTTCCAATAGAAAAAAAACATTAATTATATTATATTAAGTTTTTTTTAAATTTTTTTAGACTCATTATTTTTGTCCATAACCACATATTTTTTGATTTTTCATAAGATATTTAGTAATGATATGCTATTATTTTGCTCGACAGTCCCATACACAAGTAATACGATTTTGACAATTTTAAGTACTTGCCATTACCAAATATGTACTTATATAACCACTTATATGGTAATGCTTTTCTACACTGGGTAATCTTAAGAACTTCGCGCAACAATCTTGATGTTCTGGAGCAAAACTTGTTTAGATAAAAGAGTAATTTTTTTAACAGGCAGTGGCTTTTGAAAGAAATGTGTGATGTCGATCAATTATATGTGTAGGCACTATTATTTCTAGTTTTTAAACTCTGTTAATGTAATTGTTTGCTATATAAAAAAGCAAAAAACTAACAAAACAATTTGTTCACGCAGAAACTGGCCTATTTAAAACTATACAGCGAAAGTTCCGTGCGTAAACCTGTTTTTTTAACAAAATTAATTGTCATGTTTTTAAAGTTTTGTGACGCCAGTATTCTGTATCTGTTAAGGGCCCATCAACGAGACATACATCCAACTGTGCAGAATTACAACATAAACGATCTTTTGTTTTTCAATTTGTATTCCATAAAAGGGCGTCAGTGCCCTGTACAAAAAACACCAAACATTTGAAACCAAAAAAAATGGGTCCAATTTTCGACTAAATCTGCGGATTCACCATTATGTAGTTTCATTGACAGTAATATTTTTGAATTCAACCCATAAACAAGACATTTCCATTAAACACATTTTTATTTCAATTTATTTCATAAAAATATGAAATTTTCGGCTCCATGAAATAACCCCCCAAGAAATAACTCCCCAAAACTGAAATGAAATAAATCCCCAAAAATGTATATAGAAGACAACAACAACGACATTTTGGGGAGTTATTTCCACTTTTGGGGATTTATTTCCTTTTTTTATTTGGGGATATATTTCGTAATGAAATAAGTCCCCAAAATTTCAAAATGAAATTATTCCCCAGTAATTATTTTTGGGGAGTTAGTTCGTATTCTATAAAATTAAAACAATTGACTTGTGAAAGAAAATATTCTTCAACCGCAAAGACAATATTTAATGGATGCAACATTTGAAATTGTACCGCAAGGATGTTTTAAGCAGCTATTAGTAACTTATATTGAATACTTTGAAGAGGTAAATTAACATAATTATTTTGTAAATAAAATTAATATGTTCGATAATTTATTTGTTTAGATCTTTCAGATGTTTTTCATTTCTATGGATAAAAAACAAATGAAATATATATTGCACTGCTGCATTATATAAAGAACGAACAATATTTTCGATTTGGACTCAGCTGTGTTTGTAACCGACTACGAACACGGAATGAGAAAAAGCAATTAATTTGGTTGTGGGATGCTGGTGAGTGTAAACTAATAGAAATATCTTTATAATTTTTTATTTCTCAAGTATTTATTTTATTTCTCAAGTATTTATTTTAGTTTAGTTATTATTTTAGTCTATAGGCAACCAAAAATATTTTTGTTGTAGAAAAAATTTTTTCTCAGTGTAGATCGGTTGACAATGAAAAAATTCGTGCGAATGAAAATGGGGGATTTATTTCATTTCGTTGGGGGTTTTATTTCATTTTTAAAATTAGTGTATTATTTTATAAGCAAATAAATCCACATTTTTGGGGAGTTTTTCATTTTTGTTTTTGGGGTTATTTCCTGTGGGGTTATTTCATAGAGCCAAATTTTTGTGTAATGAAAAGTAATTTTCTAATATCGTCCCATGTGTCACAGTTTTATTGCAGTTGATGACATATTAAATCTTAAATAATAAATCATGTACTATTATATAAAACTAACTAATGTTCAACTTTCATAAAGATCAACACAAATATGGTCATAAATACAAAATGTGATGGAAAGTAGTTTACTTTTACTAATTGTTTTAAGACAAAACAAAAAACAACAACAAAAACTATATAATTTTACTTTATCTTAGACGTATGAATTTGTTGACCTCAGATAATAAAAAAAAAATTAAAGATTTACCAGTTGATGCATATTCATTGAAATGAACCAAAACTATTATGATAAATAGTTATAATTTTTGAAAGTTATTTAAATAAAGTTTTGTATAGAACTTTCTAGCCAAAACATGCATCTGCATTTTTTTAAAACATATAATAATATGTTATCTACACTCATAGAAATAAAACTGTAAAAATAGCAAAAACAGCTATTAAAATTACCCAATGTAATGACACCAGCCTACTCTCTGCTGTACTTTAACACAAATAATAAGGACATACTAATAAGCAGTTAATTTCCCCATTATTTCAATACAAAAAAGAATGCGTAATATTTTGTATTTTAAACATAAAGTAATGAACTAAACATTTTTTGAAAATCTATTTGAAAACTCTTTATTTTTTCACTTTTAGTAAGAACTTAAAAAACTACATATTTTGAATTGTTTTGTAAGCTGGAAATGTTATGTTTATGTTTTTATCTATCAAGTACTAAACGCAGGCCCGGGTTCGAATCTCTTGTGGGCACTAGGGTTATAACTTTTGAATTTTTTTCAAATATTATTTCATCAATGGTATTTCACCAATGGCTTCACGAATATTGTCCTTTAAAGCGTCAATTGTCTCTGGCTTGTTGGCGTAACACTTATCTTTGACGGCACCCCACAAATAGTAGTCCAACGGTGTCAAATCGCAGCTCCGAGGTGGCCAAACGACATCAGCTCTGCGGCTGATAATGCGATCTTCAAAAACAGGGCGCAAAACATCGAGTGTAGCTTCGGCTGTGTGGCACGTAGCGCCGTCCTGTTGAAACCAAATATTGCCAATATCCTCCTCTTCAATTTTTGTGAACAAAATTCGTTCAACATGGCCCGATAACGATCGCCATTGACTGTAACGGGCACTCCTTGCTCACACATTCTGCAACATTACCATGATTTTCAAAGTAATGTCGCAATATTTCCCAGCGTTTTTCAAGCGTATACACAACCATATTCGTTCAGCGGAAGGATAAAACTAATTATCTGTCAAATCAGACATGAGCTAAATGTTACCATTCACGAAATAAGCACTAGTTGAAAAAAAAAACGTTAGATGGCGGACCCTTTATAATATATTTCATAATTTTTCTGAAATATTTCATAAAAATTTAAGAAACTAATTTCATCAGGGTTACGAAATATTTAATAACATTTATGAAACTTTTTATAAAAAGTTTAAACAATTCATTACTGTTTATGTAACATTTGATAAATATAAAGATGTCTGTCATCAACACTTCATCGTATTTATGAAGTGTTGCTCGGGACGAAAATCAATGTAGTTTTTCATCATATTAATTAATTAATTCATGAACATGATAAAGCTTTTCAATGTTTTAAAATTTTTATGGTGTACCAAAAAGTGTTAATTTGAAATATCCGATGGTGACAAAACATTCACTGGTTGGTACCAGATATATCACGTTACTGGAGAAAAAAGTAATATAACATCAAAGTGTACTGAAGCAACTAGGGTCGTTGCAGATGAAGTTGCTACTGGTCATTGAACTGCTTCAAAACCGCTAGCAGTGGATGAAAACATGGCAATAAGTACCAAAGGATGCAGTTCCTTGACTGCTACAAAGTGGATACAACACTGAAGGAATTTGTTATGTACTGACTTTGTGATAGTAGGAATGAAGACGTAACACTTCACTAGTTTAAAATAACTGAATACGGAACTATTTAGACAGTGACCAAGTTTGTCAGATGTGGCGATTTCTCGCCAAACGTCGCGATCTTAATACTCGTTTGGCAAGTTAATTATTGAAATTCCGACTGGCGATTTTTATGGAGATTTTTCGAGTGAATGGAGATTTTACACATAAAATATCGCAGCTAAAAAAACCAGAAATATATCACCAGAATATGATTTTTTGCACAACTTTTTCAAAAACTTGAAACACTTTACAGGAATATAAATTAAAATTGAAAATTTCTGCATATTGGTTTCGAAATATCTTGTAAGATATTTTACAAGATTTTTGACAACGGTTTGTTATATATAAATAATTGGCGCTGGACATTTCGTACAATTTAATAATTTTTAATGTAAAAACTGGTAGAAAGTGAAACAATAAATTTCTAACTCATTGGCTTTTTCTAGTCAACATGTATACCTGTTAGGTAATATGTCCTACTTCTACCAGTCACGGAACTAGTCTTTTAGACCAATTTACACTATATAACTCACATCAATTGTAAATAATACTAGTCCTGTGATAAGTCCTTTTCCAGCAGTCCAGGTTCTTTTAGGGCAACTTTCGCATGCCGATAATTTTTTAATAAACCCAAAAAAAAACATAAATATCGACAAAAAAAAATCAAAATTACTAATGTTTTACTTTTAAATTTTAAAAAATTAAAACCAAAAGTCTATTTTTCGATCTTTTATCATAAATTATGATGTTGAGCAAGATTATTCATGTTTAAGATTATTTGTTTTTTTTTAAACAAAAAACTGTGCAATGTTTCATTTATTAATAAATAAACATTATTTGATTAATAAATAAACATTGCACGGTTTTTGTTTAAAAACAAACAAATGATCTTGAACTTGAATAATCTTGCTGACATTACAAAATTAATAATTTTAGTTTAAAAATAAACTAATACTAAACAGCTTCCAATGGGTAAAATTCTGGACAACTAGTTTTTTTCTTGTTAATAAGGCATTCTGGTTAAGTGGATGCAGTGTTACCATATTGCCAGTTTTAACTGGTTTTTCCAGTTTTTTAGGATGCGTAACAGTTTTCCAGTTTTTCATGAAAAAAAAACAGTTTTGTTTAATTTCAGCCTTTTTTCAGTTTTTCCAGTTTTCAACAGTTTTACCTGCTCGATTTACTTTTTTTTCTTGAATTTATAAATTTAATACAAAAGTTGCGCAAAATGTTTCAATAAAAACTAATACTGCGCATTGAATGCAACTGTGTAGTAAGTTTTAACTCCCTTTTTAACATTTGTTTGTGTTGAAACCCTGAAATGTCATTTTGTTTCTGTCTGTTTTCGTTTCTCTGTGTTTTGTTTAGTTATGCCCAGTTTTTCACTTCGTATTTAAATGACATTTGTACTTGAAGTTCTATTTATATACAAATGTTAGTTTTTAACTTAAAATTTAAATCACATTTAAGTGACCAATCTTGGGCATTAAAAGTCTATTTAAATTGTACAAATATAACATATGATTTTGACAGTTTGTTTTTACCGCGTGGTAAAACAAACAATAAAAATAAATTAAATTACAGCAGCCAATAAAAATTCAACTTCGGATGAAATTTTCACTTCACTTCTCTTCATTTTATTTTATTAATTTAATTAAAATTTATATATTATTTCTATTTATATATATTAGAGTTCGTTTTCAAATTTTTTTTTGATTTTGATTTCTGGATATTATCATTTTTTAGAAGGTTTTTGTATCAATAAAAATTATGGCGTATTTTTTTTTTTTTTAATTCCAACTCCTTCCCATGCCTATAGGCGACTCAAATCGCGGATTTTGGGTCCCTTTTCCCATACAACAAAAACGGCTAAATATATGTCAAATCTTACTTCAGTATTCGATTCTACGGGAAAACTTAGGCCCATAAGCTTTTTTTTAGTTTTTGGAATGCAACAGAATGCATAATTAGAGTGGTCCAAAAAATAATTAAAAAAATTAAAATATTTTTTTTTTTTGCTCAATTTTTTTTTACAATGAAAAAATACTTACATCTGAGAAAAATGGTCCAAAAATTTTAATTTTGTAGTTACCCGTTCAAAAGTTATTAAAGTTTAAAAATTTAATTTTTTAGTGAATACAAAATAATTTATTGGTTTATATAATAATTTATTGGATTTGAGTCGCCTATAGGCACGGAAAGGAGTTGGAATTAAAAAAAAAAATACGCCAGTTTTTTTTACAGTTTTTTAAAAAAAATACATGGCAACACTGAGTGGATGTCCTCCCTTTACCAGTCACAGGATTGGTTATTTTAGGACAATTATCTGTAAAATTTTGTATTGTAGCTTTATTTAGTATTACTAACTATTTTTAGCCCAAAAATTTCAAATATAATCCTATATTTTTTAGTTTTAGCATTTTTTTTTCAAAATGTTTGTCTCACTTTTCTTTCTTAAAACAAATTTAGCTACTTCTAGAGATTTTTGTTTTGGGTCAATTTAAGTACAATGTCATTTGTTAGTTTATAATAATTACCTAATAAAGAAATGAAAATACTGCCGAATACAAACATTCAAGACTTCAAAACTGATACAGTTGTCTCTTCTAATTAGATACTTTATATTTATATATGAGACATATCATATAACAGATAATGTCGTTGCAGGAAAAACTACTAAAATTAGTAATACTTAATAAATTTTTTATGAATATGGAATAAAAATAGCACAAATTAATCTGTTGAATCTACAAAAATTTAATTATGTTTGGTTTTAGTTTTAGTTAATTGAAAATAACAAATCATGCTGCTAAAGTTATCAAAAACAATTTATAGACTAAAGTACTATTTTCATTTAAATAAAATTCAACTTGAATATAGCTGAAATTTTTTAAATTTAACAGTTTATTTTTGCTGTACTTATTTTACTAATATTTAACAATAATATTGTGCTAAATTTACCAGTTTTTTTGTTTCTTGAAAGACATTTTCAAATCTTTAGTAGCTTTTCTGCTACTCGTAAAGTCATATTTCTATGAGTATAGAGATTTAAGCTAGATATGTCCCAAATTTTCACCAAGTGAATTTTATCCTCATATATTTCATATCACCCTAATGTGCATGAAAAATATATTTTGCATTATATTCTTATGAAGGTTTCAGTATAACATTTTTGTACTCTAAAAATTAGTTTTTAGACTACATGCAATATTACTCTTAATAAATGACTCTCGAAATAACTGAAGTTAAACACGGTTCAACAATGCAACCAATTTATAAATAATTATTTATTTAAATGCCTAATTATATCGAATTTGTATTGTTGCTTACTAAATATTCTGTATTTAAAATAACAATACAATACAATTCACAACTCATCTTGTTGCATTGAAGGGTAAAGGTACATAATTACCTACATTAATTAGGATTAACTTTTAACTGTGATAACAAGCATTCTTGACACCATGGTGTTTACTACATGAGTGTATTAGCTGATTAACATGTACACTAAGGTTGTAACCAGGGCAGCGACTTTCATGACAATGTATGCTTGTGGTCAGTAGCCCAACATCGATTTTGACCAAATACTTTTCAAAATCAAAGACTTTGCAACAAAATGGCACCGACTTGTTATTGCATATTTGGTATATTGCATATTTTGCATAAGTTTGCATATTTTGATATTTTTGACTTTCAGTGCATACACTGATAATAATCCATGCATAAAAATACCAATAAATGTCAAAATAACAAAATATGGTTGTTTTGACATTATTTTCGTATTTTTAGCATGGATAATTATGAGTGTACGTACAATTATAAATTGCCAACCGTACAAAATAATACAGGCAAACCACTGCTATTTTTGTAAAACCTATCGTGCTGAAAACCACCAAACGTGCAACTAATATTGCACTAGAATAACACTATTTTGTTTGCAAAGCATGTGTTTTGCAAAGTACCACCAGCAAAATTCTTTGCCAATATTGTTTTTACCAATATGACAACCAATTAGAAGCATTATCTTCTTTGTATATTATTATTATTCACACATTTAAATATGATGTAAATGACTAACAGAGAACTGTACCACTGCTTTTTAAACGTATTTTATTATGGATAGTTCTCAAAACTAATTAAGTTTAAGGTATTTTAAAAGCACTAAATTTTTTGAACAATCAACGTTATGCCAACGGTGGCAAGTTCGCTCAAACCAACGGTTGGCCACTGTTACCAAACGTAGTAGAAAAAAATAACAGCTTATTTTGCTAAAATCAACAGAAATTTTTGTTGAAAATTTGTAAATTACTGATTTCATAAAGGCAGACTTTTATTCGCAATAAAAAAAATTTAAAAAAACTTTAAAAATTTCTCATTTTGAATGATTTTTGTCTACTATTATTTAGTAAATGTCTTTGCTGTTTTTAGCAGATTATTTTGTTATTTTCAATTAACTAAAGTTTA
Organism: Delia radicum; assembly: GCA_021234595.1. Taxonomy (NCBI): domain Eukaryota; kingdom Metazoa; phylum Arthropoda; class Insecta; order Diptera; family Anthomyiidae; genus Delia; species Delia radicum. Next base: position 141,552,779 of record CM037853.1, on the reverse strand, counting down.
GCTCAAATATAATTAACTAAATTTTAGCTCAAATATTTGCAAATGCAACAGATTTATTTCTGCTATTCCTATATTACTAATATTTAGTAATAAATCTGTTAATTTTAGCAGTTTTTTCTTCAAGGCCATTTTTAATTTATTTTGAGTGCCTTTTTTTTGCTATTTTTAAAGGGGGGGGGGCGTTGTGGTGTAATGGTTAGCGCGTTGGACTGTTACACAGATGGTACCGGGTTCGATTCCCGGTGACGACAACATTAATTCAGAAAAAATAATATGTATGAGTTTTTCTATCACTTATATGTATCGCTGCGCCCACCTTCGGTGTTCCCATAACAGTTAACACCACCGAAGTAAAATAATGAATCAGGGCTATGAAACAAAAAGCTTCAATAAATTCGCTAACTCTACATTAGGTGGCGAGCAACAACTGCAGTGTTGCCATGTTTGAAGCCCTTCATCTTTTACCACCGTTCATCTCTCCACTATCCCCTTTCCAAAGAAAGCCACACATTTCCTGAATGTACCTTCTCTTTCAAAAAAAAAAAAAACCGCTAATGTTGAGCAGCGATTAAACGCGAACTATAGCGAATTTTAGGAAAATAAATAAATATGTAAATTCCATATTCAATACGCACAAAAAATTACCAGAGGGAATACAATAGAAGCATACTTAGTAAAATTGTTTTAATTTAAATTCTATTCTATCCCATTGTGTTAATTTTGTATTTGCATTTGCACAGTTTCTAAACTTCTTTAAATTTAACAAGTCATTTCATACATTTTAAAACATTACTTAACATTATTATCTAAAGGGTCCGCCATCTAACGTTTTTTTTTTTAACTAGTGCTTATTGCGTAAATGGTAACACTTAGCTCATGTTTGATTTGACAGATATTAGTTTTATCCTTCCGCTGAACGAATATGGTCCGTATGCTCGTTATCTTGTGAAAAAAGAGAAAGAAACTGGCATCCCTCATCGATAAACCAAAGCGTGAAAAGCCAAAAACAGTGTGTACACCCGAGAATATTGCTGCTGTGGCAGAAAGTGTGGCGTGAAGCGCCATCAACTATCATTCACCATCGTTCTCAACAATTGAACATTTCGGAGACAACATTGAGACAAATTTGCATAAAGACCTTGGTATGATGCCATACAAAGTCCAATTGGTTCAGGAGTTCAAAAAAAAAAAGTTATTTGGCGGACCCTTTATTTATTTTGTTTCTATTATGATAAATCTTTACAAAATGTCAAACTATATTGCATACTTCTATCATTTTGTGTACATATTTTAAGCAAACATTACTTGGTAAAATATAACAAAATAAATATGGACAAACATACCAGATAATAGAAACTTCTTGAACATAAGTCTTTTAACACTAAAATTACTCTTTTTGTTACCAAAAAAAATACAACACAAAATAGTCTGTGAAATAAAATATGTTTAATACATAAAAACTTTATTTAAACTTTATTTAAACATATATAAATTAAATGCTTTAAATAAAGGAAAAGTAGTCGTAACAAAAATATGAAAAATGGTAAGTTTATTTTATTTATTTATTAAACAACTAAATTCCAATCCCAATTTTATTTTTTCTAGATCAAACTCATTACATTGGTGATAATGTGAAGAAAGTGGTAATATTAATTAGAATAGGTATTACTCGTATATTAAAATAATGTATAGTTTTTTTTATATTTTATAAATAAAATAATTTTTATAAAGTAACAAAAAGAACAGCATTTTTGATAATTTATTGAACTATCTAGGGACGAAATAGAATGGATGATTTACTGCTTAATTATCATAAATAAAAGAGGAAGAATTTCCAAATGTTTGTGGTTAAATAAATACAAATCATTCTCCTAAGTTGATTAACAAAGTTTACTAAAAAATTGTCATTAGTTGAAATGCTCCTACTATAATTGCTAATATTATAACCTTTTTTTGATAATCGTTCGCCTAGATTTTTTTGATGTGTGGGAGAATATAAATAACCAAGTTGAATGAAATTAGAAAGGACCCATTATCTGAAAGGTGTGTCGAAAGTCTTTAAAAAGCTCCCTATAGTAATGTCCATCAAAGATAAAAAAATTTACATAAAATAAGTTATAACCCTAATGTACCCTATTCATTTATTGTATTAAAATCGTGTAAATGGCAAAATCAAATTTTCAATGACATTTTTGCAATGTTTCCCAGCAATATCTCAGTAATTGGTTTCTATTACAAAATCTCAATAATAAGCATTAGCATATTCTTGCCCAATTCCTTTCCTTTTAGCTCTCTATGGAGCATAGGCCTTCCACAATTACAATAATACAGCATTTCGATCTACTGCACTGAAAGAATTATCTGCAAGATATTAATGAATTTGGCATTAAATCAACGAATTCTTACTCGAAATCGTCGATTAAAACTTTTTATTAAATCAATGAATTTTTTTTTTTTTTTAATTTCATGCGACTAAGAAAAAGTTGCATTAAAACTATGAAGCTTTTTCATAAAGTTTTTTAAGTTTTTCTTTTAAATTATATTTTATATTTTAGTTTAATTATATAACCACTTATGTGGCAATGAAAATATTTGGTGGGTTATTTAAATAGTAAAATAATGAATGAGAACCAAAAAATATTCACTATATCGTGATATATCAGTGTTATATATAGACTGTATAGATTTATCTATTTGAATCGATAATAATTAGTTTTAAAATGAAATCAGAATATGGAATATGTGGCATTTTATTTTAAGACTTATATATCCTTTTGCTGTTGAATCAATAATTTTCTATTAAATATAAAGCAAAAACATATTAATGACTACTTATTATTTTAAGCATTACTTCGTAATGAGTAATTATTACCTTCTGTATTACTTTAAATAATAAGAACTTACTCTCATACAAAAAAAAATGTTGAACAATAGTAGGTTATTCATCTTATTACTTACAGGCAAAATATAATGATATAACATTTTTCTATTTTCAGACTCATTATAATTCGTGTTTGTGTAAGCTAAAGGGTAAGGGTGTTAGTTTTGGTATATCTTGAAGGAATTTATATATAAGAACAATTTATTTATGTTTACACTGCCAAATATTTTATGGTAATGGCTTATTATTCATACCATTGTCTGTATATACGAAACCCTTTATAATTCGTTTTTACATAAGGCTGCCAGTAATGCATAACTCATTACTTTCGGGACATTTCATATAAAAAAAATTTGAATTATAATATAAATGGTAATACGTCCAAAAGTTCGAGTTTAGATTACTAGACTCATTATTTGATACGGTGTGTTTTTGCTGGGTTCTGTAATATGATTTGCACCTGACAACAAACTGCAATAAATATGACATAGAAATAGAGTACAACAACATTAATTGTAAGTAAAATGTTAGTAACTAAATAAATTAAATGTAAACCGTGCTGCCAATCGTCATAATCGTCATTTTGAGAATGAGAAATGTTAATTTTCAATACTCTTTATATTTCACAAAAAATGTGAAAGTTTACTTAGAACTTCGTTTTAATCACTTTATTTGTAATTAGTTCACCATTTTGATGTCCTTTATTACCAGCTCCTTTACAAACGCATCTGAGTCTTAAGGACACGACTGTCAATAATCGTTATGCGGAATAGACTTTTGAAATCACAAAAGTATTTTAAAATCTGCAAATCCTATTACATATGTTGATGTTTTCGATGTTTCGATTAAAAAAATTTGGGCAAATTTTGCCATTCAAGAAAAATATTGGTCAACCTATACTCAAAAAAGTTAGTAGAAAAGTTAGTAAAACGTCTTGTGCACCAAGTATACTATATCTCAGATTTTGCTGAAATTGTGTTACAGCTAACATTTTAGTTATACTTATTCAGCATAAACTGTTTTGAACTAATGTTTTACTAATATTTACTAATGTTTCACTAATTTATTTAGCTAAAAAAAAAATTGTGCTGATAACACATTAATAGTGTGGACGACACCTAATGGAAATATATACGCCGAATCAAGTAGATGTCGTAGCATATCAAAATGTAGTAGAAACGAGAAAAATTATACTAAAACTGCAATTTTTGTAAGACATATAAAAAATCAACCATTTAAGATTTTTGTATCTGATTTTCATACAAAAAAAAAAAACAACAATTATAATAAATATGAGATAAAAAAAACTTTAATTTCGTGTTTGTCACCGGCTTGTCAAAGTAATTGTCTATTAATTAAATTTAAAATAAAATAAAAGAATTTAATTTAATAACATAAAATGTGTATTTGTAAACTATATCTTTAAAGTAATTATTAATGCAGTGTGGTAAAATTGCAAAAAATAATAAACGTTCAGATAAACAGATTACAGCGAAAGACAAGGACACACATCTTAGGTTATTTGTTATGATTCCTTCTTTTTATTTCAAAAAAAGGTAGTATATTTAGACAACAGTTGATGAAAGTATTAAAAGAAAATGTTGTCTTTGTTATATATAATTATTTTATATACATATATTTTCAGATATTAAATTAATTCATGTCGTCAATGTGGGAGTATGAACATTTTGATATTTTGTAACGTATTGTAAATTATTTGTAAAAAAAAACACAAAATTTGTTCCAGATTTTTAGCAATAAATTAACTAAAATGTAATTTTTCTTTGGGATTTTTTCAGTTTTAATATTCAGCAAAAACTTGTAGCAAGGAGTTTTTTAATTTTTAATCAACTATTATATAAGCAACGATTATATAAGATTAAAAGATTTTTCTGAAATTATCAATTTTTTGCAAGCACCCTCCAGACTGAAATTTTGCTGACTCTACAAAAATTTTTTGCTGACTTTACTAATTTTTGTTTTTTGAGTGTTGAATCAAAAACGTGAAAAATCACTTGTTCGTCAGTGATTTTGAAGCTTATTGATTTGAGTCACTTAAAAAAATTTAATTTTTGGATTTAACTTCCTAAAATATATATAAAATCCCTTCGATTATCGTTATTTTTAAATAAAATTAAAATAATTCTTTATTAGGATATTGTCCTAACAAATAATCTATAGAGTTTTTTTTGTTTTCAAATTATTATTTGATACTTTTTATTTTTAAAAAAAATTATATCAAACTTGTATAAAAGACAAAGTACAGTCTAGTTTACTCCCCCTGTTTTTGTTTATAGACAAAACAAAAAAATAAAAAGGAGAAAAAAACAGTGTATTGAATATCCACCAAGGGTGGGCCTTGCACATAACAAACAAGTTTTAAATTTATTTTTGATCAATGGTGATAATCTTTTACTTCGAGCTCATATATATATTAGTTCTCATGTAGTGAGTAAACTAGTTTATATGAATGTTTGATGTTTGTTTGGCATGGGATTGTTACCACTTTCAAAATGTTTTCTGATGATGGGAACCTAGAAAATTCCCGAAATAGATCTATCAACACATTCCTGAAAAGGTCAAATAATAAAATTTGACAAAAAAAAAAAACTCTATAAATTATTTGTTAGGACAATATCCTAATAAATAAATATAGAGCATGGCCTCGAACTTGAATAATTTTCATTTTCATGTTCATTAAAATAAGTCTTTCAAAATGATTAGTTTATATATAGTTGATCTTTATATCGGTAAATCAATACTTTTTGATCGATTTGGGTTCTGTTGATCACACTTTATTAAGATGTCTTAAAATTAAAGAAACTTTATCAAATTTTTTCAATAAAATATAAGAAAACCATTGAAAGATTCGATCAAATTGGCAAATTTTAAAAAAACGTCATTTTCCATACAATGAATCTAGTAAAATCGTCAATCGTAAGTTTATCATATTTCACTTTAAATATCACCAAAAATGGAGACAAATCATCAAAGCTGGCAGCGCTGAATCTAAACTATTATAAAAATAAACAATATAGGGCTTCAAGTTCTCTCACCATATATTTATACTAAAATTGGGGGACCATTCTGCGAATTTATTATGAAAAGATTTTTATATTCTTTAAATTTTGGTGTTTTTATTTGACTAAAAATATATTTTAAACACAAAAAATGTTTTACCACTAAACTGAGTAAAAATAGGATATTTGAAATTTTAAACAAATTGTACAGCAGCAGTCTTGCCAAAAACTTTCATTCGGTATATGGCATTTCCATAGAAAAGTCAACCGTGACCGATGAATTAAAAGTGGACAAATAATTCCTTCTGACTTGTATTATTAAAGAAAAATACTTAGATTAGATGAAGTCAAAAGTCCAAAACACACCTATGAAGATAAAACGTACTGTGTTCATGCTTTTAGTCAACTTTTTTTTAATTTTCTCTTAATATGTATTTCTCTAAGGGCGATAGAGCAAGTAAGTATACTCATATCTCAAAATATTTGTTACAATAACAATTAACTCCAAAAATGCAAACGAAGTAAATAAATATTAGTAAATAAGAAATTATTTATTTGCTTTCATTGACATTCCAATGTCACGTTCGTCAGCGCAAAACAACATTTATTATCTTAATTCTGCGTTTCTGGTAGCTGGTGTTTAAAGCATTTAATTGAAATCAAGTTTGCTGTGAATAAATTATTAAAAAAAAAATCTGGAATATATCAAACATATATTAAATAACAGATTTTTTCACATTAAGTCACCTGGCTTATATATTTTCCAGGTGACGTAACAACGTTAATAACATTGCCTTAGTGTATATTTTTGCTAAAATCTACTTTTTTACAAAAAAAAAAGGTTTTACTTTATCCGTACTAAACAAAATATTTAAATTAAATTCAAACACATACATTCAAAGCAGTCGACTTTTGTGACTTAAAATCGACTTTTTCCTCTTTTTTAGTACTACTCAATATTTACTTATACTATTGATAGTAAAATATTGATAGATAGCATCCTTACCAAATAAGAGAGTAGATAACGCACGACGGTATGGAGAAAAATTAAAAGCTAGTCCACTACAGTCACAAATAAATTTCATATATTCTACTAAAACACAAACCATCAAAATCTGAAAACCTCAAGACTTATAGTACACTTTTCTATATAAAGTACACTTTTATTGATATGCGCTGAATTATCCATATGCGCTGAATCTCCATCATATCAGATTTCGAAATATCTTATCTTAAATTCGGTTTTTTGCTTCAAAAAGAGCCGCAATAGCAATTTTTGGCAACTTTATCAACGGTTTTCGCAAATTTGTGGCGTGATGGAAAAATTTGGATGCCAGATTTGGAATCAGGCCATCAGAGAATATGTAATCATATATCGACATGCAAAAACCAAGGAAGCTTGTCGAGACGTGTTATTAATAATCAAAAAGCGTGATATTATTAATATTACATATGGTCACTTCAAAATTGCATTTTTATATGATATGCTAGTGCTAGTAAATATATATCAGGGGTGGGCAGGTATTTGTCATTGCACTTCAAAAAGCTGTAATTTACATTTTCCTTACAACTCTAATGAATGTCACACATTTTTAAATGAAAAATATTGCTGATCAATGGTCAAATATTAACCTTAAAACACTGGGATATTTTAAATTTTCCTGTAATTGGATTTAAGTGATGGCCGTCTGTAGACCGGTCTTAGTTTAAGGGTTAAGTGATGCAAACATACAAGGGATATATCTCGACGCAGACCCTTTTATCACAATGAAACATATGTTGTAAAGTAGAAAAAGTAGGTAACATCTATACGAAAAATTTGATATTTATTGGTTTAAATATGGGGTCAAAAATTTAAAGTGACTACATGTTCATTAGGGTTATAACATTTTGCAAATTTAAAATTCTACTTTAAGAATTAAATTTAATAAGGAGTGAGTTCAGTTAAACTAGCGCACTCATTTTACCTTGAAAGTTCTTTTGCATACTTCAAACGTATTATTTTTTTATCAAGTGGGCTTTGAAAATATACCTAAATTGTGTGTAAAAAAGTATCAATTAAAAATATTAGTTAGTTCGTTAAAAAAATGGATAATCAACAAAAAGTAAGAGAAAAAATAATTTTAATTTACAAAGAAAAACCAGATGGTACTCTTACAGCAATTGCTAAAAAAATAATAGGTTTACGAAATACGGGTTCTAGCGTTGCTAAAAAATATAATGACAATTGTATAGTTAATAAGAGTTCGCGAACCGATATTAGAAATGGTATTTCTGATCCAAATATGGCTATTGCACTTGCGGCAAAAGAAGTACTTTTTATATAAGGTGTGAGTTCAAAAAAAATGTTACACAGAAAAAAATGTTATATAAAGTTAAATCCTTTTTATTAAAAAAATATATGCTAGTTTAAAAGCAAAAAACTCTGTTTTATTCTCCCTTTTCTTGAAACCCTCCCATTAAGGACTTTTAAAATACTTTCTGTAACCTACTCGGATCAGGTTATATCTGCTTAACATCATCTATGCCATGGGACTCTCTTTTCGTGGACTTTAATTTTCTTTTAGCAGGAGCCCAGTAAAATGGTAGTTGTTTTTTTTTCCAAACATTCTTTCCTGTTGTTACAAATGACTTGACTCCACAACTTCATATCGCTTGCCATACCAGGAACATTTTAGGGAATATTTTATCATGACGTCCTCATTTTCTGACTTAGCTAGATTTTAACTGAAATGGTCAAGTCTCCCTTAAACCGTTCAATTACTTTTGAAACAGTCTTACGACTAACTTTGATTCCTTGGCTGATTGTTTATATGCCTAAGAAAGATTTGTTGAAAATATTTAATTTGTTTCCAATGAACTTTTTTTCAACATCCATTTTGAGAAAATTTGACAAATTCTAGATTGATATTAGTTTATTTACTGACATATTTTTAAAAGGTACTATGATTAAACAAAATTTAAAGAAAACTTATTATGATAGTTATAAGTGAAACGCATGTTAAAACTTTTTCGAACAGCACACGCGCATAAACACCGATTTGTACATAAGACAGCGTTTGAAAAATTGTATTAGTCATTTATTCGGGAACATGAGGTATCTACTTTCTTACGGACTGGCATTGCATCTTGTTATTATAGCAAATTAGCGGTAGAGTGGTACCAAGGGCATAATGTGGTAGAGTGGTACCAAGGGCATAATTAGAGTTGATACCAAGAGTGGCGAATCCGATTAACTGCCCATAACTGAGACCGATAGAAAGAGTTGTTTAGTTGGTTTAGATTTTATTTGACTGGAAGATATGCTGCAGTTTCTGTGGATGGAGTTACTCAAATTTTTTTACTCCCACCTCTGGTATTCCTCAGGGCAGTATCTTAGGTCCTTTATTGTTTAATATTTTTATTAATGACATCTCTCATTGTTTCAAAAATTCTCAGCACCTCATGTATGCTGATGATCTCAAGATTTTTAAATCAATTTCTTCCTTTAGAGACATTTCCTGACCTTCAGGAGGATCTGTCTAGAGTCGTTTTATGGTCTGACCGTAATGGTTTGTCTTTTAATATTGCGAAATGTTTTTATATGAAATATCATCGATGCCTTCATACTTTACATTCGCAATATAGTATTAAAGGTCATATTATCTCATCTGTTGATGAAATATTGGATCTTGGTGTAGTCTTTGACTACAAATTATCGTTTTGTAGCCATTTGAACTTCATTATACCTAAAGCTTATTCATTATTAGCATTTATACGTCGTAATTCTGGTAATCTTTTTGATTGTTCCACAAAAAAAGTTCTGTTTTGTTCTTTTGTAAGATCTAGGCTAGAATATGCATCATTTATTTTGAGCCCTGTAGCGGATATCCATATTAATCGTATTGAGAAAATTCAAATTAAATTTGTAAAATTTGCTCTCCCATTCCTAAATGTTAATGTTAATCAATCTCCTTTGATCCTACATATTCTGTTCCATCCTATGAGGATAAATGTGAATTTATTTTCATTAAAACTTTGGAAACACGTAGGACCATTTTTGCCTTAAATTTTTACATGGTATTATTTGTGGTGTAGTTGATTGCCCAGAATTATTGCATTTAATCAAATTATATGTTCCTTCTAGATCGTTAAGAGTTAGAGATAAGTTCTTTTATATTGATGTACATAGAACTAATTATGCGTTAAATGAACCTCTTACTAGAGTTTTGAGATTGTTAATAAATATTGTAATCAATTAGATATAAGTGTTAACCACTATCAATTTAAAACTGTATTAAATAATATATTTTAAGTTTTTTTAATATTGTCATAATTTTGCTTGTCTGTAAGGATTTTTGTATCCATAGACGAAATAAATAAATAAATTGGGCTCCGGTTGAAAAGAGTTACATATGATAAACACAAAACAAGTAGCCAAAGATGCTTAACTTTTGATGCTGAAAAAACAATAAAAATCATAGTGACTGTAATTTCTGAAAAAAATAAATATAAATAAAATACAAATAATTTTCTGACGCTGTTTATAAAATATCAATTTGCATAAAAATACCATTTAATAAACCATTATATTTTTTAAAATGTATATACTACATCAAAAGTTATATTCGTTTATTCGTGCACTAATTTAAAGTAATATATAAAAATATTGGGCGGGTGTTAGAAATTGCATTCGGTGCGTCAGCTATTTTCACCAAAATGACCAAAAATAATTTTAATTATAAGTATAACATTTTGTCAAAAAAGTTAAAACCCTAATGTTCATACTTAAAAGATCTATCATACCTGGTAAAAATAGTTATATCAAGTCATATATAACATGATAAAGTCATATATGACTTTGAATGGACTCGAGTAAAAATTTATATAAAATTATATATGCCGAGATATTTTACGAACATATGAGAGAACATATTCTAAAATGGTTCTATAATATTGTATCACTTTGGATCTAATTATATTTAATAAGATGCAATTTAACAAAAAATTATTCCGATTTTTGTCGCGATATAATTACATCTAATTATATTGCAATTTATACAATAAGATATAATTTATATAATTAGATATACTTAGCAGGGACAAAAACAACAGTTAGTTTTCAATTTTTAAACAAAAAAATGCATATAGAGGCAAATGTCGAAGAACTGATTTAAGTATACCATATTGATCTTTGTGGATCATAAAATGCTCTGCTTTTTTTTAGAGTTTTATAAAGGTTATGTGTTGATTTATTTTTTTTACCTATAATTTAAGGTTACTTTTTTTCAAAAATGCATTAAATCACCAAATTTTGAAAAGCTCATAACAAACAAATCAAAATGTGAGGAATACCAATTAAAACTACCTTCATGGTTGAAACAAGTTGCTGAAAAAATAAAAATAAAAAAGCTACTCATATTATTGGCCAAAAAAATAACAGTCAAAAAGGATTTCTATTTTTGCTCCAAAAAAAAAAAGTCAAAAAATTACTTTAATTTTTCACAAAAAAAAAAAAAAAACTTATATTTATTTTCGAAAAAACAAAGTAGCAAAAAAACTGCATACAACTTATATTATAAAAGGGCTAAAAGTTACGGTCCCTGATAACACTAAGGAACAAAGTGAGGGTCATGGTCTTGGGGGTAGATGATTCTTATACCGAACGATTAAATTAGGTTAGTATAGTAAAACTCTCAAATCGTTTGGTCTTATTTGTGTGCAGTCAATTTTATGAGCGTTTAAAGTTTTCAAAAAGTTGTAATAGTTCTTTTGAACAAAATTCTGTGTTCGGATGTCCTTAATACAATTTTAAGAGAAATTTTTTCATAGAACGTTTTAAGCCTACACCTGCAATTTTCATGGGCCATTTAAGTCCCTGTTCCAATAAATACCGAAAACGTATCCTAAAACGTGCGTTTAATGGGTTAAGATGTTCTGTGAATATTTTCTGCAGCAAATTTCGAGGACGCAAACGCCATTAGGTCATGTTAAATCGCTAGAAAGGTATATTTTAATTTATCACGTACAGACATGTGCATTAACAATGTTAGCTTAATTTTTCTAAACTTATGTTTTAATGGATTTTTTTATTTAAAATTTTAACCCCTTATCTCGAATTATTCCCGGTAATTTTTTATTTTTTTAATTTGGCAAAATTTAACTAAGCTATTTTAAGTATTATAATATTACGCTTTCTAAAGTTGTTAATTTACAGACGTATTTTTATAGTTTTCGCAACAAAAAACGATTGTTTCTAAAATCGATTCAACTTTTCAGTCATTTAACATGACCGGATGACGTTTTCGTCTTCGACACCTCCTAGTTAAATTTGCTTCAGAACATTTTAACCCATTAAACTCACGTTGTAGGATACTCATAATTTAGATCAAAAGAACTCATAATTTAGATCAAAAAAACTGTTTACACTACTTTTGAGTCTTATTCAACACAGTGTTGGCGAAAATATGAGTTCTTGTGGGTGGTGGATTAGAATGAAGCTGAAGATGAACTAGTCGCTTGGGTCGAAAGTGCGCCACTTCTTCTAGCGCTGATCCTCACAAGATCTTTTTCGTCTTTCTCTTACATTTATTAACAATTGTGTTTTCTATTAATATTAGTAACATTTTAATTATAATCTCAAACCTGACAATTCCAAATGAAATGCTATTTTAAAAAGATCAACAATATATACACAATTCTCATTTCTAGTTTCTGTTTAAAAATTTGTATGGCATTTGACTACTGGTTTTCAAAAAACTACTAGTTTTTGGCTGTAGTATATCGCACTTCTACTATTAGTTCAATTGAACGAGTGTGTTTTGGTAACATGGCAATTGTTAATAAATCAGAAATAGACTTTCAAACTATTCACTAAAGTCCTTTAGTGTAAACGCTTTGAAAATAATTTCATATGCCGCAAAAAGATAATTTAGTTTTTTGTAAATATTTTACCTATTTTAAGGGTTGCGTTTTTATGTTTTAGTTTTCGATCTCATATTTCAAGGGCCTGTATTTTTTTTTTAATATTTTTTTTTAATATTAAATTAGTTTTTTGATCTTGTATCTGGAGAAAAATACTTTTTCTTGATTAAAACATCTTTTTACGGAATTTACATTTAAAATCTAAAAGTGTTCAATAGATTTTGTAGTATTTTAGTATTTTTTAACTAAAAACAAAGCAAAATATTAGCTGAAATTAGCAAAATTGTTTGCTGATATTAGCATTTTTTTGCAAGGATCATCCCAGCAAACATGTGGCTAACATTACTGACTTTTTTTTAGTGTACTTACTTTGTTAGCAATTTATTTTACGATTTTTAATAAAACACTTTTTATTAATTTAGCACAAATTTTCCCGAGAAATTAAAAAAAAATTCCCGCTTTCCCGGGAACCGAAAAAGTTCGGGAAGAAGAAAACCCTATTTTAATAGATCCAAAAAAATGTTTTTTCTTAATTTCAGCTTTTTAATATAGCGGTTTTTATATTATCGTACAAATCAAATACACACGACTTTGTCATTAATTTGACTCTAGTTGTGTTGGTGTTGTGTATGAGGATATCTTACTGTCATTGCAAGGAAGTTCAAAATTTGTACTTTTTAGCTTTTCCTTACAAATTTTATGTATGTATGCCAAAAAAGTTTTATAATTTTATTAATGGAATTAACTATGAACAATTTTTTTTTTCAAATAGAAAATCCACTGAAAATACCGTGAAATATTTAGATAAGAACTTAAAATTTTAAATAATTGTCCATATGCTTCAAGCAACAAAGTAAATATAAAAATATATTATTAATATTACTAGAAAACATATTATTAATAATCTAGAAATGGCAAACAATATTTTTCTAGTTTGTAGTTCTTGAAATATCGCGGTTTTTATATTTACAGGGGCGGATCAATAAGTACCCTCGTAGTTTCATAAAATCTGTTAATAGACTACTGTGAAATGACCAAGTTCCGTCATTTACTTTGCGTTTCACATGTGTTCAAAGCATACAACATACATTTCGAGTGATCATAAAACTTTTTGTTGCGAAAAAAAACCATCGATCAAAACAAGTAAAATCTTGATAAGTAGTACTATGGAAACTATGCACCATCAACTTCAATAGTAAAAGAGTGGTATAACCGAGTTTCGGTTAGGTGGCACAAGCACTAGTGACGCTAAACTGAACTGAAAATGTCGAAAAAATTCACGATATGGTCGATCGGAGAAAAAATGCGTAAGATTGGTTGATGCCAAGGAATTTCATATTGCACGGGGGTTCTGATTTAAATGTTCAGTTGATTTTTATAGAGCTATCCACAAGATGAGGATCTGCTCGCAATTTACCATATGCGTAACAGTGACAAATTCAAAGATTATTTGGAGCTATTTAACAGCAATTCGACAAAAAAAAAAAAGAGTTTTCTCCTAGTGAACCGGCTCCGAAGGCATTCAAGGTGGGTTCGTTGGTTAACAAACCCATGGCCACAGTTTCTTGTGACCAAAAGCGATAAACAATAAACCGGCGAATCTTATGCGAACTTATTGGACCGATTCAACAAAGATTAGAAAAACGACCCATTAGGCCAAGAACCCAGTTCTCTGTCAATGCACGGGTGCACACGGGTATAGTCTCAATTGCAAAATTCCTTGACCCAATTAACTATTTTCTATTTCCAAACCAAAAGAACTCGGCGGAAAGAGATTTAGCTGCAATGAATGAAATTATTGCTCATACCTATTTTCAGAACCTCGAGAAATCCTATTATTTGAAAGGAATAAAAAATAATAGAAAACCCTTTGACTAAGTGTATTGAGCTAAAAGGAAATTGTGTTGGAAAATAAATAATTTTTATACTAAAAAAACTGTGTTTCATTTATAAGTCACAGACTTATTGTAGACAGACTTATCACAGCCGTTGTAAGTTTCATACTCCATTTTTTTTATATAAAAATATATATTTTTCACCAAATTAATGAAGTTCTTTTTAAAAAAGCTTCATAATTTTTATGAAACTATCTTTAATGAAACTTTTTTGGTGGCTGTATGAATTTTTTAATAAATAAAATGAAATTTTTCATAAAATTTTCTGGAAAACTTCGTTAGTTAATGAAAAGTTTCAATGGACGAACTCCAGTTACACTTCATAGATCTAATGAAAAATTCTTTGATTTCCTGCACATACTCCTCTAAGTGATCCTTGCAATACATGTAGAATATCCTGAAACGCACATCTTCATGATTACACTCAAATGAAAAATTTTGAGTAAATTTATATTCTTAAAAAACATTCATGAGTTTGCAGTTAAATTTCGAAAACTTAGCAAAATATACGAAAAAAAAAATGTGTAAATAATGTGAATAAAAAAACGATTTATTTAAAAAGCTGCAAAAAAGAAATTAAATTTTCGACGGATTTGTGTATTTCAAAGACAGCTTCTGCAAAAGTAGAAAATTGTAAACAGTAGTTATTTAATCAGATTAAAATTTCGATGACAAACTAGAATTGTAAGTTAAAAAGAAATGGATCAATTGAAGAAAGTTAGTCAGTCAACGTTTAAATTTTGGTTGCAAATATCTCCGCTAGAGAGCGTGGTAAAATAATACACAGTTCTATTAAATTATATTTGGTGACAGACTTGGGCGACGTCAATTACATTTCAAAATCGTTCACTTGTGAAAATTTTCTATATTATTAATAATTTTAGACATACGCTCACACTTGTGGGCTTAAACGCTTCCTTGGAAAATTTTCATTTTGTCAATACCAGACATGGGTCATAATTTCAATAAATGTGTATTTAATTACAGGCCAATTACTTTTTATGTTCAATTACATGTAATTGGGTGTAATTGAGTAATTGCCCTGTAATTAAATACCCAGATGTTGTTCCTAATCCCATGTTTGGTATTAAACATTTACAAATTCCCAAGGAAGCGATTAAGCTCACATGTGTGAGTGTAGGTCTGATATTATTAATGATATAGAAAAATTTCACAAGTGAACAATTTTGAAATGTAATTGTCGTCGCCCAAGTCTGTTTGGTGACCAGTCTTTGGTCATTACAACATTGGGAAATAATCGCAAGATTTCTTTAATTCCGGAAGATATGGGTTAAAATGTCCGCTTTCGTTATAAATTTAAAAATACTATAAGTGAGAGTGAAGTTTTGAACTTTTTTTCTTAAGAATTAATTTTCATTTTAAAAATGTTAATAGGATTTAGTGTGTTCTAAAAATTTTGAACAAATAATAATTTTAACTATCAAAGGTCCGCAATTGCCTATCGTTAATATATTTTTAACACATTGCAATATTTTAAGCTCTCTGTACCGTTCAAGTTTAAGCTATTGTATATTTTTTGTTGTTATTGTTAAGATATTGTATGACAAGTCATGTATTCATAAGTAGAAGGTGCTGAGTAGGGGTTGTCAGTTATTCGGGTTTTACTTTGTTCGAATAAACGATCAAACAATTTTTGATCCAGTTATCAAACGATTAATTTATATAAATTATTCTATTAATCAAACGAATAACGAATAAAAATAATTTTAAAAATACAGAAATAATTAATGTATTTGATCTCGAAATTTTATGAACTTTGGCATCAGTTGAATACTAGAGAAAGTTCTGGTAATGTGGAGAAGGCGGGTAATATGGAAAACTCTTTTATTTCGGAAATAAGGGCTATTTGAGAAATATTTTTTTGTGAAACCGTTGCATGTTCATATAAATTAATGTCACGATTAATTTTTGAGACTAACCAAAACCGTTTAATTTTTAATTATTTGAAAAGTAAAACTTCATTAGAGATTTATTTGGTACAAAAAAATTTATTTGTATTAATATTTTACAGTTATGTCTGAAACAATATGAATTACGTAAATGTTCAATGCATTAATATGTGTAAATATTACGTTAACAATTTTGAATAATTTTTTAAAAACTTTGTTGCAGATCGGACTAATGTGGAATACCTTAAGGCGGGTGATGTAGAATTCTATTCCATATTACCCGCTCAGTATTTTTTAAAATCTAGTGTAACAGTTTTAACTGTACTTACTATTACTATCTACTTTTATTTATTTGTCATTAATACAACATATCAAATGCCTCTAAAGCATTCTTAAATAAGCTATTTTCTATTCTGTGTGGTATAAATCGTTCCGTACATATAGTATTCGCTAATTTTTATTCACTTGTGGAATAATATTAAGTTATACAAGAATGTAGATTTCTCTTTTTAACTACTTTTTACATTTTTAAACTATCTTCCCTTCTAAAGTGGGCTACTCACGTTTTAAATATTTTTTCAAAACCAACCATTTTGAACAAAATATTTAGAAATTAAATATTCACATTTTTTAGATTTTGGATGGATTGATAAATGTTTATTGGTTGTGTGTTCTAGCCATAATAAAAAAATTTGAATTAGCTATGAAAAATCCTTTTTTTTTAATAAAAGTTTTAATAAATATCATCACAATTAATTCTGAAAGCAATTCAAGTTTATATCCAATAGAGAGAAAGTTTACTTTTTATATAAGAAAAAACGCACAGTTTAAGTAGATATTGCACTTGAAGTTGTTCTTTAACCTGTCTATTGAAATTTTTCATTAAACTAATGCAAGTTTTCATAAATTTTTATGAAATATATAATTTCATTTATTAAAATTTCAATTCACTCAATAAAGAAGCTTCATTAAAAAACTAGTTTCATAAATAGTATAAAGCTTTTTATTTATTTTAAGAAATTTTTCGTTCACTTTGTGAAGAAAGTTTTATTAGTTTATTTTTATTTTTCGTCCACTAAAATTCTCTCTGAAAAAATCTAAAGTGAAACAGATTCTGTAATTATTTAACATTGCAAGATGTCAAAAAGACTATTTAGATTTGATTGCGAGTAATGTGGAATAGTATCCCACATTACCCTCCATATTTGCTCATGTAGACTTTTTGGGTACATAAGCTTCTTCGTGTACGACTTTGTTTGCAATAAAGATAATGTGTTTGTGTTACGAACACAGTTCGACAACAACTCAAGTTATAACATCGTAAATTTATCATGAATACTATGGCGGAAAACTACAAAAATTATATAGATATTCCACATTATCCGAACGTACTCTATATCAATACTTATTTTCAAATGCAATAATTTAGACTATAGTGACACCAAAATATTTTACAATCATACGCCATTTGGCAAGATCTCGTAATAAAAAATTACAGAAAAAAATTACATGAAAATTGTTAAAAAGTTAAAAAATAAAAACACAGTGTATTATGACTAGAGATTCTAGCCTATTCACGAACAATGTTTATTAGTTAACAATGTTTTATTTTGATTTAAATTAGTTCAATTCTTCCAATTTTGTTTTTTACTTCTCATCGGGTAAATAAAACAATACGGGTAAAGCGTTGATCTTTTTCCTGCAAAATTTGGGTAGAATATTCTAACCCTTCTACATTGGATCTCTGGTGATTTTCGGTGACGCGAAATGAAACATGTAAGGACCTGTCAGTAGATAAAGTCTGCTATAAGTAAGCGGGTAAAAACTTTTTTGAGTAATAAATAAACATTGCGCGGTATTTTGTTTAACAAAAAACAAATGATCTTGAACTTGAATAATCTTGGTCACATCATAGTATACCGACGATAGTTGTAGAGATCATTTTAGTTATCGCAGAAACTACATAAATAAAATTACCAGTTTAAGTTTTGATAGTTTTGTATAGTTTAAACTTCAAAAATCATTCTATATTTCTATATATGTATATGCAACGATATGTTTAGCCTCATTATGCTAAAATTCCAATGAGTGGCTAGTTAATGATCAAACTTTGGGAAAAGATATATATTTGCAGCGATTATATTTTCTGATCTTTCTAGATTATTTCCGGTATTTAAGCGATAACGGTATTTTAATTATATCGGTAGCGGTATTTTAAAGTTATCGGTATTTTTGTTATATCGACAACAGTATTTTACCGATAACGGTATTTCAATTATTTCGGTAACAATATTTAGGAATAACGAGTCAGCTGAAGGGGTTGAATCGATAACGTTATTTTAGCGGTATTGCCTGCCATCCCTGCTTAAAAGTCAAATCATTTATTTTTAATCATTATTTAAGAGCAATTATCTTGGAAACGTGATTCGTTAGTTCGAAATCAGTTTTTTTTAAATTCGGTCGTTCGAAAATTGCTTTTTGTTCGCTCGATTACTCGAATTAATTTTTATTCGGGTGACAACCCTAGTGCTGAGTTAAAACTGTATAATAAAAAAGCAGAATCAGCAGATTTACGATGCATTAATATTATGTACGGTATACAATTATGTTGTAAAGACTAGGCCACGCCACCATCACAAACAATAAAAGTATACAAAAGAAGAAACCAATAATAAAAAAAGTAAGGAAAAGAAATACCCAAACTAAATAAATTTAAATTACGCGCGCGCATTACCTTGTCGACGATGTCGTATAGTTTGGTGTGATGCGGTATGCATGTCTATTAAACAATGTCTATTTATTTAAAATTATTTCTGTTTTTTTTTTTGTTATGTTTTCTCGGGTTTCTGTGTCAGTCATATGGATAATTTCTAAAAGTTTCTTACACAGAAAAAAATCCATGCGTTATATATACGAAAAATTAAGTGCCAAAATTTGTACCAAATATTTCGTTGCTTCGAGCCACGATTGTTGGTGTTGTAAAATATACGAATACTAACGAAAGACTTTTGTACAATGTACGAAATACATTTTCCGCTTTACGAAAGATTTTTTTATATAAGGGAATGTTTCCTATTGTGTCTGTTTCCCAAAGTGAACATTTCGTTTTTTTAGTGTTGTTGCATGAATATGTAAAAACTGTCAACTGTCATCGACTTAATTTCCTCTATCATTTAAAGATTTGAAAGATTTTCAAAGTCGGATTTTTGTAAACGGTAAGAATTTTACTTTCAATTTTAATAAAACTAATTGATTCCATAAACAAATATAAAAAATAAAACAAAAATGTGAAAATTTAATTTTCATAAAGTGGGCCATTCATATATTTTCTTATTTTTTTTATTTTCATGTTTGAGTCTTTTTAAGTAGTTTACGCATAACTAACTGTTCTTGCCTATTTTAAAAAATTTTCCAACATGTTCACAAAAAAAAATTAATTCTACCACTTTTTTTTATACGCTCGGTCAAAAAAGTTAGTAGAAAAATCTTTAAAAGCTTTTCAATTCCACTATACTGTTTTTTACTAATTTTTACTACAATATATTTTTTTTAGTATAAATTTTTGGTGTTCTCATTTTAAAAATTACTGATTTTTTACTAATTTTGTTGCTGATTTCAGCAAAACGTTGTACGTTAGAAATTTTTTTTTTTGTTAATTTCAACAAATTTTACATTTAAGAAAATATTTTTGAAATAATTAAAAACTTACAAAACAAATTGGTCTGAACCTATAAAAGAAAGGAATATCTACACTTAGGGATCAAAGTTCTACCATATTGACGAAAAAGTTTTCGATCATCAGTTATACAGGCCAACAAATTTTTAACCCTTCCTATAACATCAGGTTTTCGAGATATCTTAGCCTAAAGTTTAAAAATCCCGTTTTTTAAATATTCGAGTGATTACAACAGCGCAAATTCACCTTTATTTATAAAATTTGTTATGTTGTCCAAAAGTCCTAATTGCCTTCAAATAAATTTAAGCTCTGTTTATATTGTTTCTTCTTTGAGTAATCTTAACCTAAATTTTGAAAAAACGGGTTTCCGCTATATTCGTGGCATTTTCGCTATATATCTCGAAAACCAGTGATGAATATATTCTGAGGTCTGAATCGGATTCAGCACAACTTTAAAAAAGAAAACTCTATTCCTAGATTTTTGACATTTAAAAATTTTGTCGGCCCGTGTTTTTAATCATATTTATGAAGTTTTCATAAATACGACAAA
>CM037853.1:141442408-141531844 GCA_021234595.1 Delia radicum | reverse complement strand
AGTAGTACTTTACAAAACTATTCCACTCAAACTACAGCTATAACAGACACATTGCGCTTAATATGTGACCAGTTTTCCTTCAACAATTTTTCTCCAGTTCTACGATACGTACACCTACACCAGTCACGTGATAATTTTTTCCCATTGGTTCTTTTAAATATCACATAAATCCTAAAATGATCATACTTTGATACTACCTACCTCTAACTTGTCCCGTAGCATATTCATTTCAGTCGGTACGTGATATGTTACCTTGATCAAGTTATTCGCCACGTCATACAGTGCTTATCAGTAGCAATTGTCACATCCTATGACAAGCCCATGTTAAAAACCGGTCACTTTCATATAAAAGAACCAAATCTAGGACTGGTTCATACAAACAAAGTTCTAGTCACGTGACCATTAGGTTGTCCCAAAAAAAAAAATTTGGATTTTCTCGGAAGATCTTTTCTAATTGGGATACTCATAGGTAAAGTATTTTTTCGGAAGTGGTTTAGAGGTCGCGCAAACCGATTTGTACCAAAATCGAGCTTTTTGGCTTTTTATTGAATTATTCTTGAAAATTGCTAAAAAATCGGTAATTTTTCGGCTTCTGAATAAATATTCCTAAAGAAATTTTCCGATCTTTAATTTTATGAGCATAAGTAATAAGTTTCGTCAGGGATTTTGCACATTTTAATACAATATATACATTTTTTGTAATTTTCAACAATATGAAAAAGAATACTTTATAACTTTTAAAATTTGTATGAAGACTAAAAAAAACTAATGACGCAGTTTAAAAGATTATGAAGTTTTAAATAAATTAGCTGAAAAAACAATATACTTTTCTCTACCGTTCTCGAGTTATACCCTTTTAAAAGCTTTGCACCCATTGTATGATTTGTTGTAAACTTTAGATTATGAGATTTGAAAATTTATTTATTGTTTGTCAAAGCTTGTAGTTTTAAGTGTTGTCAAATTGTGGACAGCAAAAAAGGTAGCCAAAAGCCGTTATCACTAGGTGGCACTGATATGGCTCGAACTAAATTTATGATTTATTGGATTTGGGGGACTACAACCCTATTTTGGTATATAGTCTATAGGTTTAGAGATAACAAGTCACAATACAATTAAAATTTTTGTAACCTGATAAGTGGAAGACGCTTGCTTGAGATTGAGATAAATTTTATGGCTTGAGATAAAAGCTTTTTATGCTAGAGCCTCTTTTCCGGTAATTAGCAGCTGGAGAATATGCAACCAAGGAAGATTATAAAGAAAGTGCTGCAACTGAGCCTTATTTTTTTTTGGGTGATAGACCTGAGCCCCATCCACAAAAATCTCCTGGACCGTTAATCGAGCTCGCTGGATGATGAAATTTATATCTCTCTAAAAATATATAAACCAGCTACAACCTTCATTCAAATCAAAAATTGATGCCTTGCTGGGTTTACCTCATTTATTTTAAGAGTATATATTAAAATTGGTACCTATGCCAGTGTCCCCGATACGCTCCTCTCAATGACCTTAGACTTTTGAAACAATTGTATGATTACAAACGCTTTAATGAAAAAGTTGCATGCGAGACTCTGAAAACCTTCTGGGTCATCAGTGGTACCTTTCCGAGAAGTTGGCTGCCTTATCGTTTTTTGGTGAACGTATAGATACCAAAACTTTGCGTTTAATGCTATAGAACCTATATGACCAAGTAATAACATCGAATTAAATGAAAGGAAATTTAACAGAAGACATGATTGAAAATAAAAAAAATCAGTGTTTTATTACAAACCAGCCTAACTTTTTTTGAAGCCTGCAACATTTCTACTGATTTTTACAAACGGATCCAGAAAAATGGGAAAACACAAATCATTTCAGGAAGCAAAACACAAAGTTCAACATTGCAAATTGTAAATGATGTCGCAGAGCGTGGTGTGGCCTTGGCTAATAGTTATATCAATATCACAACTTCTGAAACAGACTTTCAGAGTTTACTGCAGGGGGTAGAGCAGCATCGCAAGAACTCTAATAAATGATTTATAACAAATCTATTTTTTTTTTTGTTTTAATATAATTGTAATGTATGAGTGGTAAGTAACTATTATTTTATTTGTAAAACATTTTCTAAACCAATATTTAAAGTTTAAACCAATGCAAACCTAGTTCACCACCTTATAGTATTTATACATTTCATACAATGTGTACAAAGCTTCAAAAGGGTATAACTCGAGAACGGTGAGAGAAAATTCATTTTTTAATTTCTGCTAATATAATTTAAAACTTAATAATCTATTAAACTGCATCATTAGTTTTAGTATTTTATACAAATTTTAACAGTTATAAAGCATTCTTTTCCATATTGTTGAAAATTTACGAAAAACCGTTATTAAATTGTCAAAATGTGCAAATCATTGCGAAACTTATTATTTATGCACATATAAAATTAAAGATCGGAAAATTTTCTTTAAGAATATTGACTCAGAAGCTGAAGAAATATCGATTTTTTACCAATTTTCAAGCAAAATTCAAAAAAAGCCCAAAAAAGCTCGATTTTTGATAAAAAATCGATTTGCGCGACCTCTAAACCACCTCCGAAAAATCTGAAAAAAATTCTCAAAAATTCTTAGCCTTATGAGTATTCAAATTAAGAATGATCCCTAGTGACCATACCACTGACAGGCTGGCTTTAAAATGAGTATCAATGGATTACGTATCTTTGAACGTTAAAAAGATATGATCGATTGAGTACAACTACTTTTGTTAAATTTCGTTTTTTGTCATATTTTAAAACGCGATATTTCCACAACTGTTAGAGCTAGCAACCCACAACTAGTACCATGACATATTTATATCACACTTACCTTCCATAGAATTGGTTTAAATTGAAGGTAGTAGAGGTAGAAAATTCGATATTTCTGAAGGTTTTATATCGAATTCGTATTCTACGAAAACTATAATTGATATATGAGCCGTTCCACATCAAACTGGACGATTTTTTACAATCACGATTTGTATTAGATTTAAAAATTGGAACACGATTCTTATAATTGACACGTATTTTTGTAAAAAAAAAAACTTAAATATTTTTTTTAAAGAAGTTAAATTGATGTATTTTTAAAAACTAGTTGGCCGACATTAATTTTTGATGGTCTTGATATCTAAATTAATATGTTATCACTATCTGAAAGTTTTTTTTTTTAGTTTTTAACTTTCGTTTGCATTTTTCACCAGTAAAAGACAAAAAAATTCTGGTTGGCCTTATTTTTTAGGCTAAGATTTTTGCTCCATTTGTATAGTATTACACACCGATAATGCAAATAACTAGGTGCGGGAAATATACCGAGGCATCACTTTTTTACAAAGCTTGTGGCCGCCTAATTTTTTTTACTTATAATATAAACTGTTATACTCCGTTCAACAAAGTCCGTTGCCAGTAATCATTATTCCAATTCGAACTCGTTCCAGGTTACCTTCCATATCATTGCAAATGTTTAGTCAAATCCATCCACATCTTTTTAAAAAATTATGTATTTTTATTTCCATGTCCAACCCTGTTGTTCCGTTGAATTTATCGGTAATACAATTTCAATGGTAATGAAAAATTTCATGCATGATAAAATTTAATACAAAATTATTTCAATTTTGCTGTCCAAGGCGTTTTTTCACTAACTTTTCGACAACATAATTTATAACCACCTTTATGATAAATACCCGAGAATTTACACATTTTTACCTATTTTTTTCGGTTATTTAACTCTTTCCTCTACCCTCCTTGTGGGTGAAATCAATTAATGTATCGGATTTGATAAAATACTCATTGTTTTTTTTTTGGTGTTAGCTACAACGGTTGTGGAAATGACGCGTTTTGAAATATGAAAAAAATCGAAAATTTAACAAAGTAGTTGTACTTAATCGTTCATATATTTTTAACGAATAAAGCTACGTGATTCATTGATACCTCATTTTAAAGCTATCGTTATCATGCTTTGAATAAAATAAGCAAAAAAAATTACATTTTTTTTCAAAATCTGCCGTTTAAACCAAACAAAAAACATTTCTTTTTTTAATTTTCTCAAAAATATGTGTTCGTTATAACTAATTCCACTATGCCTTTGCCAAATTAATATGTGGAGCTCTTGCAGAATTCAAAATAATGGATTAAAGTCTAAAAAATACACTAAATATAGTAGAAAAAAAAACATTTGCATAAGAAATATAATTTATTGAAAAAAATAAATAAATGTCTTGCAGTTGCCCCATATCTTTTTAATGGTTTGAGCTACAATAGTCATTGATACTCACATTTTTATTCATAACTCAGGATATCGTAAAAGCTACACGTAATGATTTGGGGAAGTTATAGGGAAGTTATTCATAATTAACATATATTTTTTTTTTTAAATTTAAAAAAACTGTTTTTTGAAATACAGCTACTTGAACCGCGGTTTTTTAAAACAATGCATTTTGTAGTGGGAAGTGAATAATTTCTATGCACTAGTAAAACCACATTTTAAGTCGCTTTAAAATGATGTATCACTAACTCTTGTAGCTTAAACCGATATGGAATATTATGTAGGATTACTTTATTAGAATTTTCGATATTTTTCATATTTTGAAAATCGATATTTCAGGATCCGCTGGGATCAGCTGTCATACATTTGGAAGCGGTTATAGTTATATGATGTACATCTTCAAATCACAAGGGATGGAGGAAACCGAGTGGTTGATTTGACATGTTTTCAGTCAAAACATTTTTAACCCTAAAACTAGCGCTAGCGCAGCTAAAAAACATAAGTGTCTAATATGTTTTTGTTGTCAATAGCATATAAAATTTTCATTAAAATATGAGGATTCACCACTGTATAGTTTCCTTGTTAGTTAATTTTAAATTAATTCGTTGAATTTGATTATATAATTCCGTTACTGAATTTAATCTTCGAACATCTGACTGCAACAAAGTTGAATGTATTTAAATACGGTTAAATTAAAAAAATATGTATCGGACATTCCACGAAAGATCTGTCAAAAACGCCATGGAAAAAAATAAATTTCGAGTGCTCATTAAAAAAAAAAAAAACAGTCAATCAAACTAAGGAAAAGCTTGATAAATACTATGGGGACTCTGCACCATCGATTTCAAAAGTAGAAAAGTGGTTTACTGACTTTCGCTGCTGTCGCACAAGTACAAATGACGCTGTACGTTCTGTACGGCCAATTGAGGTCAATACACCCGAAAATGTCGAAAAAACCCACGATATGGTGTTGGCCGATCGAAGAGTAAAAGTGCGTTAGATTGTTGATGCCATAGGCATTTCATATGGCAGTGTGGTTTCGATTTTAAATAATCAGTTGGGCTTAAGGGAGCTGTCTGCAAGATGGGTGCCGCGTTTCCTTTCAATTGACCATAATCGTAATCGTGTGATAACCTCAAATTATTATTTGGAGTTGTTTAACCGCAATTCGAATGAGTTTTTGCGACATTTTGTAACTGTAGATGAAACATGGATCTATTACAACACTCCGGAGACCAAGCAGCAGTCTAAACAATGGGCTTCTCCGGGTGAACCGGCTCCGAAAAAGGCCAAGGTAATTTTGTCGGTCAATAAGGTGATGGCAATAGTTTTGTGCGATGCACTCAGGATAATCCACATCGATTACCTTCAAAAGTAAAAAACATTAAAAGGCGAATATTATGCCAACTTAGTGGACCGATTTAAGGAGGATTTAAAATAAAACGACCCCATATCGCCAAGAAAAAGTTCTTTTTCATCAAGATAATGCACGGGTGCACACATGTGCAGTTTAGATGCCAAAATTCCGTGCATTGGGCTACGAATTGGTACCTCATCCTCCATATTCTCCGCATTTAGCCCCCAGTGACTATTTCCTATCTCCAAACCTAAAGAAATGGCTCGGTGGAAAGAGATTTAGCTCCAGCGATGAAATTATTGATCAATCAAATGCCTATTTTATGGACCTCGAAAAATTCTATTTTTTGGAATTGATACAAAAATTGGAGAAACGTTGGACTAAGTGTATTGAGCTAAAAGGAGTTGAAAAATATTTTTTTTTACAAAAAAAAATTGTGTTTCATTCAAAAAGTCACGGACTTATTAATCCACCCTCGTATGTTATACGCATAAACTCTTTGGAACATCTTAGAAATTTGAGTTCTAAATTTCTCGAAATTGTAATTTTACACAACTCTACTTTTATCACGCTACTGTTTAAAATTAAATTCCAATAAAATCTAAGTAATTTTTGTTGGATGAAGTCATTTATCAGCAGTCATTTTTTACACACAACTGAGTAATTATCTTGGTAACCACTTATTTATTTTTTTTTTTTGTGCGTCTTTTTATGAAGCAAATATGTAAACAAAATAACAAAAATAATGAATTTGGCGCTGAATTATTGGCCCTAATACTGCTGCATATTATTTAGATACTGGTAATGAGAGGCCATTACTAAGATTTATCTGAGATCTTTATAAATCTGAAAAATAAAAAATGCTATGAGCTTTTTTCAAAAAATCATTAAAAATAGTTAAACATGGACCCCATAAAAGTGAAAAATGTGGCTTTATGCTCCATATTTGGCAAATAAGCATTTTTTTCAAATCGAAAATGATCAAGTTTTAGAAAGATGTATTCAAATATAATTGGCATGAAAATTACATTTCTTTTTGACGCTGAAAAATTATAAAAGTACACGAGTGTACTGATCCGATAAATAATAAGAAAACTACGAATGTTAAAACTTTCACACGTTTTTAATATTTTTCGTTTTTCGAAAAAAAAACATATCGCAAATAAAACTGATATTTCTTTGTACTTCGGGAGTTTCAGAGTGCAAAAATTTAATTCAGAGTCGATGGACCCAAAATCGGATTTTGGACGATCTGTCGTGAAATGGCCGATATAAATATACAAAAAAATTATACAAATAATTTATTGTATGCATAAAAAACAATAACTTTCAGTCTAAATAATTTATGAGTAAAAAGTAACAATTAATTACTCACTATTACATCATCATCTTAAACACTTTTTACAATCTTATGGATAAGCTTTAACCACATTGATTAAAAACGCTTGGTTGAAAAAATATCCTAATTGCGTATTGTATGCATAAGTTATAATAAACAATTAAAGAGCGTAACAAATTAAAATAAAAAAAAAATTATAATATTAAAAAAAAGCATACATTTTATTAACTATTACTTCCTTATATTCGATATTGCATTGAAAAATTCAAATTTTTGCAAGCAATATCCGATAAAGAAAACTACAATAGCCGATGATAATGGTTACGGCGGCGGTGGTGGAGTCGACTATAAAGAGATTATGCGGTTTTGGAATTTTCTGTTTTTCATCTCACATATTTATTTTTTCTTCTGTGTTATACTCGGTTTATGTACGTACAAGTGTTTCCTTAATGACCAAAAGTCTAATCGACCACCTTCGCCAGTAACAATCAGCCACCAAGTCATTTCTTTTGTTTCTTAGTTAGAAAAAGTATTTTATGTAAATATATTTTACAACTAATTATGTGCAAAGTAATCAGCAAAATACAAAAAAAAAATGTGTATTAGGATGTCCCATAAAAAACGATTAATAGATTTTCGGTCACCCTCAGTTTTATTACAAATGGTTTCGAATGGAAGAAAACAATTTTTTTTTTTTAAATTAAACCGTGCCGAAAGTTGGCCAAAATGGCTCAGTTCGGAAAAAAGTGTTTTAATATTAAAAATTCCCAAAATTCGAAATTTAAGAAAAATATTTTTAGTTCTTTTATTAATTAAATATACTTAAAATTATTCAAATATGAAATTTTGATTTTATTGGATATCATGTATTTAAATTAATTTAAAAATTTTTTAAAGTTCCTAATTTGGAGATGTCGATTGTTATTTTTATAATATAATAGTTGTTATTAAAGAAAAAAAAAATAAATTGGAAAAATTATATTTCGAATTTTTGTGGGGAGCGACTCTTTTCCAGGACATTTAATGAAAATTGCGTATTTTGTAAAAATTTGAAAAAATGTTGAGGTTTTTATCAAAGTTTACATAATTTTCGGAAAATATCTTTTAAATATGATTAGATAGTAATTATATTTTCTCTTATCTAAAAAATCGTTAGCTCTTAGTGGCCCAGGGACAAAAAAGGACCCATTAAACATAACTTTAATTATGACTACAAGATTGTAAAGTCTTTAAATTGATACAAAAAAAAAAAAAATCCCCTGATAAAAATAATTTTTTTATGTAACTTGATTTATAAGTTTTATATTTTTGGCCAAAAAGACACCCACTAGGAAACTTACAGAATAATTCCTTTCATAATTTCAGATAACATCACTCAAATTTTATCAGACTATTATTATCTTCAGTTTTATTCTAAAACGCTTTATTCCTTAGTGGCCAGGGGATAAAAAAATACCCATCGAACTTTCAATTATGACTACAATAAACCTTAAAATTGATCAAAAAAATTTACCAAATAATAAAAATTATATTTTGTGTGATCCACTTGATCACTTTTCACCATAAAACCCCAACTACAAATTCACAGAATAACATTTTTCAGATTTTTATTAAATTTTGTTTTGCTAGCGAACCAGCTCAATTCTTTATAGTCACAATCTTATTTTAAGGACTAATAAGGTATGGTCAAAAGTTATTCTTAAAAATAATATTACGAACATAAAGAATTGGGCTTGTTCGTTAGTTTTGTACCCTCTATCACATATCCGAATTTAATAAAAATCTGAAATTTGTTATTCTGTATATTTCCTAGTGAGTCTTTTGTAGTGAAATGTGAAAATTTTAGCCCTATTAGGATCAAGTTACACAAAAACAATAATATTTATCAAGTGAAAATTATTTTTGGTCCATTTAAAGGCTTTATATACTTTTCCTGCAGTCAAAATTTAAATTAAGTTTCATGGGTCAATTTTGCCCCGGCTACTAAGGGTAAAGATTTTTTTAATAAAAGCAAAGATAGTAATATCCTAATAAAATTTAAATTAAATTCATGGGTTATTTTGGCCCCGGCCACTAAATGTTAAAGATTTTTATACAAATGTAAAGATGCTTATTGTTTAATCAAATTTAAGAGATATTTTGCCAAAAATTATGCACACTTTGATAAAAAAGAAAGCCATTTTCATAAAATGTCCTGTTAATGAGTCGCACCAAATACAAACTGGAATAATCATTCTCCAATTTATTTATTTTTTTTTATTTAATAACAACTGTTATATTATAAAAATAGCAATCGACATCTACAAATTATGCAGTTTAAAAATTCTTAAAAATTAATTTAAAAAAGACTTTTTTTTTTTAAGAGAAGCAACACTCAGGAAACTCTTTCTATTAATTCATATGTGCTTTCTTCGGAAAGGGGATACGGAAGAGATGAAAGGTGAGAAAGTTGAAGGTCTTCAAACATGCCAACACTGTTATTGCGCGAGATGATAAGTCTTGCAGCAGTTGTTGGTCTCCAAGTGATTCATTATTTTACTTCGACGGGGTTAAGTACTATGGGAACACCGAAGGCGGGCACTGCGATACTTAAGAGGGATAGAAAACTCATATATATTATTTTTTTAAATAGCTGTTGTCGTCACCGGGAATCGTACCCGGGCCCATCTGCGTAACAGTCCTACGCGCTAACCATTACACCACAATATGAACAAATGACAAAAAAAAAATATTTTTTTAAGTTTAGAATTTTGGGAATTTTTAATAACACTACACTTTGCTCAATATAGCCCACATTCGGTCAACTTTCGGTACAGGTAAACGTTACTTATAATATATGTCTCTCTTACCAATAATATATGTCCTCTTACCAATTGTGTACCAACTTTGAAACAGAAAATTATATTTATTTGAAATTCGAGATGACAAACAAAATTTGAGTTTTTTTTGTTGTTTTGCACAAAAAGTTGTGACTTTCAGGGCCATTATTACAACTTGCCAATAGCTAAAGTTCGGATGTTATCTGACAGATTATTAGTTTTTCGTTATTATAAGTATACTTTAAGCTAAAAGTGACCGATAAGCTAAAGAGAAGATATTGTTGAATTTACCTTTTAACGTAAGGTTTATGTGTTTAAAGTTGCCACATTTTCTGCTCTGTAAAGAAGAAGAAGAAAATAACCGAATTTCACAACCAAATTTCACAAATTATTGTTTGTTTGTAAACAATAATAAAATTACGTTGCCACCACGTATTTTTATAAACCAATTCATAAACCAATAATCGGTTTTTAGTTTGGTGCTGCCACATTATCAAAAATATTAATTTTATTTTATTGGGAAGTTGTAATAACGAAAAACATTATAGCTCACTTTATTCCTCACTTTAGCTAAAGTTACCTTTTAATAACATTTACTTTAAAGGCAAGTTGTAATAATGGCCCTCAGTCTTTAAAATAGTCTGCGGAACAGACACAGTCTAAAATTTTATTTCCAAAAATAAAACTTTTTTATGAATGTAGTTCTTTAAAATTAGTTAGTATAAAACTATTAAAAAAAATTCTGGGGCTTTAATATTAAATCCTTTTATGATGTATTTTTCATTGTTCAAAAAATATAAAAATATACCTCACATGTTTGTATTTTTTATAATAATTTTTAGAAGTGTCGTGCAGTAAACTCGTTTAAGGCATACTCGGTTATTATGAGCTATTTTGAACGTTTTGGAAACAACTTCAAAGTAACACCTGTTAATACGAACTTGCTTAAGATGAACCCTCTGTTAAGATAAACTGTTTTTAACAGTTCCACAAACAAATTCATCTAATTTTAATACAAAATACAAAATTAAAATTTTGCATATTTTCTTAAATGTCTTTCCGAAATGTATAAAAGGCTCTCCATTTAAGAAATCCATTGAAAGAGTTCTAAAAAAAGTTTATACAAAATTTTAATATTTTGTTGACAGTAAACAAATTAAAAAAAAACTTTTACTATCGTAAATAAAGTGTGTTTTTTTATAGAGGTATAAAACTTTGAAATGGAATACAACAAAGATGAATTCTTTAAATTGACATGAAATTTACTTTATTCGAAAGATAATCTTCTGGCATTATAATTTAAATATGACTTCTGGCATATGACCGCCACGGCTGGCGCGGACGTAGTCTAATCTGGAGGTCCTATTTTCGATGACTTTTTCCAGCATTTGTGGCCGCATATTCGCAATAACGTGGTGCATGTCGAGTGCATGCAAGTGGTCAATCATTTCGGGCTTAATGGCGTAGACTAGCGACTTCACATATCCCCCAGAAAATAGTCCAGAAAATAGTCTTTTAATAAATCAATTGTAGCACGAGCTCTGTGACATGTTGCGCCGTCTTGTTGAAATAACAGCTCCTGCACATAATTTTTGTTCAATTGATGAAAGAAAAAGTCAGTAATCATGACTCTATAGCGGTCACCCTTGACTTATAGACTGATTGGACGTCTCTGTGGATGCATATTATTATTTAGAATAAACGTGGGGCGAGAACGTTCCATAGTTAATCGAATTAATTGCTCTGTTGGACGATTATATTGACCGTAAATTGGACGTAGTGGCGATACGTATTTCGAACAGAACCATGATTTTCAAAATAAATTTGCACAATTTGGAAGCGTTGTTAAGGCGTCACTCTATTCATGATGAAATGACAAGGCAAACTAAACATAAATCACTTAACAGCTGACAAAATAGCCGCCAGTTAAAAAAGTGTTGCCAAGTTAAAGGTCTGTACTTGTATAAAAAACCTCGCTTATAACGAATTAATTTTTTTGGTACCCCGAAGTTCATCTTAATTGGGTTTCTACTGCATTTTTTTTTATCATGTTTTTTTATTTTAAAAAAATATAATTTTTTTTACTAAGGTAAAGTGTTTGTAAGCGTCATATAGTGCAACCGTAATTAATTTTATTATAAGTAATTACTGAAGAATTTTTTTAGTTACATTTTTGCAGGATTTTTTTTTTTTATTTTTTAGGGGTCTGTGAACCAGAAAAAATGCGTCAAGGGGTCTGTCAATCAAAAGGTAGTGGGAACTGCTGCCCTAATGTGTATGATATTTTTTTTTTTTTTTTAACGAGCTTTAAATATGTATATTAGGTAAGTAAAAATTTATTTTTTTTAATTTTACCCATATGGCCAACATTTTTGTGTAAATAACGCCGGTCGACGCGATGTTTGTGTCTGACTTCTAAACGCCAAATCTTGGTTTATTTTATATTACTAATAAAGTGAAAAATATTTTTTTCTCAATGTTTGCTTTTGTTCTAAGTGCTGCCTACTTCTGATCTTGAAATTTCCAAAATTTACATAAGAGCGTCATTTTTTTGTATAAAGAAAAACTTTTTCGAAAAATTTAAATTTATGGTTCATATTATTGTAGTATTATGTATAAAAGTTATTCGGTGCAAAATTTGAGAAAAATTGGATAGCATGAGCCCGTGGCGCCCCGCCAACAAAGTTTTCGGTTTTTGAAAATTTTTCTTAAATTGCTTTAATAAAAATATGTCTTGTGACACATGATTTTATATTTATTTTGGCATGCTGAACACTAATATTTATATAGTTTTGAAATCGGCCTAATGGTTTTCGAGTTATTGCGATTTGATTTTCACTACAAATTGCGCCTTTTTCTAGAATTTTTTTTAAAAAAAAACTGATTGTTGCCATACCAAACTTTTTTTATAAAAGTTTTGAACAAATATTTAATTGATTCATTTTAATTGACAGCTTTTAAAATTTTCAACAAAGAGATTAATTGAGAAGAGTAGGGAAATATTTTTATCTGTTTAAGACAATAATAAGAAGGGAATTTATTTATTAAATGAGCTAAACTTTACTAATCATTAAATTTCCGATTCACTTATCGAATCTCTAACATTATAAAATTTGCTATATATAACGTGCAGGTTGGACAATACAGTTTAGTATATAGCTATTTCTTATTTTAAAAGTGTAGTAATTGGTGTCTTGGCAAAACGGTACGCATTTATATATAGATAAGTTGGAATTTTTATGGTTTAATTGGCGAAAACAAAAAGTTATGCATAACTTTGTATTTTGTTAGTGATTGTGATTAGTACAAGATTTTTTTGGAAAATTTATTGTTTTATCTTGACCCATTAAAATTTTTTGACATTCGACGTGACATTGTCAGATTTGGCCACTTAAAAAATATGTGTTCTTTATGTGTGCTCCTGTATCACATATCAGAATTTCATTAAGATTGGATAGAACTCATTGAGAGACCCTCCTTGTCAGATATGTGAGTGAGTGCAATAATCTGATGTATACGAGCAACTTCAAATATTTTCGACACCTGTTGAATCTGAATTTAAGATGCCTCTTATTAGTCAAGGTTTTTTTAATTGAGAGAAACGATGGACAGGGCTCGGAAAACTATACGTAAAAGCCCGGCTATGCAAAGTTTCACCTTGAAAAGCTTCACCTAAAAATTGATGGCCTTAAATGGCCAAGTAAAATTAACAAAAATATTTTAAATTTACATGATTTTCTTCATTTTTTTCTCTTCATAATTTTCAACTTTCAGATACAAACCAGTACAAAATGAAGTCACTAGACTTTTGAGGTACATTTACCTAACAAGTAATTTCCATATCGTTATTTCCGATTTTTAAACTTACGCAGTTTTTTCAATTGTGGCTTTGCCGCTTGGAATTGAGTTTTGTGAACAGTATTTCAAAACCGGTGTAATTTTGTATAGTTTCAGATATACCATATGTCAGCGCAAAACAACGCGATACAAACATCACAAACTTAAAAGAAGTTAGCGTACATTTTTTGAAAATGTATGATTTTAATACTCACAATTATATGTTAAATTATCTAGCGTATTGAGCGTACTGAGCTTCTTAGTAAACAGCACCTCCAAATTAATGTAGTGAGGTATCCAAAGTGAATCATCACGACGGCCTAAAAGAAGTGCAAAATTTAAATTTGTTCATTTCGCTTTGTCACAACTAAGCGCTGTATAAATTCCGCCAGAGAGTACATCAAAATAAAAGATTTTTTTTTAAATAAAAGATTTTAAGTAGCTCAATAAATTCTAAAATCGAAAATAAATAAACAAATTTTAAGGACTTTAAATTTTATGGAGTCAACAAAATGTTTATAACCTCGAAAACATGAGTATTAGGGTTTCCCGACAACAATGAGTATTAGAGAGCTGAATACTAAACAATAACTAAAAAATAAAGGGTACTTTTTGACTTTCGGCACGTGATTTAAGGTTTTAAAAATCGTTTTGCTTATGTCGAGCTTATTATGGAAAAATATTTATATATCTTTTTTTTAGAAAACTTTGGTCCACCAAATGATTTTTTAAGTTTGAGCAAGTACATACTTATTATATATATATTTTTTTTTAATTGTTAATAAAAAACACTCAAATATCATTTTGCTAATGTCAACATTTCAGGAAAAACAATTAAAAATTATTTTGCATAATTTTTTAATCCGCAAATTGCGGAATACAATTAAATGAATTTTTAACAAAATTTTTAACAAAATTAAATAAGAAATGTGTCCAAATATTGGACATATTGTTTTCGCTTTTAATCGGACCGCAACTCATGTTTAATGAATCTTCTATTCGGTTAAAATTTAAATAAAATGTATTACTTTGTATGTTTATATTGTTTTGCAAGGCAGTTGCAAGGTTTCTTTAATAAACTTTATGCATTTATGTATAAAAAAAATTATTTCGCAAAAACATTTTTTATAGCTTTACCAATTTTGTTTTAAAAATACTTTTTCGCTAAACAAGCTTTGCATTGCAAAAATTGTAAGCCATATTTTTTTTTCAAATGCTAAATTGTTTAATTATTTAGAGAATAGCGGATTGCAAAATTCTTTAAAAACTTTTTTAATTATTTTTTTGTTTGAAATGTTGACACTAGTGAAGTGTCATACAAGTGTTTTTATAACAAAATTAAAAACGAAAAATATTGTATAGATTTTTAGATTAGATTCTTCTTTATTTTTTCAAAATCATTACAATAATTTATCTTATTACTATGTAAACTTACATTTTTGTTTTTATAAAGAAATTTACGGCATGATTAAGAAAAACCGTTAGCCGGAAGTTGAATTTTACAATTTTTTAAAAATTATATTCTCTTATTAACATAGATCTATATCTTAAGGCATCTTTAACAAAATAATATAGGTTTAGCCAATTATTATCTTCACCACCATTTAACACACGTACTATTACTTCATCGTTGAGCCAAAAACTACCAAAAAATCTTTTTCTTATATTCTTGAGCACAGGGCATCTGCCTAAGAAATGTTGAAGTGTTTCTACTTCATTCATATTACACATGGAACAAAATCGGGCATTACCAACTCTGAATTGGGTACCATTTAACCATAAAAGATCACCCCTCGCCTTCATTATATAGCTTATTTGGAGCAAATTATAACGTTCTGTGCAATACTCAAGACCTTTAGAAAAATCAAGGTTTTTATACACTCTTAGTTGACTTTCCAGTGCGTTTTTTACATAATCTTCCTGTGTTTTAGTTTCATTGCTTTTACCAAATCAAAACATGCGCTGTACCAAGCGTCTTTGTACTGGTTCATGTAACTGCTCTCAATATTGTACTCCAATAACCGACTTTGTAAATCCTTATACCAATAAATGTTTTTTTCTAAAACTTGCATGGATAGTTTATGAGGTAATCTATTGCTTCCATACTCAAAAATGGTTTTAGCTATATATTGCAAATGCAAACTATATGTATAAAAGTGACACTCTTCTTGTCCAGTTTCCAACATAATCACATAATTTGGTGTATTATCTCCTAACCTTAAAACTCTTTTTGAAAAATATCTTTGTAGCTTGTCTATTTTCACCAAACCAAGAGAAACCCCATACTTGGGCACCGTAGGATTGTATGGACCTGCAGACCGCTAAGAACATTCTCCACTTTGCCTTGAGAGTAACGTCCCTATTCGCAATGAAATTTTTCCATGTAGCATTTATACACGCTTTTGCTGCATCCTTTTGGACAATACATGTTGCGAGAAGACCATTCCAGGAGATAGTTTTACGCCTAAGTACTTATTACTCTGAGACAATTCTTACATTAGCACCGTTAAATGTCCAATTTTCGTTCGATGAGACTCTTCCTCCTTTTCTAAATATCATTATCTCTGATTTGGATAAATTTATCTCCATGCCCCATGTTTTACAGTATATTTCAAGGTTGTATATCATTTGTTTGTAAAGTGTTAGCTTTTTCTGCTAAAATGACAATGTCATCCGCATACATCAGGACGCGTACATTAACATCACCAATAAACATACCTTCACCCAGCTGGTCATGCATATCATTAAGTACAACGCAAAAAGTAATGGCGATAGCAAACAACCTTGCTTTACTCCTGAACATGTTTCAAAAAAAGCTGGATAACTCAGATCCCGTCCACACTGCAGCTTTAGTGTTTTGATATATATTTTCTATGAAAGTAACCACTTTTGAAGACATACCCATCTTATGAAGCTTATATATTAAACGTTTTCTTGGAACACGATCGAAAGCAGCCTTAAAATCGACAAAAAAGGCATAAACTCGTTTTTCTCCGAAAATTTTATATGAACAATCGTTGAAAGATTATATATGTTGTCTATTGTTGAATAACCTTTTCGAAATCCTGCTTGATATTCATTAAGTATGTGATTATCATTAACCCACTCTGTGATTCTTTCATTAATCGCACCCATCATTATTTTCGCTATACAATTCATGAATGAAATGCCTCTGTAATTACTTTCTTGATTAATATCACCTTTTTTGTAGATTGGGAATATGATACTTCTCTGGAATACTTCATACGATCCAATTCCATTTAATAATTGAGTAAATGTCTGTGCTAACACTTTTAAAAAATCTTCACTTGCATGTTATAAAACTCATAGGGTATTCGATCATCTCCTGGCGCCTTATTTGGCTTAGTCTTTTCAAGCTGAACTCTTATTTCTTCAACTGTAAATGCTCTATCAAGTCGCTCATTTGTGTTTAAGTTTGCAGCATAAAGTACGTCAGCAGATGTTACAGCTGGATTAAGCAAATTTTTCAAATATTCACTAAATGTGGTAGCATTTATACTACCAATAATGTTACGTTCCTGTTGTCTTATCTCCTTTGCCAACGTCTTGTACTGTATTTAGCTTTCGTTCGATCTGTTTAAAATACTCAATCTTTTTGTTTCTGCACAGCTTTCGGTATAAAGTTCTATTTTTTAAATATTTTTCCTTATCCTGAAAACAATGTGATTTACGAAAGGCTTTTAGCAAATTCATTGATTCCGTTTTAGCTTTATCACATTCTTTATCAAACCATTTGTTCTTAAAGTGTGTTTGCCTGAGGTTTTTTGTTGGTGTGTCATAGGATGCATGGATCAAGGTACTCATATCCTGCAGCTCAACTTGACTTTTGTTTTGCAAAATGTACTTAAATTTAAATTTAATTTATTATTGTATTTTTCTTTATTCTCTAAGTGCCAGTTCAATTTCGGTAATAACAAAATTTTCTTAGTAGCTTCATGTGTTATATCTGTTGTTATGCAAAGATTAATAGTGTATACTTGCAGAAAGCAAAAAAAAAAGCTTTGGTGAACCAAAAGTATTCGAAAAAAATTAGAAATATTTATCCCGTAATAAGCTCTTCATAACGAAACTTTTGAGCATATTTTCGACAAAAAGTAAAACATACCATTTTAAAGATCTTAAAATCGCGCTTCGGGACCAAAAAGTGCCTTCAAAAATTGTTTCTTTATTTTTTCCATATTCAGCTTAATACTCATCGTTTGGGAGCAATTGCTTAAAATTTTTCCTAACGGGATACCCTAATGACTATATAACATTTTAGTTTTGTGAATTTCAAAGTATTTGAAATGATTTCCAGGAAATAAGTAACCCTAGACCCAATTAAATATCATAGAACCGACAAAAAAATTCGTAATCGCGGTTTTCTGTCTAAGTTCTAATATATGAAAAATAAATTTTATGAGTGCATTTTTATATTTTTTGGTAGTTAATATGAATTTTGACATCTAATAATTACAATTAGATCTAACATACTCATATAACTTTTATTAAATAAAGCAAAAATGAAAAAAAATTTAATAACAGCAAAAATCGAAATAATTTTTCCTTCGTTTAAAATAAATGCTTAACGCGGTCGCATTTAGCATGCTTAAACATCTGCAAATACATACACAAAAGGTTATTCATGTCATACAAACCAAATCTTGAAAATATTTTGCCTGAAGGTGTCAAAAAGCTTTGAAACTCCTCATATATATATTTGAAATTCCTCATATATATATTTTGAATTTCCAACTTAAGGTACCCATATACTACGTAATATTTTTGTGCAGCTTTTGCTATTGCTCAAAATATTAGCATATATTGGAAGTGTTGGGTGTCTCTTTAGGGTTACTCTCCAAGCACATAAACCTGGACAGTAGCTAAGACGAGACAAATGTGATGATTTCTTCTTCCAGCACTTGAACTGGAAAAAGACCTTAAAAATGGTTGCAATTAAACACTTAAACGTTGTGTTAATGACTAACGAAAACATTTATTTATTTTTGGGTTTATATACAGTAAAAAATGCAGAATTGCAATAAGGTAATATGATAACTAATTAATGTATAAAAATATTAATATAACAAGAATTACTGACTAAGCATAACAATGTTTAATTCGTTGACTTTTATTCTATATTTTTATGCAAACAAACAGTATTTAAGTTATTGAACTTAGTCTAGATGTTTGTATGTTGAATAGTATTTAGGTTGTTGAATCATATCAATGATTAACCCATGTAGGCCTGAACATTCTCCCCGGCGTTGAACGGAGGTTCAACGAAGATGCCAATCCATCTGGTTATAATGGAATTAAGTATCTATGATGTCGATTGTTATTGGCCTTGGTTGTGGGATTGGTCTTGCCGTTACTTGGTCAATATTTTTAGGATCGTCGCGGTGATATCGTTGTAATAGTTTCATGCCTATGAAAATAAGCGCCAACAGGATTGTGATTGTTAGGGCAGTGTAACTTACTGCATGATGATGTTGGCTATTAGAGTTGATAATTTTCGGGATATGAATACGGGCTGACTCATTTAGTTGCTTTTGCAGATCGGTTAGTTGATCTAGTTGGGTTTGAATTGATGATTTGTTGTATTAAAAACCCTTCTTATTTCATGAGGTGTGCTGATTGATTCGACTTGCTTAAATTTGGCATACGAGAGGTGCAAATTGGTTGATGCCCCAAAATGGCCCTGTATTGTTATCGTGTTGGTTTTGATAATACAACTTGGTCCTACTTCCAGGATTCCACAACCCGATAATGTAGCTTGTACAGTTTCAGTGCCGCAAACTGCAGAGAATTCGGAGGTTGTTGTCATAGAAAATATCCATTTGTATGGGTTGTTTAGTTGAGTCCATGCAGATGTACCTGGTAGTCGGGCTAACTTGCAGCTAGTTGTATTTTTGTTGTTGAACATGTTGATGTCACATGAATTTATGTCTGAATCCCTTCCTAACTTGGATTGCTTGTTTTTGCATATGTAAATGTCAGGTTTGGCCTTTAGACAGTTGGTGACATCTTCAGTAGACAATGGAATGTACTGATCTCTGTGTGAATTTACTGCTATGAAGGAGCTATCTGGTATGATGGCGATGAGAGTTTGGTTCTTTTTGATTGGAACCGGAATTATCTTAAATAAATCTAAGACTTGCTGGTCAACTAGTATTAGCGTAATTTCGAAAACTACTTCTCCTTTGGTAACAGCACCCTTGGCATTCATTAACTTGTAGAGCTGAATCAGATTGTCGTCGTCAATTGGAAGTGAATGAAAGGCCGGGAGACGAGCCTTGATGGTAGCTAGCTCGGCTTTAAGCTGGTGAGGTGATAATCGCAGTGGACTATTCTTCCATTATGTGCGTCTGTGAGTACATTAATGATTTCAGATTCTGTTCTTTGAAGATTTGTTGCTATTAGTGCGAGATGAGTTGACAGAATTCCGAATAGTTGTGTTTTGCTGATTTGTTGCAATTCTTTGTCTAATAGAATCGCTTCTTGATTGATTCTTTCCAAGATTTTGTTAATGCTTTCTTGGGTTCAGCTTTCGTCTTGTTTTATGACGTTTATGGTTGAGTCTATGATTGATGTCTGATTTTTAAAGAATTGGAGGCCCTTCTCGGTTTTAGCTTGATTAATGGTTCTGGACATTTCTTCGGCATAGTCTGAATCCAAAACACCGAATAATGATCG
Organism: Delia radicum; assembly: GCA_021234595.1. NCBI lineage: Eukaryota > Metazoa > Arthropoda > Insecta > Diptera > Anthomyiidae > Delia > Delia radicum. Next base: position 141,511,528 of record CM037853.1, on the reverse strand, counting down.
TGCTATATTTCCGATAATGTTGAAATGCTGCTCTTTTTGCTCGATGTATTGTAAATATCTCCTTCTCTTGGCGCAATTCATTGCTTATTTGGTCAAGGTTGTTGGTAAGGACCTCGCACATAGACTGATGTTTGATTTCTGGGCACAACTGTTGTAGTGCGTGTATTCCTGATGAAAGAGACTCTAGTTCTGATGAAAACGGAGCTAAATCATAGTACACCATCATTTTCCATTCAGATGTAACTAATTTCGTTGTTCCAATTCCTTCAAAGTAGAGTCCTGGATCAGTGCGAAACTTGCTGATCTGGATGTTGCTGCTTATGACTGCTGGGATGAGTAAAAGTGTTATAAGCATGGTAACTAACGTCGACTTCTTAATTGAATGAGCCTTATCTTGTTTGTGTTTCTTTGGTGGAACAACATCTGTCTCGTCTATAGGCACAGGTCGAATTTTTAATGTTTCCCTGACTGGGGTTTTTTCTTCATCTTCGTGAAATAATGGTGCCAGTCTGGTAATGGAACGCCTTGATGTTCCCGATGCTGTTTTTTGGTCTACCACCCGAACCTTACCGTCATTTCCCTGGTAGGTCTTGAGAATTCTTCCGAGTGGCCATTGCATAACAGGTACGTTATCTTCCTTTATGATGACCAATTGCCCTTCTTGCACTTTTTCGGATGATGTTTTCCATTTTCGTTTTTCTTGAAGATGGTGTAAATACTCGGTAGACCAATTTCTCCAGAATTCATGTTTAAGTTGAGATACATGTTCCCACCTTTTGGCAAGGGGCTTGATTGGATGTGCTGCACTAGTATCCACTTGAGCTGTGAGTGGCTCTCCAGTTAAGAAGGGTCCTGGGGTTAATGCGGATAAGTCATTTGGATTGGTTGTTAGTGGTGTAAACGGTCGTGAATTTAAAATTGCTTCGATTTCAATTATTACTGTTTCAAGCTCTTCGAGCGTAAGCGAAGCTTGTGATACACTTCGTAATAACATTTGTTTGGCGGATTTAACGGCAGCTTCCCATAATCCTCCAAAATGAGGTGTTCTAGGGGGTATGAATTTGAATTCAATGTTCTCCTTGCTGCATGATCGGATGATCGATTCTTGTGAGGTCTTAGAAAAGATGGCCTCGTTTAATTCGTCTAGTTGATTTCGTGCACCGATGAAATTTGTAGCGTTGTCTGACTAAATTGTCTGACAATAAATGCATCTGTGGTGAGGTCACTCACTACTTCTAGATGTACGGCCTTTGTTGAGAAACAGATGAAAAGTGCTACGTAGACCTTATGTGGTCTTTTACCTCTTAACTTATAATGGACCCAGAAGGGACCACAGTAATCGACTCCCGACTTAATAAATGGTCGAGCTGGGGTGACTACTTGCTGGTAGTTCGCCCATAACTTGGGTCAGTAATTTTGGTTTTTGCCCTTGTGCATCGGACGCAATTTTGGACTGTAGTTCTGGCCATTGATTTGCCTTTGATGATCCAGAATTGCTGTCTGGACATTGCAAATAATGTTTGTGGACCACAGTGATGATCGTCCTTATGAATCATTTTCAATATTAGTTTTGAAATTGGATCGTTGTATGGTAACAGTATTGGATGTTTGGCGTTGAATGATAGGTGTGAGGCCTCTAGTCTTCCCCCGACTCGAAGAACATCGTTTTCGTCAAGGAAAGGAGATAGGCTGCTGATGGAACTGGAATTGCTAACTTCCTTGTTTGTTTTTAGTTTGATAATGTCGTCCTTGAAATCAGTTGCTTGTATGGCTCTGACGATAAGCTGCAGTGCTGACGTTAATTCGGTTGGGGCAATTATCTTGGTTGTTGCTCGATCGGCCCTTGTTAGCTTGGTGTTCTGGATAAAGCGCAACATGTATGCTACTATTCTTTGAAGGACCTTAAGGGAATCCCGATAATTGATTTTGTATATGATCTCTTTTAATCCTGTGCAAGCAATTGCTGCGGTGGTAACAGTTTTTTGCTTAAACTCCATGTCAATTGTAGATTGTAGGTTTTTCGAAAATGCGTTAGGCCACTGATCTTCTTTACCATGTAAGAAGATTGGTCCATAGAACCATAGGGTACATGCTGATAACTTCTCGGGACTTAAACCTCTTGAGATTAGGTCAGCGGGATTTTGCTTGGAACTAACGTGTCGCCATTGAGTGTTTATTGTTAACTCGTGTATTTTGCTGATTCGATTTGCTACAAAAGTGTGGAGTGAATATGAGAGTGAGTTGATCCAATGTAACATTATTTCAGAATCGGACCATAGGTATGTTTGATTGTTTTCAAATTGCAGCTCTTTCCGAACTCTGTTTGTTAGTTCGGCTCCAAGTAAAGCAGCACACAGTTCTAGTCTGGGTAGGGTTAACTTCTTTAGCGGAGCAACACGTGATTTAGAGCATAACAGTCTGACGATGACTCTGCCATCCTTTAAAACCGAACGTAGATAAACAGAAGCACCATAAGCCTTCTCGGAAGCATCTACGAACGTGTGTATTTGCGTGTGAGTAGATATTTGACCATCAAAAATGTGTCTCTTAGTGTGTACGCTGTTTAAGTGGTTTAAATTCTTGCGAAATGTTGTCCAATGTGAGTTTAGAGTTGCTGGCAACGGCTCATCCCATGCGATTTGTAATTTCCATAAATGTTGTATGAACATTTTTGCCGCTACTACCACAGGATCTGCTATTCCTAATGGATCAAAGATTCTTGCAGCGTCCGATGTAACAGAACGTTTTGTTGTTGTCTTCTTGTCTTGGACGTCTGCCTTAAGACAGAACAAATCTGATTGTCAAAGTCTAGGTTTACCTCCAGGTCTTCAGGTGGAATGCCCTTTAATAGTTGAGAATGGTTTGCGCACCATTTTCTGAGTTTAAATCCAGCTTCTTGAAGTAATCTAGTGAGTTGTTGCTGCATCTCGATGGCTGTTCTTAAACAGTTAGAGCCACTCATGCCGTCGTCCACATAAAAGTCATATCTCAAAGTATGAGCACCAAGGGGTATCTTTCCATGTTCCGTTCTGCTAATTGTTGTAAACATTTTGTTGCGAGATATGGTGCTGCAGACGTTCCATACGTACGGTATTTAGCTTGTATATTTGAATTGCCTCTGTTGAATTCTTCCTCCAGAATATTAGCTGCATGTGTCGGTCAGCATGATCGATTAGAATCTGACGGTACATTTTTTCTATGTCTGTGCAAAAGACAAACCTTGTCAAACCAGGTCACCTTGAGTGGTGGGGCCGGTGTACATAATGTCGTTAAGTGATAATCCTGAAGCTGATTTAGCTGAAGCATCAAAAACGACGCGGAGCTTAGTGGTACTACTTTCTGGCTTCAGCACGCAGTGATGAGGGATGAAAAAATGCGGCGTTTCTACGTCATTGTCATTGATGCGGGTCATGTGACCCAATGCTTCGTATTGATTCATGAAGTCGATGTATTGGGACCTTAACGAGGGATCCCTTGCTAGTCTTCGCTCTAAGGCCTGGAATCTTGATAGCGCTATATTTTTTGTTTCACTTAGGGAGGTCGGATTCTCTGAAAATGGCAGTCGGACTATGAATCTTCCATCTTTATTTCTGGCGGTATTTTGAACAAAATGTGTCTCACACCTTTGTTCATCGATTGTGAGAGTTTTTTCTGTATCGAAGTCATCTATTTCCCAAAATCGTTTTAGGAGTTCGGTTGTATTTGCTTCATCTTCACCATAAATTGCGCAAATTGCTGAGGTTCCTGCCACCTTCTTTATTTTGCCGCTCACTATCCAACCCAACTTCGTATTCTGGAGCGTAGGTAGCTCATCTGATAATTTAATTTGACCGGTCGTCATTAGATCTTGGTAATATTCTGCTCCCAGCAGAATGTCAATTTTACTGAAATCGTTAAAGTTTGGATCTGCTAATTGAATATTTTCCGGTATTGACCATGGTGAAATGTTGAAGTCTTGAGCCGGTGATCCGGAATAATGCTCGGGAGCACGAAAGCCTCAAATCTGGTTTTATATTTGCTTGTTCTAGATTGTAGGTTCACGTTGACACGTTTTGTCTGTAAACTTCATCCTTCTGCCAACTCCTTCGATCTTAAGGGATGCTTCTGACGGTTTAATGTTGAGTTTGTTTATCAGGCTTTCTGTTACGATCTTGATTTGTGAACCCGAGTCCAAAATTGCTTTGAACTCGCCAAATTGCCCATTGTTTGCCTGGATCCTGACTCTTGCAGTTGCCAACAGCACGTAACCCTCCCGGGGGCCATGATGTTGTGCTGAAGCAACCGTAGGTGGAGCTGGTACTGTTTTCATGAGTTGCTGTGAGTTACTATTGTCATCGTTGTGCACCAATGTGTTGTGCCTGTGTTGACACTTGGTGCAGTTTTTAGAAGAGCATTTATTTGCAAAATGCCCTGGTTTTAAACAATTGATGCATAGATTGTTTGATCTTAGATGTTGCAACCTTTTGTAGATCGATTGATTTAAAAACATCTGTATAGCGGATGATATTTATTTTGGCAAGCACTGCATTTCGTTTCATTACCGGATGCCCTTGTTGCTGCCGTGGAACATGTTTTATGTGGTGGTTTTGTTGAAAGTTGCTTGCCCTTCTGGGATATTGCCTCCAATGTTTGGAATCTGTTTTCCAGGAACTTAAGGAATTCTTCAAGTGACGGAATTGACTTTGGCTGTGATAGGGACTGCTCATACAGCATATGAGTACCCTTGTCTAATTTGCTGATGATTATATGAATGATGATTGGGTCCCAAGTTTGGGTGTTTACGCCCACATTGTTCAGTGCTGCAATTGTTTCCCTTGTTGTATCATGAAGGGATTTGATGGCTGATGCAGATGGATTGTCAGATGGTAGCCTGTTAAGTCCAGTTAGCCTTTCCAATAATGTGAAGGTTATAATTCTGGCATTGTTGTTCCTGTCTTGTAGCATTTTCCAAGCCGTTGTGTAGTTGGTTGGTGATAAATGCTGTATTAAACTCTGAGCTTCTCCCTTGACATGGTTTTTCAGGAACCACATCGGGGTGTTGATGTGAGACCTTCTTGAATCTCTTGGGCATGCGTTATTTTGTCCTAAATTGCCGCTTCTGTGGCTAAGTATTGCTCCAAATCATATTCACTGTCTTCGGCGCATATTTTGTTATGCAACTGTTGCACAGTGTTGAAATGGCTCTCTATTTGTTTTAATTTAGTAGCCATATACATGTTGGTTCTGCTTGTGCTGTCCGCCAGTAGGTTGTCCAACATGTTGTGTATGGCTGCGATTAAGGTTTGCTGTCTCATTACCAACCCTTGTTTTGCAGGTTGTAATGAAGGTTTCGTTTTGTCCAAGGCCAGATCATTTCGCTGGCTTCCAAACTTCTCTGTGGTCGCCATTGTATTACTGCTTGGACTTGATAAAGTTTTGATAGCTGAATCCTGTTGAGCAGCTAGACTTGTTGAATCGGTGAAACCACTGGCGCTGAAATCACTGCTGAATCGGTGGAAATAACTGGAGATGAAATCACTGCTGAATCAGTGAAATCACTGGAGCAGAAATCCCTGCTGAATCGGTGAAATCACTGGAGCTGAAATCACTGCTGAATCGGTGAAATCACTGGAGCTGAAATCACTGCTGAATCGGTGAATCGCTGAGGCTGAAATCACTGCTGAATCGGTGAAATCACTGGATCTGAAATCACTGCTAACTCGGTGAAATCACTGGAGCTGAAATCACTGAATCGCCTTTGATATGTGTGAATCAATGAGTGTTCCAAGTTCCTTACCACTGGTGGGGGGAAACTTGAAATTCAATGATCACGTCGGGGTCACCAAAATGTTGGGTGTCTCTTTAGGGTTACTCTCCAAGCACATAAACCTGGACAGTAGCTAAGACGAGACAAATGTGATGATTTCTTCTTCCAGCACTTGAACTGGAAAAAAGACCTTAAAAATGGTTGCAATTAAACACTTAAACGTTGTGTTAATGACTAAGGAAAACATTTATTTATTTTTGGGTTTATATACAGTAAAAAATGCAGAATTGCAATAAGGTAATATGATAACTAATTAATGTATAAAAAATATTAATATAACAAGAATTACTGACTAAGCATAACAATGTTTAATTCGTTGACTTTTATTCTACATTTTTATGCAAACAAACAGTATTTAAGTTATTGAACTTAGTCTAGATGTTTGTATGTTGAATAGTATTTAGGTTGTTGAATCATATCAATGATTAACCCATGTAGGCCTGAACAGGAAGGTTGTACAATATAGTGCAAAAAATCAAAAAGGTTGTAATTCTTATTGCGCCATCAAGAAATGGAGAAAATATTTTATAGTGTGTTGGCCTCCACAACAGAACAAAAGAGTGGTGACATATTTTGTGCAACAGTATTGTAAATCTTATTGCACTGTGTAGGGCAAAATGACAATAATACTTTGAAAAATATTTGAATACTATTGCAAAGTGTGTGAGAACAGTTAAGACTAGTTTTTATGTTTATCATTTAGTATTTATCAGATAGTATTTTTATGTAATTCTAATTGCTTGGTCGCTCCCTCTAGTGGTTGTATTAGTACTCACCAGAGATGACAAATTTGGCATTTCATGACATTTTCTGGCATTTGATCTCGGTTACTCAAAAAAAAAAAACAACTAGAATATAATAAAAATAGCAAACATTTGAATAAAAAAATTGTTCACAACTTTTTTTTTGTTATTGTTGCGATTTCTGTTTTAGGTTTCAAGTTTTTATTTTACTATTTTTTGTCTATTCTAGTACTCAAAAAAATAAAAGGTTACCTATTCAGTTACTTTTTATTTTTTCTGAAAAAACGAACTTATTTTTTATAACAAATGCGGGGAAATATTGACTCGATTATTTTAAACGGCACGCTAACAGAAAACAAATCTAAAATTTTTTGTTAATACTACTAAACTAGTTCCAAATAACATTGCAAAAAAAACTGCTAAAAGTAGCAGTTTTTTTTCGCTAAATATTCTTAAAATTAGAACAGCAGAAATAAATCTGTTGTATCTTCAAATTTAAATATAAGGCAAAGTTTTGGTAATTGAACGTAACAATTTAATTGGCTAAAATCAACAAAAAGAAAATTGATAAACATTAATGGTAGACAAAAAAATATCCAAATAAAGGGTCCGCAAAAAACAAAACAAAAATTGCTCTTAAATTCAAATATATTTAAGGTGAATACAGCAAAATTTTGTTAATACAAATATTTATTAAGGGCGAGTGAGTTTTCAACTTTAACCACAGATATTTCCATATATATTTGGCATTCATAACTATGGCTAAGTCCTAGCATTTGGTTATTGTGAGATAAGTTAGCAGGCCTAACAGCTTTATCAGAGTAAATTGCTGTTTTCCATTAACTAAAATTCAACTCGAATATAACTAAAAGTTTGTGAATTTAACAGTTTTATCTTTGCTGTACGTATCTTACTAATATTTAGCAAACAAAAATCTGCTAAATTTATCACTTTTTTCTGCAACGGCATTCTGAACTTATTCTTAGTAGATTTTTCTTCTATTTTTACAGGCTTATTTCAATGATTCTTAAATATTTTCTCACATGTTTAAATCCAAATTAGCAGATCGATTATATTATGGCGGTCTTTGTTATATGTCAGACTTGGGCGATTTCAATTACATTTCAATTACAATTAAATTACATGTAATTTGTAATTGCCCTTATTTTCAATTACAATTACAAATAATTGTAATTGAACTGAAGGACTAAAAAAAAATAACAATTACTTGTAATTGTCATAAAAAAATAAATTACAATTACATGTAATTGTAATTGGAAAAAATGCAATTACTAATTACATGTAATTGAAATTGAAAATTTTGAATTGCAAATTACATTTAATTTGTAATTAAAGGAAAATAATTGAACAAATCTGTAATTAATTACATTTTTGAGCCATTAAGTTAAGATATGGAATATATTTTTATTCAAAACTATAAATTAGTTAATTGCTGAAACAAATAATTCAATTATTTCTTCAGTTTTCGATTTTAGTGACGAAGATAGTGAAGGTACTTTTCGACTAAAACTTGCAGTCAAGTATGTGATATATTATACGATATTTATGTTATAATAAATAACTCACATTCTTATTTTTTTATATATTGTAGAGCAGGCACGTAGCTAAGAGGGTGGGGGGGGGGGGGCAAAGGGCTAGAGCCCCCCGAAATGATTGACAAATTTAAAAACTCAATACAATTCGTTAGGAAGAATACAACATAAAAGCAATACAACATAAAGAATAAATTGTAAAATTGAAACCGATTCAGCAACACAAAAATAAAAATTGATAATTTTATCAATAATACCTTAATTTATTTAAAATTTTAATACAAACATATTTATTTGTGACTTGGATCATATAGGAAATGCCTGTTAGTTAAGTATTATATGGTTCGAATCTTCAAATTTCATCAGAAAAACATGGAATGCAATTGGGCGGCTTTCATTGTTAGAGTACTTTTTCGACAAAAAAGCGATAAATAAAATCATTTCATAAGAGATTTCGATGTCTTTGCCTTAAAATATAATTTAAAAAATTGCTTGAGACAATACAAACTAAAAACTAAATATGTATACACAGAAAAAACTAAAATTAAGTTTCAATTCAAATATTCGTTGATTCAGTTACAAGTTTAATTGAATTCGGTCTTATTGAGGAAATTGTAGTAACAATTTATATAATTTGCAACTATTTAATTGATATTATTTTGAATTACAGTTTTATTCATATCTATTGAAAATTGAATTGAATGTTGTTTTTTATTTGAAGCAAATTTTTAGTAGATACTAATCAAACATTAATTAAAAATTTAAAAAAAGTGTCCAAAAATTGGGGAAAATATTGCTTAAATTAAAATCAAATCGCCAATATTACAAAATTTAAAAAAAAATCACCAAAATTGTAAAAAAATCGCTAAAATTTAAAAAAATCGAGAACATTTAAATAAACGCCAAATTTGAAAAAAAAACTGCCAACATTTAAAAACACAATCCGCAAAACTGCAGAAATTTTAAAAAAAATTTCCAAAATTAAAAAAAGCCCAAAACTCGAATAAATCTCAGCAATCGACAAAATTAAAATAACGCATATTTTCGATTTTTTTAAATTTTTGAATTTTTTCTGTTATTATTAAATTCTGTTTTACCAAATTCATTTTAAATTAAATAGTTAATTGAAAGTGAGTTTGAAATCAAACAAAAGTTTAATTGAAATTTTTATTATAATTTGTTCTATGTTCAAAAGGCTTCTTCGATTTTTTATATTGGTTATATATATATTTTTTTGTAACCCGGGGATACTTATAAAAATATGTGCACACTACAGTTACATCGTTTTTTTTTTTTTTTTTTTTTGTAAATTTTTCCCTATCAACATGTAAATGTATTAATACTAGAAATCGCTTTCTCAGGTCATTTGAAACAAAAACCTCCCGCATAAAGTGCATTTCCTTAAAATGCATTTTTTTTTATTTTTTACTTATTGTGTTCATATTTTGCGAATTTTGATGTCTATATCGCGAAACAACGCTTTAATCTGTTTGATCACAATTTGTGACCCTTAAGTATGCATCGTTATTGTCTAATTACGTTAAAATTTTAGCTAAATATTAATTTTTAGTTTAATTAAATAAAAAAGGATTATGCGGAAAGCTTTTGAAAACCGTAAAAAATAAAATTGCGTTACTTTATATTTTTATGTGCTTAATATACGTCTAGGCTAGCTGAAACTTGATAAATGTAAAAAAAAGTAAAAAAGTTTCGACTTCTAATAACCCGATTAAAATTAATATGATGCTTCATATAATCATACGGAATTTAATATGAGTCTTAATACAGTTTATATCCGAGAAATGAGCATAATAATTATATAAGTTTGCATTAGTTTAGTTTTAATTTGACAATATCAGATTAAATAACATCCGAATAATGACGCGATACAATTTAATACGATTTTATACAGCGGTATAAATTTATATCTGAACTGATACTGAAATATACAAAATAAGCTATAGTTGTATCCGGTGTTTGATTTTAAAACTTCATTAAAATTCGAAATATCTATTAATCCTTTTAGACTTTAGCCACTTGCAAAAGGTTTACAACTTCATAATTTGTAACAAATTCCTTTCCATTTGGACATTTTATTATATTCATAAAATTCTCTTGAAATTACCAAAAAAAAAATAAGTTGTGTGAGAAAAACATTTTGTGGAATTTTTTAACTTGTCAACAAAATTTCAATTAAACTATTGTTCGATTTCAAACTTACTTTCAATTAACTGTTAAATTGAAAATGAATTTGGTATAAAAAAAATTTCAGTTTTTATAACGTATAATAACAACATAGAAACAAATGCAAAAATTTGAAAAGGCTCTAGGGGCTCTTTTTTATTATTACTTATTTTATTATCAGTAGTATTTTTGACTAATGTTATATGTAATTGAAAATAATTGTAATTGAATACATTTCCGAAATTAATTTATTTTTATGTAATGATTACATTTTTCTTATTATTACTTCTTAAAACAAATTCCTTTTTTAAATTACATGTAATTGTAATTTATATTTTTCAATTACAATTGCATGTAGTTAGTAATTTATATTATTTAATTACAATTACATGTAATTTGTAATTGATATTTTCTGAATTACAATTACATTTTTTTGTAATTGAATTTTTGCTTCAGCTTAATTACAATTACATGTAATTGTAATTGAGTTTTTTTTTCAATTACAATTACTTGTAATTTGTAATTGTAATAAAGTAGTTTTACTTTATTAATTTATTTAATTTATTAAATTATTTGATTATTTTCTGGTTCGAACAAGGCAGTGTAAACGCCAGTGTTCGCCCTCGGATTTAGCTAGTCACAGTAGTCCACGAAGGTCTTCCTGCGTCTTAGCTTTATTATTTATTTTGTCTTTAATTATTTTTAAAAATAAAAGACAAGCGACTTTAATTAAATGCGTCTTTATAGTTTGAAATCTTCAATTTTAAATTTGCTATTACTGTTCCAAACTTATTATACAAATTTAAAAACTTTGTACCTATTCTATAAACGTAATAATGACATTTGCTATTTGCCATCGGATTTTCTTTAAATTTCTAGTTTCGTGTACAACACATTATTGATATTTGATATCTTGAGCGAAAAAAAAACGCGAAACATCTCATATTAATGAGATTTTTGCATTTTGTGAACTTGCCATTTTTGATATTTGCATATCTTAAGCGAAAAAGTAAATGCTAAGCTCGAAAAATCTCATAATTCAAAGTAGAGATGGGTACGTGAGTGAATTTCGATTAAAAGTTTAAAGCAAATCCGATGAAAATTGGCAAACAGCCGAATAATCTTAGGGAGCTTATTCTGGTGAATAAATTGTTGGTCTTCAAGTTTGGTAACGTCATGATGCTTGTTAAGAAAGAGCCCTAAACACGTGCTTGGTTACTAAGAAGACAAGAATGGAGCAAAATTGATGATTAATAGGTTTTTTGTTAAAGTTCTGCCTATTATGGAGTCTCTAACTTTTCTAAAACTTCGGGTTCTGCTGTGATCTTTAGCCAGATCGAAATACTAGTATCAACCTAGCTAATAGGTTTGATTTGCTTTATCTTTGTAAATATAAGGAGGTTGGAAGCTCGTTATAAATTAAAAATAACATAAAAATAATCTCGATGCATACAAAAACAAAAAACTAACAAAACTGTAAAAAATTCAAACTTTAGTTCATTAATTTTGGCCATCGCAATAGTTCATGTGTGAACTGGTACATTGTCTTAATGAAACAACACTTTTTTCGCCAAATTCAGCCTTAATTTCATTACTTAAACGCTGCAATAAGTTAGCATAATACTCGCCGTTGATTGTTTTTCCTTTCGGAAGATAATCCATAAATATTATTTTTGTTCCTTTGTCTCAGGTGTGAAGTGGTGGACCCATTTCTCAAGCACTCTATTAAAACATCACGACGCTGTTTTTGTTCTATTGTGAGCAAACCTGACACCCATCTGCGCACAACTTTCTCATCTCCAAATTTTCGGTCAATATGCGATGCATAGCACTTTTGAAATGCCTGTCATTTCAGGCAACTCACGCTCCTTCCGCCGACGATCATATAACATAAACAAAATTATCTTTCAACGATTTACATCAATGGCTGTCTAACTATACAAACACAATAAGAAAAAGGAAACACAAAAAATTTCATAAAATGTGTGTCCTGTTCTTCGCTACCTTGTTCCATCAAAGAAGGTCAAGCATTTTTTTTTTTCAAATAATTATTTCGGAACTCTGGATATAATTTTTCATAATTTTTTATTCGCGATTGTAGACAATAATTTAAAATTTTTTAAATCACTTAATAATGTTTTTCCAGTAAAAACAATTATATATGTTAAAGGTACTTGGTACTCCAAAAGGAACACTGTGTCAAAAATTAATTAATTGTATTAAAGAAGTTATAAAAAATACATCTTATATTTAGTTTGAAACACAATTCATAATTTTTTAAATACAGTTTGAACTTCCTGAAAAACAATTGTTAAACCAGAAATTAAATTTATGATTTCGGAAAAACAGCTAATAAATTAAATTAATAGCGTATTTTTATAGCATTAATGTCATAAATATTTTGCCAACCCGGAAAAATTTATTATACATTTTGTTTTTTGTATTTTATTTAAACGTTTCAAAAATTTTAAAAATACGTTTTAAAAGAAATAATAGTGTAAATTGATAAGAAACGAACAAATTTTAATCAATTTAAAATGTTCAATTTAATAAATTTAAAATTAAATTTTAATAAATTTAAAATGTTTAATTTAATATTTAATTTAAGTACCTACAAATACTCTTGTGTACTTATGCACTAAACAGAAGGCGCGTTATGATTCGCCCCAATATTTTCTGAAATACAATTAATAAAACTGAAATAAAATTGATATTTCTGAAATTCAATTGATATTTTCAAATTCAATTGATAATTTCCTGAAGTGCAATTCATAAATATGGATACAATTGAGAAGTTCTAAAAAAAAAATTATAACTTCTGAAAAACAGTTGAAGTGGAGTATTTCTCGTCCTAAATACTTTCATCAAATATTAAAAACTTGTGGTACCTTGATTTCGAAAACGTTTTTTTTTTTTGTGGTTATTAATCGTTATTCTGTTAAAAGGTGATTTACAATCTATATGAGAAGTTTCACCATAATCGGTTTAAAGAACAGATTTATGTATTGATGATTTATGTATGGATTATTTAAAACGCTTATAATTACTTTAACAGAATTGTTGCTGATTTTCTAATTAAATAGATTTTTTTAAATAATTAAGAAAAATTAGCGTGCCATCCAAAATGACACCGCGTACCATTAGTGACATCCGTGTTATAGATTTGTCAGTCCTGCCCAAAAGTCTGCAACAGCAAGTTTAAACAAATGCAACACATACAAGCATAAAATTTATATTATTAAATCTTAAATATCGCTCATACGTCTGGTCCCCTTTGTTTTCATAATATGTATCTTAAAATTATGCAACAAATAATTTGGTTTGCACCACTAACACTCACGCAATACAAATTATACCAATATTTATATATCACTCATGCGTCTGGGTGTATTTATTTTTTTATAATAAGCGTTCTTTAAGAATGAAACAGCCAGTACTGATATTTTAGCATTTTTTTTTCCTTTTTAACATTTAAAATTTAGAAACCAAGTTATAACTTTTAATTTTTACCCATACAAATTAAATACTAGCTAAGTTTTCAAACCCCTTTGGGGTTTTTGGTCTTCTGATAGTCAAGTTTTTTATCCTACTGGTCCCGTTAGGGATACAATTTCATGATGCACAGTGGAATTAAAAACATCAACCAGCTGACAATACCGTATTCATTTATTTATATTTTAAGTGGTTTTAACGATTGCGTTATTTTTATAAAATATTATTTTAAGACATTTAATTCGTGAAAATATATGCAAACTAACGAGGATGTTAGACCAACAAAAAATGCAAGATATACAGTTTATTTAAAAAGGTTTAAATAATGAATCGGATTATTTCAACTGATAATTTTGTGTACCATTTTCTTATACTTTTTATAAAAAAAATTTTTATACAAAAAAATAAATTAAATTGAAATACAACTACTAAAGTATGTTGCCAAGATGTTTTTCCAAATCAAGATTTTTTTTTGGTAAATGTCAAGCATTTTCCAAATTTGAATCTGGCAATATCATCTATATACATATATCACCTTTGTTGATTACACCACCGCATTTGACAGAATATTCCGTTGCAAAATATGGGATATTTTACAGACCTCTGGCATTAAAACTAAGTAAGCTAAACAACCTCATAAGAGCTCATTCGGGAAACAGGTGTAAGCCAGGGATGCTTATTGTCTTCAATACTTTTCTGCTTGTTGTAGACAAAGTTTTGGAAAACATACTTACTGATAATCGACACGGAATTCAATGGACTTTAACCAGTCATATCGAGGACTTAGACTATGCTGACGATATATATTTAATGTCCACTAAGCATTCGGATATGCATCCCGAACTTGATGACTTAATTGTCCACTCGGCAAATGTTGGCCTGAAACTAAATACCGGGAAAACGAAGGCAATGAAAATAAGAGCCACAAACAACACCCAAGTTGACATCTGCTATCTGGGAAGCACGGTTTCATCAGAAGAAAGTGCAGACATTAATCATAGAATCAAGGAATATATAGACTATGAAGTGCAATCATGTGCAACAGATAGTTTTTCTGCAGGTTAAACTATAGTTCGCAAATGCAATAAATCTGCATCTATATGCGAACATACTGCACCAGAGATCGAAAAATAAAGTATATACAAAGTATCGAAAAATAAAGTATTATATTCTAAAACTGCGAATATTTCAAATATTAATAGATTAATTGAGGCGAAAAAAGTCCTAATATATTATTAACGAAACTATAAGTCTATATATATAAAACAGGATGTGTGTATGTATGTAACGTATGGACTCCAAAACGGCTAGGCCGATTTTGATTGAAATTTTCAGGGAATCTTCAGAATATTCAAGCGGGTGACACTGTAAAGTCTGATTTTTGATTTTCGGTCTGTGGGCGGAGGGGTGTGGCAAAATCCAATTTTCATATTGTACCACCATTGACATATACATATATTTACTTTTTTTTGCTTTTTTTTATTTTATTTTATTTTTTGAAAGCCGTTGTCATGTTTTTCAAAACGAGATATCAAACTCTTAAATCAGTTATGTAGTTCCGAAGATATTTACAAAAAACCTCTGTTAATATTTACAAAAAAAACTATGTTAATCTTCAAGCTATGTTACACGAACACAACAGCCTCATCCGTCTACTCAAAACAGCCCTAGAACAGATGCCGACAGATGATTATACGGTTGTGATAAGAGCTGCCAAGACACCGGCTGGTGAGCATGAGCGGCGCTTCAATGCACCGGTGATAGGTGACGTTGCAGTTGTTATGGCAGTTGTTTACAGCCATTCATTTTATATACTTCAGTAAACAAAGGCGATAGAAGGACAAAGAGGCGTTGGGGCTTTCCATGAAATTACAAATTTTAAAATGATTTACTAATGTGAATTTATTTTTTAATTATTTATTTGCGTAAAAAAAAATTTCTTGATTTAAAGAATTAATTACAATTAAAATTTGAAGGCAAAACAACGTTTGCCGGGTCAGCTATATTTCATAAAATACGTATAACTGTAAAGAAAGTGTAATACTTTTAAAATTATTTTACGTTAACCCTGTAAAGTCAAGAACTTTTTGCATGCAGCTTGGGTCTGAAAGGGATATGGAATTGGTGGTCATATCCTTACTAATTTTCAAAAGTTATTATTTCTGTCCTCCTGCGTAATCAGACCATAATATATAGTAATGAGATGTGTAATAACAATTGTAAGTACTTACCATTACCAAAAATGTACAAATATAACCACTTATATGGTATGATATGCTTTTCTACACTGGTGTCATTTTTGTTTTTATCTATCAAGTATAACATGTAGAGATAGCTCAGATAGTTAACAAACTGGAGTACCATGTTCGAATCAATAAAATAAAAATGTTTTACTTCCTCTTTTCCATCTTATGGTATACATTATGGGCAGGCACGTAGCTAGGTATTTGTTTCTTTTTTATTTTGATTATGTATTTTTTTTTTTTTAACCCGGGGAAACTTATAAACTTAGGGTTACAACTTTTTTTTTGCTAAATTTTTAACAATCAGCACGTAATGGGCAATAATCTATTAATAATAGAAATCGCTTTTTCAGGTCATTTTGAAACAAAAACCTGCCGCATAAAGTGCATTTAATTAAAATGCATTTTTTAACATTAAAGTTGTACTAGTTGATACTGCACAACATATTTAAAATAACTTTTTACTTCTTGTGTTCGTTATTTTGCGAGTTTTGATGTATGTATATATCGCGAAACAGCGCTTTAATATGTACTTTCAAAATCCACGAAACACTTCGGACTTTGAAAACGTTTGTGTCCTTAAAGTTGGATATGCAGGATATGCATCGTTATATTTTTATTTACTAATATAATTTTATAATTGTAAAAAAGGTCAGAAGTTATAACCCTAGTATACACAGAAACTTTCGACTATTAATAACCCGATTAAAAAAATTAATTGGATGCTTCATGGTATAATATGAGCCTTAATACAGTTTTATCCGAGAAATGATCCCATTTAATTATGTAAGTTGGCTTTAGTTTAGTTTTAATTTGATCATTCGGATGTAATTTAATCTGATATTATCAGATTAAATTACATTCGAATAATGGCGCGATACAATTTAATCCGATTTTTTTATAGCGGTATAAATATATATCTGAACTGATATTAATAATACAACTATATGAAAAACATATGAAAAACAATGTTTTTGATTTTTTTAAATTTTGGCGAGTTTTTTATGTTAATGTTAATTAATGTTTTAATTGTATCTACTAAAAATTTGTTTGAAATAAAAAACAATATTCAATTAAATTTTTAATAGATATGAATAAAACTGTAGTTGAATATAATATCGATTGAATATTTACAAATTATTTAAAATTGTTACTACAATTTCCTTAATAGGACCGAATTCAATTAAACTTTTAACTGAATGAACAAATATTTGAATTGAAACTCAATTTTATTTTTTTCTGTGTAGGCATATTTAATTTTTAGTTTGCGTTGACTCAAGCAATTTTTTGATTCTATTTTAAGGCAAAGACATTGAAATCTGTTATGAAATGACTTTATTTATTGATAGCCTCCCATTTACAGGCAATGTTTTGTAATGAAATTTGAAGATTCGAACCATATAATACTGAACAAACAGGCATTTCCTATTTGCTCCAAAATAAAAAAAAATATCTTTATATTAAATTTATCAATAACATTGTTATTTGCTAACGAATTTTATTAAGTTTTCAAATTTGTCAAATAATTTCTGAGGGGCTTAAAATTATTTAATTTTTGTTTTACATAAAAAGAGCGTCTTGTGTTGTACCGAATTCCATTTTTAACTCCTTTTTTTAAAGGGAGTTATAAAGATTTGCAAAAAAGAATTTGCAAAAAAAAAGGTATCGTTATTGAACATTATTATTTTGTTAAATATTTAAAAATTAGTTGTTATGATTACAACATATTATAACCGTTAAGAAAATTTTCCATAAAAAACATTAGATTTTTGTTTATTAGATTTTCGTAAATTTCAACTTTTAAACGCGGATATTGGTCATTAAATGTTTTCGAACATTATTTTATTACTTTCATATACAAAAATATTTCCAATGCTCTTGGTCATTAAAATTTGTTCCTATTAAAAAAAGGAGGACTCATACCACTTTCAAAATAAACATTTTTTAACTTCGAGCTCATATATTAGTTCTCATTAAGTGGGAAAACTAGTTTATATGAATGTTTGATGTTTTGCATGGGATTGTCACTTCGTGTTCTGATTATGGGAACCTTGAAAATTTCCGAAATAGATCTATCAACACATTCCTGAAAGTGGTCAATTAATAAATTTGAAAACAAAAACTCTATAGATTATTTGTTAGGACGATATCCTAATAAAGAAATATAGAGTATCGCCTCGAACTTGAATAATTTTCATTTCATTAAAACATTAATTTTTAAAATTCTCCCTCATATTTCTATAGTTTTTCAAATTATTTAATTTTTGTTTTATATAAAATATAACCAAAATACTCTTCATAAAATATTTAAAAATGTGTCGTTTCGCAATGATATCAACATTGCATAATCGATAAGACAATTAAAAATAAATAGCCTTAAGATTTGTGATTTCTTAATTTTCCCGAATTTCCATTATCAGCGCGAATAGTGGTGATAAAATTGTATTCCAACATTATTTTATTACATTTCCACACAACAATAACTCCAATTGTCTTGTTTATTTAATTATTTTTCTAATACCAAAAAACTGAGAACTCATACCAATTTCAAAATAAACATTTTTGTCAAATCGTTAACTTTTAAAAATTCTCTATTAATAATTCTATAGTTTTGAATTAAAATAAACTTAAAACTGTGTTGTATAAATTTTCGTGAATTTCAACATTCTTCGTGTTCAAATGGTAATAAAATGTTTTTAAACATTATTTTATGACATATCCATGCAAATATAATTTCAATATTCTTCCTTATTTATTTTTTTTTATTAAAAATAAAATACGGACTTATAAAACTTTCAAAATAAACATTTTTGTCAAATCGTTAACTTTTAAAAATTCTCTATTAATATTTCTATAGCTTCGAAATTATTTAATTTATGGTTTATATAAAAATGTCGTCTTGTGTTATACTCAATTCCATCACTAAATCGTTTTTTTTTAGTCTTATACCGATAATAAATACAACCGATAGTCTTTGAAACGATTGAAGTAAAATAAACTTAAAAACTGTGTTGCATAAATTTTCGTAAATTTCAACATTCTTCGTGTTCAAATGGTAATGAAATGTTTTCAAACATTATTTTATGACATTTCCATGCAAATATAATTTCAATATTTTTGCTTGTTTATTAAAAATAAAATAAGGACTTATACCACTTTCAAAATAAGCATTTTTGACAAATAGTTTACTAGAAAAAATTCAACAAATTTACCTACAGCTCACACTTTTAAATGAATTTGAAAAAAATAAAATTTTAAAAATAATTAAATAAATTTAAATCTTCCCCACTGTGCCCGGGTTCGAATCTTAGCACGACCACTTATTTAATTAATTAAAAAAATGTTTATAATATTTTTTTTTGGAAAACTATTAATAGACACATTATATTTCCACCGCGACAACCAAATCAGTAACCAATTAATTTACCCCCTACTAGGTAATGAGTCCATCCATTACTTTTAGACTCATCGCCTGCAAAATTGATCAGTGAAGTACCCATTATTTGGTAATGTGTGGTTTCGCTGGCAAAGTAACAAACAATAAATAATAAGTAGAATAACAAATAATTATATTAATAACCAATATTTTGGCACGCTTGTGCAATTGCACCTTTTTCACATTATGGAAACTTGTGAATTATCTGTATGTGCCGAATTTTGTAATTATTAAAACCGTTGACGGTCATTGTTGACTTCATACAATGTGGCCAAGGAAAAAAAACATTATCCAATTTTCTTAATATATCCAATTTTTTTTTAATTAACTTAATTTATTAGATGCATTTTTAACGCATTCAATCAAATCAACAATAGTTTTTGGTGATGCTAATGTTGAAGACACTGAATCAAATGAAGCACTTGAAGATCTACCACACTAAAATCTGGACTATTTGGCTGTTGATTTTTTAATTTTATTTTCCATCCATCTTTAGAAACATCCCAGGTAGAAATTTGGGATGGTACAAAAAACGCAGAGTTTTCAAAACGTTTGTTTTTGATGGTACTAAAATAAAAGCGTTTCCAAAGCGATAATTGCAAATAATACGAAAAAAAGCATTTAAAAAACATTATTTTGGATTGCTATTCGAACGTTCGGACAAAGTATTTTAGGAATACTTTTTATACAAAACTTACAAATATTTGTGAAATAAAAACACTGTAAAAACATTGGTTCAAAGCGTTTTTCCAACGTTTGTAAAAAGTACTTTAGAAGTTCTTATCGTACAAAATTTACAACGGTTTATAAAATAAAACCAATGTAAAACCATTGCGTTAAAGCGTTTTTCTAACATTTGGCAATAGTACTTTAGAAAATCGCTATTTTAATTTACATTATTCCATTTAACAAATCACAATTTAATTGAAAACGTTTTTTAAATGAAATATATCTATTTTCCAATAGAGGGCTTTTTATTTTCATATTTGAATATTCGATTTTTAATTTCATTGATTTTATTGATATGTTTTTATATATCAAATTTAAATCTATTTTTTTTTTTTGTGGTTGTCACAATATCGTTTCGTCAAAATTATGTTTTATGTTTATATTTTTTATACTAAATCACATTTCCCTTAATTTAAAACCCTGAAGTAATACTTTTATGTTTCAAGCTTATTAATTTATATTTTGTTACTTTAAAATATATTTTAATTAAATTCAATAAAAATATTATTTTTCAAAATGTAAATATATAAAATTGTTTAAAATTATTATTCTGATATTTGTGTTGAAAACAATGACAAAGTACTTTAATTGTAGCTTTTTAACGCTTAGAGAACGTTAAAACTGTAAATTGGTATTTATGAACAATTCATAAAGATCTTTAAAATTTGTCTTTCGAGCGTTTTGACAATGTTCAAAATTACAACCCTCAAAGCGGTTATCATTTGGGTCGTTTTCATAACGCTTAATAACTGTAAGCCAAAATGTTCTGCAAATACTTATTTAACGATTGAAAAAGCATTTCAAAAATTTTGTTTTGCAATGTTTTGAGAACGTTATAAAATACCATCCTCAGACCGTAAATTTGGGTTATCATTTTGCACATTCTCAAAACGCTTTAAATTTGTAATTTGGTATGTTCTGAAAACGCTTGTACCATCATGAAAAATGCTTTTAAAACGTTTTAAAGATTGTATTTTTCTACCTGGGATTTGTTACCAAAACTTAGTCGCTTTCTTTGATTTCCATATCTTGTTAAATATAAAGACTTGTTTGTTTTTATAAAAAACAGGAAATTTACTCCTGAAAGCTGGAAAACATTTTCGGTTATAAGTAAAAAAATATTGTTCTGGAAAATTATCAAAATATTTTTAATTTTAGCTATTTATTAAAATAATACGAAGACAAAAAACCGCAAAACAGTCTATACATACCCAGTGCAGAAATGGTAATGACATGTCGTTACTCTTCGGACTAGCAGTAATGACACCAGCTAACTCTCAGCATTACTTTATCACAAATATTGAGTCCTTACTAATAATAAGTGCATTTTCATTTTTTTTTTAATTATTATTATTAATACAAAAATTAATGCGTTACCCATAAGGACTTATTTTTTATCATTGTTTTAAATATAAATTAATGATCTTAGAATTTCTTGAAAATCAATTTTTAGACTCATAATTTTTGCAATTTTTTTTTGAATTTAGTTTCTCTGAAAATTTATTTTTAGAGTCTTTATTTTTTAAGCAAATAACTAACAACATATTTTCGTAAGGTGTTTAGTAGAAGGAATGCGAATTGTAATGAGCATTGTAATTGCTTGTGATTACCAAGGATGTACTTATATAACCACTTATATGGTAATGATTTCCTACACTGGGTAATTAAAAAAGTATATTGTCCTCAGTTATTTTTATGCATAAAGATATATATTTTTTTAAACCCTGCATAATCCCAACGAATTTGTAGAAAAGTATGAAATAATATGGAACAGAAGTAGTGTTAAATTTATTTTTATGCTCATTATAGGTAACCACTTATTTTTAGATTTTTCGTTAGGTGGTTACTAATTTTAAGTCACTATTTTGCGCGACATCCCGATTTGGAAGTAACTGGATTTGCAAGGACAATTGTTAGTACTTGCCATTACCAAATATGTACTTATATAACCACTTATATGGAGAGAGAGAATTCTTTGGACGAGTTTTAATGAAATTTGTTCACTAAAACTAATGAAGTTTTCTTCACAATGTGAATAAACAATTTCTCAAGCTTCATGAAAAAGCTTCATAGTTGTAATGAACTATTTTAATAAAACTTTTTCATTAGTCGTATGAAATTTTTAAAAAATAATATGAAAATGTTCATTAAATGTTACGAAAAATTCATTCATTTAATGAAAATACTAAGTAGGGCGAATTCCAGTGACAATTCATAGATCTAATGCAAAAATTCATTGATAAGCATTTATGATTGATAAAAACATAAATGCTTAGAAACAATCAAAAATATTTGTACTTTACACATGGTTAACATATTATCTGTTGCATTGAAATAATGGGAAAATAAACTAGTAATTCTTAAGTCATAATTATTTGCTTCAAAGTAGGCTGGTGTCATTACTTTCAAACTGAGATATTAAAACTATATAAACAAAAATTAGTCGCATGAATTTTAAAAACTTATTTCATACTGCTTTTTTTATTTTAAGTATACTTTAATAATTAGACAATAAGTTAAAACCTATGAATCCAAATAACATAAGATATGCATATGGTCGCTATCGACTAACTATAATTTCTTACTTGTCTTTAAATTGAATTTCTCTGCTTTTCATCAAAGCCAAAAAACTATTTATGCCTTGTCATCAAACAATATCTGTGGCATAAAGTGACACACGGAAGCCCACCTTTAAGCCCTTCGATAAGACACTTAAACATGTAGTAGTTTCATTTCAACAGAAGCATAAAAATAATGTTGTGTGTTGTGTGTTTTGTGGATTTTCGATTTTTTTTTTTCAAAGCAGCCAATTATTTTTACTATTGAATAAAAAGCTAAGCTAAAAGTCATGAAATTTGCCACTTATGTATGTTTTTAAACCTTTTCGGTTGATTAATGTTCAGCAACAAATAGTGTTTGTACGTTTTATACATAGATTCATTTAGCTTGTGGTTTATTTTGTGTGTGTGTGTGATAGATATTTCTATAGGGAAAGTAGTGACATAATAATGCACTTAAAAATCAAATTATTAAATTATGAAATTCCATATAATTTAGGTTTAGATCAAAATAATCAAAGTTTAGTGCTTAAGTTAATAGCAATGAATGTAAAATTCGTATGCAATATTTGTGGTAAGCATTTAACTCTGAAATCATAAAAAAATCCCGAGGGAAATAGTACCTGAATTTTCACCAGCAGAAATTTCAATAAAGTTGAGAATGGCAGTCTGCTAAATTTAGGTGACCAAAATTTTAGAAGAACTAAATTTGTGTTGACAATTGTTGTTTAATTAACTATGAATTAAGCTAAATCAGCAGAATTTTTAAGCTGGATCTACAGAAAATTTCAGATAAAAAGCTATTTCCGGATCTGACAAGAGGCAGGTCCATGTTTATTACCGGGAATATACAGTTGTCAACTTCAATGGCTACATGTTTGAGAACATTTAGTTAACAATTCTGCAAGTCATGCTAAAGCTATGGTTTAAAAAACTTTATACTGTGTACATCTCAACTATTGTTAAAAAACCAAAACCATTACGCTCGTATATTTGCTGAAAAAGTCATATAAATTAGTTTTCTGTGTATATAAATTAGGGTGTATATATTTTCCACTTTGAGATGAGCAGTTAACAAAAATTTCGCGTATTTGAATAAAATTTTTTGCAGATTTATAATTATTTTTTGTCAAATTTAATTATATGACGAAAATGAAAATCGCGGTGATGTAAAAATTTAATATTTTAAGCATTAAATGGGAACTTCAGTGGTATATGAGATTATAAAGTGTGTTTTTATACCGGTATAGAACTTTAAGTTGGCAACACTTTTTTAACTGGCGGCCATTTTGTCAGCTGTCAAGTGATTTATGTTTAGTTTGGTTTGGCATTTCAACATGAATAGACTGATGCCTGAACAACGCTTCCAAATTGTGCAAATTTATTTTCAAAATCATGGTTCTGTTCAAAATACGTATCGCGCACGAATGTTGCGAATTTTGTTTAGCGATAAGGCTCACTTTTTGTTAAATGGATACGTCAGTAAACTAAAGTATATAAAGTTATATCCATAGTAAGGGTTAAGTTTACATAAGTTCATTATTTAGATAATAATTTAAATATAGGGTCCGCCATCTAACGTTTTTTTTTCGATGCCGATTTTGCCAAAAAACTCATCTTTTCATATGAAGCTCATACTGCATGACCAGCCGAGGCAGCCATTTGAATGAAATTATTTTCCGTTATTAACCGAAAGGATTGTACTTTCAAATAAAAAAGAAATTTGAGAAAATATTCAGTAGTTTTTTTTTTATAGCATTTTCAAAAAAAAAGTTATTTGGCGGACCTTTACTTATAATTTAAGGTAATTACAAATTGTATGTGCCATTTGAACAACTATGTAATCGTTTGGCCTAATGGCTTATAGATTATGAATAAATAAAATTGAAATTGAAATTGAAATAAAGCCATGCCTAAACAGGCGATCAGCCTAAAATTAATGAGTGGACTCATTACCTTGTAGGGGATAAAGTAACTGATTGTCTGTATGGTTACATGGACTTAAAAAGTAATGGGCATATAAATAGATTTTCATGAAAAAAAATTTGATAAAAAAAATCATTACAAATACAGTACATTTAGCTTACACTCTTAGTTGCACATTGTGTACTATATCGCTAATGCTTAATTTTTATATATGCCATTTCGTTGCATATAAACGACTTCGGATATAGTCATCAATTAATGTGATTATATAAAATCTGGAAAAAATTAAAATAAAAAAACGAAATTTTAAAAGATGCAACTCAATCTTCTGGTTCATTTAAGCATCTGAATTTTTAGATGTCACAATTATTTTGGAATTTTTTTTTGCATTGTGACTATAATTACATATATTTCGCACTCATTTTGTGTGAAATTTGATTTTAGATGACAGTAAGAGCGTAAAAAGGACTATAAGCGATGTAATTATAACCAAAAGTTCTGTATTTGTTTTAATTTAATAAAGATAGTGGTCCCGCTGGGATTCGAATCTGGGGTATCTGGTTTTTAACAATTAATTAGCCCAGAACTGTACCAACTGAGCTATCAATACATATACTATTTCATTGCTTAAAATGTAAATGAATCGTTGTGACTCGTGTTTTCGGTGTTGATGGGAAAAATATATACCTTACTTTCATGTTTACAAAAATTACAAAGTAATGTCTCTATAAAATACATTACATTACAATGTAACCAACTATTGGTAACTCACTGCTATATATTTATATATAATGCTAAAGGTAAGGAGTATTCTTTACAAAGTAATGCATTATGTAACTCACTATCGGTAACTCATTACTTTATGTTGGAAGGTAATGATACATTGCAAGGAAATGTACTACTTTATCGCACCTATTTACAAAGTTATCATTTTTTGAGTAATTTTATTCCATTTATCCAAAACAACCACGACAATAACTCTTAATTACTAAATAAACTCAATTTCACCAATATTAAAACTCAGTTAGTTAAAGATGATTTTTAACGATGCTCTGAAATGTTCGCCATTAATACGAGTATAATGCCCAGTTTTTAACTTCGTATTTAAATGCCATTTAAATAGAACTTAATATTTAAATACAACATCAGTTTTTAAATTCAAATTTAAATCACATTTAAGTGACCAATCTTGGGCATTAGAAGTCTATTAAAATTTTACAAATATAACATATGATTTTGACAGTTTTTTTCGAGTGGAAAAACAAACAATAAAAAAATTAAATTTCAACAGCCAATAAAAATTCAACTTCGGTTGCACTGAAATTTTCACCTTCATTTTTATTTTATTAATTTAATTATAATTTAATTATATATATATTATTTCTATATTTTATATTTTCTGTTATCTTCTGTTTTTTTTTTCTCTATTCTTTAAACAGCTGTTTTACGAATAATGCTCATTAATTTTTTGACATTTCATGATGCTACCATACTTTTGTCGCAAATAAATAACAATTATCATTTAAGACTGAAAAACTGAAACTGTATTTAAATTCAACTTAAATTTAAATTGCAATAAACTAATTGCATATTTAAATACGAAGCTAAAAACTGGGCATAATTTTCTGATTTGTTGCAGCAGCAAAGTCATAAAGTCAGCGAAATAAAAACTCCTTGCTAATAGTTCATCAAAGTTTTGTGGAATAATAGTAGACTGAAAAAACTATAAAAAATTGGTAGAAAAATTACACTTAAGCTAATTTATATACTGAAAATACTAAACTTTTTTTTGTGATCCTTGAAAAATAATTAATGATAAGTTACAAAATATAAAATGTACATTGAAGACATGAATTAATGTAATATTTGAAAATATATAGAAATAACTATATACAACATAAACAAAATTATCTATCAACTAGTTACTTTCATCAATAGTTGCCTAAATAATAAATAGTTGCCTTTTAAATGAAGACAAATAAATGTTTTAGATAATTCCAGAAACGAAACGAAAAAATAACAAAATATGACATATACAACCATTTTTTTGCAATAGAAAAAAGGAAACATAAAAATTACCGAAGATGTGTGTGCCCTAGTCTATCGCTTTTGTTTGTCTACCTGAACGTATATTTGTTCTCAATTTTAAACTGCCAATTTGACCACACTACATTAATAATTATTATAAACATTTAGTTTCCAAATACACATTTAATATTTATTAAATTAAAATACTTTATTTTTTCTGTAATTTAATTAAGAGACAATTACATTCACAAGCCGGTGACAACACAACATTTAAGTTGTTTTAATCCACAAGTTTGCTTCATATATGAAAAACAGATACAAAAATCTTCCATGGTTAATTTTTTTAATATGTCTTACAAGAGTTAAACTTTTTAGTATAATTTTCCTCTTCTCTACTACATCTTCACATGCCGCGACATCTTCTCCATATGCGTTTATTTGTCAATATGGTTGTCGTACACACTATTAATGTGCTTTTAAGCACAATTTTTATTAGCAAAATAAATTAGAAAAACATTATAAGAATATTAGTAAAACATTAGTTCAAACATTAGTTCAAACAGTTAAGTGCTGAAAAAGTATAACTAAAATTTAACGTGAAAACATAATTTTAGCAAAAAATTTTATGAAAAATAGTATACTTGATTTACATGACGCTTTACTAACATTTATACTAACTTATATCTTTGAGTGTACTTAATAGGTACGGAGAAACTGTGTTTGTGGTTATAAATTAAAAATCATGAGAAAATAACGCTGCATATATATGAACGCTATATATATGTTGAAAATTGTGGTTTAAATTAACTAGAAAAATTTGTTAATTTCAGAATCACGAATTACTAAACTTAAGGTCGAGAAATTCGTTGAAATACAGATAATATTTGTTCTTGAGGTAAAATGAGATAACTAATAACTTAAGCTAAATAACTGATATAAACGATAACATTAGAAACAAACTAGCCCAGATTTTTTTATGACTGTGTTTATATTTTAGATAAGTTATCCGCCTTAATTAAACTCACAAGTAAACTACACAGTGGTGAGACAGCAGATTTTAATAAGACTAGGATATGCTGTAGTGGACAAAAAATTAGAAGACACGTATTTTCTAGATTACGGGTTAAAAGGTATAGTAAAAAATTACCCATTTTAAAGTTTTTTTTAATATATTTATCATATCAGTTAAAAAAACTATAGGCAAATTGTATATCAACCGAAAATATTTCCTCATTGTCACGTGACCACACTATGACGTGTCTTCAATTGCTGTTAAAAAAAACATTTTTCGAATACAACACTGGTATGGAAAATTGTTATTGGTTATAGTTCAAATTTACATATGGGATATTCTTAACAATATTTAAAACTGAGGTAAGTTTTATTTATTTTTTAAATTTCATGGCACATTAATATTTATTTTTGTACGATAATATACCACTATTTAGGCACGTCAAATCCTTTTGGGTGAATCACTTTCTGCAAGGATCGCATCAATTATGGCGGTTTAAATTTAAAAATTTTTAAAAATCGAAAATGCAATTTTTTTATTTATTTGAAAAGAAATGTCCACATGTTATTATTATTATTATATATTATTTGCAATATAAAGTAATGATCTCAAAAAGCTTTTAGAATCTATTTTTAGACTCATTATGTTTTCAACTCTAGTAAGTACATATTAGGGTATTCAATCGGTTAACCGTTACTCGATTAATCAATGAATTTTAATTAAACAATTGTTCGAGTAATTTAAAATGGCCACTTTTGAATAACCAATAACTCAAACCATTTTGGTCGATTAATCGAGTAATCCAAATATGTTCTATTTTATTTCATATTTTATAAAAAAAACTTAAGCTGTTTTGTACTTTTTAAAAAGAATTTTTTTTAATATAAAACAATGAGGCAGTTACCGTTTTAATATAAATGGTATAATATAATTATTTTACCAGGGGTATAATTTAATGTGGCACCGCGATATTGATAAACAATATTTTTATTTGGTAATTTTGGAAAAAAAAACATTCCAGACCAATGTCTAAAATATCATATTTTTAGCCACTTCTAAAAATGTCATTGAACAATAACAGACATTATTATACTCAAATGAAGGGGTACTAATAGATCGTGCTAACGGTTTTTGCAAGATTCAAACGAACTTAATTATAAAATTTTGGTATTACAACTTTGATTGGGTATTACAGCTTTTGTTTTTTTTTAAGACCTATATTCAACTTACAAGGAAGATATCCCGATAAAGACCAACAATTAGAGACACGCATTTCTTTTAATTGCCCAATATCACGTTAAGGTTAACACTTTCATTGGTTTTTTTATGAAAACTTGTCTTTAGTTTACGAAAACGAGATTTATTTGTACGCAGTGTTAAAGTACTCAAGAAAACAAAAATGTTAAATACCCATTTTGCATGTATACCCAGAGCAGCCACATTTTTGAATTATTTGAAATATTGAGAAAAAATGGTCATCGGGAAAAATCGCATAAAAACCGAATGGTTTCGACTATCGGAAAAAGCGGAGACACCAACTCGATGAAATTAAGTAGTCATTGCTATGCATTATTTTGAGCTTAATACAAAAAACGCCAGATTTAATATTACTTAAAAGTCATTTTTTTTATAACAAAAATACTTTACACTCTTTGGACATAATATGTACACCAATGAAAGTGTCTTCAAAAAACTTTTCATTTAATATCAAATTTGTCTATAGTTACTTTAAAAAAAATGAAATAAACCGAAAAAACGTAAAAAGGGTTGATTTTAGACGCCACTTAGTAACGCTAAAAAAATCAAGGGTTCCTAAAATTTTTATTCTCTACAACATATCCGAAGTTCATTTAGATCTGATGGTCGGGAGACCTTT
This sequence comes from Delia radicum, assembly GCA_021234595.1. Classification (NCBI taxonomy): domain Eukaryota; kingdom Metazoa; phylum Arthropoda; class Insecta; order Diptera; family Anthomyiidae; genus Delia; species Delia radicum. The sequence goes on along the minus strand of CM037853.1, from coordinate 141,481,942 downwards.
TTTGTAAGTCATATAAATAAAATATATCTATTTTGCAAAAAAATTTAAATCGAAAAAAAACCAACTGACAACTTGGAGACAAAATTTTCCAATAAAAAAAAAACATTAATTCTATTATATTGTTTTTTTTTAAATTTTTTTTAGACTCATTATTTTCGTCCATACTAATAACCATGTACATTAGGGTGATAACTTTTTTTGGACAACATTCTCCCCAGGGGTTTTCTAATGGCAAATATTGTATTAATGATAAAAAAACTATTTCAGTTCAATTTGGTAAAAAAACCTTGCGCACCGACAGCGATTTCTAAAATGCCTTTAATATGTTTATTTTAAATTTTTTTTAATAACAATTTTTTTTTTAAATATGGTTTATACATATGTAAGTAAGCAAATTTGGAAGAAAACTATTCCATTGACTCGAAAACGGACTTTACTATTGATATCAGCATGCCTTAATTATATAGATGTGATGGTCAGACGTTGAGGCATCAAAAAAGTTTTTTTTTTTTTAACTTTGTTTGATTCAAAACTTTAACGCGTTTGGTGCGGAGCCTTTTTTAACGATAGCGAAAAACTAAAAACGCAGTTCTTAATATTTGTCCATGCCCTACACGATTTTGTCTGGGGAGATTTGATATTTGCAAAAAATGCAAAAAGTTATCACCCTAATGTACATAGGTAACCACATATTTTTTTATTTTTCGTAAGATATTTAGTAATGATATGCTATTATTTTGCTCGACAGCCCCATACACAAGTAATACGATTTTGACAATTGTAAGTACTTGCCATTACCAAATATGTACTTATATAACCACTTTTATGGTAATGCTTTTCTACACTGGGTAATCTTAAGAACTTCGCGCAACAATATTGTTGTTCTGGAGCAAAACTTGTTTAGATAAAAGAGTAATTTTTTTAACAGGCAGTGGCTTTTGAAAGAAATGTGTGATGTCGATCAATTATATGTGTAGGCACTATTATTTCTATGTTTTTAAACTCTGTTAATGTAATTGTTTGCTATATAAAAAAGCAAAAACAAATTTTTCCACAATTTTTAAAAAGTTTAAAAATTGTGGAAAAAACTAACAAAACAATTTGTTCACGCAGAAAACTGGCCTATTTAAAACTATACAGCGAAAGTTCCGTGCGTAAACCTGTTTTTTTTAACAAAATTAATTGTCATGTTTTTAAAGTTTTGTGACGCCAGTATTCTGTATCTGTTAAGGGCCCATCAACGAGACATACATCCAACTGTGCAGAATTACAACATAGACGATCTTTTGTTTTTCAATTTGTATTCCATAAAAGGGCGTCAGTGCCCTGTACAAAAAACACCAAACATTTGAAACCAAAAAAAATGGGTCCAATTTTCGACTAAATCTGCGGATTCACTATTATATAGTTTCATTGACAGTAATATTTTTGAATTTAACCCATAAACAAGACATTTCCATTAAACACATTTTTATTTCAATTTATTTCATAAAAATATGAAATTTTCGGCTCCATGAAATAACCCCCCAAGAAATAACTCCCCAAAACTGAAATGAAATAAATCCCCAAAAATGTATATAGAAGACAACAACAACGACATTTTGGGGAGTTATTTCCACTTTTGGGGATTTATTTCCTTTTTTTATTTGGGGATTTATTTCGTAATGAAATAAGTCCCCAAAATTTCAAAATGAAATTATTCCCCAGTAATTATTTTTGGGGAGTTATTTCGTATTCTATAAAATTAAAACAATTGACTTGGTGAAAGAAAATATTCTTCAACCGCAAAGACAATATTTAATGGATGCAACATTTGAAATTGTTCCGCAAGGATGTTTTAAGCAGCTATTAGTAACTTATATTGAATACTTTGAAGAGGTAAAGTAACATAATATTTTGTAAATAAAATTAATAAGTTCGATAATTTATTTGTTTAGATCTTTCAGATGTTTTTCATTTTTATGGATAAAAAACAAATGAAATATATAGTGCACTGCTGCATTATATAAAGAACGAACAATATTTTCAATTTGGACTCAGCTGTGTTTGTAACCGACTACGAACACGGAATGAGAAAAGCAATTAATTTGGTTGTGGGATGCTGGTGAGTGTAAACTAATAGAAATATCTTTATAATTTTTTTATTTCTCAAGTATTTATTTTATTTCTCAAGTATTTATTTTAGTTTAGTTATTATTTTAGTCTATTGGCCCAAAAATATTTTTGTTGTAGAAAAAATTTTTTTCTCAGTGTAGATCGGTTGACAATGAAAAATTCGTGCGAATGAAAATGGGGGATTTATTTCATTTCGTTGGGGTTTTATTTCATTTTTAAAATTAGTGTATTATTTCATAAGCAAATAAATCCACATTTTTGGGGAGTTTTTCATTTTTGTTTTTGGGGTTATTTCCTGTGGGGTTATTTCATAGAGCCAAATTTTTGTGTAATGAAAAGTAATTTTCTAATATCGTCCCATGTGTCACAGTTTTATTGCAGTTGATGACATATTAAATCTTAAATAATAAATCATGTACTATTATATAAAACTAACTAATGTTCAACTTTCATAAAGATCAACACAAATATGGTCATAAATACAAAATGTGATGGAAAGTAGTTTACTTTTACTAATTGTTTTAAGACAAAACAAAAACAACAACAAAAACTATATAATTTTACTTTTATCTTAGCCGTATGAATTTGTTGACCTCAGATAATAAAAAAAAATTAAAGTTTTGCCAGTTGATGCATATTCATTGAAATGAACCAAAACTATTATGATAAATAGTTATAATTTTTCAAAATTATTTAAATAAAGTTTTGTATAGAACTTTCTAGCCAAAACATGCATCTGCATTTTTTTAAAACATATAATAATATGTTATCTACACTCATAGAAATAGAACTGTAAAAACAGCAAAAACAGCTATTAAAAACTACCCAATGTAATGACACCAGCTTACTCTCTGCTTTACTTTAACACAAATAATAAGGACATACTAATAACCAGTTAATTTCCCCATTATTTCAATACAAAAAAGAATGCGTAATATTTTGTATTTTAAACATAAAGTAATGAACTAAACATTTTTTTAAAATCTATTTGAAAACTCTTTATTTTTTCACTTTTAGTAAGAACTTAAAAAACTACATATTTTGAATTGTTTTGTAAGCTGGAAATGTTATGTTTATGTTTTTATCTATCAAGTACTAACGCAGGCCCGAGTTCGAATCTCTTGTGGGCACTAGGGTTATAACTTTTTGAATTTTTTTCAAATATCAAATTCGTCATCGCGTAGCCGTATAGCAATATAGCCGTATTAACATTAGTAAGAAATGATATAGTACTTTTTCGCAATCGTTAAAAAAGTTAACGCAACAAACGCGATGAAGTTTTGAATTTTAGGGTTCCTTTTAAGTATAAAAAATAACATTAAATTGCAAACTATTTAGTATTTTATTATAATTTCATTAATATAAAAAAAATCTCACCATTCAAATGGAGTGTGCAAAGAAATTCGCTATTTCGCTGATTTTTAAAATTAATTAAATTTATGTGTCAAGTGAAAACTGTTCTGAAACAATAATGTTTATATGGTAAACAAATAAAACACAAATGTTTTATAAATAATTAACAGTTGTATATCATATTAGGCTTTTTTAAAATTCAAAAACTTCCAGCAATTACTTGAAATTCTGATACATGAATTAAATATTATTTCATGTGTTCTTGATTTTAGATATAATTTTTTAAATATAATAAAGGGTCCGCCAAATAACTATTTTTTTTTGAAAACTACTACTGAATATTTTCTCAAATTTCTTTTTTATTTGAAAGTACAATCCATCCGGTTAATAATGGAAAATAATTTCATTCAAATGGCTGCCTCGGCTGGCCATGCAGTAGCCTACACGATCGGTCCAATTGTGCAGCTGTATTTCACCAATGGTATTTCACCAATGGCTTCACGAATATTGTCCTTTAAAGCGACAATTGTCTCTGGCTTGTTGGCGTAACACTTATCTTTGACGGCACCCCACAAATAGTAGTCCAACGGTGTCAAATCGCAGCTCCGAGGTGGCCAAACGACATCAGCTCTGAGGCTGATAATGCGATCTTCAAAAACAGGGCGCAAAACATCGAGTGTAGCTTCGGCTGTGTGGCAAGTAGCGCTGTCCTGTTGAAACCAAATATTGCCAATATCCTCCTCTTCAATTTTTGTGAACAAAAATTCGTTCAACATGTCCCGATAACGATCGCCATTGACTGTAACGGGCACTCCTTGCTCACACATTCTGCAACATTACCATGATTTTCAAAGTAATGTCGCAATATTTCCCAGCGTTTTTCAAGCGTATACACAACCATATTCGTTCAGCGGAAGGATAAAACTAATTATCTGTCAAATCAGACATGAGCTAAATGTTACCATTCACGAAATAAGCACTAGTTGAAAAAAAAAACGTTAGATGGCGGACCCTTTATAATATATTTCATAATTTTTCTGAAATATTTCATAAAAATTTAAGAAACTAATTCATCAGGGTTACGAAATATTTAATAACATTTATGAAACTTTTTATAAAAAGTTTAAAAAATTCATTACTGTTTATGAAACATTTGATAAATATAAAGATGTCTGTCATCAACTTTTTATGAAATAGCTTCATCGTATTTATGAAGTGTTGCACTGGACGAAAATAAATGTAGTTTTTCATCATATTAATTAATTATTTCATGAACATGATAAAGCTTTTTCAATGTTTTCAAATTTTTATGGTGTACCAAAAAGTGTTAATTTGAGTGAAATATCCAATCACGTGAAATATCCGATGGTGACAAAACATTCACTGGTTGGTACCAGATATATCACGTTACTGGAGAAAAAGTAATATAACATCAAAGTGTACTGAAGCAACTAGGGTCGTTGCAGATGAAGTTGCTACTGGTCATTGAACTGGTTCAAAACCGCTAGCAGTGGATGAAAACATGGCAATTAGTACCAATGGATGCAGTTCCTTGACTGCTACAAAGTGGTCACAACACTAAAGGAATTTGTTATGTACCGACTTTGTGACAGTAGGAATGAAGACGTAACACTTCACTGGTTTAAAATAACTGAATACGGAACTATTTAGACAGTGACCAAGTTAGTCAGATGTGGCGATTTTTCGCCAAACGTCGCGATCTTAATACTCGTTTGGCAAGTTAATTATTGAAATTCCGACTGGCGATTTTTATGGCGATTTTTCGAGTGAATGGAGATTTTACACATAAAATATCGCAACTAAAAAACCAGAAATATATCACCAGAATATGAGTTTTTGCACAACTTTTTCAAAAACTTGAAACACTTTACAGGAATATAAATTAAAATTGTAAAATTTCTGCATATTGGTTTGGAAATATCTTGTTAAGATATTTTACAAGATTTTTCACAACGGTTTGTTATATATAAATAATTGGCGAGTAATTGGCGCTGGACATGTCGTACAATTTAATAATGTTTAATGTAAAAACTGGTAGAAAATGAAACAATAAATTTCTAACTCATTGGCTTTTTCTAGTCAACATGTATACCAGTTAGGTAATATGTCCTACTTCTACCAGTCACGGAACTAGTCTTTTTAGACCAATTTACACTATATAACTCACATCAATTGTAAATAATAATACTAGTCCTGTGATAAGTCCTTTTCTAGCAGTCCAGGTTCTTTTAGGGCAACTTTCGCATGCCGATAATTTTTTAATAAACCCAAAAAAAAACATAAATATCGACAAAAAAAAAAACAAAATTAATAATGTTTTACTTTTAAATTATAAAAAATTAAAACCAAAAGTCTATTTTTCGATCATAAATTATGATGTGAGCAAGATTATTCAAGTTTAAGATTATTTGTTTTTTATTAAACAAAAAACCGTGCAATGTTTATTTATTAATAAATAAACATTATTTGATTAATAAATAAACATTGCACGGTTTTTTTGTTTAACAACAAACAAATGATCTTGAACTTGACTAATCTTGCTGACATTACAAAATTAATAATTTTTAGTTTAAAAAATAAACTAATACTAAACAGCTTCCAATGGGTAAAATTCTGGACAACTAGCTTTTTCTTGTTAATTAGCATTCTGGTTAAGTAGATGCAGTGTTACCATATTGCCAGTTTTAACTGGTTTTTCCAGTTTTTTTGGATGCGTAACAGTTTTCCAGTTTTTCATGAAAAAAAAACAGTTTTTGTTTAATTTCAGCCTTTTTTTCAGTATTTCCAGTTTTCAACAGTTTACCTGCTCGATTTACTTTTTTTTCTTGAATTTATAAATTTAATACAAAAGTTGCGCAAAATGTTTCAATAAAAACTAATACTACGCATTGAATGCAACTGTGTAATAAGTTTTAACTCCCTTTTTAACATTTGTTTGTGTTGAAACCCTGAAATGTCATTTTGTTTCTGCCTGTTTTCGTTTCTCTTGTGTTTTGTTTAGTTATGCCCAGTTTTTCACTTCGTATTTATATGACATTTGTACTTGAAGTTCTATTTAAATACAAATGTCAGTTTTTAACTTAAAATTTAAATCACATTTAAATGACCAATCTTGGGCATTAAAAGTCTATTTAAATTGTACAAATATAACATATGATTTTGACAGTTTGTTTTTTTCCGCGTGGTAAAACAAACAAACAATAAAAATAAATTAAATTACAGCAGCCAATAAAAATTCAACTTCGGATGAAATTTTCACTTCTCTTCATTTTTATTTATTAATTTAATTAAAATTATATATTATTTCTATTTATATATTATTTCTATTTATATATTATTTCTATTTATATATATTAGAGTTTGTTTTCAAATTTTTTTTGATTTTGATTTCTGGATATTATCACTTTTTAGAAGGTTTTTGTATCAATAAAAATAATGGCGTATTTTTTTTTTTTATTCCAACTTCTTCCCGTGCCTATAGGCGACTCAAATCGCGGATTTTGGGTCCCTTTTCCCATACAACAAAAACGGCTAAATATATGTCAAATCTTACTTCAGTATTCGATTCTACGGGAAAACTTAGGCCCATAAGCTTTTTGTAGTTTTTGGAATGCAACAGAATGCATAATTAGAGTGGTCCAAAAAAATAATTAAAAAAAAAAAATTAAAATATTTTTTTTTGTTCAATTTTTTTACAATGAAAAAATACTTACATCTGAGAAAAATGGTCCAAAATTTTAATTTTGTAGTTACCCGTTCAAAAGTTATTAAAGTTTAAAAATTTAATTTTTTAGTGAATACAAAATAATTTATTGGTTTATATAATAATTTATTGGATTTGAGTCGCCTATAGGCACGGGAAGGAGTTGGAATTAAAAAAAAAATACGCCCTTATTTTTATTGATACAAAAAACTTCTAAAAAGTGATAATATCCAAAAATCTATTTTTAACTCTAATATATATGTATATATTTTATTTTATTTTTTTTTTTATTTCTATATTTTATATTTTCTGTTTTTTTTTTCTATTCTTTAAACAGCTGTTTTATGAATAATGATCAATAATTTTTTGACATTTCATGATGCTACCATACTTTTGTTGCAAATAATAACAATTATCATATAAGACTGAAAAACTGAAACTGTATTTAATACAACTTAAATTTAAATGGCAATTAACTAATTGCATATTTAAATACGAAGTTAAAAACTGGGCATTAGTCTACAACAAAAAATAAAATGCTTTATGTTATGTGTTTAATGTTTTTTATGTTTAAATAAAATGCAATTGAATTTAAAATGCACATATTAACTGTTTTTTATTAAAAAAAAAAAACAGTTTTTTCTTAAAAAAACAGTTTTTTTTTACAGTTTTTTTAAAAAAATACATGGCAACACTGAGTGGATGTCCTCCCTTTACCAGTCACAGGATTGGTTATTTTAGGACAATTGGCATTGCTTAACCCACTTAAGTATTAAATTATACCAGTCCTGTGATAAGTCCTTCTTTAACCAGTCACTTTAGGTCAATTGACTCCTCATTCCCCATAGGGTATTATATATAAATATTAATAAGCAACAAAAAGCAGGTAGAAAACTGAAAGATTGTGATTTTTCTGTTTTGTTGTTTTGCTTGTATATAATATATAATTTTTATGTACCATTGATATAACCAGCGGCGTTACAAAACTTACTAGAACAAAAATAATTGTTATTAAAGGAAATATTCCAAACCACTGACAATTCAAAACGAAAAAAAAAAAAATAAATTATTTTTATCAATATATCCATATTGAATGCACATACAAAAAAAAAACAAATAAAATCTGGTTCAAAATTCATCTCACTACAAATTAGCTAACAATTTAATTTAATGTTCTCTTTTTGCATTTTTGGACTAAATACCTGTAAAATTTTGTATTTGTAGCTTTATTTAGTAATACTAACTATTTTTAGCCCAAAAATTTCAAATATAATCCTATATTTTTTAGTTTTAGCATTTTTTTTTTCAAATTTTTGTCTCACTTTTCTTTCTTAAAACAAATTTAGCTACTTCTGGAGATTTTTGTTTTGGGTCAAATTTAAGTACAATGTCATTTGTTAGTTTATAATAAGTACCTAATAAAGAAATGAAAATACTGCCGAAATACAAACATTCAAGACTTCAAAACTGATACAGTTGTCTCTTCTAATTAGATACGTTATATTTATATATTAGACATATCATATAACAGATAATGTCGTTGCAGGGAAACTACTAAAATTAGTAATACTTAATAATTTTTTTATGAATATGTAATAAAAATAGCAAACATTAATCTGTGAATCTACAAAAATTTAATTTTATTTGGTTTTAGTTTTAGTTAATTGAAAATAACAAATCATGCTGCTAAAATTATCAAAAACAATTTATAGACTAAAGTATTATTTTCAATTAAATAAAATTCAACTTGAATATAGCTGAAATTTTTTAAATTTAACAGTTTTATTTTTGCTTGTACTTATTTTCACAAGTTTGTTATAATTTTTATTAAAAATAAAAATTATGTTTTTTCGACCTTTAATTGTGCAATGAAAATGAAAATTATTCAAGTTCGAGGCCATATACTCTATATTTCTTCATTAGGATATTGTCCTAACAAATAATCTATAGAGTTTTTGTTTTCAAATTTATTATTTGACCCTTTCAGGAATGTGTTGATAGATCTATTTCGGGAATTTTCTAGGTTCCCATCATCAGAACACGTTTTGAAAGCGGTAACAATCCCATGCCAAACCTCAAGCATTCATATGAACTAGTTTACTCACTACATGAGAACTAATATACATATGAGTTTGAAATTAAAGATTATAACCATTGATCAAAAAATAAATTGAAAACTTGTTTGATGTGCAAGATCCACCTCTGGTGGATATTCAATACACGTTTTTTTTTGTTTCTCTCTCATTTTTTATATTTTGTTAAGTTAGTTAACAAAACAGGGAAAGTAAACTAGGCGGTACTCTGCCTTTTTTCACAAGTTTGTTATAATTTTTATTAAAAATAAAAATTATGTTTTTTCGACCTTTAATTGTGCAATGAAAATGAAAATTATTCAAGTTCGAGGCCATATACTCTATATTTCTTCATTAGGATATTGTCCTAACAAATAATCTATAGAGTTTTTGTTTTCAAATTTATTATTTGACCCTTTCAGGAATGTGTTGATAGATCTATTTCGGGAATTTTCTAGGTTCCCATCATCAGAACACGTTTTGAAAGCGGTAACAATCCCATGCCAAACCTCAAGCATTCATATGAACTAGTTTACTCACTACATGAGAACTAATATACATATGAGTTTGAAATTAAAGATTATAACCATTGATCAAAAAATAAATTGAAAACTTGTTTGATGTGCAAGATCCACCTCTGGTGGATATTCAATACACGTTTTTTTTTGTTTCTCTCTCATTTTTTATATTTTGTTAAGTTAGTTAACAAAACAGGGAAAGTAAACTAGGCGGTACTCTGCCTTTTTTCACAAGTTTGTTATAATTTTTATTAAAAATAAAAATTATGTTTTTTCGACCTTTAATTGTGCAATGAAAATGAAAATTATTCAAGTTCGAGGCCATATACTCTATATTTCTTCATTAGGATATTGTCCTAACAAATAATCTATAGAGTTTTTGTTTTCAAATTTATTATTTGACCCTTTCAGGAATGTGTTGGTAGATCTATTTCGGGAATTTTCTAGGTTCCCATCATCAGAACACGTTTTGAAAGCGGGTAACAATCCCATGCCAAACCTCAAGCATTCATATGAACTAGTTTACTCACTACATGAGAACTAATATACATATGAGTTTGAAATTAATATTTAACAATAATATTGTGCTAAATTTAGCAGTTTTTTTTTCTTAAAAGACATTTTCAAATCTTTAGTAGCTTTTCTGCTACTCGTAAAGTCATTTTTCTATGAGTATAGAGAGATAAGCTAGATATGTCCCATATTTTCACCAAGTGAATTTTATTCTCATATATTTCATATCACCCTAATGTGCATGAAAAATATATTTTGCATTATATTCTTATGAAGATTTCAGTATAACATTTTTGTACTCTAAAAATTAGTTTTTAGACTACATTCAATATTACTCTTAATAAATGACTCTCGAAATAACTGAAGTTAAACACTGTTCAAAAATGCAACCAATTTATAAATAATTATTTATTAAAATGCCTAATTTTATCGAATTTGTATTGTTGCTTACTAAATATTCTGTATTTAAAATTACAATGCAATGCAATTTACAAACTCATCTTGTTGCATTGAAGGGTAAAGGTACATAATTACCTACATTAATTACGATTAACTTTTAACTGTGACAACAAGCATTCTTGACACCATAGTGTTTACTACATGAGTGTATTAGCTGATTAACATGTACACTAGGGTTATAACCAGGGCAGCGACTTTCATGCCAATATATGCTTGTGGTCAGTAGCCCAACATCGATTTTGACCAAATACTTTTCAGAATCAAAGGCTTTGCAACAAAATGGCACCGACTTGTTATTGCATATTTTGGTATATTGCATATTTTGCATAATTTTGCATATTTTGATATATTTGACTTTCAGTGCATACACTGATAATAATCCATGCATAAAAATACCAATAAATGTCAAAATAACAAAATATGGTTGTTTTGACATTATTTTCGTATTTTTAGCATGGATAATTATGAGTGTACATTAGGGTGGTCTTTCGTTGTATGGGCGAAAAATAAAAACGAGATTTTGACTGTACCCCCTCTTAAAATATTTGTTTGTGTACAAAAATTCACCATGCAAAAAATTAGAGTTCTAGCATAACGGGAAGATGTCCCGCATCGCCCTTGAAGATCGGGCCCCTTGGAAAAATGGGCATAATTAAAAAAAAAATTACAAATTTTTTTTCTTCAAAATTTAAAAAATATAAAATAATTTTTGTGTTGGGTTTAATCATAACTACTCAGATAAAAAATATTACTTTCCCAGAAAATCGCTAACTTACTCTAACTTTGTGTCAAAAAAATTAATAAATATTTTGGGGGTACCTCAAAGTGACTTTTTTGCATTTTTGAAAATTTTATTCAACAAAAATCAAAAACCTAGTGTTTGCTGTCAAGTATTTCATTAAGCACATTTCAAGTATTAAATAAGCCAGGTATTACGCATATCCGTAGGCAAATTTTTTTTTTAGGGCATTTTGATTCTCGGAGATTTCAAGGTTTTTTTTATTTTTATACATTTTTATTTTAAAACAAGGTTTTAATAATATTTCATCAATATTTTTGTATATGCCTTTTTATATGATTGTAATAACTTTATTTAAAAATACTATATTTTCTGTTGATAGTTAACCCATGTTAACCTGGGGTCAAATATGACCCACGTAAGAAAAATGCAGCTTTGTGGCAAAATTTATAAATAAAATAAAGAAAGGAATAATTCAATTTATATTTATTCTAAAAAAATTTCGTTAACCGTAAATTACAATTAGAAACATAAAAAAAATTTATTTTATGTCATCTTTGTGATTTTTGACTCTTTAAAATACGAGGGTCAATTGTGACCCCATGAAAACACAGGTTAACTATGAACACGAAAAATTATTCTTTATAATAAAGTTATTACAATTATATAAAATAGCATACACAATAACATTGATAAAATATTACAAAAATCTTATTAAAAAAAAAGTCTATACAAATTTAAAAAAACGTTGAAATCCGCTAGAATCAAAATGCTCTAACAAAAATTTTTGACAACGGATATCCGTAATACTTGGCTTATTTAATACTTGAGATGTGTTTAATAAAATACTTGACAGCAAACATCAGGTTTTTGATTTTTGTTGAATAAAATTTTCACAAATGCAAAAAAGTCACTTTGAGGTACCCCCAAAATATTTATTAATTTTTTTGACACAAAGTTAGGGTAAGTTAGCGATTTTGTGGGAAAGTAATATTTTTTATCTGAGTAGTTATGATTAAACCCAACACAAAAACTATTTTATATTTTTTTAATTTTGAAGAAAAAAAATTAGAATTTTTTTTTTTAATTATGACCATTTTTCCAAGGGGCCCGATTTTCAAGGGCGATGCGGGACATCTTCCCGTTATGCTAGAACTCTAATTTTTTGCATGGTGAATTTTTGTACCCAAACAAATATTTTAAGATGGGGGCAGCCCCAAAAATCGCAAGTTGAAAAATAAGGACCACTCTAGTGTGCATACAATTATAAATTGCCAACCGTACAAAATAATACAGGCAAACCACTGCTATATTTGTAAAACCTATCGTGCTGAAAACCACCAAACGTGCAACTAATATTGCACTAGAATAACACTATTTTGTTTGCAAAGCATGTGTTTTGCAAAGTACCACCCGCAAAATTCTTTGCCAATATAGTTTTTACCAATATAACAACCAATTAGAAGCATTATCTTCTTTGTATTTTATTATTATTCACACATTTAAATACGATGTAAATGACTAACAGAGAACTGTACCACTGCTTTTTAAACGTATTTTATTATGGATAATCCTCAAAACTAATTAAGTTTAAGGTATTTTAAAAGCACTAATTTTTTTGAACAATCAACGTTATGCCAACGGTGGCATGTTCGCTCAAACCAACGGTTGGCCACTGTTACCAAACGTAGTAGAAAAAAATAACAGCTTATTTTGGTAAAATCAACAGAAATTTTTTGTTGAAAATTTGTAAATTACTGATTTCATAAAGGCAGACTTTTATTCGCAATAAAAAAAAATTTAAAAAAACTTTAAAAATTTCTCATTTTTGAATGATTTTTGTCTACTATTATTTAGTAAATGTCTTTGCTGTTTTTAGCAGATTATTTTGTTATTTTCAATTAACTAAAGTTTAGCTCAAATATAATTAACTAAATTTTAGCTCAAATATTTGCAAATACAACAGATTTATTTCTGCTATTCCTATATTACTAATATTTAGTAATAAATCTGTTAATTTTAGCAGTTTTTTCTTCAAGGCCATTTTTAATTTATTTTGAGTGCCTTTCTTTGCTATCTTTAAAGGGGGGGGGGGCGTTGTGGTGTAATGGTTAGCGCGTTGGACTGTTACACAGATGGCACCGGGTTCGATTCCCGGTAACGACAACATTAATTTAGAAAAAATAATATGTATGAGATTTCTATCACTTATATGTATCGCTGCGCCCACCTTCGGTGTTCCCATAACAGTTAACACCACCGAAATAAAATAATGAATCAGGGCTATGAAACAAAAAGCTTCAATAAATTCGCCAACTCTACATTAGGTGGCGAGCAACAACTGCAGTGTTGCCATGTTTGAAGCCCTTCATCTTTTACCACCGTTCATCTCTCCAATTTCCTGAATGTACCTTCTCTTTAAAAAAAAAAAAAAAACCGCTAATGTTGAGCAGCGATTAAACGCGAACTATAGCGAATTTTAGGAAATAAATAAATATGTAAATTCCATATTCAATATTCAATACGCACAAAAAATTACCAGAGGGAATACAATAAAAGCATACTTAGTAAAATTGTTTTTATTAAATTCTATTCTATCCCATTGTGTTAATTTTGTATTTGCATTTGCACAGTTTCTAAACTTCTTTAAATTTAACAAGTCATTTCATACATTTTAAAACATTACTTAACATTATTATCTAAAGGGTCCGCCATCTAACGTTTTTTTTTTCAACTAGTGCTTATTGCGTGAATGGTAACACTTAGCTCATGTCTGATTTGACAGATAATTAGTTTTATCCTTCCGCTGAACGAATATGGTCCGTATGTTCGTTATCTTGTGAAAAAGGTGAAAGAAACTGGCATCCTCATCGATAAACCAAAGCGTGAAAAGCCAAAAACAGTGCGTACAGCCGAGAATATTGCTGCTGTGGCAGAAAGTGTGCGTGAAGCGCAGATAATTAGTTTTATCCTTCCGCTGAACGAATATGGTCCGTATGTTCGTTATCTTGTGAAAAAGGTGAAAGAAACTGGCATCCTCATCGATAAACCAAAGCGTGGAAAAGCCAAAAACAGTGCGTACAGCCGAGAATATTGCTGCTGTGGCAGAAAGTGTGCGTGAAGCGCCATCAACTCCCATTCACCATCGTTCTCAACAATTGAACATTTCGGAGACATCATTGAGACGAATTTTGCATAAAGACCTTGGTATGATGCCATACAAAGTCCAATTGGTTCAGGAGTTCAAAAAAAAAAGTTATTTGGCGGACCCTTTATTTATTTTGTTTCTATTATGATTAATCTTTACAAAATGTCAAACTTATATTGCATACTTCTATCATTTTGTGTACATATTTGAAGCAAACATTACTTGTTAAAATATAACAAAATAAATATGGACAAACATACCAGATAATAGAAACTTCTTGAACATAAGTGTTACCAAAAAAAATACAACACAAAATAGTCTGTGAAATAAAATATGTTTAATACATAAAAACTTTATTTAAACTTTATTTAAAGATAAATAAATTAAATGCTTTAAATAAAGGAAAAGTAGTCGTAACAAAAATATGAAAAATGGTAAGTTTATTGTATTTATTTATTAAACAACTAAATTCCAATCCCAATTTTATTTTTTTCTAGATCAAACTCATTACATTGGTGATAATGTGAAGAAAGTGGTAATATTAATTAGAATAGGTATTACTCGTATATTAAAATAATGTATAGTTTTTTTATATTTTATAAATAAAATAATTTTTAATAAAGTAACAAAAAGAATAGCATTTTTGATAACTTATTGAACTATCTAGGGACGAAATAGAATGGATGATTTTCTGCTTAATTATCATAAATAAAAGAGGAAGAATTTCCAAATGTTTGTGGTGAAATAAATACAAATCATTCTCCTAAGTTGATTAACAAACTTTACTAAAATTGTCGTTAGTTGAAATGCTCCTACTATAATTGCTAATATTATACCTTTTTTTTGATAATCGTTCCCCTAGATTTTTTTTGTGTGTGGGAGAATATAAATACCAAGTTGAATGAAATTTGAAAGAACATTATCTGAAAGGTGTGTCGAAAGTCTTTAAAAGCTCACTATAGTAATGTCCATCAAAGATAAAAAATTTACATAAAATAAGTTATAACCCTAATGTACACCTATTCTTTATTGTATTAAAAATCGTGTAAATTGCAAAATCAAATTTTCAATGACATTTTTCCAATGTTTCCCAGCAATATCTCAGTATTAACAAAATCTCAATAATAAGCATTAGAATCTTCTTGCCCAATTCCTTTCCTTTTAGCTCTCTATGGAGCATAGGGCTTCCACAATTACAATAATACAGCATTTCGATCTACTGCACTGAAAGAATTATCTGCAAGATATGAATGAATTTTTGCACTAAATCAATGAATTCTTACTGGAAATCGTCGATTAAAAACTTTTTATTAAATTAATGAAGTTTTCATAAAATTCAATGATTTTTTTTTTTTAAATTTCATGCGACTAAGAAAAAGTTGCATTAAAACTATGAAGCTTTTTCATAAAGTTTTTTAAGTTTTTCTTTTAAATTATATTTTATATTTTAGTTTAATTATATAACCAATGAAAATATTTGGTGGGTTATTTAAATAGTAAAATAATGAATGAGAACCAAAAAATATTCACTATATCGTCATATATGTTATAGTGTTATATATAGACTGTATAGATTTATCTATTTGAATCGATAATAATTAGTTTTAAATGAAATCAGAATATGTGCATTTTATTTTAAGACTTATATATCCTTTTGCTGTTGAATCAATAATTTTCTATTAAATATAAAGCAAAAACATATTAATGACTACTTATTATTTTAAGCATTACTTCGTAATGAGTAATTATTACCTTCTGTATTACTTTAAATAATAAGAAACTTACTCGCATACAAAAAAAATGTTGAACAATAGTAGATTATTCATCTTATTACTTCCAGGCAAAATATAATGATATAATATTTTTCTGGAAATCTATTTTCACACTCATTATAATTCGTGTTTGTGTAAGCTAAAGGGTAAGGTGTTAGTTTTGGTATATCTTGAAGGAATTTATATAGAAAAACAATTTATTTATGTTTTACACTGCCAAATATTATATGGCAATGGCTTATTATTCATACCATTGTCTGTATATACGAAACCCTTTATAATTCGTTTTTACATAAGGCTGCCAGTAATGCATAACTCATTACTTTCGGGACATTTCATATAAAAAAAATTTGAGTTATAAAAATATGAAATATTAATGGTAATACGTCCAAAAGTTCGAGTTTAGATTACTAGACTCATTATTTGATACGGTGTGTTTTTGCTGGGTTGTGTAATATGGATTTGCACCTGACAACAAACTGCAATAAATATGACATAGAAATAGAGAGCAACAACATTAATTGTAAGAGAAATGTTAGTAACTAAATAAATTAAATGCCGTGCTGCCAATCGTCATAATCGTCATTTTGAGAATGAGAAATGTTAATTTTCAATACTCTTTATATTTCACAAAAAATGTGAAAGTTTACTTAGAACTTCGTTTTAATCACTTTATTTGTAATTAGTTCACCATTTTGATGTCCTTTATTACCAGCTCCTTTACAAATGCATCTGAGTCTTAAGGACACGACTGTCAATAATCGCTATGCGGAATAGACTTTTGAAATCACAAAAGTATTTTAAAATCTGCAAATCCTATTACAATATGTTGATGTTTTCGATGTTTCGATTAAAAAAATTTGGGCAAATTTTGCCATTCAAGAAAATATTGGTTAACCTATACTCAAAAAAAGTTAGTAGAAAAGTTAGTAAAACGTCTTGTGCACCAAGTATACTATATCTCAGCAGATTTTTGCTGAAATTGTGTTTACAGCTAACATTTTAGTTATACTTATTCAGCAAAAAACTGTTTTGAACTAATGTTATACTAATACTTTACTCATGTTTTACTAATTTATTTAGCTAAAAAAAAATGTGCTGATAAACACATTAATAGTGTGGACGACAACCTGATGGAAATATATACGCCGAATCAAGTAGATGTCGTAGCATATCAAAATGTAGTAGAAACGAGAAAATTATACTAAAACTGCAATTTTTGTAAGACATATAAAAAATCAACCATTTAAAAAATCAACCAACAATTATAATAAATATGAGGATTAAAAAAACTTTAATTTCGTGTTGTCACCAGCTTGTCAAAGTAATTGTCTATTAATTAAATTTAAAATAAAATAAAAGACTTTAATTTATTAAACATAAAATGTGTATTTTTAAACTATATCTTTAAAGTAATTATTAATGCAGTGTGGTAATTTTGCAAAAAATAATAAACGTTCAGGTAAACAGACTACAGCGAAAGACAAGGACACACATCTTAGGTTATTTGTTATGCTTCCTTTTTTTATTTCAAAAAAGGTAGTATATTTAGACAACAGTTGATGAAAGTATTTGAAAGAAAATGTTGTCTTTGTTATATATTATTATTTTTATATACATATATTTTCAGATATTAAATTAATTCATGTCGTCAATGTGGGAGTATGAACATTTTGATATTTTGTAACGTATTGTAAATTATTTGTAAAATAAAACTAGCAAAAACTTGTAGCAAGGAGTTTTTAATTTTTAATCAACTATTATATAAGCAACGATTATATAAGATTAAAAGATTTTTCTGAAATTATCAATTTTTTGCAAGCACCCTCCAGACTGAAATTTTGCTGACTCTACAAAATTTTTTTGCTGACTTTACTAATTTTTGTTTTTTGAGTGTTGAATCAAAAACATGAAAAAATCACTTGTTCATCAGTGATTTTGAAGCTAATTGATTTGAGTCACTTAAAAAAATTTAATTTTTGGATTTAACGTCCTAAAATATATATAAAATCCCTTCGATTATCATTATTTTTAAATAAAATTAAAATAATTCTTTATTAGGATATTGTCGTAACAAATAATCTATAGAGTTTTTTTGTTTTCAGATTTATTATTTGAGACTTTTTATTTTTAATAAAAATTATATCAAACTTGTATAAAAGACAAAATACAGTCTAGTTTACTCCCCCTGTTTTTGTTTATAGACAAAACAAAAAAAATAAAAAGGAGAAAAAAACAAAAAAACGTGTATTGAATATCCACCAAGGGTGGGCCTTGCACATAACAAACAAGTTTTCAATTTATTTGTTGATCAATGGTGATAATCTTTTACTTCGAGCTCATATATATATTAGTTCTCATGTAGTGAGTAAACTAGTTTATATGAATGTTTGATGTTTGGCATGGGATTGTTACCACTTTCAAAATGTGTTCTGATGATGTGAACCTAGAAAATTCCCGAAATAGATCTATCAACACATCCCTGAAAAGGTCAAATAATAAATTTGACAACAAAAAAACTCTATAAATAATTTGTTAGGACAATATCCTAATAAATAAATTTAGAGTATGGCCTCGAACTTGAATAATTTTCATTTTCATGTTCATTAAAATAAGTCTTTCAAATGATTAAGTTTATATATAGTTGATCTTTATATCGGTAAATCAATACTTTTTGATCGATTTGGGATCTGTTGATCACACTTTATTAAGATGTCTTAAAATTAAGAAACTTTATCAAATTTTTGTCAATGAAATATAAAGAAAACTATTGAAAGATTCGATCAAATTGGCAAATTTTTAAAAAACGTCATTTTCCATGCAATGAATCTAGTAAAATTGTCAATCGTAAGTTTATCATATTTCACTTTAAATATTATCAAAATGGAGACAAATCATCAAAGCTGGCAGCGCTGAATCTAAACAATTATAAAAATAAACAATATAGGGCTTCAAGTTCTCTCACCATATATTTATACTAAAATTGGGGGACCATTCTGCGAATTTATTATGAAAAGATTTTTATATTCTTTAAATTTTGGTGTTTTATTTGACTAAAAATATATTTTAAACACGAAAAATGTTTTACACTAAACTGAGTAAAATAGGATATTTGAAATTTTAAACAAATTGTACAGCAGCAGTCTTGCCAAAAACTTTCATTCCGTATATGGCATTTCCATAGAAAAGTCAACCGTGACCGATGAATTAAAAGTGGACAAATAATTCCTTCTGACTTGTATTATTAAAGAAAAATACTTAGATTAGATAAAGTCAAAAAGTCCAAAACACACCCATGAAGATAAAACGTACTGTGTTCATGCTTTTAGTCAACTTTTTTTAATTTTCTCTTAAATATTTAATTCTCTAAGGGCGATAGAGCAAGTAAGTATACTCATATCTCAAAATATTTGTTACAATAACAATTAACTCCAAAAATGCAAACGAAGTAAATAAATATCAGTAAATAAGAAATTATTTATTTGCTTTCATTGACATTCCAATGTCACGTTCGTCAGCGCAAAACAACAAATACCTTAATTCTGCGTTGCTGGTAGCTGGTGTTTAAAGCATTTAATTGAAATCAAGTTTGCTGTGAATAAATTAATATAAAAAAATCTGGAATATATCAAACATATATTAAATAACAGATTTTTTCACATTAAGTCACCTGGCTTATATATTTTCCAGGTGACGTAACAACGTTAATAACATTGCCTTAGTGTATATTTTTGCTAAAATCTACTTTTTTACAAAAAAAAGGTTTTACTTTATCCGTACTAAACAAAATATTTAAATTAAATTCAAACACATACATTCAAAGCAGTCGACTTTTGTGACTTAAAATGGACTTTTTCTCTTTTTTAGTACTACTCAATATTTTACTTATACTATTGAATAGTAAAATATTGATAGATAGCATCCTTACCAAATAAGAGAGTAGAAACCGCACGACGGTATGGAGAAAAATTAAAAGCTAATCCAAAATTTCATATATTCTACTAAAAACACAAACCATCAAAATCTGAAAACCTCAAGACTTATAGTACACTTTTCTATATAAAGTACACTTTTATTGATATGCGCTGAATTATCCATATGCGCTGAATCTCCATCATATCAGATTTTCGAAATATCTTATCTTAAATTCGGTTTTTTGCTTCAAAAAGAGCCGCAATAGCAATTTTTGGCAACTTTATCAACGGTTTTCTCAAATTTGTGGCGTGATGGAAAAATTTGTATGCCAGATTTGGAATCAGGGCATCAGAGAATATGTAAATCATATATCGACATGCAAAACCAAGGAAGCTTGTCGAGACGTGTTATTAATAATCAAAAAGCGTGATATTATTAACATTACATATGGTCACTTCAAAATTGCATTTTTATATGATATGCTAGTGCTAGTAAATATATATCAGGGGTGGGCAGGGTATTTGTCATTGCACTTCAAAAGCTGTAGTTTTCATTTTCCTTACAACTCTAATGAATGTCACACATTTTTAAATGAAAAATTTTGCTGATCAAAGGTCAAATAATAACCCTTAAAACACTGGGATATTTTAAATTTCCTGTAATTGGATTTAAGTGATGACCGTCTGTAGACGGTCTTAGTTTAAGGGTTTAAGTGATGCAAACATACAAGGGATATATCTCGACGCAGACCCTCTTATCACAATGAAACATATGTTGTAAAGTAGAAAAAGTAGGTAACATCTATACGAAAAATTTGATATTTATTGGTTTAAATATGGGGTCAAAAATTTAAAGTGACTACATGTTCATTAGGGTTATAACATTTTGCAAATTTAAAATTCCACTTTAAGGAATTAAATTTAATAAGGAGTGAGTTCAGTTAAACTAGCGCACTCATTTTACCTTGAAAGTTCTTTTGCATACTTCAAACGTATTATTTTTTTTATCAAGTGGGCTTTGAAAATATACCTAAATTGTGTGTAAAAAGTATCAATTAAAAATATTAGTTAGTTCGTTAAAAAAAATGGATAATCAACAAAAAGTAAGAGAAAAAAATAATTTTAATTTACAAAGAAAAACCAGATCGTACTCTTACAGGCAATTGCTAAAAAAATAATAGGTTTTACGAAATACGGGTTCTAGCGTTGCTAAAAAATATAATGACAATTGTATAGTTAATAAGAGTTCGCGAACCGATATTAGAAATGGTATTTCCGATCCAAATATGGCTATTGCACTTGCGGCAATAGAAGTACTTTTTCATAAGGTGTGAGTTCAAAAAAATGTTAACACAGAAAAAATGTTATATAAAGTTAAACACAAAAAGCGTGGTCGTTAAATCCTTTTTATTAAAAAATATATGCTAGTTTAAAAGCCGTAACCTACTCGGATCAGGTTATATCTGCTTAAAATCATCTATGCCATGGGACTCTCTTTTTGTGGACTTTAATTTTCTTTAGCAAGAGCCCAGTAAAATGGTAGTTTCCAAACATTCATTCTTTAGTTTCCAAACATTCTTTCCTGTTGTTACAAATGACTTGACTCCACAACTTCATATCGCTTGCCATACCAGGAACATTTTAGGGAATATTTTTATCATGACGTCCTCGTTTTCTGACTTAGCTAGATTTTAACTGAAATGGTCAAGTCTCCCTTAAACCGTTCAATTACTTTTGAAACAGTCTTACGACTAACTTTTGATTCCTTGGCTGATTGTTTATATGCCTAAGAAGGATTTTGTTGAAAATATTTAATTTGTTTCCAATGAACTTTTTTTCAACACCCATTTTGAGAAAATTTGAACTGACAAGTTCTAGATTGATATTAGTTTATTTACTGACATATTTTTAAAAGGTACTATTATTAAACAAAATTTTAAACAAAACCTATGATGATAGTTATAAGTGAAACGCATGTTAAAACTTTTTCGAACGCACACGCGCATAAACACCGATTTGTACATAAGACAGCGTTTGAAAAATTGTATTAGTCATTTATTCGGGAACATGAGGTATCTACTTTCTTACGGACTGGCATTGCATCTTGTTATTATAGCAAATTAGCGGTAGAGTGGTACTAAGGGCATAATGTGGTAGAGTGGTACCAAGATATGCTGCAGTTTCTGTGGATGGAGTTTACACAAATTTTTTTACTCCCACCTCTGGTATTCCTCAGGCAGTATCTTAGGTCCTTTATTGTTTAATATTTTTATTAATGACATCTCTCATTGTTTCAAAAATTCTCAGCACCTCATGTATGCTGATGATCTCAAGATTTTTAAATCAATTTCTTCCTTTAGAGACATTTCTGACCTTCAGGAGGATTTGTCTAGAGTCGTTTTATGGTCTGACCGTAATGGTTTATCTTTTAATATTGCGAAATGTTTTTATATGAAATATCATCGATGCCTTCATACTTTACATTCGCAATATAGTATTAAAGGTCATATTATCTCATCTGTTGATGAAATATTGGATCTTGGTGTAGTCTTTGACTACAAATTATCGTTTTGTAGCCATTTTGAACTTCATTATACCTAAAGCTTATTCATTATTAGCATTTATACGTCGTAATTCTGGTAATCTTTTTGATTGTTCCACAAAAAAAGTTCTGTTTTGTTCTTTTGTAAGATATAGGCTAGAATATGCATCATTTATTTGGAGCCCTGTAGCGGATATCCATATTAATCGTATTGAGAAAATTCAAATTAAAATTGTAAAATTTGCTCTCCCATTCCTAAATGTTAATGTTAATCAATCTCCTTTTGATCCTACATTTTCTGTTCCATCCTATGAGGTTAATTGTGAATTTATTTTCATTAAAACTTTGGAAACACGTATGACCATTTTTGCCTTAAATTTTTTACATGGTATTATTTGTGGTGTAGTTGATTGCCCAGAATTATTGCATTTAATCAAATTATATGTTCCTTCTAGATCGTTAAGAGTTAGAGATAAATTCTTTTATATTGATGTACATAGAACTAATTATGCGTTAAATGAACCTCTTACTAGAGTTTTGAGATTGTTTAATAAATATTGTAATCAATTAGATATAAGTGTTAACCACTATCAATTTAAAACTGTATGAATAATATATTTTAAAGTTTTTTTAATATTGTCATAATTTTGCTTGTCTGTAAGGATTTTTGTATCCATAGACGAAATAAATAAATAAATAAATAAATAAATAAATTGGGCTCTGGTGAAAAGAGTACATATGATAAACACAAAACAAGTAGCCAAAGATGCTTAAACTTTTGATGCTGAAAAAACAATAAAAATCATAGTGACTGTAATTTCTGAAAAAAAAAAATAAATATAAATAAAATACAAATAATTTTCTGACGCTGTTTATAAAATATTAATTTGCATAAAATTCCATTTAATAAACCATTATATTTATTAAAATTTATATACTACATCAAAGTTATATTCGTTTATTCGTGCACTAATTTAAAGTAATATATAAAAATATTGGGGCGGGTGTTAGAAATTGGCATTCGGTTGCGTCAGCTATTTTCACCAAAATGACCTAAAAATAATTTTAATTATAAATATAACATTTTGTCAAAAAAGTTAAAACCCTAATGTTCATACTTTAAAGATCTATCATACCTGGTAAAAATAGTTATATCAAGTCATATATAATATGATAAAGTCATATATGACTTTGAATGGACTCGAGTAAAAATTTATATAAAATTATATATGCCGAGATATTTTACGAACATATGAGAGAACATATTCTAAAAATGGTTCTATAATATTGTATCACTTTGGATCTAACTATATTTAATAAGATGCAATTTAACAAAAATTTATTCCGATTTTTGTCGCGATATAATTACATCTAATTATATTGCAATTTATACAATAAGATATAATTTTATATAATTAGATATACTTAGCAGGGACAAAAACAACAGTTAGTTTTCAATTTTTAAACAAAAAAAAGCATATAGAGGCAAATGTCGAAGAACTGATTTAAGTATACCATATTGATCTTTGTGGATCATAAAATGCTCTGCTTTTTTTTAGAGTTTTATAAAGGTTATGGTTTTGATTTATATTTTTTTACGCATAAATTAAAGTTACTTTTTTCAAAAATGCATTAAATCAACAAATTTTTGAAAAGCTCATAACAAACAAATCAAAATGTGAGGTATACCAATTAAAACTACCTTCATGGTTGAAACAAGTTGCTGAAAAAATAAAAATAAAAAAGCTGCTCATATTATTGGCCAAAAAAATAACAGTCAAAAGGATTTCTATTTTTGCTCCAAAAAAAAAAAATCAAAAAATAACTTTAATTTTTCACAAAAAAAAAAAAAATAACATATTTATTTTCGAAAAAACAAAAGTAGCAAAAAAACTTTTGCATACAACTTTATTATAAAAGGGCTAAAAGTTACGGTCCCTGATAACACTAAGGAACAAAGTGAGGGTCATGGTCTTGGGAGTATATGATTATTATACCGAACGATTAAATTAGGTTAGTATAGTAAAACTCTCAAATCGTTTGGTCCTGTTTGTGTGCAGTCAATTTTATGAGCGTTTAAAGTTTTCAAAAAGTTGTAATAGTTCTTTTGAACAAAATTCTGTGTTTCGGATGTCCTTAATACAATTTAAGAGGAAATTTTTCATAGAACATTTTAAGCCTACACCTGCAATTTTCATGGGCCATTTAAGTCCCTGTTCCAATCAATACCAAAAACGTATCCTAAAACGTGCGTTTAATGGGTTAAGATGTTCTGTGAATATTTTCTGCAGCAAATTTCGAGGACGCAAACGCCATTAGGTCATGTTAAATCACTAGAAAGGTTGAATTTTAATTTATCACGTACAGACATGTGCATTAACAATGTTAGCTTAATTTTTCTAAACTTATGTTTTAATGGATTTTTTTATTTAATATTTTAACCCCTTATCTCGAATTATTCCCGGTAATTTTTTATTTTTTTAATTTGGCAAAATTTTAAACTAAGCTACTTTAAGGATTATAATATTACGCTTTCTAAAGTTGTTAATTTACAGACGTATTTTTATATAGTTTTCGCAACAAAAAACGATTGTTTCTAAAATCGATTCACCTTTTCAGTCATTTAACATGACCGGATGATGTTTTCGTCTTCGACACCTCCTAGTTAAATTTGCTTCAGAACATTTTAACCCATTAAACTCACGTTGTAGGATACTCATAATTTAGATGAAAAGAACTCATAATTTAGATCAAAAAAACTGTTACACTACTTTTTGAGTCTTATTCAACACAGTGTTGGCGAAAATATGAGTTCTTGTGGGTGGTGGATTAGAATGAAGCTGAAGATGAACTAGTCGCTTGGGTCGAAAGTGCGCCACTTCTTCTAGCGCTGATCCTCACAAGATCTTTTTCGTCTTTTTCTTACATTTATTAACAATTGTGTTTCTATTAATATTAGTAACATTTTAATTATAATCTCAAACCTGACAATTCCAAATGAAATGATATTTTAAAAAGATCAACAATACATACACAATTCTCATTTCTAGTTTCTGTTTAAAAATTTGTATGCCATTTGACTACTGGTTTTAAAAAAACTACTAGTTTTTGGCTGTAGTATAGCACACTTCTACTATTAGTTCAATTGAACGAGTGTGTTTCGGTAACATGGCAATAGTTAATAAATCAGAAATAGACTTTCAAACTATTCAGTAAAGTCCTTGAGTGTAAACGCTTTGAAAATAATTTCATATGCCGCAAAAAGTTAATTTAGTTTTTTGTAAATATTTTACCTATTTTAAGGGTTGCGTTTTATGTTTAGTTTTCGATCTCATATTTCGAGGGCCTGTATTTTTTTTTTTTTTTAATATTAAATTATGTTTTTTGATCTTGTATCTGGAGAAAAATTACTTTTTCTTGATTAAAACATCTTTTTACGGAATTTACATTTAAAAGCTAAAAGTGTTCAATAGATTTTTGTAGTATTTAGTATTTTTTTAACTAAAAACAAAGCAAAATATTAGCTGAAATTAGCAAAATTGTTTGCTGATATTAGCAATTTTTTTGCAAGGATCATCCCAGCAAACATGTGGCTAACATTACTGACTTTTTTTTTAGTGTACTTACTTTGTTAGCAATTATTTTACGATTTTTAATAAAACACTTTTATTAATTTAGCACAAATTTTCCCGAGAAAATTCCGAAAAAGTTCGGGAAGAAGAAACCCCTATTTTTAATAGATCCAAAAATGTTTTTCTTAATTTCAGCTTTTTAAATATAGCGGTTTTTATATTAACCTACAAATCAAATACACACGACCTTGTCATTAATTTGACTCTAGTTGTGTCGGTGTTTGTATGAGGATATCTTACTGTCATTGCAAGGAAGTTCAAATTTGTACTTTTTTAGCTTTTTCCTTATAAATTTTATGTATGTATGCCAAAAAAGTTTTATAATTTTATTAATGGAATTAACTATGAACAATTTTTTTTTTCAAATAGAAAATCCACTGAAAATACCGTGAAATATTTAGATAAGAACTTAAAATTTTAAATAATTGTCCATATGCTTCAAGCAACAAAGTAAATATAAAAATATATTATTAATATTAGTAGAAAACATATTATTAATAATCTAGAAATGGCAAACAATATTTTTCTTGTTTGTAGTTCTTGAAATATCGCGGTTTTTATATTTACAGGGGCGGATCAATAAGTACCCTCGTAGTTTCATAAAATCTGTTAATAGACTACTGTGAAATGACCAAGTTCCGTCATTTACTTTGCGTTTCACATGCGTTCAAAGCATACAACATACATTTCGAGTGATCATAAAACTTTTTTGTTGCGAAAAAAAACCATCGATCAAAACAAGTAAAATCTTGATAAGTAGTACTATGGAAACTATGCACCATCAACTTCAATAGTAAAAGAGTGGTATACCGAGTTTCGGTTAGGTGGCACAAGCACTAGTGACGCTAAACTGAACTGAAAATGTCGAAAAAATTCACGATATGGTCGATCGGAGAAAAATGCCAAAGGAATTTCATATTGCACGGGGGTTCTGATTTTAAATGTTCAGTTGATTTTTATAGAGCTATCCACAAGATGAGTGCAGGATCTGCTCGCAATTTACCATATGCGTAACAGTGCCAAATTCAAAAGATTATTTGGAGCTATTTATCAGCAATTCGACAAAAAAAAGAGTTTTCTCCTAGTGAACCGGCTCCGAAGGCATTCAAGGTGGGTTTGTTGGTTAACAACCAAAGAAACTCGGCGGAAAGAGATTTAGCTGCAATGATGAAATTATTGCTCATACCTATTTTCAGAACCTCGAGAAATCCTATTATTTGAAAGGAATAAAAAAAAATAGAAAACCCTTTGACTAAGTGTATTGAGCTAAAGGAAATTGTGTTGGAAAATAAATAATTTTTATACTAAAAAAACTGTGTTTCATTTATAAAGTCACAGACTTATTGTAGACAGACTTATCACAGCCGTTGTAAGTTTCATACTCCATTTTTTTTATATAAAAATATATATTTTTCACCAAATTAATGAAGTTCTTTTTAAAAAAGCTTCATAATTTTTATGAAACTATCGTTAATGAAACTTTTTTGGTAGCTGTATGAATTTTTTAATAAATAAAATTAAATTTTTCATAAAATTTTATGGAAAACTGCGTTAGTTTAATGAAAAGTTTCAATGGACGAACTCCAGTTACACTTCATAGATCTAATAAAAAATTCTTTGATTTCCTGCACATACTCCTCTAAGTGGTCCTTGCAATACATGTAGAATATCCTGAAACGCACATCTTCATGATTACACTCAATGAAAAAATTTTGAGTAGATTTATATTCTTAAAAAACATTCATGATTTTGCAGTTAAATTTCGAAAACTTAGCAAAATATACGAAAAAAAAAATGTGTAAATAATGTGAATAAAAAAACGATTTATTTAAAAAGCTGCAAAAAAGAAATTAAATTTTTGACGGATTTGGATTCAGCGTACCTATGTGTATTTCAAGACAGCTTCTGCAAAAAGTAGAAAATTGTAAACAGGAGTTATTTAATCAGATTAAAATTTCGATGACAAACTAGAATTGTAATTTAAAAAGAAATGGATCAATTGAAGAAAGTTAGTCAGTCAACGTTTAAATTTTGGTTGCAAATATCTCCGCTAGAGAGCGTGGTAAAATAATACACAGTTCTATTAAATTATATTTGGTGACAGACTTGGGCGATGTCAATTACATTTCAAAATCGTTCACTTGTGAAAATTTTCTATATTATTAATAATTTTAGACATACGCTCACACTTGTGGGCTTAAACGCTTCCTTGGAAAATTTTCAATTTTGTCAATACCAGACATGGGACATAATTTCAATTAATGTGTATTTAATTACAGGCCAATTACTTTTTTATGTTCAATTACATGTAATTGGGTGTAATTGAGTAATTGCCCTGTAATTAATACCCAGATGTTGTTCCTAATCCCCATGTTTGGTATTAAACATTTTACAAATTTCCCAAGGAAGCGATTAAGCTCACATGTGTGAGTGTAGGTCTGATATTATTAATGATATAGAAAAATTTCACAAGTGAACAATTTTGAAATGTAATTGTCGTCGCCCAAGTCTGTTTGGTGACCAGTCTTTGGTCATTACAACATTGGGAAAATAATCGCAAGATTTCTTTATTCCGGAAGATATGGGTTAAAATGTCCGCTTTCGTTATAAATTTAAAAATACTATAAGTGAGAGTGAAGTTTTGAACTTTTTTTCTTAAGAATTAATTTTCATTTTAAAAAATGTTAATAGGATTTAGTGTGTTCTAAAAATTTTGAACAAATAATAATTTTAACTATCAAAGGTCCGCAATTGCCTATCGTTAATATATTTTTAACACATTGCAATATTTTTAAGCTCTCTGTACCGTTCAAGTTTAAGCTATTGTATATTTTTTGTTGTTATTGTTAAGATATTGTATGACAAGTCATGTATTCATAAGTAGAAGGTGCTGAGTAGGGTTGTCAGTTATTCGGGTTTTTATTTTTTTCGAATAAACGATCAAACAATTTTTGATCAGTTATCAAACGATTAATTTATAGAAATTATTCTATTAATCAAACGAATAACGAATAAAAATAATTTTAAAACAGAAATAATTAATGTATTTGATCTCGAAATTTTATGAACTTTGGCATCAGTTTGAATACTAGAGAAGTTCTGGTAATGTGGAGAAGGCGGGTAATATGGAAAACTCTTTTATTTCGGAAACAAGGACTATTTGAGAAATATTTTTTTGTGAAACCGTTGCATGTTCATATAAATTAATGTCACGATTATATTTTTGAGACTAACCAAAACCGTTAATTTTTTAATTATTTGAAAAGTAAAAACTCATTAGCAGATTTATTTGGTACAAAAAAATTTAGTCGTATTAATATTTTACAGTTATGTCTGAAACAATATGAATTACGTAAATTTTCAATGCCATTAATATGTGTAAATATTACGTTTAACAATTTTGAATAATTTTTTAAAAAACTTTGTTGCAGTTCGACTAATGTGGAATACCTTAAGGCGGGTGATGTAGAATACTATTCCATATTACCCGCTCAGTATTTTTTAAAATCTAGTTAACAGTTTTAAACTGTACTTACTATTACTATCTACTTTTATTTATTTGTCATTAATACAACATATCAAATGCCTCTGAAGCATTCTTAAATAAGCTATTTTCTATTCTGTGTGGTATAAACCGTTCCGTACATATAGTATTCGCTAATTTTATTTACTTGTGGAATAATATTAAGTTATACAAGAATGTAGATTTCTCTTTTTAACTACTTTTTACATTTTTAAACTATCTTCCCTTCTAAAGTGGGCTACTCACGTTTTTAATATTTTTTCAAAACCAACCATTTTGAACAAAATATTTAGAAATTAAATATTCACATTTTTTAGATTTTGGATGGATTGATAAATGTTTATTGGTTGTGTGTTCTAGCCATAATAAAAAAATTTGAATTAGCTATGAAAATCTTTTTTTTTTTATAAAGTTTTTAATAAATATCATCACAATTAATTCTGAAAGCGATTCAAGTTTATAATCCAATAGAGAGAAAGTTTACTTTTTATATAAGAAAAAACGCACAGTTTAAGTAGATATTGCACTTGAAGTTGTTCTTTAACTGTCTATTGAAATTTTTCATTAAACTAATGCAAAGTTTTCATAAATTTTATGAAATATATAATTTCATTTATTAAAATTTCAATTCACTCAATAAAGAAGCTTCATTAAAAAACTAGTTTTCATAAATAGTATAAAGCTTTTTATTATTTTAAGAAATTATTCGTTCACTTTGTGAAGAAAGGTTTATTAGTTTATTTTTCGTCCACTAAAATTCTCTCTGAAAAAATCTAAAGTGAAACAGATTCTGTAATTATTTAACATTGCAAGATGTCAAAAAGACTATTTAGATTTGATTGCGAGTAATGTGGAATAGTATCCACATTACCCTCCATATTTGCTCATGTAGACTTTTTGGGTACATAAGCTTCTTCGTGTACGACTTTGTTTGCAATAAAGATAATGTGTTTGTGTTACGAACACAGTTCGACAACAACTCAAGTTATAACATCGTAAATTTAATCATGAATACTATGGCGGAAAACTACAAAAATTATATAGATATTCCACATTACTCGAACGTACTATATATCAATACTTATTTTCAAATGCAATAATTTTAGACTATAGTGACACCAAAATATTTTACAATCATACGCCATTTGGCAAGATCTCGTAATAAAAAAATTACAGAAAAATTACATGAAAATGTTAAAAAGTTAAAAATAAAAACACAGTGTATTATGACTAGAGATTCTAGCCTATTCACGAACAATGTTATTAGTTAACAATGTTTTATTTTTGATTTAAATTAGTTCAATTCTTCCAATTTTGTTTTTTACTTCTCATCGGGTAAATAAAACAATACGGGTAAGCGTTGATCTTTTTTCCTGCAAAATTTGGGTAGAATATTCTAACCCTTCTACATTGGATCTCTGGTGATTTTCGGTGACGCGAAATGAAACATGTAAGGACCTGTCAGTAGATAAAGTCTGCTATAAGTAAGCGGGTAAAAACTTTTTGAGTAATAAATAAACATTGCGCGGTATTTTGTTTAACAAAAAACAAATGATCTTGAACTTGAATAATCTTGGTTCACATCATAGTATACCGACGATAGTTGTAGAGATCATTTTAGTTATCGCAGAAACTATATAAATAAAATTACCAGTTTAAGTTTTGATAGTTTTGTATAGTTTAAACTTCAAAAATCATTCTATATTTCTATATATGTATATGCAACGATATGTTTAGCCTCATTATGCTAAAATTCCAATGAGTGGCTAGTTAATGATCAAACTTTGGGAAAAGATATATATTTGCAGCGATTATATTTTCTGATCTTTCTAGATTATTTCCGGTATTTAAGCGATAACGGTATTTTAATTATATCGGTGGAGGTATTTTAAAGTTATCGGTATTTTTGTTATATCGACAACAGTATTTTACCGATAACGGCTATTTCAATTATTTCGGTAACAATATTTTAGGAATAACGATAGTCAGCTGAAGGGGCTTTGAATCGATAACGTTATTTTAGCGGTATTGCCTGCCATCCCTGCTTAAAAGTCAAATCATTTATTTTTAATCATTATTTAAGAGCACATATCTTGGAAAACGTTTAATAAAAGATTATTATTAGTTTTTTCTTCAATAGAGTTTTTATTTTATAGTCTATAGTATTTTTTTAAATTATTCGTTTTGTTCGATTAATCGTCAAAATTTATTCGCTTGATTCGTTATTCGAAAATCATGTTTTTTTAAATTGGTCGTTCGAAATTCTTTTTGTTCGCTCGATTACTCGAATAATTTTTATTCGGGTGACAACCCTAGTGCTGAGTTAAAACTGTATAATAAAAAAGCAGAATCAGCAGATTTACGAATGCATTAATATTATGTACGGTATACAATTATGTTGTAAAGACTAGGCACGCCACCAATCACAACAATAAAGTATACAAAAGAAGAAACCAATAATAAAACAGTAAGGAAAAGAAATACCCAAACTAAATAAATTTAAATTACGCGCGCGCATTACCCTTGTCGACGATTGGTCGTATAGTTTGGTGATTGCGGTATGCATGTCTATTAAACAATGTCTATTTATTTAAAATTATTTCTGTTTTTTTTGTTATTGTTTTCTCGGGTTTCTGTGTCAGTCATATGGATAATTTCTAAAAGTTTCTTACACAGAAAAAAATCCATGCGTTATATATACGAAAAATTAAGTGCCAAAATTTGTACCAAATATTTTCGTTGCTTCGAGCCACGATTGTTGGTGTAAAATATACGAATACTAACGAAAGACTTTTGTAAAATGTACGAAATACATTTTCCGCTTTACGAAAGATTTTTTTTTATATAAGGGAATGTTTCCTATTGTGTCCTGTTTCCCAAAGTGAACATTTCGTTTTTTTAGTGTTGTGCATGAATATGTAAAAACTGTCAACTGTCATCGACTTTAATTTCCTCTATCATTTAAAGATTTGAAAGATTTTCAAAGTCGGATTTTTGTAAACGGTAAGAATTTTACTTTCAATTTTAATAAAACTAATTGATTCCATAAACAAATATAAAAAATAAAACAAAAATGTGAAAATATAATTTTCATAAAGTGGGCCATTCATATATTTTCTTATTTTTTTTATTTTTCATGTTTGAGTCTTTTTTAAGTAGTTTACGCATAACTAACTGTTCTTGCCTATTTTAAACAATTTTCCAACATGTTTCACAAAAAAAAATTAATTCTACCACTTTTTTTTATACGCTCGGTCAAAAAAGTTAGTAGAAAAATCTTTAAAAGCTTTTCAATTCCACTATACTGTTTTTTACTAATTTTTACTACAATATATTTTTTTTTAGTATAAATTTTTGGTGTTCTCATTTTAAAAATTACTGAATTTTTTTACTAATTTTGTTGCTGATTTCAGCAAAACGTTGTACGTTAGAAATTTTTTTTTTTGTTAATTTCAACAAATTTTACATTTAAGAAAATATTATTTGAAATAATTAAAAACTTACAAAACAAATTGGTCTGAACCTATAAAAGAAAGGAATATCTACACTTAGGGATCAAAGTTCTACCATATTGACGAAAAGTTTTCGATCATCAGTTATACAGGCCAACAAATTTTTAACCCTTCCTATAACATCAGGTTTTCGAGATATCTTAGCCTAAAGTTTAAAATCCCGTTTTTTAAAATATTCGAGTGATTACAACAGCGCAAATTCACCTTTATTTATAAAATTTGTTATGTTGTCCAAAAGTCCTAATTGCCTTCAAATAAATTTTTAAGCTCTGTTATATATTGTTTCTTCTTTGAGTAATCTTAACCTAAATTTTGAAAAAACCGGGTTTCCGCTATATTCGTGGCATTTTCGCTATATATCTCGAAAACCAGTGATGAATATATTCTGAGGTCTGAATCGGATTCAGCACAACTTTTAAAAAAGAAAACTCTATTCCTAGATTTTTGACATTTTAAAAATTTTGTCGGCCCGTGTTTTTAATCATATTTATGAAGTTTTCATAAATACGACAAAAGTTTTATAAAAATTTAAAACAATGTATAAAATCATCATTCCAAAAAATCGTTCATAGTCTTTATATTTATTCAATTTAAATCAACTTATTTATATTGGACGAGTTTATTCAATTCTAAATATAAATAAATGGCGTAAGCCGTCGGTAACATAGGAACTAAAATCAATAATGATAAGATTGACACAAAATATATTTTTTTATTTAGCATGTAGCATTTAAAAAATGTAGATTACATAGACCAAATCTACACCAGTGAAATATTTCTTCATATCAATTGAAATTTCGAATTTTCGTCTAAGTTTTGAAGACTTGCATTGAAATTTTGATTTTCCATATGAATTAAAATATATCATTTGTAATTCGGTAAATTCTGGATTCATCCATAGAACAATCAGAATTTTCTGAATTACAAATAGTATTTTATAAATTTCCATTACTATTTGCTGAATTATATTGATGTGTTTTATTAAAAACTATCAGACAAAATTAAACGTTGAATTTTAAAACAAGATATAACTTGGCAGCATTAAATTAATATACCTACCTACCTTCTTAATTTCCTGAGTGCACACATCATTTCATAAGCTATTACATAATATAAGATGAACCCATAGTTTATACATTGTTCGGTACGCTGTCATACAAATTTAAAGTAAATTTCGCGATTTTCCTATGAACCACACTTTATTTATTATTTTTAGTTCTAACACGAGATAATTTGTCAGATTTGTCTTTTTGCTTATGCAAAGCAATGCTTTGATCGATTGCGAAATGGGATGATAAATTTTGCAAAAGTAGTCAAATATAGTAAAAACTGAGAAAAATGAGGATTTACTTCTTAATGCAGCACATTTATTAACCACATTTTATACCCGAATGTAAATGAAGGTCTTTTATGTATTTATTATGAAAACATAAGAGAAAATATTTGATTTTTGAAATTTATGTATAAAAACTACATTAAAACACGCAAAACTTTAATGAATTTTGCGACAAAACTGGGCCATACGAGAAAAAAACTGGGTGCTATATTAAAATCAGCGTGACCCAAATATTTATGATCAATCGTCGATGGTCTTCTTAAATTTTTTGAGTTGCGCAGTGATGTTAGCAACTTTACTTTATCTTACAAAATTGTTTCATATTAATGCAAACGAAACATAAATTTTGTTCGTAAAATATAAAAAAATACTTCTTCAAATGTATGAAAACAACGTAATTTCCTGTTTTTTTACCAAACATTTCGTGGTGCGAAAAAACGAAACTTTTTCGTAAAATATATAAAAAATATGTACTTCGAAAAATGCACATGAAAATTTCGTGTATTTTACGAAACTATTTGACTGGTGCGAAATGTACGAAAGATTTCGTATATTTTACGAAAGATTATCGTTTATGCGAAATAAAAAAATATTTCGTATAATATTTCACAGTTAAATTTTTAGATTTTTTTCAGTGTACTTGTTGTTATTGTTTTGTTAATATTTATGTCTTTTTTGCATTATTTATTTACATGGTGTGCCACACGGTAACAATAACAACTAGCAGCCAGAAAAAAGACAAAACAAAAATTAGTATCAAAAGCAACAACAGATTTTAAAATAACAATCCAAATCCCCAACATTACCTTGTAGTACTATCAACAACAACCAACATTGACAAAAGCAATTTACTAAAGTATACAATGCTGACGTTGGCAACGCGAAGCTCATTTTTTTTTTTTTTTTTGTTTCGTTAATACGCTGGTTAATTTTATTCTCATTAACGGACATTCAATCGTAAGAAGTGCATCGAAGAGAAATAAAACAAAAAATAAAATAAACAAACGAAAGTTTTTCTAAAAATAAAACGCGTGAAATTGTGAATAGTGAACTCTTTTTTACTACAATTTTATAGAAAAGTGCTAAAAATGCATTAAATCAAAATATATCTTTAAAAATTCTAAATTCATTTAGAATATATTTAAGTAGTGCCATTATCAAATCATAAAGTGTGTTTTTTTTTTTAATTACATTTTACACACATATTTTTGCATTGTTTTTGCGTTATTATGCTAAATTTGCTTGACATATACTATTTGTAGTATACCTGCTGTTACTACTATTTATCATCTCATTACTTTTATTTAATCAATGTTTGACATTTCTCCCAGTGATTGCTGTGTTTTTATGGCACCATATTTTTGTATATTTTACCATAATCTATCAAAGTTTCATCATGTTTTTGGGTCGAAGTGAATCAATTAAATGGATACGAAGAAAATTTTCAAAGCGCGTAAGTTTTTGAAATATATAATACAAAGTATACATTTTTAATTAGGGTTAAATTATAAAATAAAGTTCATAATACAGATGATATACAAAACCATCTTGGTGTAAACATGAGCATTAGGGTGCAAATAATGAAAGTATGTCTAGAATTAGGTATTGACAAAAAATATACTCCACAAAAGGTAAGTATAGATTTCGATTTCAGAAAAAACTATTTTAGAAGACGCTTAGACCTGAACTAAGAATTAGAGTTTAACGTTTAGAAAACCCCAGTTTTTTTAGTATATTCCGAACGTTATAATATCGCGAATTATGACTTTTCACAATTGATTTTTAAGCTGAAATTCCTTCCTTTTGTTTTCAAAACTCAGGTTTAAACCTTAAGGAATAAGCTTTCAAAATGTTAAATTTGAGTTTCAGAAACAATACGGATTAATTTTAGATGACATAAGAAATCATAATAAGAGACGTTAAACGTCCGAATATAGCAGAAAAAGTTTTTTTTTTAAAGATATCTCAAAAAACCTGATGCGATTCAGAAAGTATGTTTTATTCATACCAGCAAAAAAATAGTGCTTTTTCAGAAGCGCTTCGGAAGGCATTATTTGATAACGAAGCGATTCCAAAGCAATAAAGAAGGCATGATTTTTGTTCGTGATGTCCCACTTAGTATGTCCCTTTTAAAGCGCTTCTTTCATGTGCTCTTAGAAGCAATAAATTCATGCCTTCTTAGGCACTAAGAAGCGCTTTTTTATGTTGACAACATTAGTGCTTCATGGTATACATACTTTATTGCTTCATTGCAAGCATTATCACTGCTTCAAAGAAGGCATTCTGGGAAGCACCGACCAGAGTGCCTTCCCTAATTGCTTTATATTATGCAAGGCGGTGATGAAGCGCTATTTTAGAAGCATACCAAATGTAGTTACTCTGCTTACCAAATCTAGGTTATTTTTTTGCTGGGTATTATCTTGACTTCTCTAAAATTGTGTAGGCCTGGGTTGTATAAATTTTTAATTTTCAACAGATTTTTTTTATAATAGGTTTTTCTGAAATCGAAAAATATAGTGTTTTCGAACTCTAAACTCTCTTTTTGTGGAGTATTTTTTTTTTTTTGTCCATACCTAATTCTAAACCACCTGTGATATATGCAGAGGATATTTTAATTTTCATTGTCCATTCTGCGTAAATCAATAAATTTACAGCGCTTACTTTCATATTAGTTTGGGCACATTTTCGGAATATTTATATTTGCCAATTTAAAATTCCTCTAAATTTGCATTACCACTTAAGTGGTGCACCTACAATGAGTATTTCTTACCAAATCGATAAAGGACTTAATAGCATTAAAATGTCGCGTATTTTTATTTATTTCGTGCTGAATACGAAAAAACAACAAAACATTTTTGGAAGGAACTTTATGGTTCCGACACTATATTTAAGATAGTAATTAATGGAATATTTTAGCAAAACAGTGGTTTCTGTTTGTCGAAATATGCATTAAAAGATTCATTATAAATACATTCTTAAATTTTAAATAAAAACACACTTAACGATTGAATCGCTTATTGTAAAAACTTGATAAGCCACTTTTAATTTTTAGTTTGTTTTTTCCTTTTAAAGGTTAAAAAAATGTAAAATATATAATTTTCTCATTTTATACTATAGGCATTTGCACTAAGGGTTTTAGCAAGACCTAATTTAAAAAAAGACCTTATTATTAATCCATGGATTTCTAGAAAACAGCGAAAATCTATAAACACAAAAAAAAAAGCTCTTTACAATGTTTTTTTGTGAAATGTGTACCTTATTTACTTCCAAAAATATTGTAAAGAGTGAGATCAGTCAAACTAGTGCACACAATTTACCTTGTAAGTTCTTTTACACACAAAAAATTTTTGTGAATAAAATTTGTAAAATGCATATTTTTGAAATGCATATTTTCATCAAGTTTTAAGTAATTTTTGTAATTTTTTCGACTTGCAAATCGACATCAATTGTTTTGTGAGAACGGTTTCTACGTGAAACTGTGCATGTCATAACTTTTATGTATAGTCAACCTAGCCCTGCCATAGATCCACTCCAATTATAGAACTATGAAAAATAAGATGCATCTAAAGTCAGTTTAAACAGGTGTCGAAAATTTTTGAAGTAGCTCATAAACTGAATTGTATCCAACTAAAATTAAAGACCCTCATTGTTAGAGTTTAAATTTCAGCAAATGAACAATAAACTCATTTCGAAATTTCTATATCTTTTACATAAAATATAAAAAAAATATCTCTTAAGTCAATGCAAACTTATAAATGAAATTATCTATACTTTGTAGTAATCTTTTAAAATGGAGTATACCACTGGATAGCACCTGTTCAAAAAACCTTGAAAAGGCACAACAAAAATCAATTTTAAAATAAGTTTATTTTTTTCTATACCCAACAAAAAAAAAATAACATTAAATTCATTCTGACAATTTAAGTTGGAAACTACATAAAATATACAAAAAACTAAACAAAAAGTCCGGCTATAAAATTAAAAAATTAGTGATTTATTGTAAAAAAAATATTGGCATAACGCTATTGCGTCATTTTTACTACCACTGGCAATTTCTGAGTGCGTGCGTTTTACACTTGAAAAATGTATTAGCTTTGAGAGGACACTGTACCTATCATCCCGATGAAAAAAACTGCTATGAAACTTTATATAGTTTTATCTAATTTACATGGCAATACACTTAATTACAAAAAATTTCTATCGAAATTGCATTTTAAATTTAAATGCATTTACACTAGATCTTATTGAATCATATACAATACATTATTTGATACAGTTTTGTCCGACTTTTGTCCTCATCCAATTTAATCAAATAATACCCCTATTAAAAAAAAATTATATGGAGCTTATGTAGTCATATCAATTTCTATGTGACGCTATACGTAAAATTATTACTTATATCGGAGATATGGGCCCATCTGTTTATATGGGTTTAGATCTAATCTGAAGCAATTAAATAAATGTCCAGTACAATATTATCCGAATTAGGGCCTATAGAATTGTATTACATTGTATCAGATTTTGTATCTAATTTTTCAGTTTATATCTAAACTGATGCAATTATATATAATTATATAAAAGCAAGATATGTTTCTATGCGGATTTGATCTGATATAATTGTATATAATACATCTAAATATAATTAGATCCGAGTTATAGTTT